>JAOXXN010000471.1:63622841-63662004 GCA_026770055.1 Myrmophylax atrothorax
AAATCCAGCAGTTTTGTATCTATTAGCTCAAGAAAAGGAGCCGCTTCCTGCAGTTCTCTGAACATGCCCCCAATGAATTTCACCCGGGTACTTTTGCCTGTGACACGCAGGAGGACAGAACGCTCACTTCCTTGTTGGGCTCACTGAAATTCCCTGATTTCATCACGCACCGCACACTGCGGCAGCAGCCTCGGCACAGGAAGCAGAGAAGCTCCCTGTGAGCGACAGCCAGGGGCCAACGCAGCTGCCTGGGGAATCACAACAAACACTTGCATTTACTCAAACAAGTTTTGCAAGCAGCCACACACGTGTGTGCACGCAGAACACACCGATTTATCACGAAACCCGCGGTGACAGCGAGAAGTGTTTACTGCCCAGCTACAAGTTTGTCCTAGAACATTGTGGTTTTGAACTCTTCTTGTCACAAAAGGTTGCTGACATAGCGAGCTCTCACCACATCCAGCTTAACTTTTATTTGGCTGTGGGTTTTCCAACCATCCCATAATGATGCTGCAGCACTGGAATCCCATTAGTCACTTCAATACCATAATACCTCCATGTTACTTAAAGTGGGATGTACATCATTTCAGGCAATTTTTCTAATTTCTAGAAGGATTTTTTAACCTGTTTATTACATACATCCTGTGTCTTAGTATTGACCTGGAGAAACTATCAATAACATCTGGAACTGAAACATTGCAATTAGGGCTGAGGAAACCTAAGGGTTGTTTGTTTGAGTTTTTTCATTTTAACAACTTTAAACATATCTGCATAGTGCATCAGGAGAGCAAGAGGCAGTCTTGAGGTGCTCACCTTTGAAAAGCAAACTACCAGCCACAGGCAACCCATGAAGAAATGTCAACTGCTTGTATTATTACCGTGCTACCTACTGCTGAGCAGCTCAGCTCAGGCAAATCAGAAGCAAAATCACAGCAGCATTACTGGGAACTGTAAACACAGTGGGTCATATACAGCCCTTCATTCCTGGAAGACGAAGTCCACCTCTGGAAGTACTCTAAAGAGCAGCTCCAAATACACAAGGTAACAAAATTGCAGGGGCAGTTTCATTTATTCAGAGAGCTAACAAAGTCCCCTCATCTCCCAGCCTCCTCTGATTATACAGCAGCAGGAGAGGATGTCCCACATTTCCTGGGCAGGAACATGGAACATCTCTCAAATCCACTCCCAAAATAGGAGTGCTGATGTCCAAAATAAAATCCCTCCATGTTAAGAGCTGTTACAAAACCATCAACATTCAAGTAACCCCAACGGGCTGGCGTCACTCTGTATAACCAAGAGGACCCAGAAGCAATGTGGAAATTCCATCCTTAAGTCATCGACTGCGACATCCTCTGGCAGTTTTCATCATTGGTACCTTATGTCAAAAAAAAGAAAAAAAGATTTCATCTCACAGTGCGGCCTCTTTTATGGCTTATTATTTGAGCTGTTACATGTACAGGTTTTTTCTGGTTCAGCATGCAGTCAGAGGGCCAAGGAGGTTTGGTTTTTTTCTCTTTTAAGCAGATTTTTAAATTCTTCTGGGTTTCCCCCCCAACTCTCCCCATCGAGCGACTGAACTATGTAGCTGCGGTCAGAGCTGCCATGTGCCAGACATTGTCTTGAAGTCATGTGGCCAGTCTGCCCTGTCACATGGCCATGTGGGTTGTGTCACCTCTCCTGAACACATTCCTGGTGTTCCTTGTCCATTGCCTGCGACCAGCAAACGCTTGTTGAAAAATGGGCCCACATACAGTAAAGGCTTGAACCACAAGAGGCCTCAGATCATGAGATAACTTTCAGACCATCCTTCTGAGCCCCAGAGACAGAGGTGTGAAGGCTTTAGAGATGCAGGACAGCGTTGAAGCATTGTATGAACATGAGAGACCAGAGTTGCTACATATACCACATCAAATCACCCTTCTCTCACGCAAATCTCTTCTTTCTCCTGCCTCAGGATGCTCCTCATAGTTTCAAACTGTTTCCTTTTAAGCTCTGGAGAAAGTCACCTGTCCAAGACAAATGTACATAATAACAACCATCAATTCTGCAAAAACTCAATGGGAAGAATGAGGGAGAGAACAATAGGAAAGAACACGTTCTCTCTCCTTACATGCATCACAGCACTTAGGCTTCTTTGCTCCACAGTGTAAAATCCAATTGCTTTGGTTCTTTTCCTTACCAGCAGAAGAGAGAATGAGACTCTGGCGCCTGTGGAAGACAGTGACTGATAACTGTGGTGGAAACAACACACAGGTGAGCTCACATCTGTTGCCACAGCGATACAAGGGAGAGGCGAGGTTGAAGTCACTGTGTGTAGAGAACATCTACCTCCAAACACACTCCAGCCCTCCAGAGGGAGGACTGGTGAGTGTCCTCCAGATCAGCAACGTCTGTCCTTGGGGTCACAGCTTATTACTGCCCTAGGAAGGCAAACTAAGCCTGAGATTCCTCCTGTGACAAACACCAGCAGGGCATCTGTAGGAAAAGGAGCCATTCAATACACCCACACAGCTCCTTTCCCATCTCCTGGAATGAGAGGAAAAACATTATGCTTCAGGAAGGTATGGAGAAACACAGAAGAGACACTGGAGAAGAAATAAACCCCCTTGTGGGAATGTAATTTATTAAGCACTCTAGAAAAAATGTGGTATAGTGACCAGACCTAAAGATATTACAGGAAAGGTATTATTTATTATAGGAAATACGTATTAATTTAAAAAGGGTAGAAAAAGTAATTCCTTATGTGGTCAACACAAGAAGCAGAATTTGGCCTTCCACTAACTTGTTAGACATCTTGAGAATAAATGAGGCAGTGTCATCAGTTCAGAAAATGAACTGTGAAAGCTGGATAAATCAGAGAAAAGTTGGAAAATCCACACAAAGTTGAGAATTCTGAGGAGACCAAATTAATCAAAAGTGACAACACAGGAAGAGAGTCTTCCAATGGATGAGCTGGAGTGTCATGCAAACCCAGTTTCTCAAAATCTCATTGTTTTATGAGAAAAAGTTACATTACTGTTCCATGAGGATGTTGTAATTTCTGTGCAAATATTCCTGAATGTGAGAGCGAAAAAAGGGAACAACTTCAGATGCTTGTTAACTTCTGGAGAACTCAGGGTCAAGATTTTCAACATAAATTCCAAGTTCCAATTCTGATGTGGTGCTAACTAACTATGGTACCCCTTTTGTGTTTTGTTCAAATGATTCCTTGTACCATGAAAGGCAGCTATCATGACTATCATCCTTTCACAGCCTGAAAAGCGAACACAACACAACCTGTGTTTGCTATGGGGCAGGGAAAACAGAACTTTGTTTCTCCTGGTCTCATGGAGAGCTACCACTGACAGCAGCAATACATGCCTTTGTTAAAAAGCATTATTAAAATGAAATAGTTCCACCAAATATGAAACTCGCTGTTCTTGAGAAGGATACTTTCAGTGACTCGTTTGTGCTCAGCCAATATAACAATATTACCTAAAATCAGATTACCTTTGAGCAGAAAAAAGCCCATCCAACCATAAAGGGTTGTGGAGGACAAAGATGAGTACAGAACATAACCACGGCACACTCCCAAACCAGGGCATCACTAGAGGAAGCGAAGGAATCCTTGATTCTGTACGGTTAGATGAACTTACATCTTCAGCAAAAATAAAAAGTCATCAGGCATGGCAAAGAAAAGGATGATGAAAGTAGATAACAAATGGTAACTTCACCAGCTGGTGTCTGAATTTTTGTCTGCTCTAGTCAAACCCCTGCATGATCAACATGTGACCTGCCCAGCACATACAGGACCTGAAAAAGTCTCCTGCTTTTTTTTGAGAACTCCTGCTCTTTTGGAGTTCACTGTGATGAAGGTAGAAGCAGTATCTCTTCTCTCCTCCCCCCAGAAAAATACCTACATCAAAACCCTAAGAGGAATTGATATGAGCCTAATGAGCACTGGCCTTTTGAGGGAGAGACAGTGGAACACCTTGGGATTTCCTACCCAGCTTGTGCATTCCCACTGCAAAGCACTGAAATTCTTAGGGCTGTGAAACTGTGCCACCTATGTGATCTTTGAGATGGCTTTGGGGAGGGGGTATGTGATAACTCTGTTGCTGTGGTTTGGTTAAAGATGGTTTCCTGTGGGGCTGAGCATTCAGCATTTATGTTTCAAAAGAGAGGAGGAGAAAAATAAAAAAAACCCCAACCCCAAAAAACTGACAAGCAAGTCAGACGCAAGCCTGGACTCTCCAGGAAACCACATAATAACCCCTCTGAACAGTGCATGAAGTGCTATTTCTGTGCCTCAATCATCTTTTAAGGAGATAAGAATGGAGGAGGAAGGGCTAAAGAAGAGAGCTGAGCATGAAACCAGAGCTGAACACACGCTGAATGAACACAGGCATGAAGGAAAGAATGACTGGGGAATGCCAAACCCTACTGAAGTCAACAGTCATGAGCAGCTTCATGGAGTGGAGGCCACACACAAAGATGAAATCCTTCTAGACACAAGCAAAGACAGACACTGATTGACAGCATGGGAGCCATGCCTGGGAATGCCCCTGCTGAGAAAAGCTACCCACGAACAGGGCTCTGGAATTACCAGGCTGGCTTGAGTGACTGCAGGGTTAGGCCACCACAACCAGACTGTGGTTGAGGGATGCTGCTATTTTAAGCAGGTCTTCTGCATAGCAGGGAAGACAAATGAGGTGTGGAAATTGCTAGTGGGATACCATTTGTACAACATTAGCTGAACTAGTCATCACCACAAAGGTTTAGAACTCTCATGGTCAATAACAGAGGTTAGCCTCAACCCTGGCTGCAGCAGACGTGCTCTGTTTCAGCTCTGGCTCAAAAGCTGTCACTGACAAACACATACCTTGCAGATGTAACACAGGAGTATGGTTTATCTTCTCATTTGGTTTCAACACTTAAAACTGGGCAACATTTCAAAAGGAGATCAGCTAGAAGAGGGAAAGAATTTATATCTGATTAATGGCTCTTAAATGACAATGAACTGATCTTCACCTCTGCCTGTGCCTCATAATTCAAATTAATTTTCTAGCAGTGAAAAAACACAGAATTCATTAGGCTGAGCTCCAGCTTTACATTACACTTGCACTGCTGGAAACCAGCACCTAAAGAAGCTTCAAATAACGCTTGTTCTGATAAAAATTAGAGTAGAATACAACCCTAAAAACTGGGAAATATCATTTGGTTCAAAGACCTTCATCTGACCAAGGCAAAACAGTGATATTTGCAGAAAATTATGAGAAAGGTTTTCCCCATATTTTCCAAAATATTGAGAAAAGCTCACTTAAATATTAAAGTATTAAGTGAGAAACTCCTCTGTAGCAGGTGACAGATCTATGCTCTAAAAAATGAAGTACAGAGCACTTTTCAGCATAATTAACACATTTCTAAACATGTTTTGAACATTAGAATCTTTCAGTCAAGTCACCGCGTTTCCAAATAGATTCACATTTTGCATTTGAATTGCATGAAGTTTCTTTTTAAAAACTTGTATTTGCAAGTGTATTAATGGCAGCAAAGCAAAGTTTGCTTTTCAAAAAATCTTTCGTTCGAAGTGAAACAATAAAGCTATGGGGAAAAGAAGTAAAAGTACCTTTTCTTCTCATAACAGGAAAACCTTTCTTAGGAGTAATGATTAACCCATAGTAACACAGACACCACCGACTTGATGCATGAGAAACTTCTGTGTTTCACTACTGCTACAAAATTATTTAGTCTAAATGGGTCTCTGGTTTGATACCAAGAGGAACCCATTGACAAGTTAGGCATGCTCCATGCTGACAGTGACACTGTACTGTTTTCAGCAAGTCATTTAACTCACACTTTACCCTCCTGTTGACCTTATGAATGTCATGCATGCCCTCAGCATCAATGTATATAGGAAAAGTACAGCCTAAGGACAAAATAATCTTATCAGACCACTGCTTTTTTGGTACTTGTTTACTCGCATGAACTACACTGAAAGGTTACTAGGGTTGCAAGTATAAGCACATTCCAAATTAAGAAGTTGGTTTCTCCAGCAAAGCATGAGATCAGCTCTTTCATGCTCATGCTGTGGCTGTGTACTTATAATCATATCCTACCAACAGATTCCTGCATCACTGGAGGTTTAAGATGACCTAGCTGGGGACAAGACTGCTGCAGTGAAGGAGTCATTGGTACAGCAGGCTTTCTCTACATGGAGGCATGCTGCAAAAAGTAAGAAATTGTAAGAAAAATTCTTCCTCCTTTGCTGGTATTCCCTACTGTTCATTTCCTGAAATACAGGAGCTCTCCATTTGCTTCAACTGAGAAAGAGCTGAACCAAGGCTGAAGCACAGGTATACTGTGCCTGCAGCAGAGAGGCCACCTGGGGCTTGGGGTTGCCTCTGTCCCTTTGGTGTCCCACTGCGGCTCAGGGCTCCTTTCCATGGCACAGATATGCTCCCTGGCAGCTGTGCCTCTTGGGCCCCTGCAGGAGGGTCATAAAACAGGACAAAGCAGCAGCACACTGAGAAACAAGGCCCTTCCTCTGTCCTGCTCTGCAGAGACTGATGCGCCAGTGGGAGTGGAGGTATGAGCTGTGAGATTGCCAGGTGATGCACTGGGGGCTCAGAAAGCACAGGGTAGCTCAGAGGATGAAGCTAGCTTGGCAGTGGAGAGGGATAAAGCCTAACTTAGCAGTGGGTGTGGAAGGCTAAGTGTGCACATGACTGAGCTTGCTTTGACAGACCTTGGTATTTAAACTTACTTTGCATCAAATACCCTGTTACTGCAATATAGTCACCATTAATGTATACTGTGACTTGTCAGATTATGTTTTAAGGTGTCAGAAGTTTAACAAAATAGATGAAAAAACATTACTCAAAGAGGAAGGGAAAGAATGGTTTGCATGTAAAGCCTCAGAGCCCATATAAAACACAGGACAAACAGACAAGGGCAGAGCATTCATTACACAGATGAGAAAATGAATTCACCCAAAACACTACTCTGGTAATCTTTAACAGAAGCAAGAAGAAACATAACTACGATTTCATCAAAATACACATGCCCTCAGATAAATGGCATTCTGAGGAACTTAAAGTAATGTATTCTTGTACTGTCAAAGTATGTGAAAAGCTCTACTCCTTCTTGAAAAGGATTCCACTAATAACAGGCTGTTTCCATCTTCACATCTGCCTAGTGACAGGCTGCATGCCATAAAGTGACACAGCAAGGCACTCCAGCCCAAGCTGTTACAGCTGCCACCAGTCTCCAGCCTGCTCTAATGCAATGTTTTCCCCACAACTGAGCCTCGCAAGACACGCTCTGCTGGCAGGTACAGTAAAGGAGAGAATAAAACTGAGCAATCTGTTCACAGCAGCTGTACAGCCCAGGGACAGAGCACAGCTCTAAGAAATAGCCTCTCAAACTACGTACAGTAAAACCCCCTCAAAGAGAAGTTACTAAGACACCTCAGCCATTGAGCACATTGTAACTTCCACAGCTATGGAGAAGTGCTCTAGGGAAGTGTGCACTGAGCTCCTAGAAATTGTTCTAGGATAGTTCCTCTTCAGATAGTCAGTTTAGGAGCTATCACAGCCGGGGTGGAATTCACCTGAAGAACCCCAGACATGAAAAAAAATTTACCTCTAATCATCAATAGCTGCACACATCTGAGTAAAGATGAGGATGTGGGAGAAGGGAACAGCAATCTTCCAGCTTCTGAGAAGAGGAGGAGCAAGAACAGGGCCCATGCCAGCTCATTCTGCTCCTTTACACTGGAGAGAGGAAGAAAAAGTTTTTCTCCATTCTTCCTCACTGGGCACTGAATTTCAAATCCACTGTGGGACAGTCAGAGCCCACCACATGGAAAAACACTGGAGAAAAGCAAAATCTGCTTGAAAAGGGCTGAACAGGAGTTATCACAGAGACAGAAAAGATGTGTGTGATTGTGTAAGTGCATTAAGTAGGTGAAAGAATGTATTAAAGTAAATAATCTGGAATTTAGCATATTTGGAACCTGCCATTAAAGAGCCATCAGTCCCTAAGAGGTAAACCAGCATTCATTCTACAGGTACACAAACCTGCCAAATTGGAAATGCCTGGATCTCGTAGCTTGGAAACGCTCACTTGGCCCCAGAAAGGGGTTATGAAAGGTTTTTTCACAGGATTAACAGTACCCAGGCTTGACATTGTGACATTTCCTATGCAACTGGAGCAGCTTCTTTGCTTCACAAAGAGATTGTAACACCAGAACCCATTCCATGCAAAAGGAAAATTAAGGAACATATTGTAGCCAGTGTCCCCAATCTTTTCCCAACATTCTCCTCCTCCCACCCTCAAGGTGTATCACATGGGGCATCTCTGCAGGACCTGTACACAAAAAAATGCTGCAAAGCAGAAGAAAAGTCCATGTGCAGGCACAAAGCTGCGGTATCTTTAGCAGTAGAGATGTGGTGGGATATTTTACATGATTGCAGTGCTCAGATGAAAGGATGGATGATGGGTTTCCAGGAAAGAAAAAAGAGAAGGAAGCAGAGGTTAGGGCTGTGTTCTTTGCAAAGAAGTAACCTCAATGTGCAGAGCTCTGCAAAGCAATAGGTGACAGTTTGATCAAAAGCTTAAGGGTCAAGATGAGAGAGCAGACCAACGAGCATGAGTGTGACAGGAATCTGCTACAGGCCACCAAAACCAAGAGAAAGCTGATTAAATCAGCTGTCATCAGCTGGGAGGAGCCTTTTGAATACAGGCCCTGTTTCTCCCAGTGACAGGACAAGTGGACAGAACGTCAAGCTGTGCCACAGCAGGCTCAGGTTGGACATCATGAAGAATTTCTTCACTGAAAGGGTGGCTAAGCATTGAAACAGGCTGCCCAGGGAAGTGGTGGAGTCACCATCCTGGAAGTGTTCAAGAAACGACTGGATGTGGCACTTAGTGCTATGGTTTAGTTGACATGATGGTGTTCAGCCAAAGGCTGGACTCAGTCTTGGAGGTCTTTCTAACCTTAATGATTCTATGATGCTCTCTGGGGGTTTTCACCATGCCAGTGTCCGCTTGGGAGGGCAACAAGGAAGAGTGTAAGTAATTTAAGAGAGCAATCCTGGAGAACAACTTTTTGATAAAAGTGATAGGTAAGTCCATTAGGAGATGCATCCTGCTCCATCTGCTGCTCATTAACGAAGATGAACCAGTTACAGCTATGAAGGTTGATCACAGCCTTGGCTGCAGCAATCATAAGGGGGTGATACAAAGCTCCTGAGAGAGGTGAGGTAGGCAGGTAGAATAGAGATGTCACACTTTGGAAGAGCAGATCTATGCTTGTTCAGGGAACAAGCCTCCATTGAAGGCCAAGGGACCCAGAACCCTGGTTGACCTCCAAGAGCCACCACTCAAAGCAGAACAGACCGTTCTGATGTGCAGGAAGTCAAGCAAACATGGCAAGGGGCCAGCTCCGCCCAAGGGGGAATTCCTGACTGAGCTCAGACACTAAAAGGAAGTGTACAGACGTGGAAATGGGGACAGGCTACTTAGCAGGAATATGGGGACAATGCCTGTGCACAAAGCAGGGCAGGAAAGTAAAAGTTTGACTGGTGGTGAAACATGGAAGGGGTGCAGAAGGCAACAAAAAGTATTTCAGCAGCGAGGAAAACACTGGTCCTTGGACAATGGGAACAAAAACACCACCAAGCTCTTGGCTGGGAAAGTTTGTCCTCAGACCCCCCTGAAGGTATTAGCAGAGTCTGTGCAAGTGAAACATGACCCAGAGCACAGAAAAAGTGGATTAGAAGCAAACTAGGCATCACAAAAGGCAACAGAAAGCTGGACTAGATGACCTGAATTAGACTTGATTAAAATTCCCAGAGATCACCGTCAACTCTTTTGCTGTCTAAAGAAAAAACAAGGTTGAAGTATCATCTCAGTCTATCACCTTAACCACAGCTGTGCCAAAGCTAAAAAGCTGCTGTATTTGAAGACAGAAGACATAACAATGCATAAGCAAAGTGGTGATTTTAATTTGACTTACAGTTCTTACCCACATAAACTACTCTGTCAGATGCTGACATCTCCAGTTATGTTTTCAGACACCAATATCTCAGGTGAGAACAAGATGGGGCCAAACCTAGTGCTGCCCCTCTGAACCATATCAGACAAGCTGTTAACACCATTGCTTCCCTCTATTACTGTTGACATCAGAGATTTGGTGGCTGAGGTTTAATCCTATAATACTCTAATATTAAAAAGTCCTCAAGCTCTTAAACCATATCCCTTGGTACAGCAGTCCTCATTTCGGATGGAAAAGGCAGTAACTACATCCAAGTGGAAGCCACCTTACCCTGCTGTTTCTGTTTGCTAACTTCTCCAAGAGTATCTGAGTTATCCTTAAGTCTGGTCTGTAGGATGAAATTGCTAACAAATTAAGAAATCTTTCCCACAGGTCACCAGTATGCTGCTGGCATTGTCAAGTGGTGGTATTTTGGTGTAATGTCACAGCAACCATTAGAGAAAAATAGAGGGGAAACCCCTCCTTAGGGCCACCTTCCAGTGGAGCATAGCAACGATCAACTTGAAGAAAAAATACAGACTGGTATATTAGCTCTGTGAAGAGAACAAACCAGACAAATATTAGGAAAACAAGTAAAACGTAGGTGTATCACCAGCTCTCTCTAAAGGTACCTTCAGTGAACCATCAGCCAGGTAACTTCTTTTACATGTTCCAAATTCATTGCTATCCTGCAAACACAGAAAGCCATAGTTTTAATTATTATTTTTAAATATAACAAGGTCAAACACTAAGACAAGGCTGCTGCAACAATCAAATAGCAACTACACACTTAGTCCCTGTGCTGCAGCTGGAGCAGGAGGGAGCTGAGCTGTAACAGCCTGTGCCTTCAGACAATAGAAGCTTTTGAAGTTCAAGCCTTTCAGACCCTTCTTAGAAGCTGCAACATTCTCAGCTGAGTACATGTACTCAGAGATGCTCTGCTTTAATGAACTGAAAGTGTCAACTTCCCATTGGTGCGTCAGATGGACTTTTTCTCAAGCAGTGGAAACAACTATCGAGGCAGCTCTTGCGTGGGGGCTGCAGACACCACTGAGCTGCTAAAGTACCTTTTATAATAAATTTGAAACTCTGAGGAACGACCATTCATTCTTCACCTCTGAATCAGGAAGTCCACTCATTCAAGCACCTCATCAGCTCCTGCAGCAAAACACATAAGATTGACACCATCCCCACCACTCCTCCTCCAAACATTAACTCACAAAAAGCCACTCAGAGGCTTCCTCAAGCCCACCAGGAAAACCAGCAGGGGCTTTCTGCAGATGTAGTTTATGGTAGTCTAAGGTCAATATCTAATTTCAGACAGGGAAAGCCCAATGGCATTTGTTTATTATTTCCTTAATGTAACTTACACAGAGTGAATAGGTTACAAAGGGAAAGGCCTGAGACAACCATGATGCAGCTAAAATGAAAGGAGGCTCCACATCAACAAAACTAGCATGAGAGTATTAACAAACATACCACACTGCATGCCAGTTTATACACTACTCCATCCCCAACAAACACTACTGTTGCAATGCTCACACCATTATTGTCACGTAGTGGAAAAACCTGCCACAAGGACATGATCTCTACCAGGCTGATGTAAATCAGGTGCTTCACAATGGCAGTGCCGTTTCACTTCGACATTCCTGAAATGCAGGGATTTATACCCACTCCTTCCCCAGAACTTGCTTCGAAGCCATGAGAGTAAGCTTTCTGTCTCCACTGGTAAGAACAGAGACACAAAAGATCAGCCTAAAGGCTAGAAATTAAATGGACAATAATAACAAATAGAAGGCAAATTTATTAGAACCAATAAATCAATGAACAGGTTGCCCAGATGTTTCACTCTCTGTTTTAAGGGTTTTCAAGGCCAAACCAGAAAAAGACTGAACTAACCTGACCTCATCTCAAAGCTGACCCTGCTTAGAGCAGGAGGTTGGACTGGAGAATTTCCTAAGTCTCTTCTGACCTGCATTATTCTGTTTTAGATTCCTGCCATGCAGCCTTCCTGGTTTAAGCCTGTGAGTAAAGACTATGAATTTCTTCAAGCCTGGCAAACAGATATGTTCACGTCCAGCCTTCTGAAATAAAATTCCCCTTGCAGGCTTTCCAGCCTTAGAGCACTCAAGTGAGAGAGCCATTAACCCTAAAGCCCAGTAAAATGGAACCATCAGCTCTGTGCTCATGTATTGTCAGGTGGTGTAGCAGCTTGGGGAGCACACCAGAGAGCTGAGCCCTTGAAAAAGCACAGGGAGGGTGCTAGAGAGCATCCAGGAGGATGCCCAGGATGTGACATGTGTGCCAGACTTCACTACTCTGCCAGAATTCAGGGCTCAGTAGAAACCACAATCACTATGAAATTCCCAGCCCACACCATTTCTGTTCCTGGGCTGACGTCTCAGCACAGCAGGCAGGGTGGCAGGGAGGTGGTACCTTGAAACAGGCATGGCCTCAGCCTGTGTCCTTGAAGCATCTTTACAGACTGAGTCACAGAGAATCAAGGTCAAAATTTGAAAGGGAAGCCAAAACCCCTGCAAAGTGCCTGTTTCCTGATTACCGGTGGCCAGCCCTCTGCTGGGTGCAGACTCCCTGACTGCCACCTCGTGTCTCCTGCAAGCACTGCCAGTGGGGGCAGGAGGCTACACACCAGGACGGCTCTCTAGAGCCACCAGCCTTCACTGGTCTGTGCTAAACACTCATTTTCATGACTAACACAGGGAGAAGTGCAATTGAAATTCCAGCCAAACTTGTAGAACCAATCTCTGTTTGTCATCTGTTTTTCTTATCAGTTCCTGACCAGCAGCACCCCTGGCTAATTGCCTTAATGAATCAGATAAAGAGCTCCTTGATGCTCCATTGGTTATCCCATTTATTTTGACAAGAATATTATCAAACTACCTTTGCACATTTATTGTTACATGAAAATCCACCACTTTTTTTTTGCCCTCCCTGGAGTGTGCAGCTAAGTTCTGCTCAAAAAACTAATCTGTCCTTTGAGGTATGTCCAGACAGACACCACACATGGGGTATCAGTGACAAACAATTGGAAATTATTTAAAATTTGGATTACATTTAAGACATTCCTGATCCCCAAACATTAAAAAAACCATCTAGCAATGGCAACAGAAAACAGCAGGGGAAGATGACAGTGAACATAAAAAGGAAGCTCACTTGGCCAAGCAGCACAAACTTCTGCACTGGCAACACCACTCTCACTTATAGGCAGAGCTTTTCATTTCCTGGGTGGCTTCTCCAACAGGGGACAACCAGAATGCCACTATAAAAGGAAATAGACTGTTTCAGTGACTCAGAGGAAAAGGAGGACATAACTTCCACAGTTGGGCAGGACAAGATCCACAGAAATTATTTTTTTGTTTCTAGCTGGTGAAATTCAGGTCTGCTACGCTTTAAAAGCTGAGTTTCCAACATAATCAAGCCTTGGTTATACAGATAAAAGACAAACCAAGGCAGTTGGGTGAATGCCACCTTGAAAAGGTACTTTAACCTCTCAGGTTCAACTCTGGGTCTCATCATCACTAAAAAAGTTACACCTTTTGCCATCCTGGCGAAGACCACTTTGGGTGAACCACAGCAACTGGTAAGACTGATAATCTGCACAGATAGTGGCAACTCTTAAGTAGTCTAAAAGCATCAAACAATCCTTACAGAAATCTAGCATGAAGTATCCTGTCTTGTTAGTTAAAGGGAAGATGAGTTCCTCCCCTCAAGACCAAGACAGTGGAAAACTTTTTTTTTAAGACAAAGTGTCAAATTTCATAGTGAATTCTTATTAAACAGCTTTAAGAGGCAACTTTTCTATACAGTGGAATGAAGTTATCCCCCTAGATCAAGATGCTTAAACATACTCGGCCAAGCGCTTTGCACACACCTGGTCTCCTTCCTCTGCGTTTGCACAGATCATTTCAGCTCCCTCTACACTCCTCAGCAGGAAATGGTAGGTAGTAGCTGAATTAGCTGAACCCATTCTGAGCTGATCAGTGGAAATTATCTTACTCCTATGTAAATAAGTACATCTGCTGTGAGACAAGGATCCTCACCCAATGCAAAACCTGTTAATGCTGATGAATGCTCTCGGTTTCTTTCTTTTAGCAAAAGTAAGGTGAGCAAAGTAAGTCATGTGCTTTCCTGGAAATTCATTTCTAGCGGGTAGAAACCATTGCCATTCTACACAGTCGACAATCACCACTAGAGATCACATTTATACCACAGCTGAACTACATGAGGTCTTTACCCTTTAGAGTTTCTTAAGCACTAAACATGTAAGCCAGTTGATTCACTTCTTCATACATCTGATGGTAGTACTGCGCCAGGTAGCCAGTCCATGCAATACTTATCTCAAAATTCAATCTACACCATTATTTAGCATTTAATGTTCCCATCACCTCACTCACTAGTTTCTGCTAAACTTCTGCATGACACCTTTCAGATGAAAATTCTCCTCACAGGCCTGTTCTATTCTCCAAAGACCAAGCACCCTTCAAGGGTATAAAAAGTATTTAATATCAACTGTCATCTTTTGGAAGTACAAAAGTGATATTTGGTTTTAGGGTCACTTCACAACTCCTATTCCCACCATGAAATGTGGTCATGTATGATGGAGAACAGAAACAAGATTGATCTGATATCCTGAGATGCTATGCCAAAAGACTCAAGACCAATCCACAGAAAACTGGGCACTAAGGGTCTGAACTGGAATTTGACCACATCTATGAGGTACATGCTTCCTGATTTGTGAGAATTTACCAAAAGAGATTACAACACACCAGGAAAGCCACTGCTCCTATCCATGCCAGTGCCTGTCTCCTTAGCACAGGATATGCTGTTACTGTGGCAGGAATGAATGAACTCAGAAAGACAGACAGATTCCTCCTCTTTCTCTCATCCAATGCTGTTTAGAACACAAGCAGGAGTTTTACTTTGTTCTGACTCCACCAAGCTTACTCACAACATGGTCTGACTACAGCACAGGCCATCCATCTGTTTTCAGCAATACAACTGTCCACACATGGTAAGAAATGCTACATTTATTTACATGATGCTGGCATTTCAGGCACGCATGAAGGAACAGTTTAACTGAACAAATTGGGGCCCATAGTATTAATGGTGATGTTCTGCTGCCAAAAAGCCTCAGGAGAGCATCACTGCTTGCACAACCCAATTGCTCCTCAGGTATTTCCAGGGAACCTCAGCCACAAGGTCTGCAGGAGCAAGAAGGATCGATGTGATGGTTTGGGAGGCGGTGTGGGTGAGCAGATGAGGAAGAGAACATTTAATGCAAAAATCACCACAAAGCAAGAGTAATTTGATGTTTCACATTGCTTCTCCTCCTTTTTTATCTAGTAACAGTGCTTGTCTACATTCTCATGACATAAGACAGGCTTGTAATTCAGCCACAGACTTAGGCCTCTGGATATCAGGGTTCAGTTTCCAACTCCGTTTCAGACTCGCACTGTAGCTCTGGGGCAAAGCTGCTTCATCTCTGTGCTGATGCTTCTGTAAAATGGAATCAAGTTGTAGATGCTCCATGTCTTTCCTGCCTCATCTATTCCAGTTATAAATCAGTGTGGGACACCAGTGTCATCCTGGAAACATTTTTACCACTGTTCAGATACTAGCAATCCCCCTAGGAAACAGCAGTTCTCAGTACAGTGATGAGCTACGGAACTGCATGGATAACAATAAACCAGAAATACTGTCAGATGGTTAAGGCAAAAACCACTTAAGAAAGTAATTAAATCAGAGTCCTTCACCAAAAGAAAACAACACATTTCCAAAGAGTCGAAGACACAAAAAATACAAAACCTTGTATGTATTAAAGTTTATAACAACCTTTTCTACAGGATTTACAAATTAAGTTAAAATGCAAAAAGGAATTGCTGAAGACCTTAGGATGAAGAAAAAGAAGTATTTGCTTTTAAACTACTTAAAAATAGCTATTTTTCCCTTCTTCATTTACCCTCAGCTACCCTAATTTCAGCTATCATACAAGATACAACACCCTGAGCTGTGCAGAGCACACTTGCTCAGCATGGCCATGAAATGGTACATCTTATGAAGTGTAAGCCTATGAAATATTATGACACCAAAAATGTATTAAAGAGGAAGTAGGTCACCTCTGTGCAATGTTTAAGTCTCACACATTTAAAACATTACCATTAAGACCAATACCATTTTAGATCATTACCCATGAAAAGGGGGCATCCATATTTACACCTCTAACTGAAGTAACATGCTTTGTCTCATGCTACATCATCTCCTGCAATCTAACACACTGAATGCGTTCCAGGGTATATGCAAAAAGAAGTAGGTTTTGTGGTGTTGTTTTTGTCTTTCCTCCCAGTCATTTCAAAACACTATCACTTCCACAATTTCTCAACCACCTGTGCTGTTTCCTCATTGGGCGACTTTTGTTTGGGCGATTCTGTATTACAGCAACATTCAAGATTGCTTAAGCTGCCCACAGCTAAACATTATGAAGTGTCAATTAACATCAAAACCAAATCCAAAGTACAGATGATAATCTCCAAGCCCAAATACATAAGAAGTGTTTGGTTTATTTTTTTTATTTAAAGATACTGTGCAATAAACAAAGTCAGCCAGCCAGCCTGGAGACTTTGATCTGTATTTGGGCTCCAGGTGTTTTTAATAAATGCTTGGCCCACAACATCAGACATGTCATGCCCATATATTGCTGGTATGAGAAAAGGGAATGGCAGGTCATGCCAGACCTTATCTGTTCCTATACTACATCACTTAAAGGATTCCATCCCAAGGACAAACGTACCTTTGTATGGAACTGACTTCAACATTTTAAGACTTCTCTTCCATGTTTACTCTACTTGCATGCATCATGCAGATTATCACGTCCTAGTTCAAGGCACTGACAAAACCTACATCTCTGCCAGTGCCTAATCCATTCAAGCCCCTGACTCCTACGCGTAAGATGTTCCAAGGCATGTAGAGATGACACTCCTGTTGCACAAGTGTAGATCTGCATGAGGAAAGAGAAAACCAATCAGGCCATACTGGTTAACACAGACAAAACCAAGACACGAACTTCAGACCAAAGGAGAACATGCTAGCTCTCTCCAGTAACTCAGCTGTGATCAGTCTGGATTGACCAATTGCTAAGATGGAGTAAAAATGGATTTCAGAAGGGCAGTTACAATAATGATCACAATAGGTGGTCCCTAAAGGAACTTAAATGAAAAAGCATTTTGGAAGAGAGTAACGGGTTTGATGTGTCAAGATGACTCTCAAACTGCACAATCAGTACACTGACCAGCTTAATTCTTGCATTTCCACTTACTCACCACCTCACTGTATAGCCTTATGTTCCCAGCTGGAGCTCAGCAGCAAATTTAACCAACATCTGAAACCTCTTATGACTTTACACATGCATTTACATAACTCTTTCACCAGTGCTCAACCACCAATTACACTTTCGTGCCCACTAAAAAGCAGCAAAACACAGTACAGAGAAGCTGATCAATGTCCTTACAACATTCTCAGACACGCTGTTCAATTAACTACTTGGCTACATGTTAAACCTTTCAGCAGAAATAAGAAGCATCACATAACAGACTTAAGCCTTTTAACTTACAATCCTCTTCTTATGTGCTCAGTTTACCCTCACAGATACTAAGCCAGTTCCTCCCAGAACTACACTTAAATACTGCAAGCAGTCTCAGAGGTTTTTATTATATTAATTAAAAAAACCCCAAACAGTCATTGCACAATTTCATGCCTCTTGACTCACAGAGCATAACTCAGGATACAAAAAGGATGGGATTTACTGCAAGAGCACCTTCAGAAAGCTTCCCCACCTGTTGAAATATGTAAGTATGACCAATGCCATTGACAAAGAGGCTCAGAGGCAGCTGGGGAAAATGAATGAATGAAACAATTCCACTTTAGACCACAAAATGGCTTAGGCAAGTGACATGCACCACAGTTACATTACTGAAAAGGTTCATTAATTCTTCAAATGGACTTTTCAAACATGCAGCCTGAGTCTAAAAAGGAAACAGACATCACCTTCGAAAGCTTTTAAGACAGACTGATGGCACAGAGGGGAGTAAGTAGAAGCCCCACGTAAGATAAATGGTAGCATTTTCATTAATCTCTTCAAATGGACAAGTTTTTCTACTTACTGACTGGAAGACAAAGACTTTACCTGCAGACTGTAACAGACAGTGTGAGTACACCCAACTAAGAAATCTCAGAGGTGACCTTGCATGAAAGGATAATGCAACAGTATTGTTGCCACGTGAGGTACTGGTGCACCAGGGCACTCTCCTCATTCCACTTTCTACAATTCCAGCAATCACACCTTTCACAGTCAGCAAGGCTACACAACTGTGTCTCTGCTTCCAGCCTTGACATTTCGCTCACTAGAACAAAGAGATCACAGCTTGATATGAACAATATACATAAGTGTAATGTAATAATATACCTAAGATGTAATGTTACTTAAAACTTGTCTTTCCCTGTTATTAAGATTGTCCTAAGAGGACTTCTCTTGCAAACTGGTTACATCTAACTTGATCTAAATTAACAGAAAACAAACCAGCCAAAAAAACTTGAACACCTCAGTTTAATTGCCCTTAGAAATACTGTAGAATTCATTTAGTGGTCAAGCAGCAGCTGGATAAAAACTTGTACAAGGTCTTGAAGACAGACAGTATGAGACAAGGTATGTATGGCCAAATACCAGACATAAAGTGACTTGAGTCCTGTGGTTTTTCCCATTTGGAAGAAAAGGACTTTGTTGATTTTGTACTTCCAGTTGATATGGAACCACTCTCCCATGAGCTGACACAGAAGAGAGGATTGAAGCATGAAGTCTGTTGAAGCAACACTTATCTGATCTGATGAGTTTGGTATTGCAGCTTTCCTACTCCAGACCCCTGGATTCAAACCTTGCATTTCAATCACGGGCAAAACAACCTTAGACAACATCACGTTTCCTTCATGTGACTCCCCTGCTGCCCCTAAACCAGCGCAAGCCATTGTACTAAATTCATTTGAGTCAACAGGCTGCTTAAGAGAAACCAGAGTTGGAAAACAACTCCAGACATCTTTCCCTCAGAAAAATCAAACTTGTATAAGCTGGCTGAATGACATACTTGGTGTGGAATGCAAGCTAATTTATGCAATTTGAGTGACAATCATTTGTGAACACATCAATATAGATTTTTATTTACTCTTCCATTTGATACTATGTGTTTCTTTCTTCACGGTACCTGCCTGCTGCCTCTTCTCGTCATTGATGGCAAGGTGGACACTAAGTAAAACATAATTTACAACAAAAACATTACCTTGTCACATGTTCCTTGGCAGCTAATCAATCTGAAACTGTCAGCTTATGGGTATTACAGAATTGTCAGAGATGCTCACTTTACTTCGCTGTTCAGCTTCCACAAAAACATGGTTAAGAAAACAGAGGTTCAGAGTCGACACAAGATTCCTGAATGCTCATTACTGGCCTAGGTTTTTCTTTGGGCAATTTCTAGAAGGTAACTGTCCAGTAGATCCCTCTTGACACATTGCATCTATGCAGACCTGTGGACTGCTGTACTTCTGAAAGACATACTGGAAGAAAAATTCAGGTTAAACACACACATATCCAGACCACACACTCTCTACTCTCCTCTCAACTCTAAGGAACCACTAATGGCACAATAAAACTATGTATTTCTGCTGAAAGAGAATGTTAAAGGCTATGGACCTGTGACTGAAGTGTAAAAATACTCTTCAAGCCATTCTAAAATAAGACATTCATACTAGAAGGTTTTAAAAAATTTTTGAGAAAAACTTTCAGAGAAGACACAATCAATACATACCTTCTTCCCTTTTGGTCTTTCACAGAGATAGAAATCTGACATCACCCACTTTAAAATCCCATTTGTACCTATCATCTCTATAAGCAAACCAGTAAAAACCCAAAAGTAGTCACAGGAAAATGTAGGTTTACTTGGCATGTTTTTCAGCAGCAGTTCCAGAGTGCATCAATAGGTTTCTTTCCCAGCCCTTAAGCACTGGGCTGGGAGAGCCCAACTGCACAGCTAAAAGCAGCAGCAGAGCTGAAACTGAATACACAGACCTGTGAAGAACAGAAATGAGGCTCAAAGGGCTGCATTGTTACTTCTTCATGAGGTGGGGAAAACAGCAGAGAAAAACATCTTCCTTTCAGCTACAGTTCACTTACATCACCTGCTTGTAGCAGCAGTACCAAATACAACATTTTTATGATTATTTAACATTTTCAGTTAATGATGAATAGGGTAACAGCAAACAGACAAGTTGGTGGCCATTAGGAAGGCACCTAAAATTTGGAAAACTGGAATTTTTCTGAAAGTCCTTTCTGATGGACAGGAAGAGGAAAAGAGACACCTGAAATCACCACTTCTGTGACTTCACTTCAGAGAATTCCCCTATCAAAGGTTTCAGTCTTCAGGTTTCCTGGAGGCTTAAATAAAGAGGAAGAGCCAAAGACAACAAAGATACTACACATCTAATCTTGTTCAGATATATGTAACAACAGAACAAGTGGAGATTTTTTTTTTACAACAGCTTCTGCAATTGCAAGGTGCACACCTTCATTTATACTGGGATATATGTGAAATTTTGAGTATATAGTGTAAACATTTGTTCCAGTAACCATCAATTTCTCTATTATGATACAACAGACTCTCTACTTAAAGCAAAGGTAAACTAATCTTTCTCTGAAACAGAAGGCAACTTGCAGAGTGTTTTTGAACAGCAATGAGCACACCAAGCGCCTACGCACTCAACAGTCACTATGTGAATTAATTTTTTAACACATCAATCTTCCCAGGCTATGGTGAGATGTGTTGCCAGCATGCTGAACCTCAGCTTCACAGTTTTAAGTACGAGTGATCCCACACCAAAAAAAAAATGTGCTGAAGACTTGAACTCCCAGTTACCTCAGGAAGCAGCAACAGTGAACCCCAAGCAGAGATAAGACAGAGCTGTCTTAGATCATCCAAAATCAACACTGACAAGATACTCAGGTTTTGTGCAATTATGCTCTCTTTCAATAAGGAAGTGCCTGACAGTACCACACCCTCAGATTCAGCAGCACTGCTATCAGTAGACAGGCATAAAATAGATATGCCACCAGCCACCTCCAGAGCTTAGATATCCATCTTTCATACAGGTTAAGATGACCAAGGAATAGGAGGATAAGGTACACTACAGCTATCAAAGTAGGCCACTCTCAAAGCTGGGCTACTCCTCCTTCCAACTCCCATGAAGAACTCTAATCTACTCAGTCATGATGTATTATTTATAGTGGTCTCTGCTTCAAGTTAGCTTTGAATGTATTTATTCTAGACTGAAAGCATCTGAACTACACAAATGTTAAGTGTGGAATATTTATGCTTCCAATAGGTTGTGCCTTAGACTTTACAGCACTACTTATTTCATTTGGGCATTAAGAAACATGTTCATAGTTCAGCAAATCCCCAATAAAACCATTTAATGAATGGAGTAACAGTAACTATCTCATTTGCCTGAAGCCACTAAAGAGGTAGAATTGAAGCCAGTACATTCATAGACTCACAGAATCGTTTAGGCTGGAAAAGACCTCTAAGATCATCAAGTCCTATCACTTCCAAGTTACCACTAAACTGTTTTTCCAAGTACCACACCCACATGTTTTTTGAACACTTCCAGGGGTGCTAATTCTACCATCTCCCTGGGCAGCCTGTTCCAATGCTTGACAATCCTTTCAGTGAAGAAATTTTTCCTAGTATTGAGCCTAAAACTCCCCTGGCTCAACTGAGTCCATTTCCTCTTATCCGGTCACTTGTTATCTGGGAGAAGAGACTGACCCCCACCTCACTACAACCTCCTTTCAAATCTCTGCCTCCCAGACTGAACAATGCATACCTTCACTCATGAAATAAAAAAAAAATACGTTTTGCCTTTAACTACTCATCAAGGTGCAACAACAGCAGATCCACGGAGACTCGTTCTTGGTGCTTTCTGTGTGTGCAAGCACATCACTTGTACAATGCACCGTGACGGAGCACAAGGCAAGTATCACTGAAGGATATGACAAATACACCCATATGCTCTTCAAATGCAAAAGTACTATTTCTGTTGTCTTAATCTAGGATTTCAAAATAACGAGAAGCAGTCATATTATCACTCTTTCAACAACTTTGTTAGTAGAGAATAAAGCCAACTTTCTTACTCAATTCCTAGTGAAAACCAATGCTATTAAATGAGTTTTCTAGCACCGTTAAAAATCTCAAAGCATTCCAACTCTAGAGAAGATAGGACCTGCACCAATATTCACCCATGTGACATCCCATCCCATCTCTCAATTTGTTGAGATGCTTGACTTAGTGATGACATGCACTGCCACCTTGTGTTATGGTTTAGAACTGAGAGAGTCCAAAAAGTTGGGTTTCACACAAGCATTCAGCTTCCCCTGTTTTAACAGCACTGTTTTCCCCAATCACTGTTCCACACAAGAAGCCTCTCCAATCTTTCACATAAATAAATAAATAAATAAACCTGTACCTACATGTATCTAACTCAGGCTGCAACAGATGCAAGCCTCCACAACCCCAAGGGACAAACTGAACAAAGTTCATTGTTCTCCACTAACTGGTGCAGGTATTTCCAACAGCACACAGTTTTGCATGGGCAGCTGGTGCTAACTGGCATAGATAGCATCTTTTAGGCTGCAAATAAATTCATAGGCTACAATACTGCATTGACAAAAAAGTGAGGCTAAGGTATTCATCGCTTCCTCAACTTCAATCTGAAAAATAGTAATAGAAATTGTCCCTTTTATGTCCCTGGACTGGATTTTGAGAGAAGGTATTGTTCTCAAAATCTCTATAAGAAGAGACTAAGGGTTCATTTACCTACAGTGGCTGGGCATAAGCTGAGCTGCACCAGCAGCACACACTGGGATAGGAGCTCCAGAATGAAAAGGAGGGATGTGAAGTTGTAGGTATTTCAGTGGTCTGTAGCCAACCCAATCCTGCTACATCTGTGCCTCACAGAGGACATGAAAGCAAACACCTGTTAAGTCCAGAGCTGAGTGTAACTACATTGTGTGTCGCAGTGCAGTCCCAAGTCCAGTGGGTGGACCACAGAAAAATATGCATTAACAAGAAAGAAAATCATGGACTCATTCTGAAAAAGGACATTAATGGGCTTTGAAGCTGTACTGTACTTTTAAATATGTGCCGAGTGGAAGTTCGTTTTTCTTAAAAAAAAAAAGAAAAAAGAAAAAAGAAGACTGCCTTACAATTTGTTTAAGTATGGTCATCTAGAAGTAAAACCACTTCTGTTGTCTCTATTTTGAAGAGTATCAATAAAACTTGTAAACTGCACTATCTTTACACAGATGAAGTTCCTAAATGACCCATGTTCTTCCTCACTGGGCATACTATGCAGCTATAAAATATGACTATATTGTTAACTATTTACATGACAGTAGCACTGAGTCCACCCACTTCACTTCTGCACTGACATGAAATTGGAAATTTTTGTATTACCTTATTTCTCACAAATTATCCACTGAAATAGAAACATTACAGTAGTTCACAGAAACTTAGTTCCAGCATCCAGCAGGAGCCTTTCTTGCTCTAGCAGACAGCAGTTTTCCTACCATGTGAGTTGGCAAACAAAGAATACGCTAAAGCTAATTAGTATTCACTGACCAATTTTGACACACGATGAAATTTAGTTTAGAAAATAGGGTTTCTGTATGTTTTTTCCTCCCCTCACCCCACCCAAGCAGGAAAAAAGCAAGACACAAGTCATCTGCCATACTAATGTATTCCATCTTTCAAAAAGAAAGACATGATTTTAATATTACTTAACAATATGTTAAAAAAGTAGCCAGTTAGGCTTCAGTGTTAATACAATTATACACTCTATAACAGATTGATAGTGTGAGTACTGTTCTTTTTTAAATTTTCTCATTCTGCAAGTATTCTTACACAAGCTGGCTACAAGTCAGGAAGAAAAAAATCAAAACACAAATAGCGTAACTTGTACACTCTTAAACAGTAGATTGTGAAAGAACTGAGGGAATACTTGTCCCATAAGAGCCTCTTTTTCATGAAGTCATGTCAGGAGAATTCTGGAGCAGATGAAAGCACAACTGACTAGGTCCATTCCTTTGTCAGGAGTCAGAATGACAAACATAGCTAGATGCAGAAGTGACAGGAGCCACTGCAGATGATGCAATCTAGTATTTTGGCCTCCACCCAAGCCTAAGCAATTTAAAGTCTTTGAGGCCAAGGCATTCAGAAGGAGATGGAAAAGAGCTATTGTTCCAACTCCACTGGCATACAGCTACCATCAAGTAAGTCTCACTCACAGACTACAAGCACACAAGCTAACAAATTCAGGTAGAAAGTGGCAACTTTTCAGTCCGCAAGAATTATCAGGCCAAAGGGTTCAGTGCAGATCCACACAGCACTGGGGACAAGGCAAGGCAGCACTGGCTCAAGACCAGGTAAGCTCTCAGCACAGCAGGACAGGTAAGTGGAGTTGTCGTTCATTGGTTCCTGCAGGGTTCCCTCCCCATCTTGTGTCATTTCAATGTGCAGCAAAGGTGGTTTTTTTCAAGCTAAAGTTGGACCAGTTGATGGAAAGTCTCTGCCTTGTCTGTCTGGCAGAATCCAAGCAGAATCTGGAAAGAAAAAAATGATAAAGTGAAATCAATATACTTAAAATCAGACTGCCTGTGTTACCCCTCTTTTGAAGAGTAGCTCTCACTCAGAAAGACAAAACCTCTTAAAAAATCTTATAAAAAAAAATCACTTGTCCATCACTCAAATACATCATAAACCAGTTACTTTAAACACCACTCTGTTCTCATGGGTAGGTGAAGGAGGTAGCAAAGAACATTGCATATTTAGTGGCACAGAAGTGAGTTGAATGTTGACTAGAAACAGAGATACCACCACTGTAGTTACCAAAAGCCTTGAAAGGGTAAGAAGGTGTGTAAAGCAGCATCACCAATGGCATGAGACACTGCTGCTTCTCTTCCTCATACAGCAACGTTACATTTGGAACAAAGACCTTGGGAAAAGAGGGCTGTTTATAACAGAGCAGAGAAGTAGCCCACACGCCTGGAAAAACACCTTTAGAACAAAAATCCTTTTATTTGCTTTCTCCAAACACGATTTATGGAAGACCTCTGGAAAAGGCAGCCACATGCAGGCCTTTCAGCACCTGTTAATTCAGGCTGAAGAACTTTATCGAGGGCAGGTGCAGCTCACAGGCTAAAGGCTGCATGACTGCATCAAAGTGGTGCAAACCTTTCTCTCGAAGGCTACGCTGCTTCTGTAACAACTGAAAGGCAAAAAAGGGGAGCAGACAGAAGGAGCACAATCAAACAGGTACAGTGGAAGGTTAGGACTAGACTTATTTTGTTCTCTCTATGCTGAAGTTAGAAGTAGCTAGCAATATTAATCCTGATGTCAGGGTGTAATTCAAGACACAAGTCAGGAAGAAGAGATGATGATAAACAAACTATCAGTAAGAAGTATGGATTCAGTAGGCCTGTGCAGCTCATTGCCATGGGGGTTACCGAAACAAGCCATGTTACCAGCCTTCCAAGTATTATGTTGGGAATTATGAAATTATACAGAGCATATGCATTAAAGGTGCCCTCATGGCATTAAGTAGCTGTTTTTCTCCTCAAAAAGAGCACCAAGCAGGGCTTTTCAGTAACCTTTTCTAAGCAGGTATCCATAAAGAGAACTGGGCATTTACACACAGTTCCTAACAGAAGACAGTAAAGGAAGAGATTACAAATATTACTGAATGGAGTACAAAACAGTACACTTTGAAGTGTTAACTCTTCATCTGGAATCACATTTGACAGGTTTATTTCCAAAATTCAACTGCACTTCTCCAAATATGAGACACTACTTCATTTGTCCTACTGAGAGCAAGTAACTGATGAAAAGAACTTTTCTATTTGCTACTGATACTGCAGACTTGATTGAAGCTGACACTAGTCCACAACAAAGGCTTAAGCTGTACTAACACTAGCAGTACCTAATACATGCTGTATTTTACCTATAAAACCTACATTTCCATTTAAAAAAGAAATCCTTTAATTGGCACCACTCAGAAAAATAATTTTTAAGACCAGAGACCATGCCCTGGTGAAAATTCTATCATCTTGTACATTGTAACTCTGTAAGTAATGAGATACATGCATTTAGTAATATTCATAATAAACAGCAGCTGTACACTGTTCTTTGCAAGACCAAGACACACATCACATCCCAGGTACACAGGCTACGAAAACTATATAAATTTAGAAGAAAAATCTATACTGAAAGCCCTTTCTTAAAAAACCCATCTTTTAAACAAACAGCTTTTGTTGCTTTGTGAAATATTACTGCTGAGTCCTAAATTATTCAACTGAGGAAACAGTTATTTGTAACTTTTCAGATTTGGCTAAAAGGCTCTCTAAATTTATTCATGGGAAATTAGCACATCCAGCCAACAGTAAAGAAAACAAATTTGAGTGGATTTCAGTAGTATGGAAGAACATATGCTGCACTATTTAAACATGAGCTGCTTCCTCATGTTTGAGGAATTTAAAGGTAACTAATATCACAGAATCACAGAATCTTCTGAGTTGGAGGGGACTCACAAGGATCAAGTTCAACTCTCAATATGATTCATAAATCCTCAAATCAACCAACATGCAGAGAAGAAAAAACTTTCCCAAGCACAGGTTCATACTGTTCTTTCACTGTAGTAGGCCAGGTTAGATGGAGCCCTGAGCAACCTGGTCTAGTGAAAGGTGTCCTCTCCATGGCAGGGGACTGTAACCAGATGGTCTTTAAAGTCCCTTTCAACCCAGGCCATTCTATAAGCATCCCCTCTTAATGATGGCATAAATTAATACCTCACAGTTATACCATCTGGAAAATAAAGGAAATATTCATGCAAATTTTACTAGAAAAAAAGAAAAAAGTAACTGAGAATATTCTGAAAGCCTCGATGAGAACCTGTGGAACACAGAGATAATTCTGGCACTCATTTCTGATTTGTGCTATTCAGCTATGAGCTGTGCCCACAGATCAGAGCTTTGACTGTTAGAGTATTCAGAATGTCAGCTGTAACAGGATTTGCTATGTTACACCACAGCACAACACAGGGTTTTCTGCCAGGAGTTAGTTATTAAACTGTAGGTTGGTGTGGTGGAGCCGTTTTTGTTTGTTTTACAACCACAACATATGGAAAGAAGTAAGGACAGCTTTGAGTGCAGGGATTACAGCACTTTACCTTTTAAAATACTCCACTTCTCTCTCTGTTTCATCCATTTCCACGCTGTCTAGATCAATGTCTTTGGGTAGAAAAACATCATCTACAAAGGAAAAAGGATGACACTATATTAGATTCCATGGGGAGGAGGGGAAGGAGAGAAGAAGCAGCTTGAAGAAGCTGCATTAAAGACGTTTTTGGAGAACTGACTGAACTTTGTAGACTACTGATTATTCTATTCAGGCTGCTTTAATACACATTTATATTTAAAAAGACATTGCTTAAAATCTCTGTACTAGTATCTCTGGCCAGTCTTCAAGGAGTTATACTGGAACAGGGAAGAGAGGAATGGACAGTAAATTTACTGATTTCATAGGTTTCAAAAAGATACCATAAATTTGGAATACACATGAGAATAGCCAAATTATACAAAGGGCTCAGTGAATTAATTAGATAGCTGTTGAATGCCTAAAATTTGTTGTTCTTACTACTAAAAAGGTAGCTTTAGAAGCATTGTTAAAATGGTATTTATAAAGAAAAATACTTTAAGAATTCTGGGTTTGTAGAGCCACTGTACTCCCTCTGGGACATGATCATCAGGCTGTGCCTGAAAGAGTTTTAAGTCACATGAGCTACCAGTAGAAATATTTTTTTAAACCCCACATTTAACACATCAATATGTGACCTGAATTTACGTCTCAGCTATAGCAAAAAAGTCACCTTGAAGTCTGTTGGTATATTGTACTATCTCAGTGAATGGTTCTCTTCTGTACTTTAAAACGAAATGTAACAGAAAGCCTAACTTTTTGTAGAAACCAATTTGAAGATTTTCCTCTTGACATTTGTTTTCTCACCACATATATACTCACCAATCTCATTTCTGATGCAGCTTCACAACACATTCCAAAAAGGGCGAGACGAAGAAACTAATCAAAACCACCAAGCACACACCTGCACCCTACAATCCCTGAGATTATGAGAATAGACAACTCTCTTCTAAAGACACTCTTGGTGGTTTAAAAGTTGTATGTATTTGCTGTTCAACTTACTCCTGAAGCAGAAGGCCTTAAAAACCCACAGCTGCCCTAATCGTCCTATTTTTCTTCAACCTCTTTATAACAAGGGGTTCAAATACTTCAACAGAAAAGAATTTTTTTTAAGAAACAGAGATCTCACCAAAATCAAGCATGTTCACTGCTGTAACACTTGATTTTAAAACTCAGTTAAAACCCCCTAGCTTTGTTATCCCCTTTTCATGTTCTTTCTTACCCTAGTTCTCATTCTTTTTTTCTCAGTTCAATTTTTGTGTCTTTGCTAATTTGGTACATCAACCCGATGTCTTAAAAGAATTACAACTACATGAAAAGTCATGTATCACAGTAACTTTCTTGTAGCATTGCAGTCAGAACTACTCAAAGTAGAAATCCAGCCCCAATTCTACAGAGAACAGCACAATTCTCTCTTTATAAATTCAGAAACATGTCCCTGTGTATTTTCACATTTAAGCATTACCTTTTGGACATTGTAAGTATACTTGATTTAAGCAGCAGCAAACCATGGTGGGGGCAGGGAGGAGGACAAGACACAGGAAGGTGCCTGTGTTCTCCTACAGTAAATGCCCTCCACCACCATCACCCTCTTCAGTATTTTCTCCTTCAAAAGTCTCACGTCTCCTCTTTCTGCTCCCAGTTCTGGAGTTTTATCTTGCTCCAGTCACTGGAGACTGCCAAAGGTCTCCTATCTTGATGAGCTTATCAGGCAGAAGGGCAGCGAGAACTGCCACACATTTCATTCCTGCACTGTTACCACTCAGCTTGAGTTACCAGGTGATCCCAGGGGAATGACTGGGTGCTCCAAGCAGAGAAATACCCACACCACAAAACTGCCATCCCACCTGGTAGTCCCAGTAGGGACCAAGTATCCAAGTATGTGCAGGAATGAAACTGGTGCCTGAGAACAGCAGTCCAACATGGTATGGCTGGCAAAGCCAACACGTGCTTTTCAGTTCTGGTATTAGCTGTTGGATGGGTTCAGGCAAACAAAAAAATAAACTGGAAACAAAATTATTCAAGTGAAATTCGCTTGAGTTACCTCAGTCTCCTGTGGTTTTATTCTTTCTATTAGATAAATAAAAAAATCTGTTTACTAGGACAAGCTAACATGGTGAACACACTCAATATCATCAACTGATTAACATCCCACTGCAATTTTTCACTTGGGCAAATAAAGATCAGTAAATTAGTTTTTTTATTTATTTACTTACTTGTTAATGTAATGAATATAAGAAAGGAATTATTTCCACTGAAAAAATGCATATCTATGGATGAATGACTATTCTTTGACTGCACAATCCCCTTATTTCCCTTGCTTAAAGAGTAAGATCAACTTCACATTAGACTCTTAATGCTGCATGAGAAACAACCTCGCTTTTAAAGAAATTCAAAATGGATTTCAGCACACTACTGAATTAATTATATATTTTTAGCAAGATAGGCTTTCCTGAAGACTGGCTTTCTTAACTGACAAAATCCCCCCACAAAACCTGCAGCACATGCTAGCTGATTTATTTTTGAAAGCATCCTACACCTCTTCACTAGAACACTGTGCATCTCTTAATAGTTGTAATTCTGATGATTTGAGTTTTCCCAACACCAGTTTCTCAGTTCCTCTAATTTACATTTGCAGGAAGGCTTGAAGATAAAGATGGCAGACTTCCGGATTTAAATGGTACCAATAAAAAAACCAACCCAAGGTCTTCAAATTCCTTACACACTTACCAATAGAATTGTTGACTTTATCTCCTTTTTTCTTCTTGTTTTTCTTGTTCTTGCCTTTTGGTTGAGGAGAATCTGCAAGTATTAGCTTATTGTTCTGCTGCTGTTCACTTGGTGAAGGGGATTCACTTGTTACGGGTGCTTTCTCTTCCTTTACATGGTTCAACTGCTTTTTGTTGTTACTGTTTAATTTCTTCTCATCCTTTTTAGGTTCTCCAAGTGTTGGGAGCTCTGCTGCTTTTGCTTTGGATTCTATTTGGTTTCTGGTTTTAGTCTGAATCTCAGCTGCTTTGGGGGAGTCAACAGGTTTTTTCACTTGATCAACACATGATTTGTTTATCTGCTTTAGTTTCTGTTTGCTGTTTCCTTCTTTATGTTGATGCATAATATCAAGGAGAAAGGAGAGGGACTCATGCTGCTTTACACTGCCCTCTTTCTGATAGAGCAGCTTTGAGTCTCTAGTGTTTACACTGGATAGTTCACAGCCTGTCTCTAGTACTGGCCTCTGTTCTGTGTGAGTCACGTGTCTTGGCAGTGAACTGGAGGAGGTTTCTATCTTTTCTGATTGTTCAAGTGTACCATTCTGAATGTCTTCGGGTGCATTTGGGACAGGATCCTTCACTGCCTGGCAGTTCCGAGTAAGCATGTCCACCTTTTGACAGTCCTTACTGGTTCGCTCTTTCTTCTTTTTCTTGACAGCCCGCAGCTGCTGGAGTTCTTGAAGCCTTTGTAATTCCTGCTTCAGCCTCTCCTCTTCCTCCTCCTCACGCCGCCTCTGCTCCTCAAGCAACTGGTGGTGCTCCCTCTCCCTGGCTTCAGCTTCAAGTCGAGCTTTTTCTTCAAGCTGCAAAGTAACAATAGGTTTATTTAAAGTGACAAATATTTTGGAAATTTGGAGGTTTAGGGATTATTAGGCACTCAGCAACAGGACAAGGGGGCAGGGGCTTAAGCTCTGCCAGGGGAGATTTAGGTTGGATATGAGAAAAAAATTCTTTGCAGAGAGAGTGCTCAGGCATTGGAATGGGCTGCCCAGAGAGGGGGTGGATGCACCATCCCTGGAGATTTTTAAACTGAGATTGGCCGTGGCACTGAGTGCCATGATCTGGTAAAGGGACTGGAGTTGGACCAAGGGTTGGACTTGATGATCTCGGAGGTCTTTTCCAACCCAATTGGTTCTATGATTCTGTATGATTCTATGAAAAATGAAATCTTTAGATTGAAGGCAAGGCTATAATTTAATAGAATCACTGGATATTTTGGCTTGGAAGAAACCTTACAGATCATCCAGTTCCACCCCCTGCTATGGGCAGGAACACCTTCCAGCAGCTCAGGTTGCTCCAAGCTCCATCCAACCTGGCCTTGGACACTTCCAGGGATGGGGCAGACGCAGCTACTCTGGGTACCCTGTGCCAGGGCCTGCCCACCCTCACAGAGAGGAATTTCTCCCTAATATCCAATCTAAACGTGCTCTCTTTCATGTTTGATTTCTATATTACTGTGTGTTAGCATGATTTTAAGTGCCTTTCTGTTTGTAAATCTTGTAATCGTTTGCACTGGAGTATTGAACACAATAATATCACCCAAGGAGCTCAGTCCCTGAGATCCGTTGGCTTCATGGAGAAGTGTTTTCTCTAGGGCAGTGCAGGCAAAGCAAATTAAAGCAGATTAAAGCCTGAGTGAGTAGGACACATACAAACCATGCACAATTGAGAGCATCCTTACCTTTGCTTAACCTGCTAGGAAAAGCTGCTAACAGGTCAGGAAAGTAAAAAAGATATTTTACTAATATTTTGCCTGTTGCATAACAAATTCTGGCAAGTGATACATGAAGTAGTTTATAACACTGTCATGAGAAGTCCTAGTGTGCAAGTGGTCTCTGACTTTTGCACTCCTGGGAACTCCTCCTACTCACAGCAGCTCCAAGGCCTGACCAAATATGTGTCTGACTGAGGAAGTCTTGCCACAGCCAAGATGTTCACATCTTTCTCAAGCATACACAGAGCACTGCTTACAAAGCAGCATTGCCAGAGACTTACAACCAGTCCTGTGAACAGATTCAGTCCTTGTATACCACTTGGTTGATTTTGTAGTTGGTGAATGCCCTTATCAGCATTTAACTTGCCTTGGAGTGATGGTTAATCAATAAGGAGGGCTTTGATTTCCACAGTGCCAGCCCATACCCAACTAACTCACCTGCACAGTCACTGTTTTAATCTCTAAATGGAAAGATATTATTAACTTTGATATTGGTCTGAAAAAATTCACGTCTTCACAATTCTGCCTTTTAAAGCTGATATTTGGAAGATTTAATTGCTGCTCTGTACTCTGAAATGGAATCATAGAATGATTTGGGTTTATGTTTACATCATTTCAACACCTCTGCCAAGGCCTTGGCTCCAGCCCTTCCCTCTCCTGTTTTTGTTCCTACAGGGAAATGTACCTCAGTTGAAATCTCCTTGATACTTCTCTTGTGGTGAGAAGGTTTGAAATGGCTTACTGGATTCAAATTGTGACAAAATGGGATAATTTGCACTTTCAGTCCCTCAGGAAGTCTGCAACATTTCAGCTTCTCCTGTCATGTAACCTGACCGAAGCTTCTGTGTGTGGTTGGACAGCTGATGGCACACCTGACTCAAGCTGACTACCGGTGTTCTCCTGTCTTTTCCCTGTAGGCTGCTGACTACAGTCAAAATACCTACAAAACCAGGAGTCAGCTGAGACACAGAACTGGAGAAAATGGCCCTGGTTGCTTGAGGTGCTCTGCAATGTTTGTCATCTGTGGATAAGCAGCAATCAGCCAAACTCACAATAACCAGTAAGTGCTCTAAATGTCATCATGAGCTCAGCCACTGAAATCTGAATGCCATTTATGTTGCCCTTTGATAGTAATTTGTGATTGCCACTCGAGAAGGCAATCATGTATCCAGTGTAATAAAAATAAGATGCATAACCCTGGCTTTCCATTACAGAGAGCTGCTGTGAAGTGCACTAAAAGGGTCTTTGACTGCATTCATGTTTAGATGTCTTACACCCATGTCATGTATTACAAGAGAAAGGAATCTTAAATAACAGAATTTATTTGGGGAAAATGCATGTAGGTTACAGGTATTCTTTGGAGAACTCTACAGATAGTGTTCTAGCTCATAAAGTACATATTCTGACACTAACAGCATCTGGGCCCTTTTCCTCCCCACGTGTCTATGTTTTGAAGATCCTGTTAATCCAGCTCTGTTATATTAAGTATCTCTTTTGGGCGATTGTTTTGTTCTTTTATTTTTTTCTTCCTCCTTTCTTTTTTGGTTATTATTGCAGGCTGCTGAAGTGTTTTGGCTCCATTTTCAGACTGTAAGACCTTTTGTTTATCTTCTGCCTCTAGACTGAACAAATTTTTAATATTTTGTTGTCTGCAAAATCTCGTAAAAGGATGCAAAGCTATGAGACACTTTCAGATTGCTTTTTCTCCTTGTGTGCAAATACCAATTTAATCACAAATGTGATAAACCCGTGTTTGTTAGTGATGGGCAGGTAAAAACAGGGCAGTACTGGCACAGAGAAATATCTCCAAGAAGTGCTGTATCTTCTGTCTTGCTGCTTCTCTCCTGCCAACAGTTCTTTATCATCAGGCCGAGGAGCTTGACCTCTGTTAAAATTCTTTTGGGTTTTGGACTTCCTGACAGTAGTTATCCAATGAGAACATTTCCCAAGGTCTTGGAGAATGATTGGCCAGGTCAGTGTCAGCCTTGCATTGTTTGGGAGTCTTCAGTAGTACATTTAGTGATGCTTCAGCACCTACTTTTAGGTATTTGTTGCCGTGCAAGACTATGCTCAGTGTTACAGAGTGAGGAGGTAATGGACAAGAGGGGGGTCCCAAAGCAGGAGCAGAAACTGTTGGCAAGGCTCAGCCAGCTCCACAGGAAACAAGCTGCAGTGAATGTGAGATTGTCCCATTAACCTGTTGCCTCTCTGAGAGGTAAATAATGGGCATCTGTCACTCCAGAGATCTGAGGGAAACTCCAGTGCAGAAATCAGGAGTTCTTTACATGTGATTACATTTCAATGCTCTGTGTCAGTGTCTGGCAGGTCGGATGCTGATCATAGCCTTTGGTGCCCTGGTTCATCTGAAGGGTACAAGGAAGTATCAGTAGATGAGTAAATCTCAGATGACTCTGAAATGCTCCCAAGGAGTGATAAAGGGGATACTGAATTCCTGAGTTTGATGGAGGACAGACAGGTGAGTATCTCCTCTGTCCACATCAGTGCTGTGCTGTATTCAGCTGATCTGTTCCCCACATCCTGTGTCAGAAAAATATCCAAGTAAGATTTGAGAACCTGGAAAGAACATGAACTGGGCTCCATAGGAGAGGCACATATACTGTTTGCATCCAAAAAAAGAAGTTTGGAAGCTCCTTCAAGTGATCTCAAAAAGCCTAATCCTATCTTTGAAGTAACATCTTTACTCACCAATTTGCCAGTTGCTTATTTTTAGCAGGACTGGGTTTAGGGTTTTTTTGTTTTTTTTTTATCACAGATTTTTGCATAAAAGGCAGTCACTGCAGCACATATTCAGCCAAAAGAAATTCTGTGTGAAAATAAGACACCAATCTTAGAGACAGAAATTTCTTCCCAGGCCACAGGGTGCATGCATGGAGCAAACCATCCTTTATACCTTCTGGAGTTTGCAAACAGCTTTGGAAAAACACCTATATTCAGCAAGGGTGTATGAAAAGTGCATCAAGTCAGGTAATTATAAGTCACATACTTTAAAACAGCTTTTCAGCATGTCTTTACTGTGATGGCTCTTACTAAATTACTAAAATGCCACTGTGTCTCCTGTTTATGGAAAATTTTTCTCTTGTTGCTGTCTTTCTAAAGTGGTAAACTGAACTTTGGAACTGAGTTTTAAGATATAGAGTTTATTTCTCTGCATTCTCAGCATCCTGGAAATCCATGTAAATCATTGCAATCTTGACATTTTTGTGTAAGGCCTGTATCCTATAAACTATTAATGAAAGCATCTAAAGACTGGAACATATAAACTGGAGATTTTACTGGACTTTAAGGTCTTTTGATTAAAAATGCATATCAGGATGAAATATTAATAGAACTGTAGCTGTGTATATCCTGGTGTTCAGATAGTTTGAGTGTCCAGAGAAGCTCTTGGATTCAATTTGGGCAGTAGATCTCATCACATCTGAAACCTATAGCTCAGCATTGAAGAAATACATCAGAACAACAGCAAAGTCTTAAGGCAAGAGGGTGGGAGACTTTGCAGTACTATCCTGGGTATTTACATGAAATAATAAGCTAACCTTATTCCCTGGGTGTGCACTCCAAGTTTTCCCTCAAATGTTCTCCTGGCTTGATTTTGCTTAAATTGTTATTCTGGTGGCAAAGGGACACCTGACAGTGCTATTGAGTGTACTGACCTGGGTGGTGCCCCATGCTGAGAACCTCTGGTGGAGTTTCAGTTTTATTTTTGTTTTCCACTAGCCCAAATTATGGCAGGGAGATCAAAAACAGCGCAAAACAAAACCCCTGCTCTGGAAGACTTAGAGATATAACAGAAAAACCTGTGAGCCTGCAGAAGTTATTTGAAAGTAATGAGGCTTGACAGAGGAGGAGAAGGATGAGGGGAGAAAGGTGAAGTAGGAGAGTGCAGGAGTTCCAAATATTTTGCTCCATGTTATATATACATCTTCATCTATAATATGCATTTTTTACTGGTTTTCCTCCTCAACTTGACTCTATCTATACCCAGTGTCAAATGGGTTGTATTTTAAACTGGGAAGATGTGATTTTCTCTATGACCTGAGGAAATGGCATGACGCTCTGTCAGAGAGGATTAGGTGGGATGTCAGGAAAAGGTTCTTCCCCCAGAGGGTGGTGGGCACTGAACAGGCTCCCCAGGGCAGGGTGCACAGCTCCAAGGTTGCCAGAGGTCCAGAAGTGTTTGGACAATGGGACAGGGTGGGATTGTTGGGGTGTCTTTGCAGGGCCAGGGGTTGGACTAGATGGTCCCAGTGGGTCCCTTCCTATTCAGGATATTCTGTGATTCTGTGATTCTACGGCTAAGTCTCCCCTAAGACATTTCATTGGTATTAGACCACCCCATTGCCTGCAGGGACTGTGCATCCTCCTTCATTCATTATTTAAGTCCTTCTGTTCCTGGCTTGTGGATTCCTGGCTGCACTGGCTCAGCACAGATTGACTTACACATTTTAGGCTTTCTGTTGTATCAGAGAAGTGTATGCGTAAGGTAGGAGAGCCAAGTTTATGTCCAGGTCTCCAAGCCCTCTGGCCTCCATCCTTGCTTTCTCTCTGTCTCTCTCTCCACAACCAGCCTATGGGTGTTTTTTTAATAATTTCTTTTCTTCTCTCTCCCAACAGTTCTTGACAGAAGGCCCTGAGGAGAAGCAGAAGTGAGAAATGCCCAGAGCTGTCAGGATGTGAAATTTGCAGCTACCTACTCATTGCTGGGACTCCTAACTCTGCTCCAAAGGCTGTGAGAGACATTAGGGGTTAAGAGAACTATTTCTGACAAAGTTCCCTGACCAAACAACTGAGCCTTTTCCTCTCCCCTTTCTCAGCATGCAGCCACCTGCCCACCAAGGACAAAGGGACAGCTTGCCTTTGGGTTAAAGCACTGAGGTGGGATGCAGATGTGTTGGATTCAGATCTTCCCCCCACACTGTGAAAATGCCATAATTTATCTGTAGGAGAATTCCTTACAGAGAATGGAAATGTGAGCAATCCTGCCTGTTTGCATTCTCTGAAGCTGGTGGAGAGATAAACCAAAGCGGGCCACCTACGGTTAGCGATGGGAAAGAAGTAGTCTAAAGTAAACAACTCCCGGAGGATGCCTTTGGGGGGGTTTAACATAAACATTGTATTCGTGGATTTTGGGTGTAACCAATGAGAAGTCTTATTCTGTTGTGTGAACGTACTCATTTAGCCAATCTGCATAGGAAACGGGGCGTGTGGACAATGCTTTGGGTCATAATAGGTGCTTATGTGAGCTGAATAGATGGAATTCCCTGATCAGACTGGTGTGCACGTGATGTCCATTCAATCCTCTGCAATATCTATTAAGGAAGTTTGCAGTTATTAAATGTTACTGGAGTCATAAACAAAGACACACAAAAGTAATTTTCCCAGTTCTACACTGGGCCCTATGATAGAGTTCATTCCAGCCTCCAACAATGTTCTTTTATTCCACTACCTGGAGGAAGCCTACATGGAAGATGGAGAGAGCCAATTTCCAAGGACCTCGAGAGACAGGACAATGAGGGATGGCTTCCCATTGCCAGAGGGCAGAGTTAGATGGGATATTGGGAAGGAATTCTTGTCTATGAATGTGGGCAGGCCCTGGCACAGGGTGCCCAGAGGATCTGTGGCTGCCCCATCCCTGGGAGTGTCCAAGGCCAGGTTGGATAGGGCTTGGAGCAACCTGGGCTGGTGGAAGTTGTCCCTGCCCATGGCAGGGGGTGGAATGGGTTGAGCTTTAAGTCCTTTCCAACCAAAAGCATTCTGTGATTCTGTGATTCTGTGGTTTAGCATGATCAGAGACACAGGCATTGCTATGAATGAGCAGAGATGATGCCACATTTCACATGGGAACAGCCCAGCAATTGCATTCTAAGATGAATATGGATGGAAGACCATGCGAGTTCATTAGAAAAAGGTGTTAAAAAGGGGTAAACTAAGTAAGATCAAATTTCATTCAATAAATAAGTATTCCTTTGTATCCTTAACTCAATGAGTCAGCATAGTTTCCAAAAGATTCATAAGAGCAGGTAATCCTTCCTTTTATATTAGATGTCTACTGTATTTTAGCTTTGGATACTGGAGCATTACTTGTTTTATTGGGGGTGAGGTATGGTCTGTCTTTTTTAGTAGTTTAATCTCACAGCAAATCTTACTTTAGAAGCAGCTGAAGCCATTAAATGTTTAAAGGGAAGTGTAAATAATTCCATGGTCTGAGGACTGGCCAGTAGTGAAGTGTGGAACAAACAGCCCAGAAAATACTAACCACCTTCTCTCTTCTCTTTGGTTTGTGTAGAAAACAAAGTTAGAATTCTCCTTACTTGTTGGAAGTGAAGGCAAATGCATTTGGGGTTTTTTTTCCTGAGTATCACATTGGCTGTGCTACACTTGTTTATGATACTTCAAAAAAAAAAAAGACACAAAAAAAGACACTATATAATTTCTGTTTGATCTTGAGCATGGGAGTTCTGCTTGTAGTAGGATTGGCTTAGTTATCTCATTCTCTATTGGAATTAAGCAAAAGTAAGTCCAGATAATGAGTAGTGTCACAGGTGGGACTGGAAGGTTTAGACAAAACTTATTAAACAAGCCTTGCTGCTCAGTCACGAGGGGCAGAAATGATCGAATCTTAGCCTCAGATTTTGTCAAGGATTTAAGGAAATGCAGAGGTGTGATTGAACCAGTTTTGTCCTGCAAGTTTTAATGATGGCAAACAGAATATTCATGTAAAATGCGTCACTTATTATTACAAATGATCAGATGAGTGAACAGATGAAAGATCTTAATCAGATTTACTACACAATATAAAAGCTGGTATAAGATAGGACAGTGCACTGCACTGAAGCAATTATTGAAGCAATTATATTTAAGCTGGTGAAAAGAAATAATTAGTATAATTATTGATGTAACTCTCCCAGACCAAGGCTCATGGGGAGATCTCTTTCCCTTGACATTGAGAAGTGACCTTGGAGGGTGTCCCCACCCAAGGGAGGAATCTCCACACAGCCCCATGAGATAGGTTATGTCAGAAGAACCTGCGTGTATGGAAGGGCACTGGGCTTTTATGGTGTGAAGTTGTTGACTGCTTGTCACAAATTTATAGGCCAGCTACCAGCTTATCTGCCACATCGAGCTTCAGAAAGCAGGATGTGTGTCTGAAGTTTGGCAAACTAGGCTGGTTTTAGCATAATTCAACACCAAAAAGCATTACCATGGTGCTGCTGGTAGCTCCCCATAGAGAGTTTGCATTTATCAGGGTAGGCCCTCCTGCCACAAGTCGACACAAAAATAATGC
>JAOXXN010000471.1:63662104-63672760 GCA_026770055.1 Myrmophylax atrothorax
GATCTGGTAAAGGGACTGGAGTTGGCCCAAGGGTTGGACTTGATGATCTCAGAGGTCTTTTCCAACCCAATCAATTCCATGATTCTGTGATTACTAATTTTCTCTATTAATGTTACAAATCCTAGGATGTGAACACATGAACGTATTTCCATTTGCTATGTTTCTGTAACTCATTTGACAGTTGTTAATATCAACTGTTGATCTTTCCTCTGCTATTGCTAAGTCTAACTCCATATCAAAGGTTCTTACATCCACAAAAACCCGCTGATAACCAAACATGCAGCTCCTTTCTCCTTGACTCTGGGTCTCACTGAGGTAGCTCAGGTTCGTATCGGGCTGTACTGTTACCTGTTCTCCTGCTATGGCAGCAGAGCCGCTCTGTGTCAGTGCTCAGTAACATTAGAAAGAGCAATCAGTAAACATATTTTGCACCAACATTTTGTCGAAAGTACTAAGGGTGGCAAAGTTTTCTACTGTCAGCCGTAAGTTTATTAACCCAAACAAAGGCACAAGGGAATTTGTTTCCAGCCACTACTGCCAATGCCTAAAAATTTGCTGTGCAGCACTGAACTTGCATCATTAGCAGAATGAAAGGAAGTCACACACTGAGAACAATCATGACCATTTATTTTCTCACACATTTAGAGGTGCCTGTATGGCATTACTTTTTCAGTTATGGAAGCCATGCAAAAATTCCTGTGAGAAACTTCTACTTTTTAAGCCCAAATTGCGCTGCAAGAGCAAAGTGAATTTTGCATTGCAAATTTTACAAAGTTAGTTTTATTTATAAATAATCCACTAAGTCCTCAAGATGCTGAATAGTGCTACAACATGGACATCAAGAATTTAACTGGTGAACATTAGGTCTTCCAAACCCATGGAAGCATTTAAAGAATGTAGAAGTAGTGCTAGAAAGAAATCCACGACCACGAAAATATTTACAATGTAGTCACGTAACACACTTACCAGAATTCAAAAAAACATTCAGCAGCCAATCTTATTGTGCCTTGAACTTTATACCTAAGGCTGCTACCTGAATTGCAGTAAGAAAAGCAGATTTCCTGCTTGTTCCAATTAAAAAAAATAGAAGTATATTTACTTTATTAACTCAGCAAATATTGTTTTCAAAAAATAATTTTGCTGTTACACACTGGAGGTTTTTTTAAAATCTCTTTTGCTAGTTTTCATTTGAAAGCAATCTGTAATTTTTTCTCCTTTGCCCTGTCTCTGCAGCTTGCCACTTCACTCCAGCTTGGGATAACCCTGTGTGTCATCAGGTGGCACAGCACTTAACCTCTGTCAATCAGGACAGCAAGGTGCTCAGTGCAATCATTCTAAAAATACCCAATCTCAACTCCTCCTCTCTCATGAAAGCACTGACCTATGTTTCCTGTCTTCCTACAGAGATACTTTACCATGACCATTATCCCCAAACAGAAACAGCAGGTTTCTAACTTTCCCCATTTTTAACTGTCAATGCTACAAAACAACACTCAGAAATAACTTTGTGAACTGTGGGAAATTCCAATACAAAGCTGACTTGCACCAAAACACATGGCAATGCCATTGTGACCAATCTGCCCAGTCTACTGCCATAACTCCTCAGAAAGCATCAAAACAGGTAAGCTGGCAGTGCAGAAACAAACAGGCAGTGTACCATAAACCACACAGAACACAATTACAGACGTATTATAAAGTCAGTGTACAGCAGCATCCTTGCAGAGAGCACACAGACTCAGAAACAGGAGGCCCAGGATAAAGGTACTTTCATGTCTTACCTTTCTTTGCTTATGTCTGGCTCGCTTGGCTGCACGAGAACTGCTTACTGGTTTGGTTTCAGAGCTGTTTATAAATTGTAGCAAGTCTTCCACCTTTCGATGGTCAACAACACTCTCCCTTTCGGAGATGTGATCTGGCTTCTTCGGCTGCTCTTCTTTCCTTTTTGTTAAACGCAAGCGAAGTTTTTCTCGCATCTCTGCGTAATTTCTACTGGTTGGTGCAGCTGGAGGCTGAAGGACACAAGACAAAGATTTAGTGACTAACTGGAAAAATTTCACTGATCTAATACTTTTGAGGTTTTCAAATTTTAGAGACCTTCAAATAATGAGGAAGGTCCAAACCTGACTATCAAACTCCTCACTATTTGTATGTGCACCTCAAAGTGAATTTAACAGGCAACAGACCTGCCAGACTTGGTGCTGGCTTGTGAACTCTCTCTTCCAGCTGAAAGAATGACTGATCTTGAGGAGGATTACATGAGTGAGAAGGCAAAGAAATACCTTTAGAAGCAAGAAAAGAGATTTCCATATTCTTTTTGACTGATATACCATATTTGAGAATTTGAAAGGAGTGGCCTTTTGTTGGTTTTTATTTCCTATGAGGTCTGTTTCAGTTTGGGATACAGAGGTCTCTGGGCTGTAACTGTGAAGGGCTGATTATCCTGCACTGTGCCAGCATCCCCTCCAGCAGTGTCACATCAGTAACTTACACTGCTGCAGGGAATCCTCACATCAGGTTTTATATCTGTATTCCCACCCACCATTCCTGCCCCTCCGCTCCTCATTCCTCCTCCCCCTCCTGCTGCTTTACCCTCTCCACTCCTGTACTGGACATGGTGCCCATCTGTCTGCAGCTACACTACTTCAACTCATTAAACCAGCAAAACAAAGCCCATTAACTTAAAAATCCTCGAGCATTCTGCCACTTCAGCAAAACGACTAACTTACTGTGCAATCAGGTAACTCTCAAACACAGATCCATCATGGACATGGTGCGAATGTGCAAGGAGAAATGGTATCCCCTCCCTGCCCCTTTCAGCCACAGGGGCTTCTAACTTACTTCAAGTACTAAAGCACTAAGATGAAACTGCATCTGATGCAATACATGGCCTATAAACCGAGGTTTTATTTCAAATAGGAAAAATACCAGTGACTCAAATTCTACCAGTGAACTGATTATTAAAACATATTAAACACAGATTTGTATGTTAAGAAAAAACTAAATGTAGCAACTTAACAGCTTTTAGCATTTCATATGTGCAAATGAAAATATATGTTAACAAGACTTCACCAGACATGTTACTGGTATGATGTTAACTACAGGATACTTTAAAGAAAGTGCAAAGTATTAAAATAAAGAATGTAAAGGATTCTGTGTAACCTGCATGCGTTAGAACTTCATAATTTCTTCAAAAACACTCTTTACATATAAATACAAGTCAGCGCCTACCAAAATACACCAGTAAAGAAAAAGGTTTGGAAAGCTGAAAACAGTGAAAATGCAGTCTGAGTGTTCCTTGGATAAAAATATAATTTAAACTTAAACAGCCCATGGTCTAGGTAAGAGTAGGTTTCCACCCACCCTCCCCATCTTTTTTTTTTTTTTGAATCAAGTTTAAGTGAATACCTAGAGGATTGCTGTTTTCACAGATGGGAGAATGGCTCATAAATTGCCACAAAGATTTAAACTACTATTCTATATTAAGTGTACTTTTACCCAAACTCATCACATTAATTATAATTACAGTACTACAGATGAGTGCGTGGATTTTGTACCGTTACTGAAATGGCTCAATAACTCTGTTTGCAGTTTCAGTCAAACATGGTATCTATTATCCAAGTTGGCTGCTTTCTAAATCTTTTAGTCATTTTTATTGCTCTTCAATGCTCTCAGCTGGAAAGGTTTGTTTCAATCCTTCATTCCAGAGGCAAATTACTTTCTAAATGCTTTTACAACTTCTCTTGAGTGAGTTCCAATGCCACCCCCTTAGCTGCAGTCTGATACATCACATACAATCAATGATGAGTAAGTGACAAAAAGGCAAACAAAAGCAATTTAAAATACAACTTACACCTCCATGGCCGAAGAATTCACAGTAACAGCAGTCACAGTATTTTCCTTCCTTCTGATTTGTGGATGTTGAGGTACTGGAGCTATGCTCTGAACAGCTGTCTTCATCTTGGCTCTCCTCTCCATCATACTGTTGATGATCATACGTGTTACTGTTCTCGCAGCGATGGCCCTCACAATCAGGATCACTACAGCAAATTTAGAAAGAGCTTATAAAAATCTCTAATGATAACAGGTAAGATATTTGAACGCCCCCATATACAGTTATAAGTACATTTACCAGGAAAAATGATTCTCAAACCAGGATATCAACCACCAGTGAAGTATCACACCCTAAGGCCTCCATCCACCAGCCAGTAAATGGAGACATTGAAAACCAAGCAGCAAGGTAAGATGATACATAGGAAAGAGATTTATTAAAATCTAATCTAGTGACTCACTGAATAAGCAGCCTAGCGAATGAGTTTTGGAACTCTTCTTCCTGTCTTTCAACAGGTAGGATATTTCAGTAGTGATTCTAGATATTTTACATGAAATGGCTTTGAAACTGCTGCTCCTCTTGTCACTTGTGGTCTGAAGAAAGTGGTGCAGTTGCAAATTCCCTGGTTTTAGATTTTCAAGCTTTTAACTTTAATAAAAAATCCAAGGTAAGCTAAAATCAAAATGTTCCCATCACCCTTTTTGCAACTTCATTTTCAAGGGGAAAGACCAGAGTGTCTCTTTAGTAAGCACGTACATGGCAGTTGATTCCCTCCAGAGCTCTGTGTAACTGCACACCCAACATATCTACCATCCAGTTCTCCAACAACTGATGTGATTTTGCTTCAAAAGAAAGTAGGATTAAAGAAGTCCCCACTCATCTAGCACTAGTACTTTGTTGTTTATGTCAGAAAGGTGAAAACAGGCCATAGTCTGTCTTACCTACAAAATACATACAAATCTTCTTTCTAACCTCACTCCCCCTCCCCAGAACGCAATCATTACTTCTGGGTTGTCTCCCAGTTTATTCTTTTACAAACTAAAAATATCATGTTAGCACCTGGAGATGATGATAAAAGTTGGCTTCTTTATGTTCAATAGCCCATATTCAATCACTCCCTGACCTTGGTAAGAAAATTTCTTTAAAAAATTGCAACAATTCCTCCATTACAAACAACAGTTACTTATTTTGTCATACCATCTATAAAACCAGTTGATAACAGAAACAAGGGCATTTTTAGAAGCACTTTATGCATGCAGTTAATAAAACTCTACTCAAACCTTGCATCATCCTCTGAAAACCTACAGTAGTCAGGAGACTACATTCACAGCATCATCCATGACCACAGTCCTCAGGTCACAGAGCCCTTAGAGCAACTACTCAGCTGCTTTTCTGTTATGCCTCCACTCTCCTGACATATCAAAGAGCTGGCACCATTGTCAGCCTGCCACAATACAGAACACTACCAGAACACAGCACCACCAAACTCCTCCCAACATCCCAGACCTCTGAAAACCTTCAGAAATCAAAACATCCTTTCACAATACAACACCATATGAATGGTGCGACTGACACCTAAGTAGTATTGAGTGTAGTCAGGAAAATGTGCTACTATGTGGCAGGTTCAAGACCATGTATGACCTTTTTGTAGTCTGAGCTAAATTACAGACTCCTTAAGCTTTCACAGCTTTTTGTTCCTACTTCCCACATAATGGGACTGGGGACAGAGGACAGGTACATTATACAACAGGTTTTTGTCTCAGCACCAGTAACCACTACTGGCAATGACAGAGTAAGAAAGAATAGAGTTTGACTTGTATATCCTGGGTAAATTTTCTAAAAGTGAGCAAATATTTGTTTTTATGACTCAAAATTCAGTAACTAGACCCTGTAATGAAAACCATATTTGTGAAGTCTCACACCAAGTCACATACTAAGTATCTGCACTCAGTTTCACTTGCTAAACACACAGCTCTTCTTTCACAGTACAAACAGCGGCAAAGGAGAAGAGGTATCTGTATTTTCATTTCCCTTCTATTGTAAAAAAGAATAAGAGTAACAACAGAAAACTTACCTGCAGACACTCGGTGGGGCACTTGCAGAGCTGTCTGTGGTTGAAGTAGGAGGTGCAACTGTAGTAGGACAAAGACCTGAATGAGGATCCACAAATCCAGGGGCTGTTGCAGCAGTTTTGGGGAAAGGAGGAGCAGCAAGATTTGGAAGATGTGGTGTAGAGGCTGGAGACAGTGCAGCAGGAGACAGTGAAGGAAGGGATGCCAAACTGGTAGGACTATTTCGCGGTGCAACTGGTGCAGAATGTCTATGGTCCTCTTTATTAATATTGTGGAACACTTCACCTAAATTGGGGGGAAAAAAGAAACCACTTACAATCAAAAATAATTATTAAATCTTCATTAACTACCCAAACAACCATACAAACTGCTGGATGTTCTCAGCTTCTGTAAAAATCAACAGTACTTCAACACATTTCTACTACCAGTTTCAAACCCTAACCTAAAGACCTTTTACAAAGGTCTTTAATCCAGGAGTACAGAGACTAACTCAGGAGTAATAACAACAGCAATTAACAAAAATCATCAAGATACATAATATTACTAAAATAAGCACATACTTGAGTCAGTTACTGAAGCTGTATGTGAATTACAAACCCTTACCTATTGATGAAGGTCTCTTGGATGATACTTTGAATTGGTTGCTGCTTGACTGCACCGTAGTTGCTGTACAGGAGACAGAAGAAGTGGCAGAAGAGGTTGCCATGACAACTTTATTAGCTTCCATAAAGGCATCCTGGAAATTGTACAGACATTTCTTCTTTGCAGCACCTTTTTTCTCTTTGCTGTCAGTAACTGCTGCTGCTTCACTGCTAGATGTAGTAGGAAGTGCTTCGGGTCTTATTTCTGAGAGTGCTGGTGCTAATATATCACTCCCTTCAATTGAAACACACACAGTAGTTAAGAATCACAGAATTACAGAAATGTCTTTATGAGCTTTAGAATTAAACATTCAATAGTTTAGATGCAGACAAGCAAGGATATATTGTTAGTATTGGCTTAGTCAGATCAGCAAAGGGAATCCTCTTTTCCCCCTCTCTCCTCCCCAGACGCCGCTGTAACTAAAAGTGCTGACAAGCTGCAGAGCAGAAGTCATAAACCTTAAAGTTACAATTGTAAGAAGACCACTAAGTATGTGTTGACAAGTAGCAAAGATGCTACGGATAACTTCATCCCTTTATAATTTAAAAGCTACAATTGGACACCAATTTACATTCTGAGTATATAATCTTTAATATCTGAAGTCCAGGCTAGCCATGGGACAAATATAAGTATGAACAACATACCTTTTTATCAATACAGCATGATAAATCTTACCCTTATTTATGTGAAATTCCAGTTAACCACAGTAACACCTTTGTGACAGACCTTCCAGCCCAATCTGCCACCACCCATCTGTTGGAATAGCTCCCCATGACTATGTTTGTAAATGGATAAGTTATCCTACCAGGGAAGTTTTCTGGATGTTTTAATGCCTTTCTTTTTAAATATCACTGTAGCAGCCTGACACAAGTTAGTAGCACATCAGTCTGAAAAAAAGCGCCAAAACACAACCCCAAACTTCCTTTTCCATACAAGTCAAATGAAATAAAAAAGGCATTTTAATATTTGCTAAGATGTGAATGAAAGATTTTTCTCTCTCTCTGTCTTTTCTCTTTCACTTTAACCATCAGCATTTCCAAATGCTTCCTGGCTTACATTAATCTTTTCCTTGATTTAAGCCTCTGCCTTTTTGAATGACAATGCAGTTATCTCTGTGTGTTATAAGTAGTAAGATGTAGCACCATGTTACCAGAGCTCTTACTACCCAGTAGAAAGAGGGCAGGCCTTTGTGGCAGAAATCTGGAAGTTATTTAACTTTCCTCTCACTTCCCATTTCTCTGCAATCCTAAACTTCTGAAGACAAACATAACTCTACAATGATCACAGGTGAAAAATAGCACACTGTTCTTTTGCCTTTAGCATCTTCTCCCTGGTACATAAAAATTTATTTTTCAATTTTCAGCCCCACTGGAGTAGAAGTGGCAGCAAATCTGCCAGAATCTCATCTTATAAAACCATGATGAAACCTACCATTCCTGAAAAAAACCCCATAAAACATAAGGCCTTTAACTAGTCAGTGTGAAGTAGAAACAAACCCTCACCAGGAATTGTGTCAGGCAAAAATGTAGCAGGATTCCAGTTCTTGTCATTCATCATCTCTGAACCCCAAAGACTTATAAATTTAGAGCTATTCCAATCTGGAGTGCTCCCAAAACAGCTTGGATAAATATGATCTTGGAGAGATGCATTGAATACTTGATGCTTGTTTGTATGATTCTGAACTGGAGCTGGCGGTAATGCCTACAAAAATAAAGAGTATTTTCCTCATTAATATTCTGTTTGCTTACACAGTCACTCCAAGAGCAATACTCAAATCATACTGTTTGAATTGTGAAAAGCATTATAAAAAGCACAATAACCAACATTTCCAAGAATGATAAAAAAGCTGCTTTGTCGATTATTAATGCAGATAATATATGGCACAGATTATATGTAATGTATGTATTTTATACTCAAAAACATTGCTTTTAAATAGAGCTAACTGATGAATACAAAATATCCAAATATCCAAAAAGACTTGTCTTAATATATAATTAAACCCAGTATTTGTATGAATGTAAAACTTGTCAGTAATTACTACCTTTCAAAGCCCCAGCTGCCTAACCCAATCCTCTCTGACGTGACCATCAGTACTACATTAGACAATTATGAAAAAGGGATTACAAACACTTCAGCATTGAAAATATGGCCAAAAGAAGAAGAAATAAAACACAAAACCCATAAATTTGATTATTTTCTTCCGCTTTTTTCATTACCAATTATTAACAGGTTCCTGACCTAAAATTAACAGGCAAGGAATACACCTTTTCATTTTAAGAAGGAACTAGAAAAACAAAAAGGGAGGGGAAGCACACACTTTCTTGTTTTATAGAGGCAAACTTTTCTGGCTCACCACATTTCTTCTGTCTGAAAGTGTTTATTCACATTCTAAAACGTAACTTTCTCCCAGAGACCTCATGCAATGCAAACATTATAGTCAATAACTGTTACCTTTAAAAAGCCAAGGAAAGAGTGTTTACTCTATATTTGCACTACATTTGATGAAATGAAAAGCTACACAGAAGTAGATATAGATATTAAAAATACCAGTTGAGCCCACTGACATTTCAGATGTGAAAGTCTATACGTGGCCAAACAAACTACTTACACAGCCAGTCTCATATTTTTTATACAGAGAGATTTTCAGTATCTGACTCATGGTGAAGGTGGGAGGGGCTGGAATAACCTGCATTAAAGAACATTTGTATACATGGTGCAAAATACCACTTAACAGGGTTTCAGAAGAACAGCAGTGATTGCTGCTGGCACACTGACCCAGAGGTAAGGAAGGGACACTGATAAGACAGGGAAAACCAAAGTGGATGTTAAGAAGGACAGCAAGAGTCAGTAACAGCGACCTTGGTGAATCAGCCTACTCTCCTTGCAACCACGGGATCACTGGATCAGATCAAAGGGAGACAACAGGAATTGTACCTATGACAAAGGCTTTGCCCCTTTCAGCAGCACCCACAGTTTAACTGATTCAAATAGTGCGTGAAACAACATCCCATTAACAGTAACTCTTGTTTTTGACTCATACTTTCGAAAAGCTGTCTCCTGGTCTCAGTTCTTGTTCCCCATCTTTCTCTTGTTTATTACTTACAAGTTTAAGGCCATAAGAATTTTGCAGAACCTGCAAAAAATCAAGTTCTCTCAAAGCACAGAAAAACCTTTTATTTTATAAATAAGACTCCCATGCCTATGTTTTAAACAAAAAAACCCAAAAAACGAAAAAATCACCACCTACAAATTCCGAAACTACAAATTCCAGAATATTATTGCCAAAATGGAATACTAAATTTTGACCTCTAATATATATGAAATGAAGATTTAACTAGTCCTATTACACTGACTAAAGTCCCATGAGTGTTTCCACCATTCAAGACTCACTGGACTCAACTTGCCTTCTAATCACAGTAAGGACATTATCAATCTTCCTGACAAAAACTGCCCTCAGCCCTTCTGTACGAACCTGCCACCACTTTAGAGTCTGCCTTATTCCCTGCACCTCACTCTTCCTTCCCAAAGGAATACTATAAACAAACCACAAGTTAAAGCAACTTTCACTGTCTGACTGATACTCAGGCACGCTGGTTTGTTCAGATGCATTTTTCCCAGATGAGGAAGCACCCATCGCCTTCGTCAGGCTTACCTTATTGTGTGTGAAGGGAGAAGCAGCATACAAGGTGGGATGGATTAGTGGACGAGGCAGATGAGGAATTGTATGCAAAGGTATATGTCCATGGATGTGAGGATAGAGATGCAGAGCGGGATGTGCAGGTTTTTCAGGATTCATGAACTGGTGGCCAGCAGGCAGCCGGCCAGTCGCAAGTGCAGAGGCTGTTAGTCCTGAGGCTTCTTGTTTGCAAACATGACATTCACAAGCATTTGGACCTTGATCAGCCTGTAAAAAAAAATTAAAAAATTCAATCTACTCAACAGACAATAAAAACTTAGTAATCATTATTTCATTTTGGACACATCAATTAATATCTTCAGAGCATCCACAGAATTCTTTTGTCTAATACCAATGTAAAAGTTCTGGCCAGGTGGGGGTTGGTCTCTTCTCCCAGGCACTCAGCAATAGGACAAGGGGGCACGGGCTCAAGCTCT
>JAOXXN010000471.1:63672860-63699869 GCA_026770055.1 Myrmophylax atrothorax
AGGGACTGGAGTTGGACCAAGGGTTGGACTTGATGATCTCGGAGGTCTTTTCCAACCCAATCAATTCTATGATTCTAAAAGCACTAGTGAAGGATCTTTATCTTAGTTATCAATATCCTAAAAATTGACAGCATTTTGTACTATACAGACATTTAATGTCCACTATCAGTGACAACAAGCAAAAGACTCATACAAAATACTGATACAAGCCTTGACAGTGTTTGATCATTACTAGGAAATTAATTACCCCAGTATACAAAGAAAAAGTCAAACTGGATTAGTGTTTTCTGTCATTTTCCAAGCATATGGAAAAAAAGTACATGTAGGAAGTAGTGATAAGGTTGATTATCTGATAAAGTTGGAGGCAGTCCTAAGCTGCACTAGGCAGAGCACAGCCAGCATATGCCAAGGGAAGCAATCCCTCTACTCTGCTCAGCACTGGTGAGGCTGGTGCTCGGCTCCCCAGAACAAGAGACAGGGACACACTGCAGTGAGTCCAGAGAACGAACACAAAGATGGTTTTGGCCTTGGAGCATCTGTCAAACAAGGAGAGAATGAGATCACTAGGACTGTTCAGCCTCAACAGAAAAGACTCAGGGATCTTACCAGTGCGTGCTCCCTGACTGGGTGGGGAAGAGACAAGCAGAGAGGACAGAGGAGGACTCCTCTCAGTGGTAAACCAAGAAAGCACAGGAAAAAATGGGCACTGAGTCAAATATAGGAAATTCCACCCAAACCACTTATTTCTGAGAGTGGTTAAACACTATTATCCCACTGCATTTCTGCAGCCTCCATCCTTGATGATACTTAAAACCCAACTGGACACAGTGCTGACCAACCTTCTCCAGCTGACCTTGATTTGAGCAGGAAGGCTGGTCCAGATTATACTCAGTAGTCCCGTCCAAACTCAACTGTGTTGTGATTGTGTAAAGCTCGTATTTTTCAGGAAAAAATTAATAATTGCACCAATTGCACCTTCTTAGAAATACTGACTGATCTCAAGGTGTCATCAGCCTCTGCTGTCTCTAAAGGACTCGAGATTTTGGAAGAACAGCAGCCCAGGAAAGAGCAGCTCCATTTCCCTCTCTCAGCTCAGTACTTTTTGCTGTCACCGTCACCTAATATTTCACTGGAAGGTAATTTTATCAGAAGAGCAGGACCACTTTCCAACTGCTCTTTTTCCCCAACAATATGGTAGTACACATTTTTCCAAAAATGTAACATCAGCTAGTTATCTTTACAGAAAAGAATTGACAGGTGACACTCTTCTTGAATATGACCTATATGACCTCCTCTCAGCAGCAACTAATTCTTCATTACCACTTAAAAGCATAACAGCCTTTCACACAACGTTTATTTTAAGAGCCAAAGATTTTATAAACCAAATACAATGACTGAAATAATTTGGTGTATGAAGAAGAAAAAACCCAAACTTTTTCATAAACACCCCCTCCAACACTAGCCTACTAACAAATGAAAATGGAAAAAAGATGTCACACAGAATGGTGAGACTCAAAACCCAATTCTGACAAACTTTTGGGTAGTGAAATTGAATCCAAAGAGACACAGAGACTGAGTAAATGAGCAATCCCAAGAGACAATGCCAAAAAAATCTCAAATGCACATGGCATGTACCACTGAAATCGATCACTTAAATACAACACCACAGTGCTCATTTTTTTTAGAAGATCAGATTAAAAAAAAAAGGCACTATGAGTTCCTCAGAATAATTCTGAGAAAATCCTTTTTCCATAAAGAAAATAAAAAAGTGAAAGGCTAAATCCATCATTTTATCTTGTATTTTAGTTTGCTTCCCTAAGGCAAGTAGACTGACTTACATAATTTCATTTATTTTCCACAACAAATGCTGAACCTCTTCACCGGTTTCAAACTAGTCTGACAGAGGTCTCACCCCATCTAAGTATTATGGCATTGGTCAGGCATACACATAAAAAACCCTCAAAAATACTTGCTGAAAGAAAATCAGTTTAACACTCTTAACAGATGAGAAAATACTTCCAATGGAAGGTCTTACAAATATCCTAACCACAGGAGAACATCGACTGGGAGATGACTGTTGCCTAAGCTCTCAAAGGTGCACCAATGTGGATTCTTTTGTACAGTAAGAAATAAAAGTGATGTTCTCCCTCCAAGCAGTGAGCCTGTGTTGTAGCTGTGGGGTAACTCAGATTAAAAGCCACACAGTCACAAAACCAAATCCATCAGATACTTTGCTTTGGTGCTCAGCTGTTAAACCAAACACCACTCTGGCTGAGCAGCCAATCTAGGCACGACTCTTTGGGTGGTCTGGTGACCTTACAGTCAAGAGCTTAATAATCTTAACCCATTAAGAAGAAACAAACAAAAAATCACACACACCAAGACCCACGACATAAGTCATGCAGTAATTTAATTACTCAAGGTTTCCACAGGGAAAGTTAGCCCTTAAAGATAATATTAAAAAATATGTGTTAACTAAGCACTTGTAACATCCCCCCGCCCCAACTAATTTCAAATAACATTAATATTTAACAAAGATCAAGGTCAGTCTTCCAAACAGGAATGCTTCTTAGCTTATGTTTCTGAATCATACAGGTAGGAGTAAGTTTTTTCCCCTTTTAATGAAGCCATGTTCAATATGACAATGTTTTTCAGGTTTTGACCAAAGGAAGATATCTGCCATGACAATAAAACAACTAGCTGAAAAATATTTTATGTGTCATACTTACCTACTATAACTTAGTCTTTTAAAAGTTAAAGACATAATTGATGATGTAGATGTCTTAGTCAAGCAGCCATATTTCAGAAATTAATTTATTACAAGGGTTGCTTTAGATGACTATACCTGCTGACTGGGGTAAGAAGGTGGTGGGCTATCCATTTTTGTTTCATCTTTCCTTAATGACCTTTTTCCTAGAGACATTTCTTCCTTTTGAGTCCCTGGTGGTTCACCACTGCTCTCCCCATCTGCTTCTTCATCATCTGCTTCTGAGGAACTGCTGCTCGTGCTGCTCACCTGAGGAGACTGGACAACATTAGCTCATTAACATGGGGGCGGAGGAGAGGCCTTTCTCCAGGAGCACATCCCACTGCCAGGAGAAGACAGGACACTGTAAATGATGTACCTCATCCTTCAGTGCCATGTTTTCACCTCCGCCATTCAGCTCGCTGTGAATTCCATTCATGTTGGCTACAACCTCTGCATCGTCGTAGTTATTCAGTGGGTAGATATCAGCAAACTTTGTTGATAACGGTGCAACATCTTCATCATCACTCCCACTGCGGGGAAAAGAGGCTTCGATAAGTCACAGTGCTCAGGAACCTCAGTTACAGTGAAAGCAGCCAGAATACCAAAATGAAATAAAGTTGAGGGCATCCCTTGTATAAATGTTCCTATGAGGAGTCAAAGGATGGTCTTCCAAGCTGTTCAACTGAACCTACTTTCTTAAGCAAGTGAAATCAAGCACCCTGCCACATAACCCCACTGAACGCAGCAGTCACATGCCCTGATCACAGACTCAATCAAAAATGTGATTTGCTGCTGGTTTTCAGTAAAATATTTTTCCACCACCATTTTCTGACCAAGAATCTATGGAATTAATAATTACAGGATACGGATGACCTTTCATTTGATGAAAATAACCTTATGCCAATGATTTAATTTACAAAAATTGTGATGTGGAAAAAAATACAATATAAAGTTCAACTTTTTCCACACATTAAAAGTCAAATCAGTAAGTAGGAACACTGAACACATCACAGTAACTCTTAAATTTCTCAACAGCAAATAGTTGGTAGATAACTCCACACCTGCACGCTTTTCAGAATCTGCTCTAAAATACTTCATGGAATTTTTTTGCCATACAGATTAGCTTGGAAAAGCATATGCATGTTTAAAAACTGACTCCAGGGAAATACTGCAAAGACTGGTTGGTTCATGTTGCTACAACAATCCAGAGCTCTTAGAAGAGCTTTTAAACCGTACACTTTATCTTGTTGCATTCCATAAAATACTGTGCCAAAATTTAATTACATGATGGCACCATTAGGCATATTTCAAGTGTGCAATAAAGAAATGAAACACAGCAGATAGTATGAGACATGAAATGGCACTTCCCCAAGGAGCAATGTTATTTCCCTAAAAATAGGCTTCTTACAGTAAATAATACTTGGATTCAACTAAACTAGCTTCTGATGAGAGAAACTGAACAATTTCTGTCATTTCAGCATCAAACCCAGTGAGTTTATAGAAATGTCAAAGCACACACTTAAGAACATGTAGCTAAACATACCACCACAAAATCTATTTTCAAGTGTTCCCCAAATGGATTCAGAAACTAAAGTCCTGTTATGGAAGATTAAATCATTGATGGCAGTAGCTAAACACTTAGAGGAACTGGAACTTTAGTGAGTGAGAGCGATCAGAAACACCCCACACACTGCACTGTCCTCGTGCATCACACCATACTACCCTGGAACACTAATGCAAATTTCCTCAACTGTGCCTACAGCAGCGATTTCATTGGTGTTCCCACCAATACCCAAATTGGGTTTTTTTTAAATACTCCTTCAGAGCATCACATGACAGAGGAGACTCCTGGGTAGCTGTACCCATACCAGGTATAACAGCCAGCCCACCAAGCAGCTTTAACACTTCAGAACTATGAGGGGGCAGAAGTTCACCATGAGACTCATGTCTCAAATCTGGTGGTCACCACGATCAGGGTATAAGAAAGGGGGTGGCAGATACTTCTGGTAGGGACAATAATTTTAACGCAAGACTCACTTAACACAACTTCAACACAATCCTAAGAGTCTGCTAAAAAGGGTTTTTTAGAACTAAACTGATTCATATGAAATGACAACCCCTGAAAGAAAAGAACACCAGTTCCCTTGCTCAGTCTAGGAAAATGTGGTATTTTAAAATGATGCTCTAAAGTAGATCAGTATCTGATGTCCTTGTAATCACAAAGCAGGAAAGTACACACCACACACATTTCTAGCAATATTGTTAAGTCAGTTTCTTCAGAAATTTTTAAGAACTTCACATGATTTTTACATATATAGATATATATATATAGATACACACATATATGTCAGCATGCATAGAGCACTGGAATTGTGGTTGGCTGAACACAGGACCATTATTACATAATCTTCTGAGACAAAACTAGCATTACATAATGATAGCCTGCCAATGCCACTTGCCTGCTACAGTTCAATTCCCTACAACAATAAAAAGAACTTACAAAGTTGGTGCAGAACCATTATCTGCAAGGATCAGCCTGGGATGTTGCTGAATTGTAATAGGCGAGCTGGAACCTGATCCTGAACTTGCTGAAGACATACTGGGTGGGCGGATCTCAGAGAGATAATCCGGAGCAGAATCAATCTGTAGTGGTAGCTGGTTAATGTGGATATCATCCGTTATGGGAGAATCCATGATGCCACATGTTAAAATGTGTGAAAGGCTGCAGTCATCACAAGTACATCTGTTCAAGAAGTAAGATTACAGATTTTTATAACCTTGTTTAAGTAGCATTGATTTAAAATAACCACATTCTTTATTACAATATTTTATTTCTTTTTTTTCCTTGAACAAGAAAGTAATGATTTATTATGATTCCAAACTAAAAACATCAGCTCACCTTCTTCTATAATTACAGTTGGGACAGTCAGGCATGCTCAAACGTGATGACAGCATGTGTCTCATTGTGTCTGTGAAGTTGTTCTCCCCAGCTAGTGCTTTCTTGTTATTAAGCTGAAGTAAATGGTAAAGGCAGTGTTTTAGTAGTGCAAGTCTTTCCATTAAAAATTCAATGGCACATAATGACAACTTACATAATGAAAAAGGGTCTTTGGGCAAAACAATGTAAAAGCAGAATAATTCAGAATCATTCCACGAAGGTGGCATTTGGATCATGAGTGAAAAAGGAAGAAGTTCAAAGTTACAAGCAACAAACATTTGGCATTGAGACTCTTCAAATAAAGTATGTTTCTCCCATGAAATAGCAAAGTGGACAAGTCCATCTCCTTGACTCATTTGTGCATACACCTCTCACGGTATTGCTGCTGACACATTCCGAACTTGAGCAGTTCTTGCCCTGTTTCATGGTATGTACAAAAGGATGCTGCTGACACATGGAGGAAGCAAACTCACCCTTAGCTTGCAAAAAACTATTTGGACTAATTTTGTAGCCACAAAGGGATAGAGTCAAGTAACCAAGTAGCTGCCCAAGAAGGAACCTGACTGCATTAGTGAAAAAATACAATCCAAATAACCCCCAACTGGCAGAGGCCTAATCCTGAAGGCACCTAATTTAATTAGATACCTACAGCCTTAGGTTAAACAAGGATGTACCTGAGCCCACCTCTATAGATGCCCAGACCTGATCCTTATCTAAGCAGCCATGGTCTTAGAGCTCACTTAAGGCCAATTAGGATCAAGGAAAAAGAGGATTCTTCCTCAAGTCCTCAGAGGAGACCTGTGTACCAGATGTTCTAAAAACATTGTTAACACAGGCTTATGTTCCTTACAGCAAAAAGTACTTACTGATGACTGCTCTGAGGCACTGCCAATTTAAGCTTAAGTTTATTAAAATGTACTGCCATACTCTCTCTGGCTCAGGCCTGGTGGTTTCTTTCTGCATACTGGTACAGGAAGGGAGAGGTTCTCCATCCAGAGCTGACTCTATCCAAAGCCCACAGTACTCTTAGGGAATGCATGATGCACACCTGAGCACTTCTAGGCTGGAGAAGACTACTGAGTCCTGAACAGGAGTTGGATAATAAGGTAGGAACTTCTACTGGCCCCTCTCTTGTTACATCTTAAAAAAGGGAATATAGTTCTGCTCAGCCTTTCCCCACAGAACAGATACAGGAGCCAACACCAAAGTCCCAAGAGATGGAATCATCCCACCTGAACTGTGGCTCACACTCCAGGCACGCACACAGGAATTTGTCAAACTCTTGAACACTATATTCCCTATCCTGGAAATCAAGACAGCTCCACACTCAATGTATTGGCTGTTTTGGATCCCACTCTAAGGCAGCAAAAATTTACTTTTTTAGTATAAGGATTTTAAACACCCGGGATTCAATCCTAAGACTATGGTGTTTTACCTTGTAGTAACTGAGATTCCATACTTTTACTTATTCTTCTTGGATCTTACTTTTCTGTATTTTGGCTGATCAAATTTCATGCCTGGCTTAGTTGCAGACTCAGATTGCACAGAACTATTACAATATACTACACTCGTTTGCACCTTACAAATAAATGTGTAGCATTGGTGTAACTTAGGATGGTATAACAAAAAAAAATCCTACCTGCTCCTCAATAAAACGCCTCTGTTTAAAAAATTCCCAGTCTTCCTTTAGCATGCGTTGTTTTGTTTTCATTGCCATCTAAAACAGAATTTAAGGAAAACTCATTGACTTAACAATAGAAAACCTACATTATTATCAATTGATCTAAGTTTCATTAAACCTGGCTTATCTATACTACTTTGCAAGTACTTACACAGTTAGTCAATATGAAGTCTATTTTATTTGCTAATAATTTAATTTGAGTCACTTAAATGTAAGATTTCATATTCCTTTACACTATTTCTCAGTTTGATTTTCCCACTGTTACTCCTTATGTTAATATTTCTTTTCATTAAATATGTGCATAACATTTTCAATAAAACATGACTGGCATTAAATACTCAACATCTCAGATCTATTAAAATATATTAAAATCTAGAGATAGGACTTTTGGCAAGGCCTCAACACAGGCTCAAGTGCAAACCCTGATGTCCCACATGTAGAACTAATCTCCCCAAGAGTCAAAAGAATGAAAAGTAGTGACCTACACTAACACTATTTAGCACAGTTATTCCTCAGTTTTTCATGCCCCTTGATTTATTTAAGGTTGGAAAAAATACTTAATAATTATTTGTATTTCAAAAATTATCATCAAAAATGCACACAGAGCCCTAACTTTTTGTACACAAACTACATTTTTCTGATTTAGTAAACAGACTGTGACAGAATGCAAAAGTTCCCATAAATTTTAGCACAGCAAAATGCAAGAACAAAGCTCCTGTTGTAGCTCACAACATTTTAACAGCACTACTTCATCAGTGAGGAGAAACAACTACCTAAGATTATCTTTCACAGTTCTTTTTTTCATTTACCAAATAAATAACTAAAAGCAAAAATAGATTATAACAAATTGCTTCATAAAAACAGGTTAGTGAGGCATGAGGTTATACCATTAGAAATCTTTTTTTTTCTCAAAATCATCTTTTTCTTTTTCTAAAGCATGCCTCCAGAAACTGACCAAAAGGTTAAAGTCTTACTACTAAGCTAAGTACATTATTGCTTTTATCATTATTTAACTTAGGAAAATGAAATTCTAAGATGGGGACCTGGAACAGTATTAAGGGGCAAAACTTTGCCTAATTAATCTCTGAAACAATCAGCTTCATATTCTAACTATGACTGTGGATTTTGATTTCCCTTGCTCCAGTGAGGTTACATTACCACCAAAAATGAGTTTATCATTTCCATGTGTGGTTAATAAAAAAAAAACCTAAAAAAAATGAAGGTACTTCAGAGCCTGTGGCCAGCAACATCCGAAATTTCATCCTGGGTGCAGCATCAGCTTCTGGGAATCCCTGAGCTATATTTAAACCCAGCAACACTCACTGGTTTAGGTGCCCTGGCACCCAGCTGAGTCCTCACCATCAAAGACAGCTACCTACACTCACCATACATTGTAAGAGAAGACTTTTAATGCCAAAGAACGACGTTTAAAACAGCCAGTGCATTAACTGGGAGCTGCCTGCTCACGCCTGCCCAGGAACTGTCACAGCAAACAGCACGGAGCGAGTGTTGGCACTCAGCTATTAATGGGAACACTCAACATTTCCTACTTCTGACTTTGCAGCCTTTCCAATACTCCATGGCTGCAAGTATTGTAAGCTATTGATTCCATAAATCATAGAAAATCACTTCTCTCCCTTCTTCCTTTTCCCCAAGGAATATTTACTTGGGCAGATCAGGGCAAACCACATGCATCATGCCCAGAGCTCTTCCAGGGAGTGGGAGGTAAATTGGAACGGCAGATACTCCAAAGACCTTCCTCAGATTGAACCAGTGACGAATACAGGCGCTGATACGGAAGAATCCTTATTCTAGATTTTATTACAGCGTACACACGTGGCACAGCAGCGTATTAAGTTACATGTCTGTGCATGACACAGCTGCCTTACACTGCCTTAAACTACTGCTTGTACAGCTTGCAGAAGCTGTTAACTTTGTTTCCCAAGAACAAGTAACATAACACACTGGAGGAGAGTCCATTAATTATCTGCACTGATGCCCTGTCTACAGTCCGGGGTGTAGTTCCACAAAGGATAAATGAGAACCATTCTTTAATTTTCTTTCCCTTCTAACCTTTCAAACACTGGCAATAAAACCTCACAATTTTGTTAAGCCAAGAGGCAAGCAAACAGTGAGTGCATGGCCATTATTAAGATCCAGATTCTATAGCAGTGGGGCTTTCTGATTTCTACCCTGTTGACAAAAATATCACTGTAAATTCATGTATGATGGTCATACTGAATGATGTATTTTTCATCAAGAGAGTATAACTACAGGTTACCACCAACATGGGGTTTAAGGCATGATTGTGAAAATGCTTTTTTCTACATATAAATACAAATATCAGTATCTTCTTCGAAATTTAAGTTTTCAAATTGTTACCTCTACCCACCTACCCCTTGCAGGTATTTTTGGTCACGAGGAAATAAGTCACTACATTAAGTTTCCCCTACTGGGAGAAGGGTGTCTGTTTGCATCAGGATATGGGCTTCACTGAGCAAATTTAAAAAATTATATAACACAGTACTTGTGGCAGTTGCATGGTCATTTGGTACAAAGAAACACAGAAAAATCAATTAAGAACTTTATTGTGGCATGGTGCAGAACCACCAGCCAGAAGCCTGGTATGAATGTGACTCTACAGAAATGCCATTTTCTTAAAAAACACATGAATAATGTGAAATGAACTGGGCTTCCTTTCTTACTATAGAGAGGCAGCATCAGACAGCTATGACACCCTGATACCACGGGGAAAATTATTTCTGTAGCACAAAATGTGAGATGATAAAATTTTACTGAGCTGCAATCAAATATTTAGGTGCACAAAATCTGCCAGACCACGAGAAAACTTTGTAACTGATAGCTCACAGATGCAGTCCCCAAATATAGAACAATCTCTAAAAATAAAATTAGTTATGTCTTGTCTCTGTCTTGAAGGTACTGGAATTAATGGTAAAAGTTCACTTAGGTAACAGCTTCTGAAGGACATCTATGATGCACAGTAAGACTAAAACATGTTTGTCATCTACAGAAGTAACACAGCATTACTGAATCTCAAATTGGATATCCATATTCCTAGAGCTCATAAAATTTCAAAACAGAAGAGATGTTCTTTAAAATTCTCCACTTTCAGTTATTTCCAAGACATTTTTTTCTTCCAGAACACTTAAGACTGAACTAAATTGAAACTGAAGCCTTATTCTGAGGTTTTTAAGAAAATTAGGTTCGAGTGTGAGACAAAAAGCATGAGAAATTTTCTTCGAAGAATATAAAAAACCACTTGAAAAATAAACAGCTATTTTTCTGAAAAATAAGCTCTAATCAGTGTAGGAGTCAGCACAATAGCATTATTATTTTCTGAAACAGCTGATTCTTCTGAATTTGTGTTGTCATAACATATACTTTATAAATGCACAACTTCAGAGGCCTCAAATATTTGTGTATTGAGACAAACTGGATTTCCCATTTTGACAACAGCACACAGATCATCACACTGTGCAACACACAACAGTTATTCAAAGCAGTATCTTCCCCTGGACTTCATTTAGTGCAGTTATTTTGGATGCTTAGAGGGTTTTGTGGGATGAGTTGGTTTTTTTTCTCCCTATGGTTAATTTACTGGCTAAAGTAATTAAAAAATGTTCAAAGACTACCTCTAAACAACAACACAACAATCTGCTTCAACAATTTAAAGATGCTATTGCACAATCAGCACTAAGTATTGGTATGTCAGTGTTCTTTTCTGTTGTGAATGAATGACATCAAGAAAAAAAAGTTACATTCTGTTGCTTCCAAGCTCTGGATAAAAATGATTATCAAAGAAACTATTCCTCACCAAAGGCACAGCCCTGCATGGGCTGCTCCCTGCACAGTCAGTCTTGAGACTGTTTGCATGACTCTTACCTGCTCATCAACATAGTCATCTATTCTTTTCTGGCACTCAAGCCACGCTTCAGCAACTTGGCCCATTTCCTGTTCCAGCTGATGGTACCTTTGCAGCAAGGTACTGTACATGTCTTCACTGCAGGAATCGTGTGTTGTGCCAAGCCTAGAAGTTCAAACAGCACTTGTTACAGAAGAGACATTTCACTGGAGAATCATGCTCCTAAGTTCTGCCAGCCAAAACCAGAGTTGTTACAGTGCAGTCATTGACACACCTAAGCCCACAGAGCTGCTTGGATCCCAAAACTGACTACTATTTTTGGTAGCTTTTCAAAAAATATCCCCAAACTGCTTATTGCAATCTTCTGTAACCAACAATAGCAAGAATGTGGGAAGTACCACATGGCTAGAGACTCTTTCCATGAGCAACCAGATGACAAACCTACTGAGCCATATTTATTCAAATTTTGCTTCTTGACATAGTTATCCTTCCAAATTCCATGGGCTAATTATATATGTTGACTATTTACTGAAGAGCTATATAATAAAAATAAAGCCACAAGCTTGGTAAGCAGAACTCTCATGGCCAATGCTAAAAAGATTACTAGATGAGTTGGAGTTCCAGGTGGGAAATGTGCTGCAGAGCGAGGGAAGCGAGATACAAGCAGTTATTTACTATCACTTGAGCAGCACTAAATTCTAAACATGGTTATGCCATTCACTGATCACTGTCTCTGTGAGGAGCCTCAGAAACAGGAGACAGTCTTACCTCCCTTTCTGCTACTACATTTTTGCACAGCATCATCAAATGCTTCTTGAGTAAATACGCAAACTCCCAATACACTGACTTTAGAAATAATAAAAGAATTTTAAAAAAGATTCTATGTGTGTTTAAAGGATATTGAATTGTAATGACCCGTCAATTGACACAAATAAACTGAAACTTTACAACATTTCTACTGCTAAATAATTCAGGAGAAACTGGCTGGTAGTTAACTAGGCACAGAGGCTGTGTGGCAAGGCAGAGCCAGTACTAAAAAAACAAAATTGAAGCATCTCAAAATGAGGTATCTAAGCCAAGTTAACAGCATTTGAGGCAGGTTTGCTACAGATTTTCATTGCAACAGGATGCTAACCCAACCTAATCACACGGTCCTGCTTGTCACCTGGCAAAGAACAAAGCCCTTAATTTTAACTTGATAATTAATACAATGAAGAGCTGAGCACACAGACAACTCAGTAAGCACCAAGTCACAGCTGTCAGTGTGACTTCACCAATAGAGTCAAATTTGTTTTATTTTGTTGCTTTTCCAAGAACCTGCAACGCAGTCACTTAAGAAAGGTGCATAAGCAATTCTGCACACTAAAACTTGGGAAGTTCACAGTTGGAAGAGTAAAAAAAAGTTTCGAGGGATACAGTGACTCTAGAATAAAACGCTGCTGAGTAGCACTGTTCTTCCAGACACTTGTGCACAAATTATTTTTTAAATATGCTCATAAGTTAGGAGCAAAAGAACTTAATGTTTAAAAATTTAGATTAGCAGTGCAAAAGAACAGCATTTACAGTTTCATTTTTTTATTGTGATTCTGAGAAAAGGTTAGCATGGCACTACTAAGTACACTCTCATCCCACCCTGGCAAGTATAAAGCAACAATCTAGATAGTATTTCCATCCTGTAAACAGAGGTGGAATATATTCCTGGACTGCAGTAAAAAAGGTAATAAAAAGTATAACACATACACTAAACTTAACAAGAACTGCTCCATATAAAGTAACTGGATCTTAAAAGCTGTACCTCTTGACAAAGGTCCTACTGCATGCCTACATAGTTTGATACAGGAACCCGTAATTTTTTGGACAACAGCATTTAACTGAAGCTGTGTAAACACCCTGAGCATTGTCACATCCCATTCTGGGAATGCAAAGAGGACAGAGCAGGCCCAGGGACCAAACCCCAGTGAGACAGTCTGCTGAATGCAGGAGCCATGTCAGTGGTTGCATGTAATCAAAAGCATCTTAACCCAAGTGAGAAATTTAACCTCTAAGAAAGAAACTCTTCATATGGACACCTTCATCAGAGGTAACAGACACTCAGCTTTGAAAGGACTGGGTTTCCTTGAGCACTGGTTATGAAAATACAGCCTTATGAGATGTTGTGTCTGACCCAGAAGCCCTGGTGATTAATTAACTCTTGCTAAGCCATGGACAGCTCTCACAGCTGGTGTGCAGACTGTGCAGCTGAGGGAGGCTCCTAAACGACCCACAGATGTGACGAGGCAGCAAACAACATACAACACATTAAGGCCCTGGTAGTTTACCCTGAGCAGATGACCAGTTTCAGATGTGAAATACTGTCATGGCTGATCTGTCGGCTGGTAACCTCCATCACCACAAGACTGCTGTTTAAACCTCCCTATGTGAACATCTTTTCTAGTCTGACATCTGATAAACACCCTTGGAACTAACCACAGCACAGCAACTACGTATTTGGAAAAAGCCAGAGACATATAAAAATATGAGTGATTTAGGTAAGGAAATAAAGAGAGAGAGAACTCACAAAATCTAAGCAAAGATGAGATGCCAAAACACCATTTCACATTTCTCGAAGAGAAAGCAATGAGGCCAACATTTTTTTGTAAAGAAACTGGCACCACCTTCTCTACTGCACACAAATGATTCTCTACTGACTAAATGATCAGAGGACTAGGCTGATCCCTGTTTCTCCTCTGATGCTATGAGGTCAATGGTGAAACATTTCTCCACCAGCTTCTGATGGAAGGCAGATTACCCTCCAGAAAGACTTCTCAAGGAAGGATACCCAATCAGGCATTGGAATGGGCTGCCCAGGGAGGTGGTGGATTCACCATCCCTGGAGATTTTTAAACACAGATTGGACGTGGCACTGAGTGCCATGATCTGGTAAATGGACTAGAGTTGGACCAAAGGTTGGACTTGATGATCTCGGAGGTCTTTTCCAACCCAATCGATTCTATCATTCTATACTCTTCCTTCTTACACTGAGATATGCAATGCAGGCAAAACTACTTTTACATCATTATAATGAGAAATTAACTACCACTAACACAGAGTTATGTGAAGTCAAGTCCTTGAAAGAAATCTTAAATGTTTCTTAAAACTAACCCCCAGCACACAACCTGGTTTTAATTCATGAAGAACATTTTGCTCATTAGCAGCTGGTTTTGAATACCAGAAGGGAACTTTTCATTCACAACAGACTGCTGTGTAACATTGTGCTGTGGAATTTCACATTCGTAATTTTATTATAATCCGACAAAGGTGGTATCTGAAGAGCAGAGAAAATGACTATACAAAGAATTTATAGAACATTCATTTTTATACTGCAGATCTTCAGATGCTTCTTTACAGTTTCAAGAAAAAAGTGAAACTTTTCACTAGTAGGAAAAGCCAAGAGGAAAACATTAAATTTTTAATGATACCATTGGATACACTGAAACCATTTAATTAAAAACATGGCTTTTAGCATTTTTGTAGTTTAACACTGTATGATTATAGTAGTATATTTACTAACTACATTAACAGGAGTCTGGCTAAATATATGTGACAACTTGCTGCCATTAGTTATGAAACTGCACATACACATCTACCAAAAATCTTGAAAGAAAGTGCTGTATTGAAGATTTAGTCTTGTATTTGCCATGAACATATAAGTTCCATGAACATCTTTCTACATACACTACATAATGGTACATACTGAACTATTTTGCTTTGTGCATTTTTTAATTCATTAAAAAGCAAAAGCACATGGCACTATACCATCCAAAGGAATGCATAATAGAAAACCTCCCTTAGAAACAGGGTAACTTCTTTTTTCCCACTTACCAAGTAGAGCTAAACTCCCAGGAATTACCACCAGGAGTGTCAGCATTCAATCCCTTATGCTTTTAAATTTAGCAGACCTTGCAAAAGCACAAGGAATAAAAAAATAAGGCCTGAATGGAAATGACAATACATGAGAAAAAAGACATTTTATTTTCAGCCCAAAGGCCAACACTTGGTGTCTAAGAAGACACACTAAAATTTAAGTATTATCTACAGAAGTGAAAAAATATAGTAAAAAATTCTTCCTTACTTCAATGCTCACAGCACATCAGATTTAAATCTAACTGAGACTTAAATCTAATTGAGATGTCAGCTGAAGATATTCTCTGGGCTCTGACTGGCTGACTACATTAGGCAACTGGAATCTTTGTACACAGAAAGCATATGAAAAGAAAACTTGTCCTCACATTTTTAAAAGGAGCAAAGCTCCTGGAAGTAAGAACTGCATTCTCTTTTTGGATGGTACATAAACACTCTTTAGGTAGTTATACCTTCGTGCCAGAAGAACAGAATTACTTGTTACAAAACAGAGGTACTGCCCTTTGTTGCTTCAATGGTAGCTGCTGCTCTCTGCATTGCTTCACCCTCCTACAGACATCCAATGCCCACTGTTACTAATGCACGACTTTCCGGTTCCAACACATTGAACTTCAAATCTTTCTTCTGTTTCCCTCTCTTCCCTACTCCATTCCTTTTAAAAGGCATAAAGTCATTCACACAAAACTTGCCGTTACACAAATAATTTGGTAACACTTTGGCTATGATCACTGAAAAAGGTTTCCATGGTCCTAATACTTCAGGAAATAGAGAGCTGTTAAAAAAAACCCATCATATTTTATACAGGACAAATGCAGTTCAAATCGGTGGAACCCTCTTAGAATATAGCCCAACCAGAGTTTCTCATTCCATTTAACCATTACTTAGTGGATAAAAGGATTAAAATCTACAAGTGGGATAGTTACTAGTTAATCCAGTGGCTCATGTATCAGCATGTAGAATTCAGCATGTCCTTTTATTCCTCAGGTTATTAATATAATGTCAACTGCCACCTATGAAAGAAATAGAGGCAATTAAACTTTTCAGCACTTGCCACACTAAAGCTCCTTTATTACCATCAGTTCTCACACAGAGGCCTAGTACTGCTCTTTTTGAGTGAATGGGAATTAGACAGTAGACTTGGGAAGCTCACTCTCCCTTGTGCAGGCTTCCACTGTAACCTACTGCACCAATTTCCTGTAAAGCTAACCAGCACTTCTTATGCATTTCAAATATCAATGTGTTCAGAAAGATACAGAGATATGTACAAGTATGATGGCTGTAGAAATCATGATATAGATGCTCTCAAGAAATGGGACAGAGTAATAAAATAAATTCAGATTTCCTGACTCAAGGAATTATAAATCAAAAATAGTTCCTACTGATAAAAAAGCCAAAAAATCCTCAAAAATCCACTAAAAGTGGGGCAAAGGAATCTACAAATATAATTAAGCATTAGGTAGGGGAACAAAGGTTACTACCAAATCAGGATTACAGAAACAGAAAATGGGATGTATCTTGTCACTGTAACACAAAAGTGTAAATATCAGACTCTATATTGCCTCTAAGCAAGGTACAGGTTATACACACTCTTACTTACACAAAATAGCTAAGGAGGCAAAGCTCAGCAATGGTCTAGTTTCAGAATTGTCTGTATGACATATCAAGACCTGATACCTACTATAAATAATCTGGAACAGGTAAAAATATATAAATTATACAATTTTCCACTTTGCTTTCCCCTCATTTTTATCCTGTAATTATTAAAATGCAGAAGCTTGCCTGCTTAGTTCTTTGTATAAAAATAATACAAAACCCCCTAATTACAGAACAAATTTCCACATAAACATTTTTCTTGTTCTGCCACTTCTCCCTTATTAAAAAATTTTCAAAGTAAAACAACCCAACCTTCTCAACTCTACCAACTGCCACTCCTTTCTTACCAGAAATCAACCTGCACAAACCTTCTCTTCACATACATCTTCCCCTTCCTCCATTCAGTTCCCATGACTGATCACAAAGATGAAGGGAAGAGCAAATGGTCTTTCTTGGATGATCCTTCCCTTAAGAGCATGTTCGCAAGACCTACAGCTACCATTGATGCAACCATGGCAAGTGTGTTTGTGGAGGTTAGACACTTTCTGAACAAAAAAGTAGTACAATCAAATGCTCCAATAAAGGATGAGAAACAGCATGTGAAGATATATTAATAAACCGTCAAAAGAAAAGTTTTTCATTTACGCTTCATTCATGTATGCGCTACGTGGGTTTGGGTGGCACTCAGCTTCTTTTGTCCTCTGATATAAAAACAAAGAAAGAATGCTTTGTGAAGTCAGATGCATCTTCAAATAAAAGCCTGAACTCTTGCAAACACAGTACAAAGACCATCCTCTGTTTTCCCTATTGGGAACGACAAGGTTCAGAGATTGTTGCTGAATAGCCTTTCTCCCTCTCACAGTGATTTCCTTCAGTGAAGTCAGCGAAGAGCTCTGAATCAAGGATGAAAAGGCATCAGATCTTCTTCTGGGATCCAATCATGACCTTTGATACAAAGTTCACAATGGCACTGGCGGGTTGCTCTGGATCGTGCTCTGCAAAGAGGTGGCACACATTGTCTGTGGCACTGCCTTGCTTCCTGGCAACGAACCCGAACACTCTGCAAGGGCAGCAATCACAGGATGTCAGAGAACAGACAGACAGGCATCACCTCTCTTCATAAAGAAAAGATACTGCAGAAACCAAGCATACAAACCAGACTTCCTCTGTTCTGATGGACAAGGTTCCACGTGACTGCTAAACACTGGTCCAGATGGACCAGACATCTCAGGAGAGACTCAGGAAAGGACACTGTCCCCTTCCTTCTACTCTTGTTTATTGTCAAAGATGTGCTGCTGACCCTTGGGATTATTTAATATGATTCAATATTGGTGTTCTTACCTACCTTGGGGAGTGTGGTGTGGTGTATCATGGATCGCCTAAAGGGAGATTTTTGAAGGACACACATCTCAGTGGACAGAGTATTAGAAAAAGGACTTGGGCCATCTATTTCTTTCTTCTTCTTTTTCACTTCCCAGAAACAAGTGCCTGAACCTCTCTGTTTAGGTTATTTCTTTTGGTTAAAGGGTGACAATAACATTTACCTTCAACATAAAACACTTCGCAATCCACTGGTAATTACGTATTTATGCCACACACTAATATTACTAGGAGTATTTTCACCTACATATCACAGAGGGGTTTTTTTAAAAAAAATATCAAAGTGAGACGAGTAAGCTTGTGTTAGAGTACAAATAGTTCTGTTTTAACTTCTGAAATCTTAAATCACAGATCTGCAATCTAAATTAACCATGCAACCTCTGGCTCTAGACATCCCACCATCACCCATCACATAATAAGGCCTCACCCTGCAGAGGTGTAGATGAAGCAATGAAAGTCTAATTACAGTACGCTGAGAGACTTTTGTCTCTGAACAGCAGCTTTCCCTTCTATATCTCTGACAAAGGTAATTTAAAAAACCAAGAAACTGATCAGCTTAGTGATATTCTTTAAACATTCAGTTAAAAGACACTCATAAAGGTATCCACTTACTTTGCAGAAAGGCCATCTTTCATCCATCTTGTCCATTAAGAAAGCATTAAAAAAAAGAGAATGGAGAAATAAAAATAAAAACTGTGTTAGTTTCTGGTTTGGCTTTTGGGTTGGGTTTTAGTGGGTGTTTTTTGGTTGTTGGGGGTTTGGTTGTTTGGGGTTTTTTTCTTTTTTGGGGGGCTGGTGGTGGTGGGGTTTTTTTGTGGATCAACAATACAAACAACATATTAAAAATACTGCTTATTTTCCTTACTTTCTGTCCTGTGGATCCAAAGCACAGAAAATAACAGTACTGACTGAATAGTGTCGCCGAAAAAAGAGTCTGGATAAGAAGAAACAGAACAAATATCAGACATATTTAAGATGCTTAATTTTAAAAAATAAATAGACCTGAAAAATAAATTCTTTTTAGTCTTAACAATGCCAATATATTCTTTTTGCTATCTCTGAGTGACTTTGAAAGCCACCTGAACTGCTCCAAGCAAATAAATCCATATTTAAAATACTAACATCAGCCTTCTGAACCAAAGGAAAGCTAAACCTCAACCTAAAAAAAAGGACTAGGAGTATGAAATCTACTTATTTCTAAAAAGTGGCCATTTAGATACCAGGTTAGTGGGACATGCAACTTGTTGGAACTGGTGAATATTTTGGTTATTTTATGTTTCAAAATATACACACTCCTAGGTGTTACAGTTTAAGGTTTGGTCCTTGATCTGCAACAAACGCTTTTGCAGACCTCATGGAATTAAGAAGTCTGGCACTTTTTTTTAACTTATAATGAATTCCTGTTGTCCCTCCTTTGTTACCGTAATTTTTCAAATTAAAAGAGTTTGTGGTAGCCTAAACAGCATTTAATACAGACTAAATATAAATTAACTTTTCATCATAGTTTTTTACAGGCTATCCAAAGCACTGTTTCAAACAGTGGAGATACACAGCATCTGCTTAAGCTAGCTCTGTTCAGTGATACTGGTGAAGGGCCCTGTGAAGATAAATTATTTCAATATCAAAGACTGGCAAAGCCATTACCTTCCCTTTTTGTAAGAAATAACAAAAACATGCCATGGCAAAATGACCTTCCAGAGGTAAAATATGCCATGTGGAAGTCATGTCCATAGCTTAAGCACTACTAACATCCATAACCCCAGTACTACAGCCAGCTTACACTGTCACCATAACCCCTTAGACAATCCTACTATGAGAATGAGAATCCTTCTGAGAATGCAGAATTCGCAGACTGTAACTAGGAACATCAAATCAACAGCAGACACTTGCTGGGGATAGGGCCAGATATTTTCTTCCCATCCCTCTTTTGCTTACTTTCTTTGATTATCTGTCAGTGTGATTCCCTGTGCAGACACCTTGAAATGGACCACAGTTGAGACAGGAGCAGGATCTTGCAGCAACGTCAGGCTCAAGGCTTTCTGCACTGCCTGGTAGCCTGTGAGGGACTCCATCTCCACTGAATTCAGGTACCACACGTTACACGCTGCAGTGAAAGAGGACTTTGAGAGGTCATAGATCTTTTGCTCTCCTTATGTTTTTAATAACGTTATATTAAAGCTAATGACTATATTTATCTATTACCCATAGATCCTGACATTTAAATAAATACAGGACAGCATCAGAGAGTAAGTACACTACTAGGCACAATTGGAGCAAAGGGGTTCCTGAGGAGAAACAAGCGGGATATTTTGCTTTTAAGTTCAAGCACATCAGCCAATTAGAAAATACATAATTGCAGCACACATTCAAAAATTTTTCAGTTTCAAATGGTATTTAAACTGTTCACTTCTTTGGCAAGATAAGAATGTTTTCACCGCAAAAAGAATTGAGGGTTGTTGCAAAGCTCACTTCTCAATTCCATAGTGTTTTGTAGGATTAGTGATTTCAGGGCAAACAAAACAACTTCCACACTGACAAAAATTACTCACATACATTTTTAGGCCTATTCTTTGCTTCAGCATATGCTTATTAGATTCTAAAAGCACTATCTTTCTCCTGGAGATATTAGTACCTTCTGACATATCTCTATAAAATAGATGCTCATTGGTTTCTAAGGCTACCAAACAGTTACTTTTTTTTACCTGGTTTTGTATCAAATCTGCAGTTAGCACTAGGAAAACAGGTACTAATATTATGCAGCATTATACAGTAGTACTGTAGAATACTCCATAGTACAGTGCCATCTAACATTGTGCAGTATAACTTACTATTATATAGTATTAATAAAATTATTCACATGGTAACTTTGGGACTGTGGTATAAAGTCAAATTTACAAACAGATTAAAACAAGTAAGAATGATTTTACACATCCATAGTAAAATACTGGTACCAACAGATTTTTTGTTTGGAAAAAACATTTGTGAAGGTATCCAGGGCAGAATTTACAACTCTGGCAGCTGACACATTCAAATTACCATGCTAATATTTCATTTGTTTCACAGTTTAGACTGGCTTGCCAATCTTATCATGAAGGTAAAGATCAAATTAAATCTAATGGCTTCTCTTTTCATATGGCTATTCTGTAATCTGATTTAAGCTTTCTCCTATGACTATCTACATACCTAGCTAGATGTTGGCACTTTCAAAACAACCAAGGAATCACACAGTTAAAGACTGCATAAGCCTAAGTTTGATTCCAGCATGATGATCAGCCCAGCAACTTCAAGTTCTGGAGTCTGTCAGTGGAAGAAGGGATCCTGAAATTTGATTTATTTGATTTACAAGAGTAAAATTTCCAAAATGTATTTGCACATTGGTGCGACAGGTTCAGTAACTTTCATTTGAATCAATGCCTAGAGGGATTTAAGATGATGAGTAGCAACCCAAAACTGTAAATAACATTCCAAACCATAAGCTCTCCTCACCTCATTGCTGCCTATGGTTGATATAGATCTAAAGCTCGTCATTATCCTGTGAGTCTTTCCCACCACAGGAAGGTTCCCTTCTCTCAGTCACCCACTCCTGTGACCTCAGAGTCCCTTCCTCTTCTGCCATACAGTGCACTGGTATCAACAGACTGAGTTCAGGTTTTGTTACTAAATGAAATTGCCATGCATTTTATCTAGATTGCCCTCAATGTGACAGTGCAAAAAGTAGTCACCAAATACAGTAGATTCCTTTACTTCTGTAGCACAAAAAATAATAAATGGAACCTTTTTCAAAAGCATTGGAAAGTGCAAAGATTGCCAGCTTAAAAAAGGAGATTACAGGAAAGGAAAGGTAATGAGAAAGGTTGAAAGATTTCTCATTTAAGAACATCAAGCACGGTCTAAAAAGGTATCAAATGGCAGTAGTCCCAGAAAAACCATATTTAAAGCTAGAACAAAAGGAAGATGTGCCTTTCAATGCAGCTGCCCTGCAATGTTGCTGCTCTGGGACTTTCACAGGTGGCATTTTGGAGCATGTCTGTGCCACCAGCAACAGCTTAACAATGCTGCTTTTAGACTGGCACTGTGATTTGTTCACCATGCTTAGTCCCTTGACTGTATTAGTGGAAATAGAGATGAAGAACTGTGATTTACATGGGGCAGAAATTTTGTTGCTGAAGAGCAAGTTTATGAAAGCAAGGTCTCTTCTAGGGAAAAGCCTATGGTTTTTAGTCTTCAGCTGTCACTCTCTAATAAGCAAAGGATTACTAGTCAGCTTCTCCATTTAGATCATACCTGGAAATGCTCATTAGGTTTTTCAGACAGGTATAAAAAATAATCAGCTATAATCATTCTAGGAAAACACAAAATTTTTTGCTTGTGGAGTGGGCAAAGGGTGGGGTAAAGAAGGACAGGGAGAAAGTGCATCTGCTTTGAAGTTTCTTTGAAAGGACAAAATTTACATGTTTTGGGTCTGCACTTTAGATGTACACCACCTGAATGTCTCTGTGACTGGAAAGGGATCTCTGAAACACGGAAAATTAGTGGGAAAAGATGTATCAAGGCAAAAAAACACACAACTGAGAATCTCTTCTAGCTCATTTATCTATTCAGGTTCCAAACCCTTGTTTAAAAGCAAAAACAACAACAAAACAGGTTAAAACCAAATGTACTAAGTACCCCAAATGATCCATGATATGACAACTCCTGTGAGGAGTTATATGACTACTGCCCCAACTGAAGAAAGAATTATTTCTTTTTCTTTGAAAACCATTGCCTGAGCAAGAAGAAACCAACATTTCTCAAAAGACAACACAGGTCCCTTTTGATGGCTTTTTGAGAGGTAAAGTTCTACAAAAATTAGTTCTCCTTGTTTTTTTATGTTGGCCACAAGAAACACCAACCAGTGAGCCAATATATGCCCACTCCCAGAGGCTTGCTATTGCCTAAGCCACATATGCCTGATCCATTACAGCACTCCAGGCAGTACTCCCCATTTTTGAAGTCAAAGCATGTTGCTGCGCAAGGAGCAACATTCTCCACAATGCTGCTCAGGCTGGCAACTGCCCCCTTCAGAAGTGCTCAAAAACAGGTGAGGGCAATGAGGCAGCACTCTTGGAAAGGCATGTGGGGCCACAACACTCACTTGTGGCTCCAGTAGTAGATTAAACTCAAACGAGAGTGGCAAATGTAGTGTATTCCGTGCTCTAATAGCACGAATTGGGTGGATAGACAGATCCTGGGGAGAATTCACAGCAGCCCAAAAAGCAGGGACCATGGGATGACATAGACAGGATCCCCTGGGCATGCATGTGGCTGCATTTCTACTAAGGACAACCTTAAGATTACTAAAGAGGTACTCAGAGCAATGTCCAATAGAGTGAGTTAGATGCCACCACCCTTTTTCAGACAGGCTGTTTAACTAGCTCTCTCTGGCTCAGCTGTACACAAAGCAGGTAAGAAGGAGGGGCAACTCTACACAGCTCCTGCAAATACCTCCATTTGAGAGTGATGGATATGGTACCAATGCACAGCATCACACTGTTTGGAGGTAGTCTGACCAGTGTTCTTCTGTCACATCAATAATCTCATGGTACGACAACTTAACTTCCCAGAATGGGTGCTGCAGTATGCATGAAAATCCATAAACCAACATCCAGTGGGAAAGACACAGGACATTTCCTAACAACATGAAGCACCAAGTGAACCTGAGTATTTTTATTTCTTTTTAGACTGCTGTGACAGTAAGCATTTTCCAGTGGTATTGTTGACCCCTATGGTGAGAACTTAACCCTACTGTACACCTTCTTTAGTTGGCTTTTGCAGACCTCAGACATAGTTCATGAACCTGTGCAACCACTCTCTAAGTTCATCAGTTATGAAAGCAGTGTCACTGCTTAAAAATTGCTGTTCTGGAAGAAATCTATGTATACCTCATATTCTCATGAGAGATAAGACTGTAAATCAAAGACAGGGTTGTAGAACTTAGGAGGAGGTTGCAGAAAACAGAAAGAACCTGGTAAATATCCTCACTGTGCCCTTTACACTTCTATACAGCACTCTAAATTTGACTCCTCCCTTTGCACATCCTTCAGCCTAAGCTTCAGCTTCTCCCATCCTGTAAGATACAAACTTTGGTAACAGTCAAATGCAAGCAAAAAGCTTAACAGACCTGCACCCTGTTTGAGAAGCTCCGCAGCTGAGTTTGCAGCAGTTTGTGGAGAAGTTGCTGCCATCTCCTCCAAGGGATCTGCAAAAAGAAAACACTGGCCATGTCTTGTATGGACTCAAATCAACAAATCAAAGCACATGGTCAAGTATGAGTTTAGTATAAAAGGAGCATTTTGTTGTCACCTTCTGAATCAAACTATAATAATTGACTCCATCGTGGTAACACAAAATCTTTATGTATAAATTAGTGTAAGCTAGACAAATCAAATGAGAGAGTTAAAATTGCACTATTTAAAATATTTTCAGGTTGTAGTGAGGGAATATAGCTGTAAGTACTGTTTTTACGTGGCATCATGTGTGCCCTGCAGCATAGACCTATGTAGTTATGTCTTTTATTGTCAGGAAGTAAAGATTGAGCATCTTGCAGTGCTTCAGGTGAAAAAACTCTGATGCAGCACAAAATCCACAGGAATTACTATAATTGCAGATACAAGACTGTTCCATGTTTCTGGCCAAGAGTTGTCCAGTAGATGAGGTTTACTCAAGGCCAGGCAAACGTTTCAGTCCTGCACCTCTGGCAGACAGAAGTTGTTTCCATTTTAGGTGAGGAGGGTAAGGAGAACAAGCCCACCTGCTACCCTGTTTTGCCATATAAAGAGATCTCTTGTCACATTTACCACAGCATATCTTTGTGCTGGAATGGTTTCATTAATGTATCTGCATAAATCAAATGCTATTTTTGAACAATGGCATACAGTCTTTAACAAAAGTTTAATGAGTTCAGTTAAAAACTACTAGAATGATTAACATTTCATTAATGCATCTGGGGTTAACTTCATGTGGGACAGTATCAGACAAGTGTATTATGGGACAGGCATTAGCATCATTTTGCTGTTCTCTAAAAGTGGTTTATGAAATCATCATAATCAGAATTATAATCCCACAAAGCAACACAGGCTTTTTGATCATTTACTTACATTTGAATAATTTACTTACAGTTCTTCCTGCTGGTGTCACACTCAGGGCACCTTCTGCTCTTCATTTACTTGCCCTTTTGCCACTCAGACCTGAGTGAGTGGTTAAACCTAACCATACATGGGCATAATATCATGTTTAAGAAGTACATTTGTCTTCCTACATGGTAGATTACTGTGTGCATTTCCATGAGGCCTATATGTTTATGACTGGGATATCAAAGTACTAGTATGTTCACAACTACGCCTTGGATAAGGGTTGTCACTAGTACTGAAGAACCACATTTAAAACATAGGTTCCTTCCCAGTGCATTTTTGCTTAGGCCTCGACTTGTGACACATTCACCTGCTCTCAGACACTGACACTTTGAAGCAGTGTCACTTGCCTGGGTATATCTCTTTTGTACAGCAACAAGCATACCTCTGTCTGGGATGAGGAGCTTGCAGGGCAATGCCAGTGGAGTGATGGAATGCTGATACACCAGAGCTGTCAAACTCCCTGTGGTCACAAAAGTAACAACACATGCACGGTTAACTTGGTGGACAAAAAGAGGTTACGTTTACTTTCAAGTATTTTATGGACCAAAGGTCCCTTCTCCTTCCCTTTAAAAAAAAAGTATCTATTGGCACCAAGAAGAATCCAAGATCTTCTTGGGCCAACTTAAATGTATTCATGTTTCCCAACACTATCCTAGTTGGATGATCCTAAACTCATTAATCACAATCATAGGCTCCCTTTCCCTACTTACACACAGTGCTTAAATCCTAATCTAAATGTCTTTGCTTCAAATGGAGAAACCACAAAAATGACAAAACCAGTGACATATAGTCAGTAGAGTCTTTTCAACACTCTTAACTTCTGCTACATTAAATGCAGTAAAATCTTACAAAGATGGTAAGAGCACAAGAGGTCACTGCTCTATTATGAGGCAGAGAAAGAGTGAGCGGTTCTACCTCTCAGCTATCTCATCTTCACTGTCTAGTGTCATGTCTACACACACCTTCATTTTGTACTTCTAGAAGTACAAAAGACGGTCTAGGCAAAACCTCTTTCATTCAATGCAGCAGTGAGGTACATAGCATTGTCTATTAAATTACATTTTTCTATTTAAAGACACTTTTGTCATTTGGACTTGGCTTAATTAAAATAATTAAACATTAATCATTGACATTAGCATGTGAAACTGTACTCTAAGCCGTGAGAGGAAGGCACAATATTCATCAATCTGTTTGTACAAAAAGCCATGCTTCAATCCCATTTACTAACAAGCATCAAACATTATAACCCTTTGCAGCAGAAAAATCCCAGTTCAACCAAAACAAAACTTATTTTTAACAGTTCATCAAAAATTTCTTTGAAATGTATAGATGACCCAGTTCTGCAAGGGTCTTACAGAAATGCAAAGACCAATGATTCCAAACTATTATTCCTTCACTGTCTTACTCACACAAGTATGTGATGGTGCTGTCTACTTCCTTTGTGAAGTTTTGAGGCTGCATACATTGAAAGATTAGGACTAACCTTCAAACCAATTAGTTCAGACTAATGACTTGTGCCATAAACAGGTACTTCAAGATCAAGGTAGGAATGGACTAAAAATTCTGATTTGAAGTAAGTCTCATGCCAAACACTGAGGAACTTGAATATACCTTTACTTCAAATAGGGTTTGTCATTTTACACTTGTTAATTTTATGGTAGATGGCCCTTTTTCATGAATATATTGGGTGTATGTGACAAGCCTTGTAGCCAG
>JAOXXN010000471.1:63729018-63744987 GCA_026770055.1 Myrmophylax atrothorax
AACAGGTACATATAAGGTAAAGTCCGAAACCCTTTCCAGGGAGTGGTTCTGGCTTGTTGTTGTTTTTCCCTCTAAGCATGCTGCCACGTGGTTCCTCTGGACCCACTCGAGTCAGTGGGCGGCAGCAATAGTCACCTCTTCCTGTAAAACACACACTCACCTCAGGAGGTCCATGGAAAGAATAAGCATAAAGGATGGGCTGGATCATAATGAGAGACTGGGTCAGATCTTGCCTAGAAAAATGGTGACAGTAATAAGAAGATTCATCTGGACTGCTATTGAATACCTGCAGGAATGGGGAGCATCACAGATGGAACATAAACTGCATGAGAAAGATGAGTGAGAAGAGAAATGTCAGCCAAAGTTGCCAAGACTTCTGAACAGCAAATACTTTGGAAAAAAGTCTAGCCCTCATTAATTCCTCAGAGTTCTTCCCCAATCAGTCACTTGTAGGACTGAACTACAGGACCAGTCCACTAAATTAAAAACATACCTGTTCCTCTCCTCTTGAATCTGATAAATAGTACAATATGGTTTAGTATCCTTCACACTACCCTTGCACACTTTTCCCATGCCTATGGGAAGTGACATTCTTACCTGAGGATACAAAGAAAATGATTCTGACAATCTGAAGGAGTTGGGATCATCTTTGCTATATTGTCCAAATTTCTGGCACTGTTGGAAGCAAAATGGATCCTCTGATTATCTATTTCTTTCTATTTTTTCTCTTTTTGTTTTTTTTTTTAGAATTCTTTTTCCAGAAGGGTGTTCTAGTGGTTGTTTTTAAACAATGAAGGCAAGAACCTGATAAGAACAAGTAATACAACATTTACGTTCTTTAAGTCAGTGGTTTCTCTGTTTTACTTGAATAAGAATGATGATCTGATCTATTTATGGATATATATATAAAAACTTCGATTTGAAAGTATCCAAGAAAGAAAGAAATAGTGCTACTATAGCACTACCCAATTTTTTCCATTAAATCAGGGCTACTACATTATACCTAAACTGCTTTGTATACTATGGAACACTTCTGCAGCGACTACTTCCTTCTAGAACAGCAGCAGACTGGCATTTCACCAACAGCTTCACTGAAAATAAGAAACATTAATAGTTTATCAATTTAACTATAAATGACTCTACAGTCACTTCAGCACACAGTGTGCCTGTTTGTGTTTGTGTTCAAATATTTGTTTTTCAGTGTCTGATGCGCCATAATATGTTGCTACCAACTCTACCAACGTGTGTTTGACATGGTCAACACTGGTTTAGAGAATTTGGGCTTGTGAAATTAAAAGCAAGAGATAGCAGGACGTTGCAGAATTAATTCAGATTACCACCCTGAACTTGCCCCACATCTGAATGCTGTGTCTAGTTCTGGGCTTTTCAGTGCAAGACGGACGTGGATATATTGGAGTGGGTTTATCATGGGCCACCCAGCTAGTCAGGTGTTGGAGCATCTCATGTAGAAAGTGAGGCTGACGAAGCTGGGTTTGTCCAGCCTGGTGAAGAGTGGGATCAAGGAGTCAAATCGTTGTCTATAGCTACCTGACTGGTAACTGAGGAAATGAAAATTCTGATTGGGAAATAGAGGCAGGAGAGGGAAAAAAAATCCTAATGACTGTGATCAGGCATTGGAACAGGCTGTTAAGAAGAGAAACTCCGTCTTTGGAGATCTTCAAAACTCAGCTGAACAAGACCTGGAGCAACCTGCTCTAACTTCAAAGCTGACCCTACTTTCAGCAGGAGAATTGAACCAGAGACCTTCCCACCTGTATTATTCTGTGTTTCACTATCACTTATTCAATCTCAGGTTTAACTCTTTCAGCATGATGGGATGTTTACCGACTCCTTCTCACAAATTTGCTGACCACAACTGAGTTCTGAGCTATTACATGCTACACCTATGTGACCATGATCAGAGTACAAGTGAAACAAGTCAATTTGAAAAAAGATTGCTGTTGTCACTTCCAGAGAGCATTTTTACTAAATCAAGAATGAACCCAAGGGCAGTCTGTTGCTCTTACCAGCCTGATCAGCTGTCTGTCCAGACACTGCAGAACATCAGGTCCCTCCTCAGATTCAGTTCTGTACATTCCCAGTTGTGCCATCAGCACAGCAGCTGCTTCCCAGTCAAACACAGTTTCTATATGCTGGAGCTGACTCTGTGCATCTGCCCAGCTAGAGGGTTAATAAAGCGTTAATGCTCCATGCATCCACCTTCAGCAAAACCCAAACAACATTCATCCTCCTGGTGTCAACTACTCTGCAGCCACTGCATGCAACAAAAAGCTGGAAAAATTCCAGTAGTCTGCAGCTTACATTTCTGCTACTCTGCCAGAGAACTGGCATGCAACTTTCTGGCTACGGTGGTGACACGAATGCGCTTCTCCTTACTGGAGTGTTGATACTGAGTGACAAACTGCACTGCCCCTCTACCTCCCTGACATATCGGTACATTGTGCTGCAAATGAAACAAGATCAGCCTCCAAAACATGATGGCTTTTCCATACCTCTTCCCAACTGTAACAAGCCCACACGACACAGAAAACGAACAGACACACATAGAATAAAATTCCTTTGAGGTAGCCTTCTGAGCTGCGACATGCTCAGAAACTTCTCCAGCCAACAGTTACTTCTGAGCCCCAGCTCCCTCAGACTCTCCCCACAGCACTTGTGCTCCAGTCCCTTCACCAGCCTTGTTGCTCTTCTCTGGACCCGCTCCAGCACCTCAATAAAACATGTTAGCCAGTAAGGGGTTAAAACATAACACTTCTGACAGTAAAACCTCACAGAGTATTAAGTAAAGCCAAGGATGGGAGAGCATATTTTCAGAAAGATCCACCAAATGCAGTTTCTGAAACTAGTCATGTTTTTCCCACAGCAGAGAAACAGCAATGTCAGGCAAACTGCATACACTGCACTTGGACATGACACTGACAATACGAGCCAGAGAAATAATTCTCCATTTCTAAGCCCATTCAACTCAGCAAAAATCCTAATTTAACAGTTAATACTTAAGAGCAATCAGCAAAATTACAAAAGATGCAGCAAGTAAACTTTAACATCAGAACTGCATTCAAAGGTTGTGTTTCTAACAAATCACTACCAAGTTAAGCTAATACACAGAGTTTACCTCAGTCCCTGCACTTCATTATCCTCAAACTGCCCAGCTCAGGATGCTCAGCACACACACATCACATCCTGTTCTTCATCTCTTACAGCTACGTGAAATACACCACTGAAACAGAACACATGGTTTGCTTCAGCTACCAGCATGGGAGGGACCAGAAACTTACTGAATCAACTGAGGAAACATATAAAGTTTGATCCAAGGATCTCATTTCCTGCTGCAGCTTAAGAAGCAGAGATGAGAGTGTCCAGGAGTCTACTCAGCTCCCCCTCACCAGAATGCAAGGGTGCATATGGCAGGAAGACAACCATGATACCAACATACACACCAGGAACAAAAAAGGAGAGTGGCATTTCCAAAACTCTCATCTAGAACATTCCCAGACTCATGTATGTGAGGGCTATAATGAGACTACGAGCCAAATTTATGTCCTGGACTGGATTTGTAGGAACACTTTCCTGTATTTCCTATACTGAGGAAAATCACAAGGAAAACATCCAGCACACTAAATTCTACATGACAGATTTGTAGAAAGTGGCTTTGAGAGTTGGGTTGTGTGGTTTGTTTTGGGGGGTGAGGCATTAAGGATAAGCAGGAGGCAGCTGAGCTGAGACATCTGTGACTGCAAAGTATTTAAGACAATCAATGAGGAGACTACAAAGGCTTTGAGGCAATCCATGCAGAGACTGTGAAAAACAAAGGCGGCTACACAGCTGTATCAGAGAAAATGCCATAGAGTACAAGCTGTCTGCTGGCCCTACCCTGGGCTGTGTTCTGCTCCAGATGTTCTCATCCCCCTTCAGATCAAAGAAAACAAAAGTGCTTGTCTGGAGTAACTTGTGAGAGAAGAAGAAATCACATACCAGGTCTAACCAAGAGGCAGATGTGCATCACCCTGAAGGCACCACAGAAAGCTGTTCCATGTTCATTCATCACACCAGCTACTGTGTGACTCCGTAGCCACATGGACACTAATTATACTACTAACAACAACTGATAATGAATGAGAAGCTCCCAAACAGCTCTCCCTCCACATCCTAACACTGTCAAGAACAAACTCATCCTGCAGACAACCCCCAGTGTCTGAGCTATCAGAGGACAGCTTTGGCTTTCTGACCATCCAGTGAGGTTCCATGTGCTGGCAGGTGAGAACGTAGGAGATTACAAGGAATTAATACACAAAAAATCTTTTTCACTTGAGTGAAGAATATTTTACACTAGGATCATGAGCAAAACATCAAGAGTCCAAAGATGATACACCAGGGCAACCCCAACAAGAGCCTAAAAGAACAAGTAATTGTTCACAGAAGTTCATAAAATCCAAGCAACAAATCCATCAGTTTTAGAAATATGCATAGGAATGTATGAAGCATAAGAAAAGGAGCCAGAATTCTCTGAATGGGATTAAGGTTATGAGGTACTCCATAAGAGTCTCTTTCCTGCTGGAATACAAAGAGAAAGAGGATACAATAAATTCACAGAAAAACAAACATCACAACCACCCCCCAAACAAACAAAAACCCAACCCAAACCAATCCAAATGCCCAGGACTCTTATGCCCCACACCCAAAGGACACAAGTATCACAAATGCAGAGAGAGGTACCCTGAAAGTCTGCAAATAACAGAAGGGGGGAAGCACACGAGTGCAATCAAGCTGCAAGCTTACTACAGACAGCAAAAATGGCCAACAGAGAGGTGACAACCCGTCTGAGCAGGCAGAAGAGTGAAAAAAGGCATAAAAATTCTTATTACAAGGAGATACTAAGAACCTAAGCACCTACTGGAAATGGTACAAGGAACTTAGATTTTTAAACCACAGAAAGCAACTCAAGACACTTCCTTCAGCTGGAGCCAGTAAGAAAAAAGTGGCTGACAGTAAACAGTAAGAGAGAGTTTCACTGGAAGTGAACCATCAACTCAAGAGTCACTGCAGAGCGAAAGGAAGGAAGAACAACAAGGGACAGATTTAACATTACTAAAAAAGAGCTCACAGAAGGCAAGTCTACAGCAAGGAAGAGCTAATTCTCAAATGACACAATAGAAATAAACAAATTCAAGAAAACCAAGCACAGCAAGAGAACAGAAAATACAGCAAGAGAATAATGACTCAGAAAAAGCACACAAAAGGAGTAACAAGCATAACAATGGCAAAAGAATATGAGAGACAAATATAAAAGACTAAAGGCACAAAATGAAATAATTCTCACAAAACAACTTGAGGCTACCAAGGAATCATTCTATGAGTACACTACTACTAAGAGAATTTCTCCATTACTGAATGAAGAGAGAAAGCAGATTAATGAAGAACAAATCCTCACCAAAGAGATCAACCTCAAGCAGGTGACTGGCATAATTAACACAAGTAATTGGGTAAAAATATCCACCCACAATCAGTCCATTACTGGAAACTGCCATACTTACATTTTTTCCAAGTTGGATAGATCTGATAAAAGTCAACAAAGTTGCTCAGGAGATCCCTTGAGCCATCTCAAAAATAACAATCCTGTCCTGGATAGGACTACCATGGAGGATACCCTGGATAGTCAGAAGCTCAGAAAAAGGTGAACTATGTAAACTGTTTCCTTACAGTAAATAAATAACCTCACCCCTCAAAAAAAAGACATCAAAACTGAGGGAGAAAAAAAGGATGGTGAAGGGCAAAAGAACCTGAGGAGTGGCTTGTCTTCAGTTCCCAGAAAAGTTAAATACATTGAAACAAGTCTTTTAACACTGAGGTGATAAGGAGAGAAGGAACAGCCCCCTTGGGTTTGTCAAACACAAGCCTTGCCAAACCAGTATAATTTTCTTCAATTAAAGAGTTACACAGGGGAGGAAGAATAAATGTCATGATTTACTCGATTAATGTTTGTGACTCTTCATCAGCGAAACTATCTCATGACCAAACTAAATAGCAACATCTTGACAGAATTACCATGAATTTCCAAATAGACATGGGTCTATAATATGCAAAAGAGGAGTAAACAAGGTCAAACTGTTGGAAAAAGGCTAATGCTACCTTGGGATGCATAGCTTATGTGACACAGGACGTAATCCTTTCTCCTAATACTGCTCCAGGAAGTCTCAGGGGCACAAATGCAACTCATTCTGAAGGTGGGTCTTTGAGCCAGACAGGAACAGCTGGAGAAAAGCCACAGCAGAACCACCACCAGACAAAGGCAATATTACCTGCCAGAAAAGGTTGAAAGAACTGGGGACACCAAGCTTACAGATTAGAACACTGAGGAGAGAGTAACAGTGAGTTCTCTCTATTCACAGCAAACACAGAAAGCAATAAAATGTTTGAATTGCAGCAAAGGGGATTTCTATATGATAGAAAATTAACAGCAAAGTACTTAAGGGCAGAAATTGGTTGCTTCATAAGGTTCTAGAGTCTCCAGCAAATAGGCCATTTTAAGAGCAGGTTAAACAAACAAATAGCAAAAGTAGAATCAGTACTTTCTGCACTGGCCAGAAGACAGATATATGAATGAGATAAAAATGAGGATGGAACAAAACCTGAAGTCAAGACTTCATAGAACTGATAAGAGATTCTGGAATATTACAGTCCACTTTGGTGCCAAACTTAAGGAACTGGTTTAAAAAAATGGTTTCTTGGATTTAGATTTACTTCCTAGACTGCAATTAAACAACTCCCAAACAACAACAAAAAAACCCAGCACAAAACAACCTCAAAGAAATTCAATTGTGTTTTTCACAAAAATCATCCACCTTTTAATTGGTATCAAGGTAGGTGATTACCAATACTGCTGTGCTTCAGTATTTAAAAAGAAGATAGAAAGCTCAATAATCTGTCGAGTCTACCTGAGAAAATTCACAAAGGGAAAAACCAGGGCCACAGAGCTCAACTTCCCTGGGAGCCACCCAGCTCCTGACACGCTGCGGTGTTCCAAGTGCCTGCCTGCTCACCAGTTACCCAAACGTGCTCTCTCACGAACAGTAAAAGTATCCTTGGGAAGATGGAAGAAAGACAGCCTAATTAGAAGGATAAATCCACACAGTAGCGGTAGGACACACAGATAGCCCTTCTGCCACCACTATTTCTGGCAATACAGTGGAGTTGTGAGCCCATCCAATGTAATTTCCTTTCAAGTAGGCCAACTAGCTCGCCATGCCTGGCCACAACAAGGACTGGTTCTCCATACAGAGGAGCTGCCACATCCTCCCTGTTCAACAGTGCCAGTCAAATTTTGCTTTAGGAGTAAAGGATGAATCACAACAACATATTGGAGGGGCAGACACAACAGGTGCCAGAAAGACATCTCCTTCCAGTGATCCTCTCATGCTTTAATGACAGGGATTCCTTCTCCACTAAACCCCAGTAAAGCCCACTAAGCACCCACACCTACAAAAGAAAGAATCATCAGATGTAACACCTTCCCGACCACGCAGTAACACCAACTAATAGATTACTTCTATACTTATCCAAACTTTCTCATGTCACAGACATCCCACTACACAATATCCATTTTGGTAAAAAAGATCAAGGCAAGGACATTAAAAATTTATTAATCATAAATAAAAAGCCTTAAAAGCATCAATAAAGGCAGAGTCAATTGCATCAACTACTTTTTGCTGATCACGACTTAATACAAACAATAAAAAAAACTTCACATGTAACTTCAAAAAGTTAAATTACTCAAGCAAACCATACAAAAGAATGTATTTGTGGCAGAAGTGTCAGACAGGACAATGCAAGCAAAATAAAACAGTGGAGACTAACTTCCTGCTACTAAAAAATAGGAAATACATGAGTAACAAGGAAACCATAGAAAAAATTTTTCCCATCAGAAGAATTCATCCCTAATTTGGGAAAATATTTAAAATGCAAAACATACAATTATTTGGGAATTATGTTTTTAATGTCAGGGCAATACCTCATATACTGAGGGCTGGAGTGGGATTGTTGATCTGCTGGAGGTCAGGAAGGCTCTGGAGACGGACCTGGACAGGCTGGATCAATGGGCTGAGGCCAAGGGTCAGAAATTCAACAAGCCCAAGTGCCGGGTCTTGCCACTGGGTCACAACAAACCCTGCAGTGCTACAGGCTGGGAGAGGAGTGGCTGGAAATCTGCCCAGTGGGAATGGTCCAGGGGGTGCCGGTGGCACTGACTGAACAGGAGCCAGGAGTGTGCCCAGGCAGCCAAGAAGGCCAACAGCAGCATCCTGCCTTGTATGTCAACAGTGTGTCCAGCAGGACCAGGGCAGTGACTGTCCCCCTGCTCTCTGCACTGCTGAGGCCACACCCCGAGTGCCGTGTCCAGGTGTGGGCCCCACACCCCGGGTGCCGTGTCCAGGTGTGAGCCCCACATCCCGAGTGCCGTGTCCAGGTGTGAGCCCCACATCCCGAGTGCCGTGTCCAGCTCTGGGCCCCACACCCCGAGTGCCGTGTCCAGGTGTGAGCCCCACACCCCGAGTGCCGTGTCCAGGTGTGAGCCGCACACCCCGGGTGCCGTGTCCAGGTGTGAGCCCCACACCCCGAATGCCGTGTCCAGGTGTGGGAGGTCCAGAGAAGGGCAGTGGAGGTGGTGACAGGTCTAGAGGGTAAGTCCTGTGAGGAGCAGCTGAGGGAGCTGGGATGGGATTGTTTAGCTCAGGGGTGACCTTATTGCTCTCTACAAGGGCCTGAAATGAGGTTGTAGCGAGGTTGGGTTTGGCCTCATCTCCCAGGTAACCAGAGACAGGACAAGAGTCTTAAGCTGTGCCAGGGGAGGTTCGGGCTGGACATCAGGAGGAGTTTCTTCACAGAAAAGGCTGTTAAACATTGGAATGGAACGCCCAGGGAGGTGGTGGAGTCATTATCCCTGTAGATGTTCAATAAATGACTGGATGTGACACTAACTGCCATGGTCAACCTGACAGGGTGATGATCAGTCAGAGGTTGGAACTGATAAACTCAGAGGTCCTTTAGAACCCAAATGATTCTGTGATTCTGTATCCTCCTATAATAACTTTGCACACAATTTATCAGCTACTTCACCAAGCCAAGACTTCGCAGAAAATGTGAATGATAAGGAATGTTGACTTTCTCAGGATTATCCCAAATATAAATTGGGTTGGGAGTAACTTCAATCTTTTTTTTCAGTGTCTGGTTCAAGCGAGGTCTAACACTACTTAGGATCCTCTAGGCTGTAGCAGAGGAGAGACACAGACTACAATGGACCTTTGCAGCTCAGCTGTCAAGCAGTCAGGAAAACCTCACTGCCAGAGGACGAGCCAATCTCACCAACAGGTACCATCAGCAGGTGCAACACACTGACCTCAGTTTGCTTCCAAACTGCCTTCACGTTTAGACAAATACTCATTTCTGTCCTTAGCCAAAAGCGACAAAGGCAAACACACCTTCAGACTTACCTGAATGTTGTACTTCTACTTCAGGAATAAATTCCCACAGGCCATTGCTAGCGATGCTTTAACAAATTTCTGGGGACCAGAATCCCCTACATCTTAGACAATTACTAATTTTTCACCTGATTAAAAATGAAAAAAATAGGCTCAGAATGACTTTAAGTACTGACAGAAGAATGTTCCTCCTCATTCTTATACTGAGATGCAGCCATAAAGTTTAAAAAAAAAATCCCATGCAACAAGCAGCCTAAATAATATTCAAAGTATGTGTGATTAAGTGTCATGATTTCCACATAATTCTAAAAGTGGTCACCAACGACAGTGCTTCCAAAAACATTATTTAATAACTAAAATTTATCTTAGTTACTGTTCAGTGTTTTTCAGTACAAAGTTCCTCCTTCTACATAAGGTTTTGAATCCATAGCTCGTGGAGGATACTGTACAAGTACGGTACCCTGTTTTCCACAAAGAAAAACAGAAGGTTTTTTTCATGCAAAAGCATGAGAATCTTTTTTAAAAGCTTTTTCATATCTGAAAATTATGGAACATTAACTTTGTCCACTTTTATTCTTGTGGTTCCGACTCTTATGATGCTAAAAAAAAGCGCCCAACCCAGTGAGCTTCAGGCTGCTGCTGCAAGCTGTCTCAAATCACAGCAGACACCAGCACAATTCCCTGCAGACTCCCTCAAAAGAAGTGGAGAATGACAGTCTAGTGGAGATGAATCTTGAGAGTAGCCAGGAAAAAGAAGTGAAGATAAAATAAAAATGATCACACAGATAAAACTGCAAAGTTTCTTTGACAGTAAAGGAGAGTTCTCTCTCCTGCTGGGTGACAAAATAAAACTTTAATTCATCTCAAGCCTATTCCTGTGAAGGTTTGGGTTTCAACTACACATTATCTACAGCCACATAGATAAGTTAAGGCCATTAAAATAAAATTGTGAAAAACTTCTAGTGCACCTCAGCTAAACCACTAACTTGCCATCTGTTGTGGCAGCAGCTTATTGAAGATAAGCACCCTGGAAGCATTATGGCAATTAAGAAATCTTTTGGTCATTAACTCCACACCAATTAAACACTAAAGGCTGGCAGAACTGTACTGTGGCTCCGAACTGCTTTTTAAGGCAAACTCTTCTGTTCCCAAGAACCGGTTTCACTACGACACCCAGTGTGGCCAAGAACCTTTAAGCATTTACTGAGGCACTTCCCTGGCCATTGGGAGCCCCCAAACATACGTGTGTTCTACTTAAAAAAAATTCACAGGCACACATACAAACTGTTTAGTTGATTCTGACACTAAAATAAGTAACCTCATTAACCCACATTCAAAATACATTGTTCCAAAAAGCTTGGGCACATGGACACACATTCCCACTCACACATCTGTCCACCAAAGTGTCTCTACGGTTGTGCCACCATCAGTGTTACCCAAATTCAGAGCCTCATAACCACTCTGTGAAATGTTCCCTAAAACAGGTTTGAAATAGTCAACTATTGGCCCTACTGTGGTTACAGGATTTGAAAGAGGTTCCTTAACTTCCTGTAATAGTTACAAGCTAAACAAATAGCCTACAAAAACATGTTTGCTCAAGGCATTTTAAAATCACACTGCTTAGATTAATGATAAAACACATCTAATATGAGAATATATCTGAACTACCTCGAGAAGACTGAGAGGGTACAACTTGTCAATGTCTATAAGTATCTGAAGGGAGGGTGTCAGGAGGATGGAGGCAGCCTCTTCTGAGCTATAGGACAAAGGCAACAGGCAGACTCTTGGAACACAGGAAGTTCCACCTCAACATGAGCAAGAACTTCTTGATTGTGTGGGTGACTGAGCCCTGGAAGAGCCTGCCCAGAGGGGCTGTGAAGTCTTCACTGGTGGTATCCAGGAACTGTCTGGAAACAATCCTGTGCAATGTGCTCCAGGAAGACCCTGCTCAGCAGGCAGGTTGGTCCAGACGATCCCACCGGTGGTCCCATCCAACTTCAGCAATTCTGCGTACAATTCAGTGGCACCATTACCTCCCCAGCTTAGGAAGACTTGTGCTCTGAGAGCTAAAGCTTCTACTTCTGCACACAGGGGGGAAGAAACAGACAACCCAACACCAAAAACTAGGAAACAAGCTTTGGCTCAAAAAAAAGAAATCATCTTAGTTTAAAAGCAAAGCTACTTTAGTCCCAAAATACAGAAGAAACTGCAAAGTTTGCACAGTCAGTGCACTGACTTCAACCACATCAACACACAGCTGTTTGTACCAGTTCTCCCTTTGAAAAAAGCCTCAAAGAGGTAAGCTGGTGGCAGAGCATATTCAAGTCTGGCACCCCTGCCTAAAGCCACCTCTTTTGCTTGTCAGGAGCTGTCACTGATGCATCTGACAGCACAAAGCTCAAAGCAGAACAGGAGTCAAGGTAGAGCCTTACAGCACTTTGCAGAGCACTACATGAACATTGCATTTAATACAGTTCCCAACATATTTCAGCACTACCCACAATGAGATATGCCCCGATACATGGACTCAAGAGCAGTGGCTTGCATTAATTAACAGACTACCTCCACGAGCAGGATTCAACTGATAGCCTTCTTTTCTTTGCCTCACCTTACAATGCTGATACAATCAAGTTTATTTTAGGTGTCACTAATGACAGACACTCAAAACCTATCACGGACATGAACAGAACTTCTTACTCAAGTTAAAGAAAAACAAGTTGACATAACATCGTGCTCAGCAAATATGTTCAAGAGTCTTTCTTTCATGAACTCACCTGTCCATTTCAAAAGGCTAAGCATATTTCATAAAACATCAGACATGCTTGTTCTTTTATAGCTCTGTTTCCCCTCATCCACATTGACTCATCCCCTATATCACCCCAAAGAAAAAAAAGAGCCATTTTAGTCTAATTCCATCCTTCCAAAGACCCCACCTTCATTCACTACCCACAGACTTGTTAACTTACCAGATCCGTAACTGCCACCTGTTTCTTCTGACACACAGGGAGAACGTAAGTACACCAAAACAGACCAGCCCCTGTCAGAGCAGTGTTTTGGTACATACAAAGTACATTCAAGTGCTCTTTCAGGGTCTTTTTCAGATGTCAGTCTAGCTGGCCGATCCCCATGCTTACAGCTCCCAACTGGTGAGCTGTGGTACAGAAAGAACGTTGGATGGGCAGGGCTGAACACCAACTCCGAGCTCCCCGGCCCCAGCTCCGGCAGCGGCCAGGCAGCCCCGCCGGCACAGCTGGGCTAAACCCACCCGAGGAGCAGATTCCTGCCATAAATCCAGACCATACACTAGCTCAGATGACCGATTTTTGATAAAAACTGGCTCAGGAGATAAGACAGTCATAACACAACACACCATATGCATTTCCCCCCTTTTCCAAAGCTTTATGAGTGTTACAAGTAAATGAGATTGCCAGTACTGCAAACCTCCCTCAGCTCCTGATGCTGTAGGGAAACATGCCTACCACTCTACCCTTCACTCTCCAGGACCCTTTTTGGGGAATAATTTTAGAGGTTATTTCTGCTATGCTTTCAGATTTTCTGACAAAGGTGAGACCTTAAGGACGATGGAAAAACATAACTACACAAAAAATGTATCTCACAAATAATTCACTGTTGACCAGTAAAGTCTAAGTACTAAAAGCCTTAGTGCAGATTTTGGTTGCCAGTGTTCCTGTTCCTAACTCAGAAAACACAGTTATGGGTCCATGGAGCCCTTCATATTTTTACAGGACAACTAATGGATTTTATGACTATAGGTAACTTATCAAACATATATTATTTAATAAACAGATGTAAATCACTAGAGTTCTTCATGTTAGTGATGCATGTTTTGATACACCTTTAGAAGCTCAGCTCTAGCACATGAACAGAACTGTGACACAAACCAAACACTGCCCAGTTCTCTGCACTGTTTGATTTTGCTGTAAGTAGAGAAGCTCTTACTTCCAAAAAGGGCAACAACTGACTTATAAAGTGAGCAAAGCTGACATTGCAGTGCAAGCCATGACTAAAGCAGCACTTTGATATTGTAGGCATAATTACTATCTAGAAGAATAAAGTGGACATCTGAAAATGTGTACCTAGAACAGTGAAGTCCCCTGTGCTGCCAGCTGGACACCTCCATCCAGCCTGTTACCTTCCTCTGGAGCAGAAAGGAACAGCCATTCTACTCTGTAAAACAGTGCTCAGACCAACTTCTGCACCACTACAGCAGCTGGACACTCTGTATTAAAATATGTTTAAGAAGAAATACACATTTCAGGAGGATTGTTACATTACTCACACCTATCTTTAATACCGTTTCTGTGGTTCCTCACACAGCTATGAGGTGAAGGTCAACAATGACACAGGCTGTCTTGAATTTTTATGCTATAAACTTAAGTAACTCTTGTGTCAAAAAATAATGGCATATTTATTCTACTGCATTCTCAGACAACCCTCAATTTGGGCAGTTCCCCTAATAACATTAAGAGCCACATCATAAATGTCATTTCCAGTTGAACTCTTCATTTGCAGCACAAGAAATCTGGAAATTGTAGATTAAGATACTACCAGGGAAAAGAACAGAACAGCAGTATTCTTCTAGCCATTTAACTCAAATTTTTCTTTATGTTTAATTATCCTAGGAAAATTTCACACATGGAATACTCTTTCTCAAAACAGAGCAGTCCAAAGCTACCTTGGTCACTACTAATATTAAAAAACACAAACAACAAAAACCACAAGAAAGGAAAACACAGGACCGTTTTCATTACCTTAATAAAAAGGGATATATGACCTCCTTTTCCACCAGTGAAGGAGCCCCAATAAATATTACATCATCTTTGGTTACCAGATGCACACAAACCCAGAACACTGCCCAGCACATCCATGAAGTCCTGCACATCTGAGGCAAAACAAGTTTATTCCCAGCTATTTCTCCACGACAGGCCTTCAGCAGAGCTGTGTTTGCTCAGGACCAGCCTTGCTGCACACACACATCAGGAACTGCTCTCGTGGGCACCAAGCACCACCAAACTGAATTCAACACCCACTCATGTCTCCTTGCCAGGCCACAAGAGAGGCAGGCAGGATCCCTTCCTCAGACACGCCTGAAGGAGAAAGGGTCCGAGGGCATCCCCCAAGATTGGGTTCTACTATAAAAGGATAAATGCCATAATCAAGAAAATAATGTGATATTAAATACCTAAATAAAGCTTCAGGTACCATTTGGGATAAAAAAAACTTGCAGGAGAAGAACAGAACAAGAACTCTGAATATTCTCCCTAATATACGCACCTATTTCAGAACTAACTCTTCATACCAACCTAGTTTAGAATTAAATCAACAAGGTCTTGTTTCCACAGTCAGGAAACAAAAGTCTGGAAGGAAAGGGAGTCACTGCGTTTTACAGAGTCAAAGATTTCTCTCTATATCAATCTCACAAACATTTTACAACCAATACAGCAAGGAAAAAAAATCCTTTGCCCTCACACCCAGAATCAAATGTCTCATAACAAAGCCAGCAGAGGATATTCAGCTCATACAGATTAGACACCACTGAACCAGATGCCATCTTTTGGACACACTTTCCACATGTTTCATTTAACAATTCACAACTGATTATTTTTGTTATCAACTGACCATGATTTAGCAGGTGCAGGAGGTGAGGGAGAACTGGACACAGGTCAAGGTCATGAGCACACACCGGACACGCTCCCCAGAGCAGCACTGCAGGGTCAGACCCAGTCACTCATTCGTGTGCCTGTGGCCTCAGATCTGTCAGCTGAAAAATGCCCCAACTGGTCATGGGAAGAAACTAAGCAAGAGCTATTAATGTGAATGTTATGCAACCATTAAGCTTGTTTTAAAGTTTGAAATGTTCTAGTTCTCTTTCTAAATTAGCAAGTTAACTCAACCACACCATCTAAACCAAACCCCCATAGTTTTGTCCCATTCTTTCCCTCTCCTTTTATTAAAAAGAGCAGAGCATAAGCTCTTCAGGGCAAGCACTGCACGTCTATTAAAAAAAACAACTGAATTTAGTCAAAGGAACAAATTTGCTACCTCACTGTCAAAAAGGCTTGTTTTTCCTCAGGCCAGTGTTGAGTGTTTAGAAGCACCTGCTCCTCAGCCTGAGGAGCAGAGGGTACAATACTATTTCATTGATTGGCATTTATCTGGTTTACCTGAGCCTTGAGACAGAACTGGACAAAGTGAGTTGGCTTCTGAAGAGGAGAAGACCCTACACAAAAGCCCTAAAGTTGGTTATTCGCTCCTGACAAAGCTCCCCTTTTGAATGTTTCCTTCCTTTTGAATATTTGAATCATGGAGGGGGAAGAGAGACCAGGGAAAATCTCTCGATTGGCTACATGAAGAGAATTAAGGAATGTTGGGATAAGAAACAGCCAACATTCGCAAAGTTTTACTCAGAAACAATTACGCCAGCAAGTAACATTCGTTGAGAAGAAATATTCCA
>JAOXXN010000471.1:63748422-63782357 GCA_026770055.1 Myrmophylax atrothorax
ACTGACTGTCTTTTGATTCAATTCTGTGTCGTAGCCATGAGCAAAGCTTCATCACCATCCCTCTAGATAGTGAGGGTATAAGTACCAAAGGTGGGTTTTGTAGCATGGACTCCTGTTTTCTAGAACCTGGATCAAGAATCATAAACTCATATCACATAAATGAATGAACAGCTGTCTGAGAGCAACAGCTCTCAACTCTAATCCCAAATAAATGCAAGCCAAAGAAGTTATTGGCAGAAAACTCCCAATTCAACAACAAACTGTGGAAGTATTTCTGTCTTCAGCAATAGCAGCATAATCTCAGGTTAGTACATCAAATCATGAACCCAGGAAATTACTCTATCAGCAAGTACATATATTTGTACATACACAAGTCTGTGCACGTGTATAAACTGGGTGTGTGTACTGACTGTGTATGTGTGCACCTTCGCACAACAGGAGACCCAATCAGACAACTCTTGCACTTTTCTCCTTTCCTAATACAAGAGCTATGGAGCAACCACTGAATATAAAAGACGGAAAATGTCAAATAGACCATCAGAACTGACTGTTGCTAAAACATATGATCATCAAGGGAAATGTATTGCCTCAACATATCACCTAGGATCAAAATGTGCATTTTATAGGACAGCTATGTGATAATCACAGGATCCACCACCTAAAACATGGGTCTGATCCCTGGCACAGACAAAAGAAAGGATTCAATGGACAACCATGCTGAATGGGACAAATAGTTCCTTTATTCTTTTATAATTAAGTTAAATCTCCTCATCTTTCATTGTTCTAATTCTTGTGCCTTGTAATCCTTTTCACTTGACACAAATATTCCAAACAACAGTAGTTTCTCGAGTCCCAGAAGTTGAGTTTAGACAAACTTTTGCAGCCTTCAAACCATGACATAAGCAAACTTTCTGTTGATCCTTCATGAACCCTTCTCAGGGTTAGGCAAGAACTGTCCTCTGGATGTTACACAAAACATCAAAAGTGTTTATAATTGAATTTAGACATATTCAACTACATGACTCATTACTTGTTGTATAGTGTATGACATCTGTGTTTAGTTATAGCCCCACTGGGGAAAGAACTGTGTTCTACTCACCTGTGAAGAACACTGCATACCTGTGCCACCACAGGAATAAAAAAATATTAATTGCACTACCAGTCCCTTGAGCTATTCATGCCACTCCCTCTTCCTTACCACACTGTATTAAGGCTTTTAAAGCAAAAAGTGGCTTAAATATCTCTAAATGCCATAGGACCATTTTGCTAAAACATTATCCATCTTAACAGCATGTCAGATTTCTGAATGGGAACGACTTCTTTGGTGGGAACAGGCCTATAACTTATACTGCTTCTCGTTTCCTGAAGCACTGGAATTGTGCTGCTCCCTAATGTTATTTTATTAAGATGCAATTTGTCATCATATTGCTGAAAACAAGATAAAATGCCAGCTAATTAAATTCCTTATTTAACTTGATGAGCATCTGCTTTCTGTAGTCACATTCTTTTAAACAGAACCTTTATAGCTGCTTCTCAGGATCTGGCTATCACAATTTTCAGTGTGATCAAAATGGGGAAGTACCCTCCCTAAATAAAGCACATGCATTCCCATTGCCTGTGACCCTTGTTATTTATAATAAGAGACGTGCAGGCAGCTTCAGCAGCACCTTATGAGTGCATTGCCCTGACACTTGAAGCGCACTCCCTGTTGTGGAATAATTGCTATCCCATGGAGCCTGGTGGAAGTCACTGAGACACACTGGTAGCAAAATTCTGTAGCTGACAGCAAGTGTTTTCTAGATCAGGATGTTATACAAAATATAACAAACAAATCATCTTGTGACTTCCCCTTTCTGTAGCAGATGAGACTCCTAACATAAAGGAAAATCTTCTCTGTTGAAGGAGGAAGCTTAACAAGCTTAAACACACACTTCAAGTTGAGCATGTTGAGTTGTCAAGGCCAGATTCTGGCTCACTTTCCAAGCACTGCATTCATGGAGGTTCCTAAGACGAGAGCAACCTTCTTGCATCATTGATTGAATGAAGACCAGGGTAGAAGTGTGTCCTGCGCTTAGTCCACATTCCTAATTTAAGCAGTGGTCTTACCTTGCTCCCATCTAAGCCACAGCAGAGGATGGCAAACAATTGTATCAGAACCCACTGTAAGCTCAGGGCTTTTATTAGGAAAGTCTTGAGCATGCCAAAGCTTGGGGCTGTCTCTTGGAAGCATTGTCATCAGGCTTTGCATCAGACACAACTCCAGAGCTGTTTTGCCAACTCCTTTTGGTCTTGAGTATGCTTTGAGATCCTTCAGGGAAAGACACTTCTCCTGATAAAGGGCAAAGGACCATTAACATTACATTGATGTTAATTATTTAACATCAGTGACCTCTGATTTGGCTGCTTAAAGGATTTCTCTGTATCTGTGGGTCTCTCATACACCAGGAGGAGAAAGGGCAGAGAACTGTGACTAGCTTTAGCAAACAGGATCTCAAAGATTGGCTTCATATCAACACTGAGGCCATAGGATTAGCTGCTCATTTTGAGCTTGAAAACCAAGCCAGTAATTTACACTCCAGAATAGAACTAGGAATGCAACTTTGTTTTGTTTAATATCCTTTCATAAAGAAATAAAGCTTATGAAGTTAAATTGTCTCTGTGCACACACAAGGCTTTCCCTCTAACTTCAGACCCCTCTGCCAGTTCAACCATGTTTCATGAAGATAAAGTTCTGTTAGGCCCAAAAAGCAAAAAAAGCCCCAACAAGTTGTGTAGAGCAGAGGGGTGTGCTCTGCCCTCATCTTAAGCATAAGACATTGGAGAGTCCTCATTGCCAGTGCCCTTACCCCAGCTGCATCACAGCTCACATTGTGTTAAATGCTGGCAACACAGAAGGCTTGGAAACACTGTTTGCATCTCAATGTAGGATGTGGGCTTTTTGTCTTTTAAAACTTTGTTCTGGGTGCCAATGAACTGCCCCCCACACCTGGGCTGCATCACACAAAAGATAACGAAAGAGCTTTGCAGCAGCCCTGTGAGTGAGGCAGCAGCCTGGCAGCAAAGTGGGGCCATGTGCTGTGCAGACCATTGCTCTGGACTGGAGCTGTGGAGAGGAATCCAGCCAAGAAGGACAGAAGGCAGAAAAGAGACCCTGCAATCTGTTGGAGAGGTTGTACTATAAACAAGAGCAGGAAGGTTTCAGCATGCCAGAGAAGAACAAGCTGTGTAGATAAAGGAGGCTGCTTCAAAAGAATGGAGGATGACTAATTTTTTTTTTCACTTGGTGGCCAAAAAGCAGGGAAAAAGAAGTGGTCTCGACTCAACTGGCAGTCAGAGGAGGGGAGCAACCTTCTCATGCAAGAAAAACTCACAGAAAAGCCTCTGCAGGTCCTGTTTCATCAGAGTTTCAAGGGCAGCAGGATTCAGCAAACTCCAAATTTCATCTTTGGTCCTACAAAGATGCCCAGAGAAAGGGCCTGGGTTGTCAAATAGGCCAGCAGGCCATGGTCTTTGATGTGCTTTGATAGCAGATAGAAAGTAGAGGGGATTAATAGTTGTGTAAAAAAAAAAAGAAATCCAGGGAATGGTAGGGGATGCAGGGTCAGTATCTCCCCAAGACCAAGCATGCCTTGGCCCTTCAAGCCCAGGGCTCTGGTTCCCCGTTAGGCAGCTTAGACCCTGCTGCCTCTGCAAAGCAAAGCAGAGGAAACACAAGCCTGCAGCCTGTAGAGGATAGGTCCTGTAGAGAGTATTGAGGTCAGACTAGCAGCCCAAAAGAAAAGCTTCTCCAACCAGAAGAAACTCTGTCCAGTGGCCTTTTTCTGACCCTCTTACCCCAGGACCCTCTCTGAAGAGAGGAGCTGACCAGCATGTCCCCAGTCCAGCCACTTCACTGGTTTTAGCTGGGAAGACACTAATAAGGCTCATGAGCATGGGATTAATTTCTTTTAGAAGGTGCAGCTTCAAGTTCTCCACTGCTGGTCAAAGACATGTACATTTGGGCATGGGTTATGGTGTCTCTGAGCTTAGTGTGGGCTACCAAAGCCCTGCAAGAAGCTGGGGCATCTCAGGGCCATTAGCCTGGGCTGATTTCCAGTTCTCTCTATGCTACAGCTCTGCATGCAATTCAGCCCCAGCAGAGAGTGCAGCCTGGCCACACATCCAGGAGGAAGGAGAACCACCAAGGTGTGTTGTTGGCAAGGTGGCAAAATGGGGCAAATACATTCAAAATGACAGCAGTAGGATCTCTAAAGAGCAGTTCAAAACCTCTCAAAAGACACTCCATGAGATTCCAGAATAGGTCTGGAGTCCTGGGTGGCTCGTATTTCAGACACTTAGCTGCTGCTCATATAATGTGTACAACACAGGCGGTTCTGGCTCATTTGGAGCCAGCATACAGGACGAGCCAGACCAGCCCATGAGAAGATGTTTAGAGCGTGGTCCAAGTGGTGGCAAGATCCTGTTAACAACAGCACTGCGTTTCCCTAAGTTTTTTTCACTGATGGGAGCATTTCTTCATTAGGAGGTGAACCATTTCCTCTGCAGCAGAGCTGGGGTGTGCTAACCCTCCTAGTCCTCCCAGGACATTCATACTGCATGTCTGCTCACTGACCCAGTATGTGGAGGGTGAGTCCAAACCACTGCTGGAAGCACGTTCTGACTGAAGGGACACCTAGAGTGTTACCAGGAAACTGCTCACAAACAGCCTCTCATTTTGTAGGTCTGTTCTCTGCATGGCTGGGCTGTTCCTCGTGTCTTGCTGAAGTTGTGCCATATGGAGCAAATGCTTCAACGTCTGTCTGTGTCTGCCTGACCGTGCAACCCAAGGGCTCTCTGCAAAACATGCTCTGCTTTCAACATTTTCACGAGTTGGGGACAGTCCTTGATAGGGGCTTTTCTCCACTTTTCCTAAGTTTCTTCCCCCCCCAATCTCCCAAAGCATAAGGAGCCATCAACAGAGACCTGGAACTGGATAGTTCCTGGCAGAGAAAAGGTGGCTGGAAACAGTTGCAGGGTTATGCTCTGCATGTTCTCTCTCGCCCATATGTGACAGTGGGATCTGCTTTATCTCTGGGCAGTTAAAAGTGTGACAAGAAGGAGAAAAAAGAGATCTCTCATCCGTTCCTTTCTCTCTCCGCTGTGAAGCCAGCTGGAGTCTGCAGGGGTAGAAAGGGCAAAGGCAGAGAAGATCTGTACAGAGACCATGGGGCTAAGCATCCTTTTCTAGCCAACCTGCTCTGCAGTGAGGGGACCTGGAGCTTGCAAAAAGGTTTGACTTGTACTCTTTTTCTTAAGAGAAGCTGGGACAAAACCCTGGACTCAGATCTCTCCTTAGCCTCAGGTTTTCTTTAAAAGCAGTGTGTTTGTGAGTGTCTGTGTGGATGTGACATGCTCATGCCTGTGTGTGTGCAACTCCCATGTGAGTAACAGCACTCCCAGGGTTGTGGTGTGTGTCAAGTCGCACCTCATTCTTGCTGCCTGTCTTGTTTTTCTCAGGCTGACAAGCTCCTGACTAATGGCAGTCACTGCTGCTTAATCAGGAAGCAATTTAATGATAACCTTTTCTAATTAACCAGCAAAGAGAAGAATGAATAAACTGTGAAATAGCCAGCTGGCTTCACTGTCTCCAGCTAAAGGGTCTGTCAGGTGGAAGAAAATGGTATCTGGGGATAGGGATGGCAGCTCTGGACCTGTCACTGGGAGGGTAGTAAAATTCTGAGATGGGAGGGAGTTCTGGTGTTCCCCAGGGCCCTTTCTCTGCATTCTCCCCAGTTACTGCTCTGGTCACACACATGGGGATCATGACTGTCCAGGAAGGGCGTCTTGATGTGTATAATCAAGATCCATGTGTAATTAAACTCCTAGGAGGCTCCTCTATTTTAACTTTGACACAAATATGAGTGAAGGTACCTTTCTATGAAGGTGTTCACAGAATCATAAAGGAGTCCAGGTTGGAGGGGACCTTGAAAGACCATCTGGTAGAAGCTTTTGTGGGAAAGACAGCCTAGATGAGGTTGTCTAGCACCTTGTCCAACTGGATCTTGAAAACCTCCAGTAGAGGGGGACCCCACCATGTGTCTGGGGAGGTTGTTTCAGTGATTGTTCTCAATAAAAAAGTTTCTTTCTCACATCGAGATGAAACCTCTTCCAGTGCAATTTGCTGAACAGTGTGGCTTCCAGTATTGGAAGGTTCCTGAGGGGCCCCTCTTGTGAGAGGCTTCCAGTCTGAATAAAACCCATTGATTGCTGCCTTCTGCATGTGGACTGTGAGCCAATTTCCTACCCACCTCACAGACCACCCATCCAGTTCGCATCTGGTCAGATTGTCTGGAAGGAGGCTGTGGGAAACAGGGTTGAATGTTTTGATGAAGTCCAGGTTAACAACCTTCACTGCTTCCCCACATAGACAGAAGATGTTATTTTGCTGTAGAAGGTGATCAGGTTAGTTTGCCATGATTAGCCTCTAGTAAATCTGCACTGGCTTTCCCAGTCACCTGCTTCATCTGGTTTGTGATAGTTTCTCGGAAGACTCGCTCTACTACTTTCCCAGGGTCTGGAGCAAGACTAATGGGCCTGTAGTTTCCTGCATCCTCTTTTGGACTCTGCTTGCAGATAGCTCTGACCTCTGCCCTCTTCCAGCCTCCAGGTGCATCTCCTCATCTATCTGGTCACTAATGGTGTCCCCCAGGGATCAGTGTTGGGCCCAGTCCTATTCAATATCTTTACTGATGACCTGGATGAGGGAATCGAGTCAACCAGTAGCAAATTCATGGACTACACCAAGCTGGGTCAGTGTTGCCCTGCTGGAGGGCAGGAAGGCTCTGCAGAGGGATCTGGACAGGCTGGATTGACAGGCTGAGACCAACAGCATGATGTTCAACAAGACTAAGTTCTGGGTCCTACACCTTGGCCACAATAACCCCAGGCAGTGCTACAGGCTGGGGGAAGAGTGACGGGAAAGTGGACCACTGGAAAAGGACCTGGTGATGCTGGTTGACAGCTACTGAACAAGAGCCAGTGTGTGCCCATGTGGCCAGGAAACCCAATGGCATCCTGGCCTGTGTCAGCAATAGTGTGGCCAGCAGGACAAGGGAAGTGATCCTTCCCCTGTACTCAAGGCTGGTGAGGCCACACCTCAAGTGCTGTGTTCAGTTCTGGGCCACTCAATTCAGGAAGGACATTGAGGTACTGGAGTGGGTCCAGAGAAGGGCAATAGAGCTGGTAAAGGGTCTGGAGCACAAGTCCTGTGAGGAGCAGCTGAAGAAGCTGGGAGTGTTTAGCCTGGAGAAAAGGAGTCTCAGGAATGACCTCATCACTCTCTACAGCTGCCTGAGAGGAGATTGTAGCCAGGTGGGTTTGGCCTTTTCCCCCAGGCAACCAGTGAGAAGACAAGAGGGTAGAGTCTTAAGCGGTGCCAGGGGAGGTTTAGATTGGACATTAGGAACAATTTTTTCACAGAGAGAGTGATTAGATATTGGAATGCGCTGCCCAAGGTGGTGGAGTCTCCATCCCTGGAGGTGTTTTAAGGAAAAGACTGGACATGGCACTCAGTGTCATGGTCTAGCTGATGCACTGGTGTTGGGTCGTAGCTTGGACTTGGTGATCTCAGGTGTCTTTTCCAACCCAATTGATTCTGTGATCTCCACCACTATTCAGAAGTATCAGAGTGGCCTTGCTCCAGTATCAGCTACTGCTCCAAACACCCAGGGGTGGATTCCCCCCCAGTTCTGGCAAGTGTTGTCACCTTTTCTCACACATCACCTCCAGTGTTTACTCCCCACTCATTCTCGACTTCAGGGCCTTGCACGTCCGTGTGCCAGCCCCACATCCACGAGGGTGCCCGTCCCGGCCGTGCGGCGCTGGGTGCTGGACGAGGCAAACCCTCGGCCTGGGGCCGGCAGCAGAGTTCCCGCACCCCGTACGTGGCCCTGAGCCGCACCGGGGGAAGAGGGAGGCGGGGGCCGCCGCTGGGCCCGCGACTGCCCCGGCCGGACTCCACTTCGCCCGCGCCCCCGAGATGGCGCCGCGACCGGAAGACTACATTTCCCAGCGCCCCGCGCGCCGCGCTGATGTCCCGGCGCGCCGCCGGTCGCTCAGTGCCGCCGGGCCGTGCGCGGGGGCTGCTGGGAGCTGTAGTCCCCCGCCCTGCCGTTAGCTGCGTCGGCCGGCGGTGCCACCCCGGCCAAGGGACTACAGCACCTCCCAAGAGCCACGTGACGCCTTAAAGGGGCCGCCGCGCTTTGTGGCGGCCGCGCGGGCCGAGGTGGAAGGGGCTGCGGTCCCGGCGAAGCTGCTCTGAGGGAACGCAGCCCTTCAGGGCAGGGCTGCTCCCTCAGCCTGTCCCTGTGCAACAGCCCTCGGCACCCCGCAGTCACCACCTTCCCCCAGCCCCGCGCAGGGCGCGCTGAAAGTGGAGGCTACACCGCACACGGGGGCCTGAGGGCACAGCTCTGCCCGGGGGGTGCCCGAGGCCAGTGGGGCAGTCACCATCCCTGGAAGTGCAGATGTGGTGCTTAGGGATGGTTTGGTGGAATGCCGAGTCCGCCACTGCAATGGTTCAGTGGTGGGCTTGGCCGTGCTGGGTTAATGGTTGTACTGAGTGTTGGGAGCCTTTTCCAGCCTAAAAGGTCCATAGTTCCATGATGTTCCACAGTGTGCAGTCACACTCGGGCCCAGAGAAGGTGAAATGCTGTAGCTCTGTGCTTTGATGTGATGCAAAAATCATAGATTTGAGCACATTAAACCTGATGATAACATCCCAGAATCACAGAATCAGTGAGGTTGGAAAAGACCTCTGAGATCATCGAGTCCAACCTGTGACTGAACACCACCTTGCCAACAAGACCATGGCACTGAGTGCCACATCCAGTCTTCCCTTAAATACCTCCAGGGACGGGCACTCCACCACCTCCCCGGGCAGCCCATTCCAATGTCTAATCGCCCTTCTGTGAAGAAATTCTTCCTAATGTCCAGCCTAAACCTTCCCCTGTGTCTTCTCTTCCAGTTGCCTGGAGAAGATGCTGACCCACACCTGGCTACAACCTCCTTTCAGGGAGTTGTAGACAGTGATGAGGTCACCCCTGAGCCTCCTCTTCTCCAGGCTAAACAACCCCAGCTCCCTCAGCTGCTCCTCATCTGACTTGTGCTCCAGATGCTTCCCCAGCTTTGTTGCCCTTCTCTGGACTGGATGCAATGCTGCAGCTCTGAGCTTCACCGTGACTCAGTGGCATGATATAAAAATCATAGATGTGTGCACATTAAACTTGGGCAGTATGAAATCTCTTTTGCAGTGTTACAGTTGTTGAAGGCATGGTGTGGTAGTGAAGGTGGATCAGAGTATAGTTCAGGAGCACCAGCATATTTGCCTTTCATTCACCAATGACCATACACGCTTAAAAGGTCACGGGAAAGACAGCTCAGGAGTTTGGGGAGGTGGAAGAAGACACTGATTTCAGAGTGTCCTGATGAGTGGTTGGCAGCTCCAGTAGAAGCTTCCATCCACGCTGAAGCTGTTCCAGGCTTAGTTTGCCTCGGTACATGTGGAGGAACTCTGCTTGTACATGCAGGAGAACATGTTTGCTTGTCCTGTGGTCTGGTGAATGGGGAGATTTTGGGGGGCAGGGCCACAGTCTTCATAAATGTGTTCAGTGCCCAGCACACACAGCACTGCATGAACAGGAAACAGCAGTGGCAAGAGCAGGGTACACAAAATGGTATACAGAACTCACACAACTGTCTGCAGCCTCCTGCTACAAACAAATAAATTCTAGACCTTGGAGTATAAATTTGAATGTGCTTCTCTTTGTAATATGTGGCATTATTTTCAGAGCTAATGTCTTTCACTTGAAATGGTGACATGTCTTATTTCACTCTTATAGGGCCATCTTTATCTTCCTTTCAGAATTATATTTTCACTTGAACCCTGTTCATTTAATACTCTGCTTCTGAAAGAATGATTACAGCTCTGTCAGTCTCTCTATCCCTTATGTATTACGGATAAAAAAGCATTATTATGAGAAACTATTATAATAAAATCACTCAACCATACAGGAGCTAAAGTAATGCTACTTAGTCTGACATCACAGCATTTAATTCTGATACTTCAATTGTAGAAACATAAATGTTTTCCTTTTACACTTCAGAAAATAAATGCCATCCAGATGATTTTTTTTTCAATCTACATTTCAATATTAAAGAAAATTCATAGTGTGGGACAGCGAGTTTCTATAAGCTGTGCGTGTCAGGGTCTTTTTTTAAGCCTGTAGGTAAATATTAATGCTCAGGGAAATGAAGTACTTGTATGGTTTTTCACTGAACTCAGCTACCACACCTCATTTTTAACTTACAATTAGCTGCTGAGCCGGAAGGCTGTTTTAGAAATGAACTTGCCACTTTGATGGTGGATTTGAATGTTTGTATGAACCGGAACAAAAGGCAAAGGAAATTAATTTGACTGTTGTGAAGACCTACAACTAAGTTTCTTGCCCTCACTTCAGTCAAATTACTTACAACATTCCACCCCATCCCTAAAAAAATAAACTCGGTAATTTGAACAAACTAACTTTAATTTACCTCGTGGTTAACCTAAAGCATGGCATTGCACTTCAAAATCCTTTGGGGTGAAAAATTATTGGTACTCTGAAAATTTTTCACATTTTCCAGGAATTACATTTACAAAAACTCACTGCATAAACAGTGCAGATCACTGCAGAGCTTTCCCATGCTCTTCCTTTGAACCAGCCCAGTTTCAGCAGCGTTGTAGTTTTCTCTGTGGGCCATAAAATCAGTAAAAAGCTGTATAGAGAGCTGTGCAGGTCACAGTCACCTTTGAGTTCTGCCTTCAGGATGTCAAGGTGGCTTAAAAAACTCAAAACGGTTTTGCCACCTTGCTGGAATATTTGTGATCTCCTGTTGCAGGCAGAATGATGCAAGGAGTCCATACACTGAACTCTTATGACTTCAAGTGAAAATTAAGAGATCTGTTAATTGTTACCATTCCTTAAAGAATAGTCTCTGTGCCAGGGAGGTTAAAATTTATGGTTTCTCTGGTTTCATGGGGTTCTTAATTATACATTTAGTTCCCAATTTTGCTAGTGCTACTTGATGACATTATTAATAGACTGAAGTCAAAGGAACAACTCATATGCAAGGCAGCCCTAAGAAGAGTTTAAAGCCGTTCTGTTCCCCACCATTCTATAATTACCCTGATTCACAGAACTGTTTAATTTACCTGCTAAACCTTTCTTCGAGGTCCCAGCTTTCTCTCTATTTTCTCTCAATTTTTCCCATATTGCTGCAGTTTTGCTGACATAAGCATCATACAACTCAAGCATTTTGTCAATGTAATTATTTGGCAGCTAACACTAATTTGTCTTTGCTGTCCAACAAGCTGTCATTTTAATAGCAAGTTCATTTTTCTGAGAGGCTTCTCTACAAGAGAGTGAACATGCAGGAAGGAGTGTGAGTACAGGGAAAGATGTGCTTATACATAAGTGGAAACACCTAGGAAACATCAAGCCCTGACACTTCATCTGGTGTGACTGTGAACATGGTCTGTGGCATTAGAAGTCCATGCTGTTCATCTCTAGAGGCTGCTCTGTCTTTTCTCCAGGCTGGATGAAGAGGACTGTGCCACAGCACAGTCCATGAGAACTAGACAGGGCTCTTCCAGCTTTGCATTTCTCTCCCTTTGATTTAAAGATCGTCATAATGGTGAGAGATGCCCTCCATGACCCATCTACCAAACTCACATCCCACTACCCTTTGGGAAAGCATCTGGAGGTGATTGAGGTCTCAAAGATGAGCTTTGTCGTTGATCACACACTGCATGTTTTCAAACTGGCACATAGACCACTAAAGCAGCATCACAGTCCCCTGACTGCCTTTTAATCATCTTACCTTCAGTTCTCAGTGCCAGAGTATCTGAGCTCCTTCTACATACAACGGATATTGGCAGCAAGTTCCTGCCTGGCCTTCATGGAGCCCGAGGCACAGCCTCCTTTTCAAAGAAAGAAAGGGTTCTCAGGATGAGATTATTGATTTATTGGCTTTGGTTGAGAGAGTTTCTGATTGCTTAGTGGGGTTAAATGGAACAATAATGCAAGCAGCATCATTCTTCCAGCATCACTTTCTGTAAAGCAAAGGACTGCAGGTTTTCCTCTAGATGGCCAAATTTACTTTCCCCTAATCTTCTCTGGAATTTGTTTCACAGCCAGATGCCTAAGCTGAGAAGACTTTATCTAATGATGAAGAGGTTTAGAGCAAAATAAAACAAATCTCACATGTTGGATAATAAAATATCATGTCAGGAATTTTATGACCCCTTTGGCTTTATGGTTATTGGGTTTTTACTAGACAACCTTCACTGGTCCTTAAACAATGTGTTCTTTAAAGCCATAAGCACAGAGGTCTTACAGAAAGTCAGACTTGCTCCAAAGCATCTACCATGGAGAACAGGGAAACCTTGACTTGGTACTTGCTGTAGCTGAGAAGATGTGTGACTCCTGGGTTATTGTTCATGGTGCCTGCACTGACAGACCTCTGTGTTGTGCTGCACTTATAAACAATAAATGCAGAAGCAGAAAAGCGAGAAAAATATTTTTCTTCCCAAGTACTTCAGTAGATAAATTGAACGAAGGTCTGTTTCTTACAATGGGAATGCTAGAACATATATGTCTATTGAATGGTCTTAATTCAGCGGTTTTTCCCCAATATTCCTTTGATTCTCAACTTGTCCCCCTTTGGAGTAGACTTTTTCAGCCTATTCTAAAGAATGCCTTTGGAAACATAACCAGCATTTCAAAAAGCATTACTTAATTCTGGCCACTGAAATCTGGGTTATGTCACGTAACGTTGCTTCTCTGCCAGCTGACATTTTGCAAAATAAAATATGGTGAATTTTCTGCATTAAAAAAGCAACATTGCTGTCCCTTGTTGCCTACTGAAGCAGTTACAAAGAAACATTTTGTGCATAAGACTCTGTACTGGTTCCAGTTTTTCCCAACCAGAGCCCGAGATATCCCTGTATGTGGCAAATGACATGCCTGCAGGTTGGATGGAGGATGTCCTACAAGAAGTACCAGCAGCAGCTCAAAGTAAAGCAGAGCAGCTTGGACAAGTCTGCCCTGAGATGCTTTCAAACCCTTGAAATAAAGTGTACAGGGAATGAAGTTTAGTCTCTCAGCTAGAATTTTGGAAGAAAATCCAATTTCCACCTTTCAGTATAGGTGTTAACCTACACATTCAGATCTTTGATGGTGTGCTGTGGGAGTGAAAAGGATATTTCCATAGTGTGATCCTCTCTATTCACAGAGTCCCTGTGCAGGAAGAAAGCACAGCAGCAGTTTCCCTGCTCACAGTTTCCAGTTCTGCCTACCCACACAGCTCCACGCCTTGGGGAGCCCAGGCTCTCCTCTTCCTCTGAAGGCCACAGTCACTGGGGATGTTCATCTTCTCTATTTTGTTCTTCCATCATTATTGCCATTAATCCTTAAAATTAAGCACTAGCAGCCATTCACTGAGGTCTCACAGAATTTTTGGTTGGTTCTGCCTGTCTGGTCCAAATTATTCTAGTGATGTTCATCCTGTTTTCAGCTACTGCTGTATAACAAGATTTGGGGCTCTTCTGACCCTTTCATTTCACCTTTTAAAAGATGCCAAATCCATCATCAATTTTAATCCAGAGTATGACAACTAAAAGATCAGAACCTGCCTCCTGGCAGCCATTAGCACCTACAAGTACAGGTCCAATTTGATGGCAAGTTGTACTGACAGAAGCATTTTCTGCTTTTACACTCTTTTATCTGGAGCTTTTTAACATTATCAAAATGAGCAATGAAGCTTGTGAATCTTGCTTAATGTTTGTCTTTCTGCTTTGGCTTTTAAATTTATCATCACAGAGAAAAAGAGAGTATCTCATTGCTCTTCTGTCAGCTGTTTCTTCAAAATGCCCCAAATAATTTGTTTTTCCCTATCACAGTTGTGGGTGTAGTAGCAGGTCTGTCATAACTTGAGGATGCTCAACAGAGCTCACAGATCACCCAGGTTTCCATCCTAGATCTGAGAAACCCAGTAGAGAAAAGGGATAAAAAATTCCCATTTTCCTCTGTTTGTATCTGAGCAATCAAGTTAATGAATCTTAATTGACAGTTGTAAACTAATTGAGCCCAGAGTAACATTAGTGAGGGGATTTATGGGCTCACATCACCTTTCCTGGACTTCAGGAGAGAGGGAGCCCTGGATGGGAACATCTCTCCACCAAGCATGACACTGGGCGAGCAGCAGCAGTCACAGACAGCACCTTTTGTCCATCCTGGCTGAACAGAGCGAAGTGGAGAACTGGGGCCTAAGGATGCTGCAGGCATAGCCTTTAAGCCTAGACAAGCCAAATTTATCTGACTCCCTTCAACGTCATTCTTAAAATTTTACTTATTATTGGGATGCCCCCAAATCAGTTGCTGGATGACAATGCTTTCCAAAAGATGTTCTGGTCCCAGCCTTAAAAAGGGCAGACCACAGAGGACATGTGGTCACAGAAAAAGTCCAACTGAGGAAGCAAATTACCCTCCTTGTTCCAATGTTAGTAACTCTCTTGCAGCCCAAACTTTGCTGTCACAGCCTTAACTGGAAGAGGGGAACAGCAGTGTTGGTGCAAGGACAAGGCAGGCTGGACTAGCCATGTCCAGCTGTGCCTGGCCTTGTCCACTGCCTTCAGGAAGCCCGGTGTCATTTTGTGCATCTGGAACATGTTCCTTCTTCATGGCACATTTTGACACCTTCCCCAGTTTTTGAATGAAGAACCCACAAGTGATCTGGGAACAGCCACCTGGGAGGAGGGAAGGATGACAGCAGTGAGGGCACTGCCCATCCTTTCTCATGGAGTGCATGGAGAGTGAGCTGGAAAAGCAGCACAGGGATTAAAACCATGCAATAAAGATTCAGTACTGGCAGTAATTCATAATTTGGCTTGGCAAGGGTTGGGGCATGTAGATCTCATGATGAGGTTGAAGGTGGGAGTCATGTTCTGCATGTGGGTAGGCTGAGAGGAGCAAACATGTGACACTCACTTTGGGGAAGTTTTGAAGCCATGGCAGGGCACTGTTTATTATGGCACTGGTGTTTATGGTGCCTTGCTCAAACAGAGTAGCAGGAACTCAGATGGAGCCGATAATTTTGTGTGTCATGTTCTTGATCTCCGCCTGTCTTCCCCAGCTCTTCTGCAATCTGACAGTCCCCATTTCTGTCCCCACCCTGAGCAGTGTCTGAGACAGAAGAGATCCATCAAAAGCCTCTATCTCCTTTACAGGAATGGAGTCAAACCTTCATGAGCCTGTCATCTCTGCACCCTGGGCTGTGGTGCAGACACCCACCACCAAACCGTGATGCTTTAGCTACATGACACAGTGGAGGGAAAGGCACCAAAACTAAGCATTGTTGCTTTTGCCTCTGACACAAAGTTTATCCAGATCACACAGTGCCATGCAGAGGACACATCCCATGTTTGGATTGAGGGTTTTGGCTGCAGAAGAATGTACAAGTCTAAGCACTAGAAAATAAAAACACTAGGTAGGAAAGTAATTCCTACAAGTTGTTTATAGCAGTAGTGTGCAAAGGAAAACAAACCCATGCTACCACCTTGTCTCTGTGACCTGACTAAGAATTTTTTTAATCCACTAATTTCTTTCAGTCCTATTTGACAGAGGCAGCAATCCCTAGGTATGCCATTCCATGAGTTTTAGGCAGATATGAGTTTTCACATTCCAGCGTTGTCCCATAAAGAAGAAAACGCTTTTAGTCTCTCATCTGTAAGGAGAGGCAAGAACCCACCAGCCAGTGCCAGCACAGCATAAAGGATGCTGCCTCTTGCCTGGCCTGCCAGGGAGGAAATGAGAAAGCCAGGAAAGGAAGGGAAGGTGAAAATGCAGAGTTCAACTCCATGGGAAACTTCATTTCCTCTCTTCACAGAGCAGCCCATTTCAGTGAAGACTGAAATTCAGAGGTGGCCTTGCTGAGATGACCCCAAGCCTGGGCTGTTGGGGCCTAATGTTTGGTCCAAGATCAAAGATACCAAAACCAGCTGTGAAATTCCAGTCAGGACTGCATTCCTTACCACAGTAAGCATCTGTACTTAAATATTTAGTTTGATTGATGAGATTATTGTAACTGACTGGGCTTGCCCCTGGATTGTTGAATCATTTCCATCTTGCCTCCTAAAGTCCAAACCAGGTTTTTTAATCCCCAGAAAACTTAACTAGTTAATATAGTTATGTGTTCCAAAAAGATGCTGCGCACCAGAAACCTCATAGCATCATGTATAAATACATAAATACAGCTGCAGGTCCTTTAAGAGCTACCTGTTATTCTAACCAATTCACATCATTTGCACAGTGGGGCTTTTTTTCTGGATTGATATGCAGTTCACTGTAAACAACCAATTCATGGTATTTATATGAATACAGGGTGTCATAATTCTGAGCTCCCCTCATCCCTATGAGAGAAATTATTCAAGGAAACTTCCCAAAGGGCAAGTCACATTTGGATAAGGCTGGCATCACTCCAAGCATGTGAGATTGCCAGAGAAAGGGAATTTACTTGAGGAAGATTGAGAACATAGCACTATTTACCAGCTAAGAGCTGATCCTGCAGGGAGTGGAACATCATCTACCTTAGTATCAGAGGAGACTGAGGCTGCTCCACATCTCAGCCCCAGATTTAATAAACAGTGACATGTTTGCACAGGATGTGCTTGCAAGAGGCATTTCTGTAAGTGCAAGGAAGCAGTTTGTGCATTAGCAAGGCTGGCAGAGGCATTTTCTGTGCCACTTCAGTATCAGAGTTGTCAAGTGCGAGAGCAATATCAAAAGCTTCAGCAGAAATGGACTTGTTAACATACACTGTTTCTGGGCATGAACCATTAGCAGGAGGCTGCAGTTGCTGGGTTTCAGGGCTTTGGCTAGTTTATCTATTGATCTATTTATTCATTTATTTTGAATTAGTACAAATGACATGAGCACTGACTTGTATATGAAGAAAAAGGAACATACAGCACATGTATTTGAGCATACCATTATTTTTAACCTCAGAGAGAAACCAGGACTTTTAGAACATCCACCTTCAGAGAGTGCATTGTACCATCAGCCACGTGCTGTCTGCTTGGGAAAGAGGTGGGACAAGGAAAGACTGGGCATTGCAAATATTACACCACACACAACCCTACCAGTTACAGTGGATGATGAGAGAGAAAATGTAAATGCTTCCCTTCCTTTCTTCCCTCCCTTCCTTCCCTTCCTTCCCTTCCTCACACATCTCCCAGATTCCTCCAGGATGGTGCCCAGATGATTTTGAACAACAGCAAGAAGCACTGCAACTCTAAATAGTCAGAAATCATTTTTTAAAGGATAATTTTTTCCCATCCTGGCTCATTGAGTCAAGGCTGGACCAGCAATAAGAAATATTGCCTTACCCCTTTTAAAATGTTTACGTTATTGGCAATTCATGCCAACTGAGGTAAAGGGAAAGAGGCTGTAGTTGGATTTGGTTATGGTAACTTTATTTATACTTATTGCTCTCACATTTCAGCTTCTACAGGCCATATAACAGCTCCCTGTCTTTGGATAATGAAGCACTTCTTGTCATCTCATTCAAAATTAATAATGTGACATTGCTGTTGTGCCAGATAAGACATGGGTGTATTCTCCTAATTCTTTTATTTCTTGGTAACTAAATTGGAAACAGACTGGAACAAAGAAGAGATAATTCATTAAATGACTGCAAATAAATGGTATATAAAACTGCTACATCATATGCTTCAGTAAAATAACTTGCTGCTGTGAGAAATACTGTATGCGGCAGATTCACTTGAAAATCCTCCACTTCTCAAGGGTCACCTCTCTACATTTCAAGAAATTTCATTTACTTCAAAGTGCAAAAGAAAAAAAGTGGAAAAATGTCTTCATCTAAGAGTACGTGGTAGCCAAATGCATAGCTGATAAAAGTAATGGTTAATAACTCAAATCCAGAAAGGGCAGCAGATTCAGCTTGAATGAATCCAAAAGCTTTGTCAAAGAGAGCAATTCATTTTTGGCAGCTTGAAAGCTTAGAAAGCTGGTAGGGGAAGGGCTGCCAGAAAAGTGTCTCTTGGAAGGAGACTCTTGATGAGGACACTCTTTAGAAATCGATCTAACCTGGATTAACTGTGGGTGTTACTTGCTGCTCGTGCTCTAGCTTAGATGTACAGGGTCTGGGTGGAGTTTCCTTTTCTGGTCAATGCCCTCTGTGGTTCTGACCATTTATTTAACCTCCTTGGGTTCAGTTTCCCTAGTATAAAATGGAAATAAAACTCAACGTGGAAATCTTTTTTTCTGAGCCTATATGGCATAGTATCTTACTGTTTCCAGAATAAATCCCTGAGGATTGCAAGGACCATATAATAAATCTGATCTGATCATATAAAGTAGACTGATCTGTAAAAACAGGTGCTGTAGTTGAACTAACCCATCATTTTCTCCTACAAAACACAACAGTAACGCCATGTAAAAAGCCAGTGGAGTTATAACGGCACAGGACAAACCACTGACCACTTTTGAAGTTCTGCATAAAATTGGCAAACACTTCTGCTGTTGCTGTTAAACTGCAAGAAGTCTTGTCTGTTTTGCCTACTTAACTTGGGTGAGTTTTTACAGAGTTTTCCTCCTGTTATCCTTGGAAGTCTGGTACAATGAAGACTTTGTCTAACCCCAGCTGCAATTATTAGTAAGAACAGAAACAAGAGGCAAAGTGGAAGAAAGAAGACCAGCCCTTAGGGCACATCACAGTCCACCTGTGGAGTTTAGGATGTGGTGTTAAATAGCTGCCAGTTGTGGAGACCAGAAGGACTTTTGTGTTTTGGTGGAGAAACCTGAACATATTTGGGTTCAGCTGTGGGCCAAGGCAGGATCAGGTTTTAATATAGTTTCTACCTCATATGGTAAAGCCTGATCTGAGAGAAGGAGAGAGAAAAGGTGGTGAGATCCAAGCTGCCCCATGTCAGGAGAAATAAAGAGAGAAGAAGCCATTTCTACTTGACAGCAAGTACCTGCCAGGTCTCCAGCACTCCCGGGGCCAGGAGGGCAAAGTGAGCTTGGATGTGGTGAGGAATAAATGAGGGAAACACCACGGCTGTGGAAGATGTACTACAAAAAGAGGCCAATAAACTGATGACCACACAGGGCTGCAAGTCAAAAAAAAGCTTGGAAGTGGTCAGGGAGAGCAGGTGAGTGTCCCGTGAGTCAGTGTCACAGGAAGAGAAGTAGTGACTGGAGGGAAGAAAGGAAGACACGGATTTTTGGAAATGTTTCTGGGACCTCAGCTGTGGTGAGGGTCTCCTGAAGAGAAGCCAGCAAGCTTCTTTGGCAGCCAAGAGGGGATGGGGTGAGGTGGGCTAGCAGGAGCCTGGAGAAGATGGTAGAGAAAATGGAGCTCACAGAAAACAGAACAAAAGGCAAAAGAGACTAGGAAAAATGTTGAGTTTTTGATCCACCCCTTCTTTCACTGTGTCAGGCCCATGTGCAAAATCAGCCCATGAACCCAGCACCTTTGCATGTGTGTGGACTACAGTTAAGTGTAGTGATAATCTAAAAATGCCACAATGCAGGACATGTGAGCTCATCCATGTCCCTCTGCACAAGGGATGAAACCTCTTTCTTATAGACAAATTTAAAAAAATCAAAGCATTTTTTAAAAAATTAATGCTCAAGGTACATCCAAATTATTGTAACGTCCTGTTCTTTCTCATTAAGTCCAGGCAACACCAAGCACCCATTTGCTCCTTTTTCCCCATCAGTTATGATCACTGGAGGGAAAGTTAGTCCTGCCTTTGCCACAGCTCTGGGAAGGCTTTGCATAGCTGCATGTATTCAATCTTGGGCCTATGGCTGATAAACCTAAACATGTGTAAATAAAAAGGTTGTTTTCCCCATGAACTGTGTTCATATAATGGAGTTCTGTTTTCCCCAATTACGGTGATAATTAATGGTTTTCACTTCATTCCCACTCTGACATGCAATCACTTCCCAAAGCCCAAGGCCCTGTTGGTGCCTCCATCATGTTAAGATGCAGGTGAGCTTCTTTTCTCAGACTCTCAGCCAGAACCAAAGACAGAGGTTTGTGTTTTTACACTTGCTCACTCTCTGTGGGTCATTTGATTTTCTCAGCCTGAGGCAGCCTTCAAGAGTCAAGGTAGTAAATGAATCTGTCTGCCTTGTGGTTTGTAGCCATCCTGCCTGGCTGCTGAATTGCTCTGTGTGGCCACATCTTTCCTCTGAGGCTGATGGAGATACAGAGGGACCACCAACAAGCACATAGCCCTGGTGCATTAGCTGGTGATAGATTCTCCTGGCTTTTTCTCCATCAAATTGTACCCTGACACTTTTTGCCTCCATCCATGGTGGGAAATGGTGGGTTTTGCCAGACCCTACTGATGTGCTGTGTGGGCGCTGGCACCAGGAGGCATTGTCCCTCTGAGCAGCTGGCAGTGCTGAGTGCTGGTGGCTGCATGATGTGAGCTCCCAGAGCAGACAGTGAGTCATTTACGTGCAGTGAAAGCACTAAGCAGGGAAAAGCTTGATTTCCACTCCAAGGGCAGGCTCCCCACCTTTGACTCAGATGGCTTGTCTGTCTCATCAAGACCAAGCATGAAGGTAAATGTCTTTTCAGTGTCAGGAGTCTTCTCAACATTTTAGCTTTAGCAGAAGCATCCTTCTGCCTGCAAGCTGAAGAGATCCTTATTTTTGCAGTATCTCTGTATCATCTCAAGAAATAAAGGTATGTTCAAATGTGACAGATAGCTGACAAACTGAAGACAATTAGTGCTTGCTCCTTCTGACCCTGTCAAACAATCCCTGCTGACCTTCTGCCTTGTTTCCAGCTTCACTCTCACCAGAATCCCCAATACTGTGTTTTACAGTAAAAATGCTACAAAGTGCAGCTCAGTTCCTGAGATACACAGTGTACTCAGGAGCACATGTAACTTCCACGTCACCGCAGGCTGCAACACTCCCTCAGCATGGTGGCATCTCCCCCAGCCCTGCCATCCCTTTTGCTCAGGATAGCTGTTGCCAAATTCCTTGTAATTAGATAAAACAAGCAGGATCCCCTTGGTTTGCAGCAAAACAAGTGCTGAGACTGACCTATGCCATGGGAACCTTCCCAGGTCTTTTTTATTTATGGCAGCGTGTTGGAAGGGATCTCTGGGGTGGCCAAAACATCACAGAGACGTTGCAGCCGACTGTGTGGCAGCCAGCAGAGCTATTCCATGTGCACAGTAAGGGTGTGTAACAATAATATATATTTTTTTATACGCAGATTGCTACTGCTTTTCTGCTTTGCCTTTAATGAATACACCCTTCCCATGAGAAGCTGTACAAAAGCATTACCATTTTGTCTATTAACAGCCTTAGATCTGCAGGCAGTGAGGCCATTCCTTTCCACAGTGACATCAGCCAGTGGAGGATGTGATTTATTTCAGCACGATGCAACTCCTTGCAATCAGAGTTATGTAGCTGCAGTGGCCACAGGCTCCCTCCACAATGCAGAACATTTTGACGCAGTGCAAAGACTCCTCCTTGTGATAACAAAAGAGACATTGAGAGACGTGCTCGACAGACCCCCATCGCAGATATTAACACAATGTTTGGAAGCAGCATCCCAGGCCCAGGTCCCAAGAGCTGTGCCCCAAAGTGTGCTCATCCCACTGCCCCACTGCGCCCAGGGCTGAGGAGTCAAGGCTGACAACAACCAGCATCAGCCTGTGTCAATATGCCTCCACCTGGGTGCTGTTACCTACCATAAACAACAGACTGAGAGCTCTTTGGAGAAGGGCAATGCCTTTTTCATTTCTCTGCAAAGCATCCCACTCTCCTCTGGACACTGCACAAAGCCACTCTGCCGTTTCCAAGGTGATGCCTGGAGGTGAAGCCTGTTATGTATTCTGTTGCAGGTAGCAGCAGCTGTAGCTGAGAGATGCCCTTGGATGGGCCATTGTTTGAAAGGAGGTAGGAAAAAGGCAGAAAGAAAAGATTTATTTGTAACATTTTTTAAAGGCCGGTGAGAAAAAAGAAAAAAAGAAAAAAAGAAAAATTTGGGCATTTATTTTATGAGATGATGAGTGTTTCCCAATGTAGTTCAAGTTCTTGCACCTAGGAATGAGAATTGTATCTACATTATAAACAATAAAACAAATAATTTGATGCTTATTTAGCTCTTTCCCATAAGGTGATGATTACAAATGTTGTTTATGCCTAGTATTAAGTCTTGAGTTGCCTGAGGAAGAGTCTGATTGTAAGGTTTCTAACTTTATAAATCAGTAGGTGTTTGCTGCTCCTTATTGAGGTGTTTTTGGAGGAAGGGTTTGCTATGGGTACAGCACCTCACCCCTCACTGCCTCTGGGACCTCCTGAAACCTTGGGGAACATTCTCTAAATTTTAAAATATCTTTCTGGATTTTTTTCCTAGAGTTTTGCCACAATCAAAAAATTACATTATTTTAAGCCTGATTTACCTTCTAGGGAGTTCTTTTACTGATCTCCTTCAGCTCAAAATTTCATAATACCCAGTGGTTTTGCAAGCAGTAGTTTAATAGGCACATTTCTGTTAGTGCTCTGAGAAAACAGAAAGCTGACTCCAGAAGAGGCTTGTCTCCTTTTTTTGATTTTCCTTCTACTGGTTCCATGGGGAAACCATAAATATACACTGTACACATTTGGATATAATGGACATTTATTCAAAACATTAAAATCTCTTCTTGCAGCATAATCTTTGATGTCCAGCTAGGTCAGACCAACACCCTGCCCAGGCTGCTGTCTGCCTCTGAGCAATCAATGCCAGACATTATAAAGGATAATTGATAAGGCCAGTCCTGGGCCTCAACACAGGCAGTTTGTAGGACACCTTTTCCCAAGGCAGTTTTGTCCGGTCCCATCCAAGATGCATTTGGACAAAGCTCTCAGGCACATGTAGTGATTCTTGGGGGTGTCCTGTGCATGGTCAGGAGCTGGACTTAATGATCCATGTGGGTGTCTCCCAGCTCAGGATATTCCATGATTCTATGCAGTGAAGGCAAGGAGATGGTAAACAGTAAAACAGTGTGGCTGTTTGAATCACTGTTGTCAGCCCATTGTAATGCTCTGGGGGTTGGAACATGGCAAGGTCAGCCCCAACCTGACCAAGAAACTCCCCATGTCTAGAAAACTGGGAAGGAGGAGAATAGATGGAGATGAAGAGAGCTCTGGTCATCTCCCCCGTTCCCTCTGGTCCTCACCAGGAGCACAGTACAGTTGTGGTCATGCAACCAAGCACCCACTGAGCTGGAGATCTCAATTACAGCCTCTGATGCAATGGAGACTTGGAGAGGCTGCAGTGGTGTCTGTGGTTGTTTGGGAAGCAAAAGAAACAAGTAAACCCTCCAAAACAAGAGCATTTTTTGACGTTAAAATGTGATAACAAATGCATTGGTGTCTGTGTGAGCTGCATAGTTTATTCCCCTCCTTCTCACTCCCACGGGAGTGCCCCCATTCCCACAGCAGTATTTGCTTTGCAGAGAGAAGAACCAGGGGGACTCTCCTGCTTTGCAGGCAAGATGCAGGGCATGACCTATATTGCAAGAGAGACACCCTAGGGCAAATTTAGCAGTTCATGATTAACTCTGTTAGCACTGCTTAGCCTGGCACAGAGCAGAGACAGTGTGGCGGGGCCTCTCAACGTCGGGGCTGTCCCCATCCTGGCTGTCCTCACAACAGGATGGCAATCAGGCAAGAGCTGCTGGCATCTGTGGTGTGGTGCCTGAGCATCAGCATGGGGTGCTGTGAATCCTCTGCCTCCACATCCAGTGGCACAGTGCTGCATCAGCTCGTGTATTTGTTATTTGTACCCAGAGGAATTGGGCGAGGGTATGGTAGGGAAATAGTGGAAGTTTATTTTCCATGGAAAATGATGAAAGTCACATGCAAAATAAAAACCATACTGACACCCACACTGTGAAAATCCTGGGCATAGGTCAGCTCTGGTTTCTGTCTGCGTAAAAATATTCATATTTATTTACTGTGCTGAGTTCCAGGCAGGACTGTGGTACATCCAGAGGGCATAATAGGCATCTGAATTAGGGTACAAGCATCAGTTCAGTGCATTTTGTGTATGTAGTCACCAACAGATTATAGACTTACTAGACATTCCTTCTAACTGGTGCAGGGAGCACCAAAGAGCAAGGAAGCTGTTTCATAGTAAATCTCTCGACACTTGTGTCTGTTCAAGAAAGTTATGGCCTTTAAATCTGTCTCCAATGTACCCAACTTCCGCAACATGCTTGTTGTTACTGATTTACAATTCTTCAAACTGCATTCAGGGCTTGCAAAGAGGTGCAGCAAGACAGACGAGGACAAAGGGAAAGAGGCTGCTGCAAGCAAGGGCTGCAGTCCCCTGCCTGGAAGCAGCCACTCTCCCCACCTTGGGCTGCATCACACAGTGCTGTGGGTTGTGCTTATGCAGCAGCTACAGGCATGAAATGATGCCCTGCCCTGTTCCTGGCGGGCTGTTGCTGTTGCCTGTCTCCCTGCACCTGGCTGCCCACCCAGGAGTGGGCTGTGCACCTGTACCACTGGGAAGCATCAGTGAGACCTTGAATCCTGTGTCCAGTTTTGGCCCATCACTGTAATAAAGACATTGAGGTGCTGGAGTGTGTCCAGAGAAGGGCAACAAGGCTGGTGAGGGGTCTGGAGTACGAGTCCTGTGAGGAGCAACTGCTGGAATTGTGGGTGTTTATCCTGGAGAAAAGGAGACTCAGGGGACATTTCCTAAATGAGGTTGCAGCTGGGTGGGGTTAGTCTCATCTCGCAGGTAACAAGTGGTAGAACAAGCAGAAATGGCTTCAAGTTACACCAAGGGAGGTTTAGACTGGATATTAGGGAAAATTTTTTAATGGAAGGGATGTCATACACAGGAACAGACTGCCCAAGGAAGTTGTGGAGTCACCATCTCTACAGATATTTAAAAGATGTATAGGTAAGACACTTAGGGACAGGATTTAGTGAGGGACTTGGCAGTGTTAGGGTAACAGCTGGATCTTAACTGTCTTTCCCAGCCTAAATGAGTCTATGATTTTGGCATTTTGCTTGAAGATCCAGGAGGTTTGGCTGCCTCTGGTAAAAATCTGGACTCCCATCAGCGTCAAAACCCCCAGGACTCATGGAAATTCCTCCCTCAGGAACAGGCCCATCACTTGCTTGGCTGAGTCAGGCCAGTGAAGGACCCCGATGCCTCCTCTGTGGCCATCACCAGCTACCAGCCATGCTCAGTGGCAGACTGTGGCACTGCTGGCCAGGAGCCGGGGCAGGAGCACTGACTCATTTCGTGCAAGAATAGAGACACTTTACCCTTAATCTTTAGGAGTCTTGAAACACAAAGATAACTTCTGAGGGGCTGGTTTTCAAACCCTGAGGGAGGCAAGAGAGAAGCTGGAGTGCTTCCCTGTGTGGTGGAGGGGCTCAGAGCAGATGCGAGACAGTGGCACCTTGCTCGGACATGACTGGTGCTGACAGAGCATAATTACTTGAACTGGCATTTCTCCAGCCCCCCAAGATTAATGATCAGGTTCACATGAAACCTATTACCTCCTCATAAATACTCAACAACATTTTAGAGAGTTAGTTTATTTTCCTCTCCTCCTCTCTTCTTCTACAAGTTGCATTATCAGTTGCTAAATAAATTATGGCATTCTTTACCCCAATTCACCACTTCAAAGACCTCACTGTAGCGATTTCATAAGTAATTCACTACTTGATCTTATAACTCAAGCACATAGTGTCAAGCACAGGAATTTTATTTCAGTCCAAATCACCATGCTTTTGAAAATTAATATCCATTATTTTCCTCTAGCAGCGTTTCATCTGTTCTAAAGCAGTAGAAACAAAATATTTCCATCTAGCTGGAACCATTAGGTGGAGATATGTGTAATGGAGGCATCCCAATGCTGCCTGTTAATCTCTTCTCTGGAGCTGAGGTCATCTGGAAAATTGGAGTGTTTACTTTGTTCACCTCTCTAATCTGAGGCGTAATTTTTTTCCTCATGTGCCCTAGAGGACTCAGAGACAATCATTGTTTAAGCGCATCTGACATTTATCTCCAGGAAAAAATTCGGATGAGAATTTATAGCTCAGGAGTCCTGAAATCCTCGCTGGCTCAGGGTGACTGTCATGCTGGTGTGCACCACAGCACCAGTGACCACCTTCTGTGCCAGGCCAGTCAATAGGATCCTGGCTCCTATGCACATCAGCTCCAAGAAATTTCTGTGCTCTTGTTTACTGAGATGAGTCATGGCGCTGCCTTCCTACATTCTGACCCTTTTGCAGCACCAGTTGGATATGTATTAGCCAGATGTGCCAGCAGTTGTTAGGGTTCTTGGTAAAAGTAGCTTTTGAGGTGGTCTGCTGTTCTGAATAGTCTGGTCTTTGCCTCTCCAATTTGCAGTGACAGTACTTTATGCAGTTGGCAGACTCTTGTCCTTCCTCCAGCCAGGCTTGTCTGGCCTTTGCTTCTGGACTGTTCCACACCAAAGTGCATCTGGCAAAGCCACAACTGGTGGTCAAGATGCCACCACACCGTGGCAAGGGAGCGCCTTAGTGGGACATGCTGCTTTCCACCAGTTACCACCTTGGAGGGTGCTCAGCTACTTGACACAGCCATTTCTATGACAACACAGCTAATATGCATTAAAATCAGCATGAATTGAAGCACATCTGACCTAGGAGGGGAGGAATTCCTCTCTGGATCCAGCACAGGCACTCTCAAAGCCCCATGTATTTCAGTGTGGGGAAGTCAGCAAGAGCTGCATGTTGTGTATCAGTGTCCTGCACTGGGATATCACAATCATAAATAAAAAGCTTTTCAAGAAAATACTTAGCTCTTGAAAAAAATATTTTTGTTTTCAATTATGATCCCTCTGTGTACCTCTTCATTTATAGGCTGTGCAGAAAACTCTGAGAGGTGCCTTATTTACTCTCTTTAGAAACATTTTCTGTTTTTTTCAGTGAGAGGCAGGAAGTTCTCCTCCTCCTGGATCAGCAGTATTTGCAACCAAGAGGGGCAGCATTAAAAACATGAGTGACCACAGCTACACTGCGAGTTGCCAAACCTGAGTGTCCCTCCAGGGCTTGCACCAGGCTGCACTAGTCCCTTTCCAGCACTGGATACTTCCAAGGGCTATGATGTGAGAGAATGCATGTCCTATGAGGACTTGAAGAAATACTACAAGAAACAGATTTATGAAGATGGCGATGGATTAGAACTGCCTTATAGGACATTGGAATTAGTATTGTGGAAGTTTAATTAGGACTATTGCAGTTTAATTGTACAGATTTCAGTTTTACAGTGTTAATGTTACTCTGATTGTGGTTTTCCCTTTCCGGTTCTCCTTTTCCCATTCTCCATATTGTCTTCGTCCCCCTCACACATTTTCCCGCCTTTCCCAGAACCCTGTCCCCTCATTGGTCAGTTTTCCTGCCTTTGGTGACCATTGTCCCATTGGCTGCCCCGTTGCCCTGGTTACGCACTCCCTCCAATCCTATCCCAGTTCTGGAACCTTCCCCCCAGACCCCTATAAAAACCCGAGTTCCCCTCAACAAACTGCTTTTCGTGCCCTCATCACCGGTGTGTGTGGAGTGCGTTCAAAGCCTGTCGCTCAATGGCCGTCATTATGAAGCTCCTGGCAGAGTCCCAGCAGACTCCACTGCTATATTCAAACTACCTTTCTCTGAGCTGTGTGATTTTTCTGTTCATCCACTCGTGTGTTGGCCAGGGGTTTCTCCTCTTCTCTTTTGTGTAAAACATACAGTAGGATATTGGTGAGGTGCTCACAGCTTAGTGCTGAGGGAACCACAGCCATACAGTTTAATGTTTGCCATTAACTCGAATAATTGCTTCCCTCTTACTGGGCCTGTTATTGCAATAAAATTCAATGTAATAAATACTTGTGCTAAATCCTCTCTAACAGATTTCTTCTATATGTTCCACCAAGATCCCTAATCATTTCCATTGTTTTTCTCTTGGCTTCCTTAATATTACCAGTACACAGCTTAAATGGGAACTGCCAGCTTCCTCATCTGCCTTAATAACAAGTGTTTAATAATTGCAGGTATAATTATTCTCATCACTGACAAAATTTGCTATTCACTACTAATTTCTTCAAATTACTGAAAGCAGAAAGCAAAAATAGACTAGTTAGAAAGACATTCATTTTAATCAATTTCATTACTGTTGTTTAATGAACAAAATCTGCAACTCAGCGTTCCAACAATATTTCAATACAATATAAAAAGAAAGCCAGCAGGATGGTGAGTTGCATCAACAAGGGCATCACCAGCAGATATAAAGATGTCATCATCCCACTCTGCACTTCTCAGGCCACACCTGGAATACAGTGTTTGGTTTCAGTTCCCACTATGCAAAAAAGGTGTGGACAGGCTGGAGAGGGTTCAGAGAAGGACCAGAAAGCTGATCAGAGGACTGGGAAGCCTGCCATAACTGGAAAGGCTGAGAGAACTAGGTTTGTAGAGCCTTGGGAAAAGAAGGCTTAGGGGAGACCTCATTGCCATGTTCCAGTTCTTAAAGGGTGGCTACAAAGTAGATGGAGACTCTCATTTACAAGGAGTCACATGGAAAAAGAACGGGTAACAGGTACAAGTTAATCCTAATGAGATTGGACAAAAAAGGAAATCTTTTTACAATGGAAGCAGCCAATCATTGGGATAAACTCCCCAGGGAAGTGGTGTACTCCCCAACATGGGATATTTTTAAGACTTAGCTGAGCAGGGTGCTGGGCCATCTTGTTTGGACTTGGCTTTTGCCAAAAAGGTTGGACCAGGGTCTCTTCCAGTCTGGTATTATATGATAAGAAAAATAAGGCTAATGGTGGCTTACGTGCACTTATGCTTTGGATTCTGGTTAGAAACACTTATCCCAGACCTTTGTCAGGGTGTGTGCCCACACCAAAATGGTGTGGTACCAGGCAACAGTGTATTTCCTTACCTTGGTTTTATCCCATTTATATGTTTTGATTAATCCCACAACCAGAAAACAGGGAGACATGGCACAAAACCCTGCACAAAAGATTGGCACAAAACTAAGTCTCCCAAAACCAAGTCTCCCTTGTACTGTCACCTCCTACTGTCCATGAGGTGAGTGCATCTGAGGGGATGTCTCCCAGGTATTCCCACCTGGGACAAAACCCTGTTCCAGATGAAATCTGGCAGCAGGGTGCAGCTTCCCAAGTCACTCAGGACCTGTCAGCACTGGACATTCTCTCCCATGGGATTTGGAATGATGCAGCTGCAGTGCATAAGGTAGGAGCAACATAACTCCATTTGGGGAGGTGAGCCTCCAGCACTGGGAACCTTGCCTGTCCAGGAACCAGCCAAAGATTGGCTATCGAACACCAGGCTTGCCCTAGAGACAGCTCTGAACTCTTCCTAAGTGTTGGATCTAACCTAAATCAGACACATGGATATTTCTGTCCTGGTGAACTGCCTTGTGTCCTGATCTGGCTCACCATGGCTCTGTCTGGGCATCAGTTATGGCATGGAACAAGGGGAGGCAGGACACAAGCCCAGGACCACAGGTATTTCCCAGCCTATAAACACAACACCTTACCCAAGAGATGTCTCAGGTATTAAGAGTGAAGGCTTGTGGGTATTTGCTGATTTGGATGTGGAAGCCCAGAGGGGTGACTGAGGAGCTGACATTCTCACTCCTCTCCAGAATATCCAAGCATTGCAAGTTAAGCCATAAAACCAGTGTATAGGATAAATAAATGCATAAACATTTGTTTTCAAAATAATGTCCAAAAATCTTTTTCAAGGCATCCTAAAAGATATGAAACAACAGAACCAATAAAATCCTATCAAATTTCTAGGTAGCAATGCAGAGGTGTAACAAGCATGTGGACAGCTTTCCTTTCCATTTTTTAATATCAAATCCATCTTTCTTCCCTTCCATTTCCAAGGAGCTGCCGTGTACACGATACAACTATTTTATTCAGGTACTGCCCTTCACTGGCCCTCTGGAACCCCATTGTTGCCAGAGGAAATGGAAGGTTCACAGCAGATTCAGCAAACAGGGTGCCAGCCTTTTCCCTTGGCATCCCTGAACACAAAGCAAACAACAGCCCTACTTTCTCAGGGGAAGAGGCCCCAAAATGAAGGCTCTGCCTGACTTCATCCCTGAGAACCATTTACTGAATGAATCCCTGGCATCCAGTGCTGCTTGAATTGCTCCTTGCTGCTCCCCTCTGGAAACAGCTTTGGGGGACATCTTGCTGATGGCTGTAGAAGTTTATGGAACTGGCTGATTTTTGCTGGTCAAACAAAATTAATAATAAAACCAGATTTTAGGGTCCCCTTTCTTTCTGAGTGATGGTGACAGTCACATGGCCAAGCAGCGCTTCGTTCCATGCAATGCTCTCTGCCTTCAAATACAAGAGGTAGGAGAGGGCAAAAATTAAAGGAACACTGGATGGCAAATCTAATAAATTGTCTCCGGCGACAGAGAACCCTCGGTTTGCCCAAAGCACTTCAAATATATTTTAGACAGAAGTATCAGAAAATCAGTCTTTTGTGAGCATTTCTTCTCATTAGGTCTTTGCAATTCATGACATGAGGCCTCGTGTTGAGCAGACAGATCTCTTTGCAGTGGAGTCCTGGCTGCTCCTGCAGCCCTGTGCTCAATTTGCTCGGCTCAGGGGTACTAATGCTTCAATATGCAGCAGGCATTTTCTTAAATGTGGAAAGACTTAAACAAATTATAACCATCCTATAATTTGGCAGGTTAGAAAAGAAGCTTTTAAAGAGCCTTGTAAAATGAATGACTTAAACATTCACCCCAGGCTATTTTTAAAATTCATTTGTCTGCACTCCAGTGAGGAGGAAGGCATAAATATATGCGTGTTCCAAGTCCAGAATGTTGATTTCTGAATTAGTTAGAAATAAGCTACAATCTTTGTGGTGACTAATAAATTATTTGGGGAAATGATGGTGTAAGATTGGTCACTGAAATAGCCACAGCTTCATATCCTTCCTCTACTAAGCAAGACTTGAAATGAAATTTATGGAGGAATTTATGGCAAAGGAAAGAAGCTGTAGCACACGACCTCCTTGCAGCAGTTTTAATGACTAACTTTCATGCTCCCTTCCACTGCAATATGTGCACTTTTAATCACAGTAATCATGAAGTGCCCACTTGTCATGATGCTGCAAACCAAGATATGAAAAAAAAGCTACACAGAAGTTCACATAAAAAACAGTGCTAATCCATCTATCACATCCCACAGAGCCACAAAGCATCTGTGTTAGGTGTCTCCGGCAGGAGTAGTGTGAATGCATGGGGCAGAGCAAGGACCTTGCCTCCGTTTAATCCAGCTCTGCAGGAGCAGAGGGTGCTGAGACAGGGGTTGCTTCCTCTCTGCGACCACATGTGCTACTGGGGATTGAGAAGGGCAGAGGATATCACAGCAGATACTGAAGATATGAGCACTTGCTAAAAGGAAAAAAGGATAAACTGCTGCTAGAGAAAGTAGAGGTCCTTCTCCTTTCCCTCACTAGATGTGAACACATTTGGTGCACTCCCTGCAAAATAAGGTTCCATATAAAGAATTGAAAGGTGTTTAAAATGGACATCTGCAATTATTTGTACAGACACATCTCTGAAAGCATCAATTGCTTGACCTCTGTGACCTCTGTATTAAATCAATATCATAACCTGTGATTTTTCTGTCTAGGGCATTTAATGCTAATGTCTTGTTCATGCAGTACAATAAAAAATAGCAATTCTGTCACATTTTCATTCATAGTCTATCTGCTTTTAACTGCTTACCTACAACCTTAAGGTAATATCCGATATGGAAAATAAAAATACATGAAGTCTGAATCTACATCTGTGGGTAGCAGAGTTACTAGGGGGAAGTAAGGCCTTCAGTTTATGCTGCTGGTGTAATCAAGGGCTTTCCTGAATGAAAGATTAGACAACTATTCAAAATCTTTTTGAAATGGTTTTGGAGACATCCGTCTCATTGCTAACAAATCCAGGAGAATGTATCACATCACCTTTGTATTCATCCTCTACCACTGACATGGGTGGGACACCCCTCTGAAATGACATGTCAGACTCTTGGACTGCATTTGCACACAGCACTGGAAACTCTCCCTGACAGAGATGGCAATCTTCTCCTCTGGGAAGCCCTGAAACAGATATTCCTGTTCCTCTTACTTTCTCAGAACCCTCAAAGAGAAATTGTAACAGGATTTAGGATTTCAGTAAGAATATGAAGCAGCTCTAAAGCATCCCAGGGTACACAGGCCTAAATCAACTCTTGAAACAGTATGATGAATTTGGTCTTCAGATGAAACACACACAACCAAGATGGATTTCACGTCATCAGGCAACACAGAGATAAAAAAGAACTAAAATATTATCAGGGTAAACTATCCTCACAAGCCCAAAAGGCTCAATCGCATGCTCTTGACCTGGAGAAGAAAATAGATTTTAACAGAATTTATGAAATTAGCACTCACTGCCACCAAGTGTTGGTCAGACACAGTGCAAGGACACGTGCCTCTACAGTGAACAAAAACTTCATAGGTGGTATTTTGTGACCTGTCAGCATTGCCCTAGAGCTGTGTCACCATCCCAGGAGACCTAATCCAGGCACAGTGAGGTTTCAGCTCTGCAACCAGAATGCAGCTATGGCTTTGCTAGGCTGTGCCATCTGATGTACACTAATTCTTACCCTTGGCAATTGCCCTTTGCCACCTTTCTGCTCATGATTCAGCTGCAAACACATCTCTACACTTTGCTCTGTACTTCCAGTTTGTAGCTCATGATGCTCCTGCACTGGTCCCCACTCCAGAGCCTTCCTCTCCACTCCAGCCCCCAGAGCCATCCTCCCCATCTCAGCTTTCATGTCAGACACTGCAGCACTGCAAGCATCACCCAGGTAACATGTTCAACACAACTACCATACCATCCTTCTTACCTGGTTTCCTAGCCCAGAGCTGCTTTCCCTGAACCTGAACTTCAGCTTCAGAAACTGATATCCGGCTCATGTTTCCTATTTACCCCTTCTGCTCTCCAAAAATGTGCTACAGAATCAGACCTCAAATGAGAAGAGCTTTCTGCAATTGCTGCATGCTTCATGCAGCCAAAGTGCCAAATCTGTCTGCAGATCAGAGAGGAAATCCAAGGGGATTTCACATGCCAGCAGATACAGATCAAGGTCTTCCCTGAAGCACCAAGGATTCACTCATAACAACAGCATATCTATTTACAACACCAGATCCCTGTTGAGCAGCAGGTCACTTTATTGCATGATGCTAGTTGTCACTTTATTACTGATTTGTAAGAAAAAGATCCATCCTTACTGAACATGCTCTACTGCGGCAATTTGGTCATAGCAGAAACAAAAAACAGTCATGAGCTTATTTTAGGATAAAAACAAAAGTGAATGAAACAGCAAATTGCTCATCAAAGGTAACTACTACATATCTTTATGATATACAGAGCAAGAAAGAACAAAAGATAAGAAAAGCCCAAAGGAGAGACAAGTTCAGGGAAACAGGATCTCTTCAGTTTGCTTAGAGAGGAAATCAAATGAACTTTCTCAACAAGTGCCCGGCCGTCTCCTCAGCGTCCCTCCTCACCCTCTCTCCAGCTCGCTGCTCCACAGCTGGCCATGTCTGCACGCAACAGGCACCAGGATCTTCGACAGCAGCTTTAGAGCAGGGAGATGGTCCAACTCCCTCCCTCCTTCCAGTGAGCCCTCAATGCCACTGGCTCCCGGGATCCCGCCACTCACAAGCCCCCCCCTGCATCACCTCACTGCCCCAGCCCACAGAAGGACTTCCCCCTCCTCCCCCCATCCCTCC
>JAOXXN010000471.1:63803705-63821338 GCA_026770055.1 Myrmophylax atrothorax
ATACTAGAGAAGGTGCTCTAGAAGGCAGGGGCAGAGTGGTTCTGAATAAGATCTGTGTCCAACATCAAGTTATACACATTTGTCAGGAGGAAGGTGGTATTTTTTATGTTATTCTGTGTATTCTCTTAAAAGACCTGCCATCACTGAAAAATCAATAGCCTATACTGATATATAAAAATATATTGGAATATATTGATATAAAAATAGGAATATATTGGTATTTGCTACAAAATACATCCTTTTATATTCCTCAAAACATTGATTCTGAGGATGACTTTATGGATCAGATCCTAAAGTAGCAAAAGGGCTATTTGTGACTTCTGAAGGTAAAAATTCCACAGCTGCATTTCTGGGATTCCTCTATTCTTCAGTCCTTTCATTTGAGAGCAGGGAAAATATGGAGAAGGAAATAGTCATGAATCAGCCTGATTGCAATTTTGAAAACCTGGTCCAAAATCACAGGGGAAGAAGCTTAGAGTATGATGGGGTTTTGAAATTTTCATGTGAATTCCCTTTCTGCTTAATGATGCATATTTTTTTCTTTTTTCTTTTTTCGATTCTCATGAAAAAGCTTAAGAAGAACTATTCAGCTATGCAATCTCCTAGACCATGACTGTCAGCTGTTAATTGCTGGCTTCTGGAAAATCAAAGTGTTGGACTCACCACTTAGCTTTGTTGCTCTGGAATACAGTGCAAAAGAATGCTGAACAACCACAAAGGAAGACAAACTCCCTGCCACCAAGGGTTTGTCATTTAAAGATATTACAATCCCCTACTTGAAATGGTGTCATATTTCCCTGTTCTCTGTAGTTCTGTTGCTGTGATTCCCCCTCTTTTCACTATCCTGTGTTCCTTAACTCTTGATGTGGAGCATAAGCCCTACTTGCCTTGCTTTTGTGGACTACTGTAGCATTCACTTTGAGTGAAAAATACAGCACATTTTATCACCTTGAGGGCTGTGGAAGTGATCTTCGCAGCTAGATGGCAACAAAAGAATTCCATTAGACTTCTTTCAATGAGAAGCGAGAAATGCAACGTTGTGAGAGCATTAGAAGCAGCTGCCTGACTCTAATGTCAGTGACAGTCTCCATCAATTTAAATGTTTGCAATAGCCATAATTAAACACTTAGTAACTGGCATTGAGTTAAAATAGAAAAACATTACACAGTCTTACTGCTGTGCAGATTTTAATTCCGATTTATATCCTCCTTGGCTTTGTGCCTGGATGAGGCTTGTGATATAAAGGCTGATTTACACAGTATAGAAATTGTCATAGAGGACAAATTATGTTCTAAACAAGTAACAGAATTTTGACTTTTTCTGGAAGCAGATCCCTAAAGAGATCAAACAATGTTATGTTCTCCTTCCACTGTTTAAAGACTGAAGAGATTTACATCTGCACCTAGAGGGATGGTCTGCCTGGGTCACTGAACCCAGACCCTGGCTCCTGGAGGCTATCACATCATCTAAACCTTCTAACCAGTTTTTCCCTCATCCTCTAAAACCAGTGTTGAAACTGGTGATCCTCTTACACACAGTCCCTGTCATGTAAAAAGACATGTTAGAACCTTGGGCTGATCACGCCTTATGAAAAGATGCATATGTAAACAAATGTTCCTTGTGGTTTGCCCTCATTTTTATCTTTTTGGAACATGAGTGTAGCAAACCATGGCATAGCATACAATAAGAAAAACACAGGTCTCAACATTCTTAGCCAGATACTCGCCATTCTGTTGTAGAATCTCTGATGATAAGGTTTCAGTTTCTTAAAGCTTTTGATTATAGCAGAAAAAAATCATTATATCATAACTATTCATTATATCATTATAAAATAATTTCAAAAATAAAGTTATATTATAAAGAAACACCCCAATTTTTATTCTGTTTTGCCTGGTAAGACCCACATTTTTCTAATCACACTGTAAAGGTGAAATAAAGGATAAAACTCAACCTTGTAGTAAGTAGGTACACTGGGAGATTTCCAGCAGGCCTTAATTGGTTCCAAGTGTATTTTATTTTAGATCAGAATGCAATATATAGGTTGTGGTTCCACTTCTTGCTGCGACACAGGCAGCTCTTTTGTGAGCTGCTTCTCTGGCCATGAAGCCACGTTGAAGGAGTTTAAACTGTCTTTCCCGAATCTCTTCCAGCTCTTTCCAATGGTTCCATTGCAAAGAATCCTGCAGCAAAGACACACATGATCAGACTGCAGATGATACAGTGGTTTCCTCTTTAAAGGATGCACTGAACTTCTATCTGACAATCCTGCTGGCTGACAACATGGTTTGTTTTCTAACATGATTGGGAAACTTGCCAACATCAAAGTAGGCAGGAGGAATAGAAAGGTAACCTGAGTGGCTTGCCCAGTTTAAGATGACTTAAACACTCCACAAAACCGTGGGATGATGAACTGGAACACAGCTTGGGTGAGAGAGGGGGTAATCCCAGTTTGGTGTGACGGGATGTGTGTGATGGGGAGTGGGGGAAACAGGAGTTAGAGACAGGGGTAAGATGCTGTCGGGATGGGATGAGTGAGTGTGTCAGTGGGAGCGGGAGGGCAGGTGCAGTGTAGATGAGCCCTGCTCTGTGGTGGCTGAATGTGTGACAAGAAGGTGAGGTCAAGGCCACGGCTGGAGAAACTGTGCCCGTGCAGGACGGAGGGTGTTGCTACTGCCAGTCATGCATGGCACCATCTGCCTCTGCCCCCCTTGCCAGTGCTGGCAGTTGAGCAAAGGTCTGTGAGCAGCAGGTCCATTGCAGAGCTTTTCTCCTTATGTAATAACCAGACCTTGCTTGGCATGATGCTGGGTTTCTGGAGGGTGATCTTTAAGAGTCCTGCTTGCTTTTTACGCTCCATTTTTTTTTCTACAATCTTCTTCTGCAGGTTTAAAATGCGTTCATCTTTCACAGGCCTTTCACCAGACTGGGACTTTCTTTTCTTTTCTTCCTGCCTGCAAAATCAAAAAGAAGCAATGAGAAAGCAAAATAATATCCCACAGAATAAATCTATCTGAGCATATATTACGTTGATAATAATGAATTTTCTCTTGCTTCTGGGAACCAGCTAGACTCAAAGCAGATTTAAATCACATAACTTGCATGTGGTATTCTCAACTTGCCTCTTGTTGTTTACAGCATAGCATTACTAAACCATATAGAATAATTTTTTTTCCCACAGGATGCCATGATTACAATATCTGTAGTATTTCAAGCCTGGTATGATATTCTTTAGGAAAAAACATGTGCAAAACCTGGGATAATACTACAGCTCTTTTCCTGTGAGAACAATGGAGTTTTCCTTATATGATCATTAGTATTCATCTTGATTGCTATATTCCTAGGCAAGTGAAAGATATTCTTTTCTCTGTAATCCCAATGCCCAAATAGAGAACTATGGGATGGTGATACATTAATTGAGGTTAGTTGCTCTAGGTGAGCATAAATTGATAGCAGCATGTGCAGCATAAAAGTAAGGCATAAGAGAGATGTCATTGTATAGTCTCCTCTTTTATCCCCCTTCTATTGTAGCCACTTTTCTGTCCTTTTATCTGGGTTTGCTTACTTTCACCCAACTGACACAACTTACTCAAGAACTTCTTCATGCAGGTTACACCATGGTTAAATAGTGACTCACTTAACATCCAGCTTTCTCTTTTACTCAGCACTGCACTTGAATTTGGCTTAGTATGATCAAACTGCAGAGTTAATATTATGTCATGATCAGCTGTGATTCTCTGGCCAAATTCAGAGCTAAAGGAAGTGTCAGACTTTCCAAAGAATGCACATAATTATGTAATGTATAACCAGGTAGATCTGGTGCAGCTGGCAAGGATAGTTTTGTAAAAGGTCTTTTTATATTGCAGTGGTGCAACATTACAATTGCTTTTATTGGAAACCAGATAAAGACACCACATGACCGAGAGCAGAGAGCACCAGGGCATTGTCCAGCTGATTCTGTAACTGTCATTCTGCCAGTGCCAGGACTAGTTTCACAGACAGGCTGCCTGTTGGAAAGAAATGTTTTACAAGTGAACTCTACCCTTATATCTTGGTCTTACATCAGGTGTTTTGAGTATAAGACACACTCTCCTCAAGAAGCTGGCAGATGGGGAAGAAGGAAGAATTTCTTCTGATGCTAAAATCCACCAATTTGCCTTAAAAAATGTCTCTATCAAGACTGCAGGGATGCAAACACTTGGTTCATCTTAGGAGAGACAGCTTTTGCCTGCCTGTTAGCTTCATCTTTGCTAACAGAAAACTCTCCGTGACAGCAGATTTTCTCCAGAGCAGCCCTTCTGCACTAGAGGTCCCAAAATCCTCACAGAGTGGATGAAGGGGAGGTATGACCTCTGTTACATTCTAAAATGTTACTGAACTCTAACTGAGGGGCACAGTTTGGCTTGGCTTCTCATTTCCAGTTGCTTTCCTGAAGACACTTCCTGAACCTCTCTGCTTTTCCTGTCATGCTGTGTGGTTAGGATAACATTTCCTTATCCTCCTCAATACTGTGATATGCTCTGCTACACTGAGATTAATTTTTAACACTGTTCTGTAATTCTGAAAATTATGTACTATCACTTAATCTAATTGAGAACATGGTTTATTTCTATTTGCACTGTATCAAGCCATTGCATTCCAAAGGATATAGGAGAATATAACAGTAAGGTTTTATGTAAATACTTGATGCTTAAAACTTGTCGATGGGAATAAAGAACAAAACCTTTCTGTACATGCAAAGCCAGATTCTTGTAAATACAGTTAAAGGAAATACAGCAAGAGGTTTAAAATCATGAAGCAGCAGCAGCTGCTTCTGTATTAATGTTGTAAATAGTTGCTTATCCCCAGAGTAATATTCAGTCCTCTTCACGTGCCAGTCATGTACACTGTTCTAAAAAGCTGCCAATCTCAGAGATTTTCAGATGCCACACCATATCATAACAGAAATTCCAAGATGGAAAGGAATGAAAAAGGAAATTTTAAAACACTATTTTTCTGTGATGGTCAGTTAGGAACTTTCAGGACTTTTTCAAGACAGAAAAACCTCTTATGATTTCGGTCACCTCATATCACATACTTTCTAAGGAAATAAGGTAACAGCCAGTCAGAAAGGGCTAGTACATAGCTAGAAAAATCCTCTTCAGATTCAATAGAAAATTATGTGAGAATTCATGAAAAATCTTCTCAGCTGTGTTTAAAAAATGGTGAATTTGAAGATTTGCACAGAGTATTCCTCCTAAAAACTACATTTTGCTCTTCATTTACATTTTCAAACTCCAGCTTTGCATCAAAAGTATAAAGAGATAGTGGTATGACAGCTATAAACTGACTCAAACCTTGTAGGAGATGGAGTAAAAATGACCACTTGACCATTCTAGGGACCAAAATATCAATCTAAGCAGGTAGGACTGCATTTATAAGGTCACTTTGCAAAACGTAGTCTTGTGCAATAAACATATTTTTCTTTTAAAAAAGCAGGATTGCCTTATCGTGCAATAAGCACTTTTTATTTCCTGATAGTCTCAGTCTCTGACTAGGGCTCCCTGTACTTCACAGTACCTTGCCTTATTCTTGCCCCATATAATTCTTAGTTACTGCAGTAAGTAAAGTGAATGTATCTACCTGTTAACAGTTCACTGTTAAGGCAGTCTTTATGCTGACATTTAAGAACACTACACTGTTTGACTGATTACTATTTTGTACTAATGTGAGGGATTTAAGCACTCAAAATCTGACTCCCTTCCAAAACAATCAACTTATTAAGCACCTAATTTTAAGTGGGGAAGTCATTGTTATTCATAACTGGTTTCTTAATTTGAAATAAAGATTATGAGGGTGTATAATCAAAGCTCACTCACTGAATCACAGAATGGCTAAGTTTGGAAGGCACCTCTGAGGGTCATCTTGTCCACCCCCACCCATCTGCTCAAGTAGAGCCCCCTCGAGCCGGTTGCCCAGGATGGTGTCCATATGGCTTTTGAGCATCTCCAAGGATGGACACACCACAGCCTCTGGGCAATGTGTGCCAGTGCTGTTCCTCTTGTCCTTTCAATGGTCACCAGCAAGAAGAGTCTGGCTTTTGTCTTTTTTTACAGCTTCCCTTCCCATCTTTATATTTCTGATCCATCATTGCTGATAAATCTCCTCTTTCTGTGTCAATGCTAGTGAAGAACTCATTACCAGCAGCAGGAAATGAGAAACTACATCTTACTTCCTTATTGCAAACTCATACAGAACTCTTTTATGAAGTATTTCTTAAATTTGTGAAATCAGTTAAATCACAAATATTGTGAAGTACGAAATTAAAGTACTTTATACTGCTAATTATTCAGCTTGCTTTTTTTTCATTATTCTAGGCTATGTTTTTGAAGACCTGAAGCAACAGCCACACACAGCCATAGCATGGCACATGTTCCCCTGTTACATCTTTGCCCCTCCATGTGCTGTTTGTCCCTTTCCTCAGTTCTGTGCTGCATCACAGGGTTGTACTGTCAGTGTGTCTTACAGATTTTGGAGGATGGGCCTGCATTCTCCACTCCTCACCCAGAAAGTCTTTGAACCTCTAACTCAGACCTGGACACTCCAGGGAACACCTGCTTTAGGAAGTTTGTTCTACCTGGATAGGACTGTCACAACTGTTCATCCATAACCCTCCTTTCTGCTTGTCCTCTTTTTCTCTATGTTTCTGTTTTTCTCTTTCCCTTTTTCTCTTTTTCTTCTCCTCTGGTTGCCCTCACACTGTGTCCATGCTTCCCCAGTTCAGGCCAAGGGAAGTGCTACATTGGTGTATGGTCAGTGCCCCTTGTCAAAGAGGGGTTTGAGCACTGGCAGTGGCAGGGAGAGAGAGGAGTGCTTTGCCATCTTGGCAGACACACCATCATTTGTAATCCAGTGCTGAGCCCCCAGTGTGCTACGCCATCACCACAGTGTGAGATGGGAGTGTGGTGAACATATGAGTTGGTAGAAGTCTGTCCATCTTGCTCTTACACAAGGAAGTCAAGAAGGAGTAGTGCCAGTTCCCTCTGACAGCTTTCAATGGTGAGAGCTTGCAGTCCCAAGACCACACTAAGTCCAACACAAAGTAAACCCCCCCAAACCACAGATAATGTGGATGGAGGGAGCCCAAAATCCAACAGGAAGTAAACCCCCTCAAACCACAGATAATGTGGATGGAGGGAGCCTCAAACCAACTGGTTTATCTGTTGGTTGGTTCTTAGTGCATGACATTGCTGTAACTGATGTAGCCTCAGCAGAACGAAGGGGAATTGTACCTGAAGTACACTGGCACATAACTTGAGCATGTTCCTGTGTATTCAAACACACATAAATCTGCTCAGGTTTGAAAGCTCAGAACTCAAATGTTCATCCACTTCAGATGCCAGTGCTGATTTTCAAACTGTGTGAAATTCTAGCAGCTGAAGGGACATCCTGCATACACACTGCATTTATTCTTAAGTGTTCTACAAGCACTCACAAAGCCACTGCTGTGATGGATGTCCCAGCTTGCAGTCTATTAAAGGCTGATGTCTCTGTAATTTTTCATGTTCCATTTCCTGTTTTGTTTAATATAGCTCATTATATGCTTGTTCAATGTGCTTCTTTTGTGTTGATGTATGTCTGTTTGTCAATGATATTGAAAAGAACCTGCTTGATAGGAACCTGATTAAACTCCAGCTGACACTAAAGCACATTTGTTTAGCAAAGTTTAGCTGCCATACTTTAGCTGATTAGCAGTAGCCTTCAACATCATGCAATTTAAGATATAACACAGTTTTATATTGATGCATAAGCCTAACTTATGAGGACCATTGGTAAGATTTGCTATTCCATCCCTATACAATAATGAATTAATTCTCTGAACATAAAAATTTGCTTTTTACATCTCCTGTGCAGCATATCAAAAATGCAACCCAAACAATTAATCTCTTACACTGATTTGATAGATATTTCAGGATTCAAGATCCTAAATAAGGTTTAATACACAAAGCCTATAGATTCCATAGAGAGAAATAAAAACTGTATGAAAGTGTCTGGCATTTGTAAATGCTATGGCCAGCATGCCATGTATTAACAGAAATAACACCACAGATTTGGACTCTAGATGGAAATGCATGAAATACACTCCCAAAGACATTTTTGGTACACTTTGATGATGCATTTTATAGGATGTGCTTCCAAGTTACATACACAGGTTGCCTGGGAGCCATGAAAGGAAAATGTCTTATAACATCTATAATGGAACATTATGTTTTCTTTATTTGGAGAGCAAACAAGGCACCATTAAAATTATTGTATTGTTTGTCATAAGTCTCACCAGAAGCTTGCAAATTTCATTTGGATTCTACTATCTTTGGCATGATGGTCTGTTCTTAAAAACATTTGAAATGACAGGACAAAAAAGTGAATCAAAGTTAGCTTCTCATTTAAGCATAGCTTATTGCAGGATCAGAACAGCTTTAGGTCTGAAACAAGCCAAAGGATTTAAAGAAACCCAGTCCTATACAAAATTCACAGGCTGCACATCCAGCAGAACAGATGATTCTCTAAGCAGTTACTGGTGAAACATGTTTCACATAGTACACAAGTTCTTACTGTCTAGTTTGTGTCTCTGGTGGAAAGCAGTGGCTTGAGTTGCTCCCACAGGCTTTCACAATACCGCGTGCTTAGCAATGAGAGGGCATTTCCAGAACCAACTCCATTTCAAGTTCTTAAATCTTAAGATCTTTTCTTGATACATGCCATGGAGGGTCACTGATCTGTGCAGTCAACCCACTGCAGCTGCACTTACTGATTCATTAAACTATCTTCTTAAGGGCTAACATCAACTTAAGGGCTAAGTTAGTGCGAAGATCCCGGTCTTTGGAGATTAACTATCAGCAAAAAACCAAATTAGAGCTGAGACTAGTGAAAAGTTGTTAAAGGAGTACATCAATACTGCTTTCTGTAATTGAGATTTAGAATTGGGTGATAAATCACTAGCATGAATTGAACTCTTAAGAAGCCACCTTTGGCAATAAACATGAATCTAAGACATGTCTAAAGACATGTGTTTGAAGCCTGAAAGAATAGGTCTTCAAAATGTCAGCCTGAACATCAGTTTGCAAAATAAATATAGCAAGACAAGGACAAACCTCTCAAAGCCACGAAAGGGGAAAGATGAAAAACAACTCACAAGAAAACAGTGGCAAATATTCAAGATGCAGTTAAAATGGCATAAGGTAACGGGTGTGCCATATTTTATTCTTTTACACAGGTTCAGCTTTATTTGTAAATAGCTTTAATTTAGATTTTAAACCCTTTGTGGAAGGGACCTGTCTTCTGCATATGTGAAGCAACTATGTTGGTTATGGATCCTTCATGACAATAAACAATAAATATAATAATTAATAATATTCAAGCTAAAAAGCTACAGCCCTGATATTAGTTTAGATGAAAATGAGAAACCACTTTAAGTGGCAAGCTAGAATGATTCTAATAACATCAAATTAGTTCTGATTAGCTGAAAAGGAACAGAAGAAAGGCAAAACTTCTTTCTAAATATATATTATTGGCTCTGAATCCTGGGGCAATACTGTCAACACTAGCCTATGGAGTGTCTTCAACCATAAATGATGAAAAAGATTTGTTAGATCTGATGCAAATTATTTTGAAAAAAAGGAAACCCTGGCCCCAGTGTAATCCTTGACAAAAGTCATAGTGATTTACAAAAGGGCAGTATTTTGCTCTCTGCTTGTTGTCCTCCTCAAGGGGCTGCAAAATACTAACAAAGTTGCAATGTCTTAAATGTCACATGCTGTTTTATACTGACTTTAAAGCAGCTGCTCGTCCAAGTTCTGCTCTGAATTGGGAAATCTGGTCCAGTTTTTCTAGAAGAAGTTGTTCCTTAGCTTGTTTTTCATGAATTATCTGGTCTCTCTTCTCTTCCTCTGCTGCCTTCTGTGCTGCTTTGAGTAGAGCGAGGCGTTCACGTAGTTCCACTACTGACATTTCACCAAATAAACCATGGCCACCAGTCTGGGGAACATGAAATATTGGTTTAAATAACACTGTAAATACCAAGGGGAGAGTAAATGAGTAAAACCAGAACATTTTGATTGTGTTCCAATTCATGCTGAATATATTCTGACTTCCAGAAATACAGGGATGGCCCTAAAGTAACTGGTATTTAAAAGCTGGTTTTAAAATATAGAGCTTATCTCTCATATGTGTGACCATAAAATATTTAAAGAAAAAGCATTGAAATATACAGATTAATCATAAATACAATTTATTTGCTCTCAAAAAAATTCCACTTGACTTTTAGTTTTAATTAGACTTGAATTTTTAAAATGTGTAAAACCATAACAGACTTTAAACTAAAAAATACACATTTTTTTGTATTTATCTATTTCCAATGTATGGATTTGATCTGTGACAGCATCTACTATTTTTATCTGAAAAAAACCTAGGACTAAACAATGCTTTTTACCCAGGAAATTCAGATCTTAATGCCCAAAGTTAAAATATTCAAACCTGAATGTTTAATGAAGGCTTTTTAATACCCACTTTGCAATCAGTGATGATAGGTCTGATTCTGAGATGTAATGAGAGACTTCTGCACCTTAGTTTGCACATGAAGACAGGCCATTTCTAAACAGTTTTGAGAACTCTTGAAGTGTTTGCCCCTGACTCTTATAAATACTCTCCCTTTGTCCAAGTCCACCATTAAACCATGTCCCAAAGTGCCACTTCCCACATCTTTAAACACTCAAACACTGCCCTGGGCAGCCTCTTCCAGCACTTGACAGCTCTTTCCATGAAGAAATTTTTCCCAATATCCAATAAAACCTCCCCTGGTGCAACTTGAGGCCATTTCCTCTTGTCCTGTCACTTCTTACTTGAGAGAAAAGACCAACACCCACCTTGCTCCAACCTCCTTTCACCTGCATATATGGAAAACTTGCAAGAGCCCACACAACTACTGAGCTCCTGTTTAGCTTTCTTTGCAAAATGTAATCCATTTCAGCACAACTAATATTCTTTTGTCTATCTGAACACAGTTTTGGTACACACCTTTGGTGTGTATCTTGTACCATGGCATGTTAAAAAAAAGCCCTTGTATTGAACACTGAGTTGCTGACAGAATAGCAGTCACCTTTCTGCTTGTGAGCTTTTCAGAAAACTGAAATGAAGGGGAAGGGAAAAAAAACCAGGAAAAGAGAAGGATGCTCAGTTGTTCAGTTTGCCTTCAAGAATTGACTGGAAATCAGTCTCTCTTTGGTCTGGGATGCCACCTAAGCAGTCTAGTCAGGTACTCGTCCTCCAGTGATCATTCCCTGGTTCTTCTGAGCAGTGGTCCGTGGAACAGATGGAAAGCCAAGAAGGATGAAGAAGACAGTAAGGGGAGTGGGGGATAAGTGGCATGGGGCAATAAAGCCAGAAAATAGAATATGACAAGTAACCAAGCTTGGCTTTCTGCCACGATTTCCAAGAGTCTGTCCTGCAGTTTTGGTCCCCATAGCTTCTCTTCCTAAAACTCCAAAAGTTGAGTTAGTAAGAAGAGATCATCACCATTTTTCACCTAAAGCCTGGTTCTTCAATTTTGGTTTAGTGGTTTCTGCTTCCATGCTCCACATCTACCAGATACGACCTAAACAGTGGTCACCAGTAGCATCAGTAGAGAGTGGATAAAAGACTTCAACATTACATGGTCTTTATCTTTGCATGCCTTTGACAAAAGTACTACCATAGGTAAATGAAGCAGTAAATGGTAATTTATCATTGGTGGTGAATGGAAATAAATCCAGTTGGTGGCCACAAGTGGTGTCCCTCAGGGCTCAGCATTGGTGCTGGTCCTGTTTAACATCTTTATTGATGATTTAGATGAGGGGACTGAGCACACCCTCAGTCAGTTTGCAGATGACACCAAGTGGGGTGGGAGTGTTGATCTGCTGGAGGTCAGGAAGGTTCTGCAGAGGGATCTGGACAGGCTGGATCAATGGGCTGAGGCCAGTGGTCTGAGATTCAACAAGGCCAGGTGTTGGGTCATACAACCCCAGTCAGCACTACAGCCTGGGGGAGGAGTGGCTGGAAGGGTGTCTGGTGGGAAAGAACTAGGGGGTGCTGGTCAACAGCAGCTGAACATGAGCCACTGTGTCCCCAGGTGGCCAAGAAGGCCAATGGGGTCCTGGCCTGTATGAGAGATAGTGTGTCCAGCAAGTCCAGGGCAGTGATTGTCCCCCTGTGCTCAGCACTGGTGAGGCCACACCTTTGAGTGCTGTGTCCAGTTCTGGGCCCCTCATTTCAAAGGGGACATTGAGATGCTGGAGAGAGTCCAGAGAAGGGCAACAGAACTGGGGAAGGGTCAGGAGCCTTATGAAGAGAGACTGAGGGAGCTGGGGGTGCTCAGCCTGAAGAAAAGGATGTTCGGGGGGACCTCACTGCTCTCTTACAACTCCCTGACAGGAGGTTGTAGTGAGGTGGGGGTTGGTCTCTTCTGGCATGTCTGAAGTGAAAGGATGAGAAGAAATGGCTTTAAGACGTTCAAATTAGATGTTAGAAAAATGCTTTTCACTGAAAGAGTATTTAGGTATTGGAATAAGTTGCCCAGTGAGATGGTGGAGCCACTGTCTCTGAGTGTTCGAGGCCTCTGGATGTGGCACTTGGGAATGTGGTTTAGGGCTGATTATGATGGTTCTGGGTTGACAGTCAGACTGGGTGATCTTGAAGGTCTCTTTCAACCCTGATGATTCTGTGATCTCCTTCTCAGATTTCACTTTAGAGTGTATTTGCAAACAGCAAGTGCCATTAATACTTTGCCTCTATGACTGTTGAGTTGTATCCATAGGAAGGGAAAGGGAAATGTTTTGCAACAGGGTTTATATGTCAGTGGTAATGTTTGAGCATGATAAGCAGACTGTCAAGAATGTCAAGATAGGAGAATTTCCTACAGGCATAGAATGGTAGAAGCTGAATATTTTGAATGTCTGCATTTCAAAAATACTCAGTGAAGCCACTGAAGTGGTTCCTAAAATAAGAAAAGCTGTATACTCATGCAGTAGATACTGCTGGTGTTCAAGCAACTTAAGTGTCATCAAGGGGAGAACTGGCACTTTAAAAATTATGAGAATGAATGAGAATTTTATGAACAAATACTTAATTTCACTAAGCCTAAAAAAAGGTTTTTGTAGAAAGAAATAAAAAGAGGGCAAGCTATCACCAAAAGTGCTAATTCACTACAGTGCTATTGCAATAGTCAGTATAAGGGAACTGTGAAGTTGTGATATAGAATCATAGAATGATTTGAGTTGGAACTTCTCTGAACAACCTGTGCCAGTGTTTCATCACACTCATTTAAAAAAATTTATGCCTTTTGCCCAATGTAAGTCTTTCAGTTTCAAACCATTTCCTCCTGTCCTGCCACTACAGGCCTTAGTAAAACATCTTCCTTTTAAGTGCCTTTATATCCTGAAAGGCTGCAGTATGGTCTCCCTGGAGCCTTCTCACCTCAGGCTGAACAACCCCAGGGCTCCAGCCTTTCTTCATAGCAGAGGTACTCCAGCTCTCTGATCATTTTTGTGTCCCTCCTCTGGGCCCACTCTAGCAGGTCCATGTCGTTCTTGTACTGAGGACCACAGAGATGGACCCAGCACTCCAGGTGGGTCTCAAGAGGAGTGAGAAGGACAGAATCCCCTCCCTCGACCTTCTGGCCACACTGCTTTGGATGCAGCCCAGGATATGATTGACTTTCTGGGCTGCTAGTGCACATTGACAGGCCACATTGAATGTTTTCATCTAGCAATGTCCCCAAGACCTTTTCCATAGGGCTACTCTCAAGCAATTAATCCCCCAGCCCCTGTTGATACAGGCAGATGGAGGTTGCTCTGACTCACGTGCAGCACCTTGTTGCACTTCTTTGTTGACCTGCATGAGGTTCACACAGACCTGCTCCTCTAGCCTTTCAAGATCTCTTCATTGGAGAGTATCAACTGCACCACCCAACTTGGTGTCATCAGAAAACTTGCTGAGGGTGCACTTAATCCCACTATCTATGTCATTAGGGAAGATATTAAATAGCATTGATCCCAGTATGGATCCCTGAGGGACACCACTCCTTCCTGGTTTTCAATAAACCATTGACTGTAACTGTGGATGTGGCCAACCAGCCAGTTCCTTATCCATCTAACAGTCCATCCATACCCTTGAAGTCCATTCCTTCATACTTGCAGTATGACCTACTGTATGGCCACTCCATTTTCAGCAACCTTAAACTTTAGTAACTTTACTTGATTTTTGAGTGAATCTTGACTTGAAACCTGCTGTGTTTTTCTGCTTTGTCTTTTGAGATGAGATAGATGGGAAAATATCTTTAAAGCCTTATTCTGTACAAACAGTATTTCAGTGGCAGCTCTATGTGAGGAGTGAACAGCCACTGTGAGACGCAATGAAATGAACTAGGTTCAAAAATAAGAAAGTACTGACATTCCAGTCACTATCATTTTCCTGAATGAGACCCTGCACCATTTTACAGTTCTGACAGAGAAAGTAATGACATTTCCACATCTGACTACATCAAACCATTATGCCTTTGCAGTCAACACTTTGTGAATGTCTTTGCAGCCAACACTTTGTGACTGAGTCATCAGGGTAATAAATGAGATCACACTAAAGGCTCCATTTAGGGATAATAGAATGTCCAAATCTACCTGAAGCAGTAAAAGACCTATAGGTTGGAATACCTTTTGGCATTTACCATATCTGTGGTGTACAACAATCCTTTGTACTCCTCACTTTTTTCCCCCACTTTTTCCATTGTGGTTCAGTAATGTATCTCCACAAATGGGTGGAGTCTGGGTTTGAACAAAGAGAATTGCCTTCTTTGGAATAGAAGTGGAGAAGTGATGGCAGCAGCCATAGAGGCAACCAAAGAGAGTAAAGGAGGATGGGACATCTGGAGAGCTGATTTTGTTCTTGTTCATTTCTTTCACACTTGACATTAAATGCATTCTAAAATCTGGTAAATGAGATGGGGGATTTATTTGGTGGTTGCAAAGATAGGTGGCTTTGGAATCAAGTAGTGGCTCAGTTCTATTCAGAGGAGCAGGAGATAAAACCAAAGCTTCATGTTGACTGTTCCAACAGCTCCATAGAAGGAAGACCTGTTCCTTCTATGTGATTTCTGCAGACTAGTCATGCATGTTTTTTGTTTTCTTCATTTGAGTACTCATGAAAAAAGGAAAGGAAAAAACCACCAAAACAAAAGGTTCTGTGATTTAAAACTGCTAGTGTCATTTTATACTATTCTTTGTTATTCTTCTTTCAGTGTAGATAAGAAAAATGGAAGAGTATTTTCAGCTAATCTGGTTCTGATTTAGTGGTGAGGTGTCAGATTTCTGGGTGCAGCCTAAGTCTGGGCATTACAAAGCCCAATCTCAGTCAAATCAGCTGTTGTGCATCTACTAAGTCCAAGAAGTTTGGGATACAGCTCCTGTAGACTTAACCACACTCAACACAAGTCATTTGCACAGTACATATGTAACAGCTCAGAAGGTTTTGGGTTCTCTTGGCAGTCTCTTTCATACACTTGAATGTTGACAGTTCTGAAAGCAAAGGAAATTTATTTTGCTAATTACCATGGCTATCACCACTGCAATATGAACAACTATACATCAGTCCAAACCTTGTGTTCATTCAGTTTTTACCCAGGACTGACAAATCTTTGGATTTGTGAAGATGGATAGAATGTCTTGTAATCACTTGCCAGTCTCTTTTTTTAAGCTTTTGGGAAACCCAGATTCCACTGGCAAAATTCAAAGAAGGTTCAAGGGGACTAAGTTTTCACTTACCATCAGAATATTTCTCTTGATAAAATTTTCATTTTATAAACTTGGTGAAAGTTCCATTTCAGATCTAACTTTTGTGTCATGGGGTCATTTTGTGCTTAATGCATCCACACTGCCATGTATCTGCATGCAGTACACATTCCTCTGAATTTAGACAAAAACAGCAGTTTTTCACTTTGAGCTTACCTCTGTTAAGTCAACAAACTTGTGTCTGATGCCAGGTATAGACTCAATAGCTCGTATTTGCTGAGTTAGTTCGTATCTTTTCTTAGCCTTCTCCTCCTCCTCTTCTAAAGCTTGCCGAAGAAGTTTTCCACTTTCTTCACTAACTTGTTGAGCTGAAAGATAAGAATTAATCTCTGTTAGCTGGTTGTCTATTTTAACAAGTAGTCCATCTGGAGGAAAATTCATATGCATTTGTGAATAATGATAATAATACTGATCTGAAGGTACTTGAGGGAACAGTCTGGCATTGGTGGGAGGAATCATTAGAGAAACAAATGAGTGCTTCCCACCTCCACTATCAATCCTTCTATTCAGCACCTAAATGTAGTGTATACATACACAGACACTTTGAATTACTGCTTTGTAATTTCTGTTCTCATTTGTGCATATAGTTTCATTATTTAATAAAAAGATATTATTTGATAGAAAATATTCGTAGTTTTTCAGGCTATGTATATCCTAGAAATCACTGAATTGCAAAGGCTGCCAGGCTATGCTGGTCCATTTTGGAGTGGCTAACACCCTCTGCCTGTCTCAAGCCTTATGGATACAGGTATGGAGATTCCCAAGCAGAGAAAACTCTGCTCACCAAATATACCCAACTAGAGGCAGTCTGTTCATACAATAGATGTTAAACTTGGCATTGCATTGAAGCATGTGCAGCCACATCAGTGGAACAGCCTGGGCTTTATTAGCTAATGCATTAACTGAAGAACTTTCTTAAAGGATAATGGAGGATGAGTAACATTATTTCCCTTCATACTAATGACTGGTCTGTCTTGGAGGTGTTACATCCTTTTCTCTTGTGATACTGTCCTTCTAGGAGATGGGTTTTCTTTGATTGGGTCTTCTAGAAGATGGTCTTCTCTGCAGAAGACAATAATCTTGAGCCATGATTTTTTCACAGCAGTTGCCAGGCAAAATGATGTGAATCACAAGAAACTGAGATGCATAACTTGACTTGACAAAAAGTAGAGTCATTCACATATGCACGTTTTAGGTGGAAGGAACACTGGCTGCAGAATATTAGTGCTGTATTTCTCCTATTTAAACAAAGCGTAATTCCCATGAGCAGTAGCTTAGAATTTCTGATCTATGCAGCTTATTCCTGAAATTCATATTCATACATTCATGGGAAAGTATAGCCTGGATCTTTCCCTCAATTTCAGCTTTCCTTTTGTAAAAATTGTAATTGGCCAACTAAAAGAAAGATGAAGCAATTTGGGGATATTTAGCATCATCTCTCATTTTTACCTATCTGCTGTTTGTATTCCTGGAGCTTTGTTTTTACTTGCTTTACATTCTTGTGTCCTTCCATGACCTGCTCCGCCAGCTCCTTCATTTCCTTCTGTTCCTGTAGACGTTTCTCTGCATGCTGGTGCATCAGCTCTGCTTTCTAAATTGCAAACAAAGAGGTGAATACAACTCCTGATGAGTGGTGATCTGAGAACCTCAAATCATTGAAACAGGGCAAGGACAACTGGATTCAAACTATTACATCGTCCACAAAAGTAGCCAAGGACATTGGCTGAGGACAAGAAAGAGACCCAGATTTAAGTTCCCTTCTCTGTTTTATTTACCTACAACTGC
>JAOXXN010000471.1:63823824-63834501 GCA_026770055.1 Myrmophylax atrothorax
GTAAATAAAGTTCAGAGCACTGACGATACTTCTGTGAAGGGAACGTCTTTGACTCTCGCGTCGGACCCTTGAGAGCTTGAAATATCATCACCCGCAATCGTTTTATACTTTATAATTCTGCTTCTGTTTTGCATTTTGTCCATTAAATAATATTGTTGTAATGAGGCAAAGAAGTATTCAACTATTAAGCAAAGTGACATTCTTTTTTTTTGTGCTCAGCTGAGAGAAAAATTAGCAAAACCCTGGGGCAGGCCCATCAAAGTCCTGCAGCAGAGGAGGAGGGAATGAGCCAATAACTAGGGCAGAGACACAAACATGCAGTGAATTGTGTCTTACTGCTCCTCCCTAATGCATATATATGTGTGCATATATATATCTGTTGTGTGTTACATGCAGCTGAAGATTAAACTCATTAGTATAAAATAGTTATAGGGGAAATCTGTTCCTTTGCTGAGTGGAACAAATTCCGCCAGCTAGAGTGAATAGTATCATATGTGATACAGAAGAACCTGAATATGCACACATAGCTGATAACAGAACCTGAGTGATGTATATTTTATTGCTAGAATCCTGATGCATGTACCAAAACGTGATAGGTTGAAAGACCAACCTTACATAGTCCTTCCAGGACTTAAAATGCTAACAATATTTAGTAATTAGCCTGCTAAGACAGGCAGTTTAGAAGTAATAATAAACCAAGATGACATGCTACAGGTTTAGTCTTTGTTAAAATATTTAGTGAAAATGTTCCCTAATTCTAGTTACAGAATACAATCTGTAGTGGCCATCCAGAAGTTCTCCCTAGTTATCACCCTCTGAAAACCTCTGCTGCTCAATAATGATTCCTTATGTCAGAGGAATCTTTATGTCAGGGTTTCTGAAAGCCTCAAAAGGACCTGCAATCTCTTATTCCTGCCCTACCACCACTGCCCAGGATTTAGTGCTTGTGTTCAAAGACAGCTCTGTTGCAGTGTGACCATGTAACAGTGGATTGGACTGAGTGAAAAAAATGTGTGAGGGAGAGCTATGGAAAGTCCTGGTGTGTGTGGAGAGTTTCTTCCCAGGAAACACATTTAAGCCCATGTTAACAGCCTTGGTCCTTGCCCAAGCTGTGCTGCAGCTATGCCTGCACCCAGCCTAGGGCCTTGCTGACCCTGCCTTGTTGACTTGGCTTCCTGGCTGGACCTTGGCCCTGACTCGTCACTTTGGACTCATGTTGCAATCACTGGGCCCTTGGCTGACCCTGCCGTCTGTCACTGGGACTGCTCCACTGCCTTGCCAGGGTAGCAAGGAACTGACCTGCTGTCAGTGAGGACACTGTCCCCACGTGTCTTGCTGTCACCCTCAGCTTTGGCTTATCTCGCCCTAAGGAGCAGCACATTCTTTGTCCACCATATATTACTGTGAGAGAAATGGACAGGTATTTTTATATACACATCAACAAGTTCCAGTATCAAACTTGGCATGTAGCTGACCACAACCACTGAAGAAAATGGAGACATATGAAATTATTTGGCTTATTACAGATGCATCTTTCATGGACGCAGAAATAGATGAGTATGTGGGTCATTATTTATTCTAGAGAATTGGAATAAATGTAAAAGTGATCCCTGTTGAACTTTGAAAGTGGATCTAACCAGAAGTGCTAAATCAGAACACAGTCACATTGTCTGGCATCTACAGAAAAACTAGGACTTTAAGGTAGACTTTTTTCAACCCACTTCTCTATTTCTCAACTGTCTTTATAGAGTAACTTTCTAATGCTTACAACAGATCCATTAGTTTAGTTTACCTGCAATTTACTGAATTATTTTGAATCTAGTTAATTATCTGATATCCAGAGATGTGAAAAGTAGTCCTAAGAGAGTGATCATACCTCTTGAGCTGCTCTTCCATTTTCCTCTGATAGAGGGCGCCCTCCCTCAAAATAGCTGCAGTGTTTAATTTAATGGGTATATTGTCAAACTGTCAGGAAAGAGAATGAATATACTGTTGTTAATAATGTCAACCATAAAACAGAGTATTAAAACATTTCAGTGGGTTAAATAAATTGACCCAAGACAGCATAAATTTTGCTTAAAGCATTCATCTAGCATTAATCTGACATTCACAATGAAATTGCACGCTGTTCATAAACCACCCAAGCTGCTTAAGAAATCAGCAAAGTCCCCCAAGTGGATTATAAATTTGTAATCACTCCTGGACCATGTCAAATCCCATAGAAGGTCCTCACTTCCCTTCATATCTTCCAGTGCTCATATACAGAGTGCAAAGGGATTCCATCTGTTTTGGACAAACACAATAAACTGCCTCTCTGAAAGACAGTCAGTTAGACAAAACCATTCAAGTAAAACATAAGCAGCACCTTTCATAGGAAGGTCTCAGAAGCATTCCATAAATAATCACTGTTATAAGATAAAAGTATTTCCAAGTCAGCTGGCATCGCCCATTGCCATATCCATTTTCTAGATAGAAGTGAGGTACAGTTCTCAGGGACTTTCAGCCTTGTGGTGTAATTTGGACTAGATCCTGTGGCTGCTTTGTGATTCTTCAAAGTATTACCTTAGGACTGACTACCAGACAACCTCTAAATACTCAGGGAGAAAGGGAACAGCTCCTCTGCCAGTTAAAGTTGTTCCCTGGTCAAGTAGTCTATTCAGCAAAATGGATCACCTTTGCAGACATGTGTAAGAGACCTGATCTGACCCAAGGCAAAGGAACGCTGGTGGGGTAAGAACTGAGCTCATTCCTACAGCAAACAAAGCTTAATCATAACACATTTGACTTAAATCCAGACAACTTCTGTGTTCAGAATTAAAACACGTATTTAAATTCCAAATTAAGAACTTAATGAGTGCCTGAGAAACAGATGCACAGAATCACTCAAGCTACATACTGCAAATATTGTATGCACAAATAGGCACTGCATATTTGTATATATTCTCCCCAAATACATAAGCTAACTGGAAAAAAGCATGGTTTATAATTTATATTAATTAGGAAGGTTGAGGACAGCAAACACATTCCATCACCCAGAAACTAAGTAGAATTACAATGCTTTTACATAGATGGCATATTTTAATGCACAAAAATTAAATACCTGTCTGTTTCTTGATAAAATTATGACAGCTTGAAGAATTCAGGAAAATAATCAAAACTAATATATTTTATTTCTTTTATGGGACTCACTATATTTACTCTTCTTAATGCCTAACAATGTTTTCATTTTGTTCTGCTTCTCAACACATCTCAAAGTCTCCTGCATTATTTGAACAGTCACTCCCCAGCCTGTATTTTATGCACTATGCTGTGTAAACCATGTCTACTTAGACATTTTCTCTGACACATGTAGAAGTGTTATCTGCGTATAGAGATTTCACATTTAGTCTTTATCAACTATAATTTGGATAGAGATCTGAACTACGAACGATTATGGGAATATCTTTAACTTCAGTTTTGCAGTTTATTGACCAGAAATATGACTGTATAACAATGAAACAACTATGCAATACACCCAAGTGATATGCAGGCAGGCATAATTAAAATAACTTAATAGATTCTCCTACGTATCAAGAAAGTTCTGAATTTTACTCATTCTCTTCCTGTCATATGTTCCTTTTTTTTTAAGATGAAAAAATTTAAATAATTGGGAAAATTGCAGAACACTCTAATTCTTGTGGGAAAAGATTGTCATCACAATTTTCACTTAATGAACATGCAATAACTCACCCAATCCAATAAATACGTGAAGAGCAAGGCCTGATATGAGCAAGAGGCAGACTGAGAGAGAGTGATGATGCATTTGTACTGTCTCATTCTCCCAGTGAAAAGGATGAATGGATACTTTGGAAGAGCAAGAGAAATAATTGCTGCTGCACAAAACAAACGTGTCTGAATTGAAAAAAATATATTTAATATAGTGTGGGTGTTCCAAAATAAAGGGAAAAAAGTACTAGTTGGTTAAAACCTTATATAATTTCAATAATTTGAGTATAGATTATAATCTTATTTATATATCTTGGATAAAGCTTCCTCTTAAGATCTGTCTCCTCACAGAGTTGTACAGGCAGGAAGGCAACAGGAATAGAAAGTATTTTAAAAGTCAATAACAGCATGCCTACCTCTGCTTGAAAGTTACAGCAGCATCTTGAATATCACCTAACCAACCTTTAAGGCAAATGTGTTTAGACAAGATAAAACTGATTATGCTTCTAGAGGAGACACTAGCAGATTTTAGAAGTGGCTCTGATCAATGCCAGAGGATGCCAGATCCATAGTTTTTGTTATGCAGTTTAGGCAGAGGGTTTGACTCTCATTAGTCCACACTAAGGCTTTATGTTATTGGGAAAGGGAGTGGAATATACATAGTTTTGAACTGAGCCCGCACAATTACATGCCAAGTATGTTTGGGTTAACTATGTAAATATTTCCTGGTTTGGTTTTTTTCTGTCTCTTTTTTGTACAGAAGTAGCCGGGATTTAAATTAAATTACTTTCCTGTAATTTAAATGCTGCTGGACTATAAGCAAGCAGCCTGAGTAGCTGATACTGTTATTAAAGTTAATTCTGGTGTGTGATAAGTGTCAGATAGGCTTTAGAAATACTTGCCAGATGCCCAGTTCCCCAAACAGAGCCTTTTCAGGGTATTATGAGCTGTACCTAAATACATAGGCAAACCATACAAGCACAGCCTCCACCTTAAATTATTCTGCATATGAGCTTGAAACAAATGAAAGGTGACAGACTGAACAAATATAAGACTAAAGATCATCTGTAGTACAGTTATTGCAGAAACAGCAGTGTGAGATTTCATGTGTTACACTGTTAAGGCTGAACAGCCCATTTGCCATGTTTACAATTCCCTGACCCTTGGAAATCCTAGAAGAGAAGCAATCAGCATAGTGGATTTCATGACCTCAAGTATGTGCCTGAAGGAAACAAGGCAAACCTGTACAATCCAGCCTGATCGTATACTGTGTATCAGACAGTCATTAGCGGGAATGATTGCTCAGCATTCTTTGGGATCTCATTTAGAAACACTGATTTACTGATGCAAGATTCCTCTGTCCTTATGCTGAGTTCTTAAACCAAGGGTTTACAATTGTTTTTTTCCTGGGGACAAGTCTCAATCCTTAACAATTTACACAAACTCTCCTCCTTTTGTAACTGAAAACACAGTTAAGGCAATATGGTTACGTGGTGCAGCTGCACACAATTTACTTGTCAGAGATCTGGAGGGACCACCAGGTTTTAATCACCCTGATCAGCTTCACCTGGAACCTCCACTCACACCCTCTGCTCACTGGTCTGGGAAACTCATTTCAGCTCAGGTATGGGCCTCAGTCCTTTCCCATTATGCTGGGATTTTTCCCACTCCTGGCTGACTCTGCAGTTCAGCCTCCCGCTGCCGTGGGCCTGGGTTGCTGTTGTAGCCTTGTCTCCTCAATGGACTCTGAGGGTGGGCTCCAGACCTGACTGGGTCCCTTGCTTTGTCTAAGAGTGACTTGTATCAGCAGAACTCTCACTGCCACCACCTTTTCATGTTCAGATACTGTGTCCTGGTTGATGAGGGCACTGCCTGTGCCTTCATTACCTGTGGCTCCTTTTTTCTCTTCCCTCTTCCCTTTTGGCTCCCTGACTGTTTCTTTGTGGATTGTTAATGGTGCACAGGACAAAATCATGAGCCACAGACTGATCCATCTCATGCTCCTGGCCACAGACCTCAGTGTGAAATATGGATTCTGATAGAGTTTGTGTCACCACAGAATCTGCACGTGTGTTTTTCACTCCAGATTTTTCAAGTACATCTAACAGCAGTTCCTTAAAGGTTTCTCACCTTGCTTTGGATCTTCTGAGCCCTGAATGGTGGTTTACTCTTCATACTGTCATGTGTGCTCTACAGTTCAAGGCAAAAATATATGGGTTCATTTCAGAAACAGATTTTCAGCAAAAAATACTAGATATTTATAAAAAATAACACTTGAATATTGTTATAGTCACAAAAACTTGCTCTGTACACCCTATTTAGTGGGAATATTTCGTATCAAATGACCATAGAAAGGTAGGTCCAAACATTAACTGAAATTTATTGACTAAAATAGCACTAAAAAGTAACTATGATGCTTTTTTGATTATGAAATATTATATATATGAATATATTTAGCTTTTAACTGAGATAGATACTGGGAGGATAAAATAGGCTATCAAAGTACCCTTCATGGAATTATTAATTAATGGTAGAATTCTACTGATGGTTATTAATTTAATTTTATGATGTTAGCTATAGATACTGATGTGAAACTGTCTGGTACCACAGGGATGAACACAGTGAATAGAATATGCAGCAGTGATGCTGAAAAGCATATATTATATACATAGTTTGGTGACATAACTGTGAACTGGGAATCAACCAAAGCAAGAATTCCGTATGAATGGGACTGTTATTCCCTCAGCTTGGCTGTTCTGTGGCATAAAAGTTAATGGAAAAATAATATGTGGATTTAGAGAAATATTGCCAGTTTGGCGACTTGCTGGAGGAGTTTCACAGAAAGGCTGCTTGTCTCAAACTAAGGAGAATAATACAGCATCACCAGAAGTATAAAAAAAGGGGGTTGTGCATTTTGCATCAAATGAGGCAAGTGTTGGTATAAGGATGTGAAATGACAGTTTAGCTATAAATCATGGCATATAATTCCTAAGCCCAAATAAACATAATTTTTCAAACACTCTGTGATATCTTTAAATACTCCAGTCATTTTTCATCTTCCTACTGGGGGATTTTTAGGTAAGAAAGTATTTTGTGGCATACCTCTGTCTTTTCAGACCTCATGGTTGCACACCTGAACCGGTCAGTATTTGCTTTCAGGAGCAGATCCTGCAATTAAAACAATTAACTTAAATGTGTGGTTCATTTAAAAATAATTTCATGTCTCAAAAAGCCTTGCAGCCCTGACCACTATTTTCACAGAATATTCTGAGTTGGAAGGGATCCACAAGGATCATCAAGTCCATCTTGTAGGTGCATGGCCCATATGGGGATCAAACCCACAACCTTGGCATTTGCACTGTGCACTAACAAACTGAGCTAATCTCAGGGTCTATTCACAGAATCATAGAATGGCTTGGGTCATCTTGTTCCAATCCCCCTGCCATGGACATGAACACCTTTCCCTAGACCAGGTTGCTCAGAGCCCCATCCAGCCTGGCCTTGAACATCTTCATGGATGGGGCAGACACAATTGCTCTGAGCAATCTGTGCCAGTGCCTCACTACCCTCACAGTAAAGAATTTCACCCTAATGTCCAATCTAGACCTACTCTCTTTCAGTTTGAAGCCATTCTCCCTTGTTCTGTCACTACATGTCCTTGTCAAAAGTTTCTCTCCATCTTTTTTGTGGCTCCTTTCAGGAACTGGAAGGCCACAAATAGGTTACACCAAAGCCTTCTCTTCTCCAGGTTGGACAATCCTAATTCTCGCAGCCTTTCCTCATAGGAGAGGTGTTTCATCCCTCTAATCATCTTGGTGATCCTGCTCTGGACTTGCTCCAACAGGTCGATGTCCTTCCCATGCAGAACTGGATGCAGGACTCCAGGTGGGTCTCACTAGAGGGGAGCAGGGGGCAGAATCCCCTCCCTCACCTGCTGCCCATGCTGCTGTTGATATAGCCCAGAACACAGCTGGCTCTCTGAACTGCAAGTGCACATTGCTGGCTCATGTCCAGCCTCTCACCCACCAGCATCCCCCAGTGCTTCTCAGCAGGGCTGCTCTCAGTCTGTTCATCCCCCAGCCTGGATTGGTAATGGGTCTCGCCCCAACCCAGGTGCAGGACCTTGCACTTGGTCTTGTACAAACATGAGATTCCCATGGGCCATTTCTCAAGCCTGTCCAGGTCCCTTTGGATGGCAATCCATTCTTCAGGAGTGTCAACAGCACCACTTGGTGCTTGGTGTCATCTGCAAATATGCTGAGGCTGCACTTAATCCCTTCATTTCTAGTTTTTGGATATTTCTTTTGCTTGTAAACCAAAGTGCTAATCCAAACTGTGAAACATAGACTGGATTTTCTAATGGCTTTCTGGGCAGCAGCTGATAACATCAGTGCTTCCATAACTCTCTGGGGTGTGGCTTCCAATGTTCTCACTCGTCACAGATGCTCAGACACAGTTTTTATAATGGCAGCTACAGCTTCTGCAAAAATGCTATGAAACAAATGGCATTTTAAATGCATATTTCTACTAGGACCCATCAGTTCAGCTTGCTTAGCAAACTGTCTAGGGAACTGACCTTTGTGAATGCTTTGGATGCCTTTTATAACATTTCCAGAGGCGGCAAAAACTGCTGTTATTGAAGCTATAATTTCTGTGGTGGTTTTCCTTTGTTTCTTGTGTTCATGCATTTTCTCTACTGAAGAATGTGGCTGGTTATAAAGTGATTTTAAAGTTGTCGTGGCTTTCTGTCAATTTAGGCACTGTGATATTTGGCTTTCTCTTCCTAATTCTTCTAGGAAGTTTATAATGTACAAATAAGCACACAGACAAACAGACACATGATTCCTCCACAATATGGAAATAAAAGGATAAAAAATAATGTTCTGTTGTTTTATAATGAAATATCAAGCATAGGTAATGTGATAGGCCAGCAAAAGGAATGCAAAGTTTATCCCCCTAGAATCTATCCCATGTTAAAGCATTTACTGTAGTTTAGGAATAGAATTCAATGCCCCTTTCACAGGAGGGAGAGCCCAGACCAGCGATGAATGGACTTGCACTGCCCAGTGGAAAGTGGAGTCAGGCATTTTCAGAATGGAGGTGGGAGAGTGCAGATAAAAAAAGAGTCACATGGCAACACCTTTTATCAAGCTTATCCTGTTATTCAATTGGATACGGACTGCGGTGTGGGGAGGGAGAAAGAAAGAGGAAATGGACATTTAATTTAAGTCCTTTCTAAGGAGAAGATGATAACAATCTGCTCTAACTATGACAGGAGCTAACTCATTGAACAAGATTCCTGTCAAAGGCTGGACCAAATAACAAGATCTGTTTGTTTTTCCAGGCCTCCCTCCTCCTGCTCTCTTAACACACAGACCATGTACTCTGCTTCTTTACAAACCAGGATGACTTCCCACTCTCTCAGCTGCTGAAGGAAAGAGTATGAAGTCTGCACAAAAAAGAAGTCAGAATCTGCTGATATTTAAAAACAGTGGGTGATGACATGTGGTTATTTATCAGTTACTACAGAAAACAAAAAAAAATATTGAGCATATTTTGTAATTTGAAGCCTTAATTAATAACTGAATATCTTAAATATCCACATTTCCTGTGGGAGTAAAAGAACCATCAAACTATTTCAAGTCTGGGAAGAGAAGAAAGTAATCATGTTTCTGCTCTCTTACATGGCTACTTGCAAAATTTCTCATGTGGTACTTGCATAGTGACTCAAAAATGGACCTTGTCTCAGACAGTTAATAATAACACAAAGAGGGTGGGGAAAGGGTGCTAGAACAGAATAGAGGATACAAACTTCATGACTCTATAGAGAAAGAGCCACAGCTAATAAGGTGCAAAAGCAGATAAGTTTCAGGTAAAGTTCTAAGACTTGTGAAGATGAGTAATATGGAAGAACAAGTTTAGAAAAAAGGAAAGAGTAGAACAAGAACATAATACACTTACGTTTGCTTTTTGGAAATTTTTTTCTTTGATTTCCTCTAGTTGCTTTTTTTCCTTTGGAGGTTTGTAGGTGCTTGGAGGAACCTACATGCAAAGAGAAAAATTTCTAAGGCATAGGATAGAGAACATTCCCAGTGACACATTCTTGCAGGGGAAAAAACCCCACATTCACTTTTACCACAGAAAAGCAGCAGCTATTTTTTAAATATTGATTCTTTTCTATTAGTGCCACTGTAGAAGACAGGGACAGATTCCAATTAGCTGTGACTACCCAGCCTTTTCAGTTCTGTCTAATGTAATATAAGCCCTGGTCAAATGATCAGAAAGAAAAAAAATTGAAACTAGTACAAGAAAGGCTAAAGCAATAATAAGTCCTATAGGTCCTATCAGAGGGGAGAAAATGTTGCCAGAATGGGAACAGTTCTGTTTGGCATCTCATAAACTTCAGTTCCACGGCACTGACAGCCAGATAGGGCAGCTGAACACAGCTGAGCTATGGAGCTCTCTGGCACTGTGTGTGGTAGTAGCAACCAGTTACAGAGACTCCAACCAAGTTTAGGAACAAGAAATCCTTTGATGTTTAATAAATATCCAGGAAGTCTTTGAGTTGAAATGATGGGAGACTGAGAAGACAGTTGGAGACAGAAGCAGCTGTGCTTGTACCATCCCTCTGGTCTTCCCAGACATCTGTGTTTAGCCACTGCTGGAAAAAATACACTGGGCAAAATGAGCCTTTGCTTTGGTTTACCATGGCTGTCCCAATGTCCCTGTAAGGGAAAACCCCTGGAGGTGTGGATTAAATGTTTGAAGGTAGAGGACTGAAAGGGCCCTCCTAGCATTAGTCAAAGATTTGGGAAAGCATCCACATATCAGAAAGCACTACATGTGCAGGAAATGGCAGTGTGGCTGTCATATGGATCAACAGGAGACCAGGAACTTTGGGGAGATTTTAATATTTGCTAAAGCAATAAATTTTGCCCAGAGCAAACTCTGAAAATAGACTGAATGTCTCCT
>JAOXXN010000471.1:63834601-63855471 GCA_026770055.1 Myrmophylax atrothorax
TCTCCTTCCTATGTGGGTGAGAGAGTCTGACAGTTTAGTGGACATCTGCTTAAATATTTATCTTGCTAAAAATGTTCTAGCTCAATTAGAAGTTACAAAATTATTTAAAGAATTAATGGAGAAAATGTATAATCTGTATTATACTGGAGATCAGCATAGGGAACCTGTGGATCCCATCTATCGGACTATATAAAGACCTATACTTTCAAAAAGTCATGAATCTGATGGGCTTTCTACCGCCTTTGCTACGTGACATCTTTATCTACAGGTAAAACAAAAGCACAAACAGAAGAAGCTGGCAATTAAATGCACTGGTGAGAGTGCTCAGGTATTTTTGTGAGCTTTTTAAGTGAAGCAGAAGTGGAAGTATTTCCCAGCAGTATCTAAGAATTTTGATTATGCTTTTATAGATGGAGAAATTAAAGCCCAGAGGATTTGCAAAGGTTTGCACAGGCAGTGAGTATCAGATTATTTCACTCTTCTTCCTAGTCATGTGCTTTACCTGCAAAACTGCACTCATCTGCCACTGTGAGCTGCAAATCTCTCCTCAGAAACAGCTATGCTTATTCTGAGTAATTTAAGAAGGAGACTTTTCAATCAGCTCTGTTTCAAAAATGTTCTTAGCCTTGTAATTTAGCCCTTAGACACCATGGGATGAGTTCCCAGCAGAGAGATAGACATTACAGCAATTACCCAGTTGCTGAAAGAGGATAAGAAGTCACTATTGAGTAAATTGTAAACTCCAGCAAGAGAGAGATCAAAAAGACCAAACTGTACCTATTTAATCCAAATGTGAAAAAGGGGGCTGGGTGTAGGACACCAACCTTGCTTTCCCTCTCACATAGGGCTCACATAGGCTGTGTGGGTATCTCTGAGCCAGGGGTTTATTTAGGGAGTAGGTACCACAGGAAGTTTAAGGAAGAACAAAATGAATAATCACTTTTAAATTTGGTAGTCATCGCTCTTCTGTTTTTTAAAGTTAGTGTTGTAAGAAGGAAAAGGACAAGCCAGTGGAATGATATTGTATTAAGAGTTTCTATTTTTATACATAAAGAGATCATAAATATATTGTTTGGTCTGTATATTTGCAAAGAAAATCCCCTGTACTGGTTAAATGGTTTCACACATTTAATTATTTTAAACCATCAGCAATTTCATTCATGAAGCACAGCTGAAATAATAATAAAAATATCTAAAAAATACATTCAATTTGGCTGAATTGTGTTACAGGAACATTCCAGTGCAGACTTTTTGTTTTTTTAAAATATATTATTGGTTTATAAAAAATCTAAAAAAAAAAACCATTGCATAATCTTATTATTCTAGTATAGTGCAGATATTAAAAAAATCGATTTTATTTGTTACTCTAGACCAAGATATCCAAGGAAGTTAAATGTGTCCAAATATTTTAGCATGTTATCAGGTTTAAGCATCTATCTCCATTTATCTCCTTTGCAAACTTCCAGGTAAAGAACTCCTTTGTAGAACTGTATTTATGAATGTGTGTATGCATATGTGCACACTCGTGTCTGCATCCATGTGCTTCTGTGCAAAGGCCAGTGGAGACAAGAATTTATAATCTTGAGACCAAATATTTAGAGTGAATTGTTTCATTATTAAATTTCAAAATTAAAACGTTTTTCCTTTTTCACTTAGTGCCCCCCATTTCTGATGAATGGTTATGATGATGAATGAGTACCCTAACCTCCTAGGCTTGTGTCATTCCAATGAAACTTTCCAAGGCTAGTGGGGAATCCCATCTTGTTATAGGTCACTAAGACAACTATGCTGCCTTCTGCAATGACCCGCATGCCAGTCCTCTCCTGTGAAGGAATTGTGTGTTCAGTGCACAGGATGGCAGTGCCATCCCAGCTCCTGAACATAATGTATGTGATACATCCCAGCTTACTTGGAAAGAAAGAAATATCTAAAATATTACTAGAAAGAAATACCTAAAATAATAATTCCATTAATCAGAATAAAATAGTTTCACCATAGGGATGAAATAACTTAGTGCTCAGAATCCAGACACCTCCAAATGATTCCATCCAGCTGTTCCAACGTGGAGCAGTAACTATGCCTGTAGGTGGGGATTGCAATAGTCCCTGCTGATATTCCACTGGACAAGTTCTTTGACAGGTGCATGACAACCATGAGAAAAAACAGTATCTCATAAAATGAACACCTTTGTGAGAAAATGAATGAGAACATTTCCTCAGCAGACTATGGGATGTAATCTCAAGAGCTTTATTTCTGTGCATTCCTCTCAAATACCTATAACTCTCCATGACACAGTAGTGAAACCCACAGCTGGCTCTCACTTTACTGACTCTTTCTTGCCAACTGAGCTTGTCTGTTCAGTCTCTCTTCATTTCAGGACGTAAAATGGTGACACTGGTAACAACATGGCAAATTAAAGTAAAGCTTAATTTGCTGAGATAGGTACAGAAATGAGTACAGCATATGTCACTACTACACTATTGGGTTTAGAGTCACACAAGCTTTCAATCTGCAGACCTGGCCAGAATGTAACCCAAATTTAGTATAATCCTAACAACACAAATGAAGTTCACTAAATGCATCTGCATTAAAGCAAATTTATTCGAAGAGGGGCTGCACAACATAAAGGTTCTAAAATGACAGCAACATGACTCATTCCTATACTGATTAAGTAGTTATTAAATGCAGTTTTTTCGAGCCTGGTATTAAGCTATTTCAATGTAAAATCCCATTAACCATATAACACACTACCATTAAATTGCTCTGCCATCCTAAGATGTAAATGGTTTCTAAGAGCATTCAACACATGTATTATTTAAAACCTGAATTGCTAATACAAGGTGGCAGATAATGCCCAAATCTATGACTTCCAAGCTCACTTCCCACTGCATTTAAATACAGATGATTTGGGAGTTCCTATCAGGTTAGTCCTAGCAGCTTGATCCCACATCCTGTTTGCTTTACCCCAGTATAAGACTTAAAACCAGTGGTGGGGCTCTGATTTGTACCAGTGTAACTGAACCACAATCTGAGACAATGAGCAAAATAACAACTTAGCATATCAAAGATACATCTAGTCTCATTTGCAGATGGGCAATGAATTTAAACTGAAAACCTTTGACTTTAGAGATTCAGCACTAATACAATTACAAAGGAGTAAAATTCCACCCTCAAGGAGAAGCTGCACACCTAAAGTCCATCTCATTTCTAGTGAAATTGCTTTTCCATTTATTTTAATGAGAGTTCATCTACAAAAAGTCTAAGTTTATAAAACATTTTCATTTGAATGTTCTTTTCTTACCTGCTTTGGTGCATTATCCAAAGCAAACATCTTACAAAGCCAAGGACTGTCAGAAACAATTGTATCAATGCTGTCATCAATTTATACCCATTTTGTAGTTCTACCTCTGAAAGTCACAAAATAACTACAAGAACCACCTTTCCCCCTTTCCTCTGTGTGGCTTACAATTTGTTTACACAACATTCCCTGAAATGAAAAGAATTAGTTTCTTGTTGAATGTTTTAGAAATCTGACCTTCAATAATGTACATTATTGCCAAAGTAATTTTTGATCTGTCAAAGGTTGTATATTTTCTATTATTAGTTTAAAGAGATTATTAACTCTCCTACCAAGATTTTGTGCACAAGCATACATAAAATTCAGTGTCTTTCAAATCATAAATCAACTTACAGGTCGCCTTTTTTCCAGTACTGGCAGATGTATTGGCAGAGGCAGAGGAATGGCACGTGGTTTGGGCACAGTCAAATTAAATTCCTTTGGCTGAGTGACTTTGGTTGAAGTCTTGACAGTGGTAGTAAGATTGTTTAATTTATTTGTGAGTTGTTCAATCAGTAGCTGGACTTTTGGCTGCCATCTTCAAAGAAAAACAGATTTTTCAATTTTCTTTCTTTTTTTTTTTTTATTTCATACAAACTTACACACTGTAAGAGGCTGGTGTTGGTGCAAATTCTGTGAGGCTTTCAGCCATTCAATTTTGATAAAACTGGCCTATGAATCTGTACTCAGGATTTAGTTGGACTGTGTAACTTCACCTCTTGATGGATGCTACTCCATTAAGATTACTGGTGGTGCAATAGCCACAGTTTTAACAGAATAGGCAACTATTTGTTGCTGCCAGTTTGTTTTACAGCAGGACCAGATTCTGAATCAGAAAAGCAGCTGACAAAAGCTAATTACACACTTAACATACTTATATGAAGAGACTATGAACAAACAGTGGTCTGAATAATGTCACTTTTACTGACCAATAGAGCACACACAAATCAATCTCAAAGCAGTTCTAATAGAAAACCAGAAAAATGTAAGGAGTTTGGTGTATTGGCAAATGAGCCCTCAGTGAACCCTTGGGGCAGCCAAGATGATTTTGATTTCTGTGTTTGGACTGGGCTTGTATGAAGGTTCAGACTTCTTCCAAGGAATGACAGGAAGGGGCAGATTAAAGGTAAGACACAAACAGTGTATCACAGTCTAATTATGGTGAAAGCTTTGTATCAGTTATTCCTCCTCTATAGGTGTCGTATCCTTAGATATTACACATGCAATGGAGCTTTCCCAGAACTTAAAGAGCAGCTGACAATGCAAATTTACAGCAATTCGTTTATATGACTGTTACCTTATCTAGTACTGTCATTATAAGAGGAGGTTTGCAAGCAACTTGTGCAAGTGATGAAGCTCCACTAAAATAAATAGGACTCTTTGTATTAACATCAATGACATTAGAAAGAGGAACACAAAGACATATTTGAAAGAATTTCAGCTACTGAACTGACTAAACTCATCAATGCATCCTCAGCCCCCTGAAGGAAGTTTCAAACCCAGTAATCAAATCTGGTCTTTTAACATTCTTGTGTAACTTACATTTCCCACTTCCAGGCAAAATGTGGGTTCATTACACTGAGTGTAACTGACTGTGAAGGGCAGCTCCAATAAGCTGAGTGCTAATGAAACAAGCAATGGCCCAAGCATGTGCCTGCATGCATGTGCACATGTAAAAACTGGGTGGATATGGATGTGTATCTCCATCTAAAACTCCCTATCTGTACCTTTATACTATTGTATGGAGTATTTTGAGTCAAATTCTGGATTCAGAATATATCCCTGGGGTTTCTGTAGAACTCAGTGAAATTCAGAGCAGTGCAAGCCAAGTCTATGCTGTACATTTGCTGAAGTGCTAATAAACTACACAGTATGAAAGGATTAATTCTAGTCACTCCAGTGTGACAGAACCAGATGCAAACTCTTTTTCAGCTGACATTGTTTGTAGCATGTTTTTGTCTAACAGTGTTTGCCATCATCTGGGTTAATCTATACTGCATTGAGGAGGCTGTGTGATTTCTGCCACGCTGCTGTAATTTTTCTCTTCTGGGTAAAAACAATGAAAAAGTGACCCAGCAGGCTGCAGAACTACTGTTTGTCCACACAGAAATGTTCCAGTCCAGCAAGGGAACTGTTACTACTGTATCAGCACCTCACCAGTGTGTGGACACACCTGTCACCTCAGAGCATTTAAGCTGCTAAATGATGCTGCAACTGTGTAAATAAATAATAATTTTAAAAGTCTTGTTTACATGCTTATCTGATTTGCTCAGAAGGGATTTTACAACCATCGGCATAAAACAAGTCTGTGCATAAAGCCAAACTCAGAGAAGTCAAACATCATTTTTTGAAATGCTTAATGTCACAGATGTTGAAGTGACTTATGAGGCATGACTCTAACTCTGTAAGATAATTTGAACCTTCTATTTGTTTTCTGGGTTTTTTTCAGATTATGATGTTTGATCTATTCAGGGGCACCAGGGAGCAAATGTACAACAGCTGTGGAAGAACTTTTCTATGAGGGAACCTTGCCTCTGGGTAAGTAAAAGGGATTACTAAAGCCTCATGAAGTCAAGAAGTGTTCTGAGTGACTTCAATAGGAGAAACACTTTAAGAGAAAAAGGGGAGCTCTTCAGGGGAAGCTTCCCCAGCTTTTAAACTTGGGGGTGGCTAGAGGCTACTAAGCTCTACTTACCTTAGCAGTGGATCAATCAAGTTTTCTTTCACATACAGTGAATCGTAGAAGTGACTCCATTCATCTTTTATCCATGTATTCAAATGCAACTTATTGAAGAAGAATCTAAGAAACTAATAATAAGTGGTTTCTTTTAAACATGAATACTGAAGATACGGTGTTCATAAAGACTACAGAAAGATAGTTGCTTTTACTACAAAGACTGCTGAAGAACTAGCTTGTGTTTTACTTTGAAATTATAATTGGGTATTTTTATATTCTTCTGAGTTGGTGGACACTCCCATGTCTTTCAGCCCTATTCTGTGAATCACTAATAGATACTAAAATATTTTAGTGGCAAAAAAATTCTTCTGGAGGCTACAGCATAGAGATGTCTTGATTCATCTATAATTTGCTTCAAACATTGTGAAACAAAAGGTTTTATTCAAAATTAATTACTACTGGAATACACTGATTTTAGTATAATTTTGCAATAGAGTTTCAGAGTTTAATATACCCAGAGTCAAATTCTGATCACCTGTAACTAGGTGATCCATGAAGTCCAGAAGCATCTCAGGCCTGACACTGCACCTGAATTACTTAAATTCTTTTCAGCTCCCTGGCAACTGGGCAGGGAGAATTGCTGAAAACTATAGTAAATGATACACAATATATATTCTTCTTTTATTGAAATATAATTATTTGTCATATTCCCATTAAACTAGAAGACTGAAATTTGGCATACATATATTGTAGGGTTCTACATGCTGGAGGAATAGCAACTAACACTTGAACTTTTGTTTGCCACTGTAGTTCACCAGAAGGTCAAAAGACTTCCTTTAAATCTTGAACTATTCAATTGGCCTTTTGAAACACTCTTGAAAACCAGCACTCAGATTCAGCCTGTGTCATTTACAGCAATATAAATTCCAAACTTGAACCTTAGCTCTTTCATTAAAATTCTTGGAAATGAAAGTACAAGCATCATGCTGAAATAATGACACTAAGAGAAAAAACCCCACACTAAATAATATTGACATTATGAGAGTACTGGAAAGCAGTGTGCAGTCACTCTGAGAAGCTTCAAATGGAGACTTGCAGAGCTTATTAGTACAGACTCGGCATCAGCCCTGTCTTGAATTGGCTTCTACAGAGCCATACAGCAATTTGAATTGAGTTTTTAGTTCTGCAAGACTACCAAGGAGCTGCTTAGTTCAAATGTGGTGCCAGGCACAAGGTGCATCAGAGCTTTGTGAATAATTCAGCTGCAAACCATTCAGATTTGACTCAAGGTGTTTGCTGCCTGTGTTTGACAGGTGTAGAAAGCCTGCTACTAGACATCTATAGTCTTGATGTGATAATTTCCAAGGAATTAACCTGTAAATTTAGCCTTACTTTCACCTATTGTGCTTTTAGTAGTCAGAAGACTGATCGACGCTGTGGGCCTAGATGAATATTAACCCTTTGGATTCCCATGCTTGCCTAGAAACTACTGCTCCTCCCCAAAACTGCAGATGCCAGCTTACCAGCACACCACCCAAAAAAAGATCTTCCATCCCTAAAAGCATGACTGTAAACTAAGTGTTGAATTGGGAAGAACTTGTATTTTCTGGTGTTTCCAGATTCCATGGAATTTGCTAAGTATATGGTAAGGGATACATTTCATCCCATTGGTCTAGAAGGTCATTCATTGTCCTTCTGGAGGATCTTCCTCTCTAGCACAAGCATATTGGATTATATTTGTCACCTAACATAGTAATTAGTACTTGGGTAATGTATAAATACAATGTCAGAAGTCTGGACAGAGTTCATACCCTCCACCGGAACAGATGCAGTGTATAGACACTATTTCTACCAGTTATTATAACAAAATCTGACATCCAGTTATCCCAGCAGCATGTGTGATTACAGATCCAGAGAACACATCCTTTGCAAAAAAAATACACAAAGTTCATGAAAAGATGTGGTTTTAAACCCATCTAAACAAGCATGTATACAGGGGTGAATTGATCATGAGCTACTACACTTAAAATGAAGCAGAGCTGAGATTTGAAGCTGCTTTCAAATTTCTAGGTATTCAAAGAGCTCGTAGAAGAAGCTGATGTAGAAATACTGCAGGTGGTGATTCGTAAATCCTTCAGTTTTCTTTCACTAGCTTTCATTAAGCTGAACTCCTCCCTCTGTTTCCCCCTCAGTATTCCTCTTTATAACTAGCCCATCCTCAGAGGCTTCAGACAGTTTTCTACTGCAGTGGCATGTGGAACTACACCTCTGAATTGTTATTTCAGCTCTCCCTCACTCTCTGTCTCCTAAGTATTTCCTGTAACTATCAAAGTACTTGCAACTCAACTACCACTTCAAGATGAAGAGATGAAACAATAATAAAGCCACACGGTGATTTCTGGCTGCTGTATTTAACAGCTGGCTGTTACCCCTTGAGGCCTCCTACTGCAACACCAGTCCTGTACTGGTCATTAACATTTCTCCCTGTGCTGAGACAGGTGGGTAATTATGTGATTGATAAATGCTATGATGTACTCCTGAGGTACAGAGAATGGTTAACTGTGTAACCAGATACCAACACTGTGATGTATATTTTTGTACTGTTTTATTCACAGTCCCCAAAGCAATGCTACAATAAGGACATGACACAATATGGGTCATACTAGAGAATATTTGGAATGCAGCCCTGGAATGGTGATCCAGGCACTGCAGGGATTGCAAATGGCAATGAAGGATGACTGGACATAATTTCTGACCAGAGTGTGCCTGAGCCATAGTCCACAGTCTTAGTTTTGATAATCCCTGTCACAGAGGGCAAATGTTGGCAGAATAAGATCCATAAAGCCATAGCACATTTGGGTTTTTTCTGACAATAGAAACTTGTGTGTTTTGTGAACTGAATCGCTAGGACAAAGCCCTTATATTTCTGTTTTGTCTTTGTTCACATGTGACACAGGTGGCAAACCAAGTATCAGTGGTTGTTGCTTTTATGGCAGCAAAACGGGATGTCTCTCAGATTTCTGTTTGGCAGATCAGCATCTGCCTCCTTAGAGTAGTCACTGGACATTCATTTCATTAACAGCACTGTTCTGCTTATTACTCTGTCTTGAATGTTCCAGAGCAAGGTAACCAAGATTCATTTCCCTTCTAGAAGTGGTGGAATTACAGCATGTGGCATTACAAAATGAACTGTAGCTATTTTTACTATTTTAATGTACTTGGCTGTAGTAAGACAAGTATGTATAATTAAAGACTGTTTTGTAATGCATTTTGACAGGTGGGCTGAATTAATACCTTGCTTTTGAGAATTTGAACATACCCTGCTAATATTCTTAATGCATTTTTACACAGGGGGATTGTACAGATTTCTGCAAAATAAATAAAAAATAGGAAGTTTTCCCTTCAGTATTATCTTTACATCCACGTAGGCATTTGCAGAGCTGAACTTATATTCACAACAGAAGCTTCTCTTGAGTTAAGGAAGTAACTGCAATAAACAGCAGGTTCTGTTTCTCCACATAGATCAGCCACTGCCTGAGAACATCATTATTGACCCAACTAGGACTGGTTTTACCTCCATCCCCCATGAGGCTGATCTTGTCCTACTATTCCTACCTCATCATAATAGCTAGTACAATGCCCAATTTTTAATGATAATAGTGAAGATACCAGAAGTTCATTAGAACAGCTGTTAGAAGCAATCAGAACATGAAACAGAACAGAACAGGTTCTTAAATGCTAGAAAGAAAACATTATGTATTTTGCACATTTTACAAGGCAATTAAGAAATTTTAAAGCTGTTTTGAGCTCTATATTGATTTTTTGCTTCAACAGTGTGTTTTCTCTAACACACAAATCCTTAAACTTAAAAATAAATACAGAAGAATAACATGTATGAGTAACAGAACAGAAAAATAGGCTTGAGCTAGCAATGCACAGCTAATTTCTTAGAAGGATAATCACACTAAAGTTACAAAATTGGATTTTATTCTGTGGTTGTTTAATTTACAACCATAAAGAATTGTCGAATGTGTTCTTAATATTACAAATTGAGAGCTTACAATTTTCTGTTCAAGCAGATGAACATGTGTAAGTGAGATAACATTATTATTCTGTCTGGATATTCTGCCTAAATGAAAATATTTGAACTTGAATCAAACATAGGGAAACACTGTGACTGGAGTTGAATGGATTCCATCACACAGTCCTGTAAGAGAATGGTTTTAAATCTCACACAGTTGATCTCATTCACCTGAAGACTACTCTTTTGAGCAAGGTTTACCTGCATGATTTAGGAAATTCCATTCAGCCCATGATGTGCTGCATTTATTTTTTTATTACAGTAAATCTATCCTAGGTAAGTATATGTATTTTTTTAGTATCTTAACTGAACTCAGACACAATGGACATCAGGCAAAATCTACAGGTCAGCATTCTGAAGGAGAATCCCAAATTTCTGATAACTTTTGTTGCTAAGGCTGCAGATCTGCCTTCTGCTGTTTTTGTCTCTGTTGCTGGGGGGACAAAATGCTGCTTCTAAATCCTCTGCTGCAGGTGCATTAATATAATCTACCATCACTTTGGAGACAAAGAACCTCTTCTAAAGCAAGAGAAGAAAACTAAGCACCATGGTGATGAGGATCTGATAAGACCCTTAAGTGAAGTTACCTCTAAAGGAAGAAAAAGTAGCAGGTGCATACCACTGGAAAACATGGCTCCTTCCTATCAGAAAAGAGTTAGTCCAGAGAAGGAAGGAGAAATTATCTAAACTAGAACACCAGAGCACTGATGCTTAAGCCATATACAGCTAGGTGAATGGAATCCACAAGGGATAACTGGCACAAAGTGGGAGAACTGTTGCTAAGCTGAATGAGCTCAAGATGCATCCAATCCAATGGCTTGTGTCTCAGATGTTTACCAAAGAAGGGACTGGGAGAGCATTTTAGACAGAGTGATTTGTCTGTCTACCAGATTATGATAATTCTTCCAGCCACTTCTCTGTTCTTTCTAACAGTTAATGAAATATATAATTTTTGTCTCTGAATGGAATTAATAAAAACCATCCCACAGTAAGTCAATCTACAACCAGACAACCTGACCTGCTCTCTCCCAACATATTGCAAAGCAACTGTACTCGTTAAAGACACACTGGCATCCACATGAACATTCAAGGTAATCACCATAAGGATAAACCTTAGCCTTTTGAGTATTAATTACTAAAATTTGCCTGTCTCTTTAATTCCCTGTTTGTTATTCAAACAGCATGTTCGGACTATGCTTTGAAACATCTGGATGATCACAGGGTACAGATGCTGTGTCACCAGTAATTTCAATTTTTAGCCCATTTTCCTAGGAAAACAAGGTTTATGAGAAAGCACTGCCACTCAGTTTATCCCTCTGCCCCTCTTTACAACACAGCTTTTAAGATAATGAGCACTTTCAAAGATTTTGAAAGAGAAGCAGAAGATATTTATATTTCTACAGGCTTCATGAAAATTAGCAAACAAATAGTGGAGTGAAACCCAAAGTCATGACTGCAGAGAAGGAAAGGCAGGCAGAACTTTGTTGTCCCTCTTTCTGTTTGGCAGCAGTGGTTTGGACAATTGCATGTTCTACTGGGGCACTTGGTACATGCACAGCTCCAAGTGAGCCATGGGGCTTTGGAGAGGAGAAAAAGTAATGGAAGCACAACAGGCTTGATAACACAAGTGGTAGTGTGTCTTCAGGGGAAAAAAGAACATTAATCAACAGGAACTGCAGGTTTTAATTCAGATTTGTTGTGTATGGAAAAACCTTCTCCTGCCTGCAGTCAAGGAAAGAATGTGAGCAGAGCCAAGAGTAAATGTGCACGTTAGAGGGACAATTGCAAATCACATCAACTGTAAATTGGGTGATTATTCTACCTTCTCAGGTTATAGAAAATACATTTTAACTTGCTCTTTGACTGAATACGAGAATCACCCTGTAAGTATAGAAACTAAAGGGGTTTGTGATAACAAAATACTAATTTAATTTCTGAATTTAAACAGAAAATAACACTAATTTCTCAATTTAAGTTATTCTCAAAGTTGAGAAGTCATCTGATTAATCAAACATAATGAAAATTATTTTTAATGTTTTTTACTTTCATTACCTTTTGCATTTTTGCAGTGTCCAAGGATTTCACAATTCTGCTGAAGTGCTGAAGACCAAGCTCTTCTAGTTGAAATGTAGCCAGATAACAAATAACTATCAAAAGATACATACATTTAAAATGCAGCAGGCAATTCTAACAAACTTACACCCTACACTCAGTATACTCTGGGATTTAGACTGTTACCTTAGTTGTAAGAGTTTTGACAGTGAATTTTTCAACATACTCTGTATTTAATGTTTTCAGAAAGGATGGCTCTTATTTTTCTGTTCCAAATTCATAGTTTACTATACATTACAAAATTACACATAAAAAAAACCCATAAAATTCCATAGTTCTAGTATTTATTTTGCTGGTTTTTTCCAAATGATCATTTTGTCTAAGATGTCGTAATCCTTGGTTTTGTTCTGAATTGGAATAAAATCAGCTTCTTAAATCTGGAACTTCCAAACCTGTTTCTTGCACCCCTCTCTCTGACAACTACACAGTTCGATGATTTTAGAGTTCTTTTCCAACCAAATGATTTATGATTCTGTTCTATGAATCAGAAAGAGGCACACTGTGACATTTCTGCAGACATGTAAAGTTCATGGGCTCCTGTATCAGCTGTCATTTGACCACACTCACTGTGTTCCCTCAGGCTTCACTTGCACTGCAGCGTTTTAGCTGCCACCAAACAGCAATGACAAAACCAGTAAATTCTGACCAATAGGCTGCAGCCAACTCAGCATATTGTCAGCCTTCAATCTCGTGTGCTTTAGTATAGCAACACATTTAAGCAGTCTTAGCAGAATATACATTTATCTCCTACGAGCTTTATTAAATTCAAATCTGCTCACACATAGCAACAGCCTTTATAAGCAGCTTTGATCAGTTAAGTGTCAATGCAGCTTGGCAAAGGGAATCACAAGCAGCTTAAAAAAATGTAAGCCAATGACCTTAGACTCTCAACTTGTTGATAAAGGAAAATTTTCCGGGGCCCACCCTCTGCTATGATTAATGGAGGCTTTGGAGTGGACCAGTCCTGACAATCCAATTACAGCAACACTCAGCTTAAAGGTATAATTTATGTGCCCCAGACAATGAAAAACATGGCTCTGGAGAAACAGAGACAATGAAGCATTACCATTTAGAATAAACTCAATACACTCATAATTTTATCTTTGACAGTTTAAGTTCCCTCTTGTTTGTTATTTGATTTAGATTTCTGTACTTTTACAGACTGTGACAGAACTAATGAGAATTACCACAAAAAAATTTGTAACTTTTAAAATATAAAATGTAGATATATTTATATTAGATAATTTCAGGGTATTTTTCAACCACTTTGAATTAAATTGACTTTTCAATGTATCTATAAAGCATCTGAACATATCTGACTTAGAGAACCAATGCCAGTGTGATTTGTGATCCCAAGTTATTTAGGGACTTAATAAATCAACTTCAGAATGTGTGTATTACATGCATAGCATAAAAATATTTTTTTAAATTAATTTTTAATGTACTTCTCAGTGCCTGAAATAACTTCTGGAGCAGTAACTACCCTGATTAACTAGGTCATACTATCAGATATAGATGTGTTGGAACTGATTTGAACCAGCAGCTAATAAAAGGGAAATAATTGACTTCACTCATGGAGACAGACAGAAGTCTATTTATGCCATTTTAAAGGTCAGTAATGAAGAAAGCCATGTATGGACAGAGACAATCCTATCTGCCTACTGTGAGATGGGCTGTTCCTCAGCACACAGAGCTCTGTTACACAGTTTTGTGTCTGAATGGCAGAGGTAACAGGTTGCACAGGAAAGAATAAAGGGAAATCACTGAAGAGCATTTCTAAAGGGATGGTTAAACTTCCAAGATGCTTCTTCCACTGATGCTTTTTTCCATCTGCATCTTACCTGACTTTCTCAGGTAAAATTCCAGTTAACACCTGTATGAGTAAAGACTAAAGAACAATTTTGGGGTTTAGACTTCACATCATAAGGACATTGGAAAAGGTCCTGTACCTCATACTGCACTAGGCACAGTGACAATGCTTGCAGTGTAATATAATACTAAGATCTGCACTAGTAAAATGGTATTTTTTAAAGTTTTGGGGTAAACATACTTGGTGTTGTAAAAACAACTTACCTATATAGAGATTGTGCTCAGAAATCAGGGAGTATCTCCCATCCTGAGCATAAAAGGCATTGACTACCACATCCAATAAGGATTTATATTCTGTGCATCCTGCTAGTGTATCCAATACAAATTTTTCTTCTGTCGTGTTAAGAGTCTACAGGGATACAAAATTAATAATGATTAATGTATTCTGGAAAGAAAATGTTTGTTGTGTCCAAAAAGTACAATTATACAGTCATTTTGAAGGAAGTGGAAATCATGAATAACGAACAGCAGTGCCTTTGGTAGGGCTGATGCACTTCTAATGCTGTCAAATATGGGCAGTCCCAGCAAACTAATTGCCCATGTTAAGGAAAATGTAACCTTCCCCAATGTTAAATGTTCAGTTTATCTGCTGACATACACACTCAGCTAAAAGGCCTTGATGTGTGAATGTCAGCAGTTAATGCAAAGAAAATCTGAAGTCTCTGAGCTATGAGCAATGATTAACTTAGGCAACTGTATGAAAAAGTTCCAGTAGGAGTTCAGTTTTCCTGTAGGAAACCTCTCCTTTGTGCTGCTGAGGGAAACTAAATTGAAGGGAGAAGCTGAACAGGGATTATGGACAAGGCTCTTAACTGCTCCTGAAACAAAAGTTTGGAGAATATGACTAATTTAAACAACCTGAGTGCAAGGACTCTTTTTGATGCAGACTGTTTCTTACCCAGCTCTGCTCTTGGTCACTTACAATATTCATGCAACATCACAAGAGAACAGGAGAGTAAGATGCTCACTGAATGCCTTTTGAATCCTACCTCATAACCCCTTCAAAAGTTTGGATGCTCCTGAACTTGACAGAGCTCCAATCATAATAAACAACCTATGGAATAACTGTTACTATATGAGATAAACCACCTTTAAACATTGCAATAAAATCTGAGGCCCAGAACAGTTTGTTACTACATGAATTGAAAAAGGACAGCCATGCTATGACAAAATGACAAACAATAATGATCCTTTGATTTAAGGAGGTTAGATAAGAAGCCAAGAGAGAAGCCAAGTGCTGCTTCTGAAAACACATAGTCCACATTTGATATATGATCTCTCCCACAGCTCTGAGATGGGGGAACAATTGAACTGCAATAATATATCAGATGAGAGGTTCACCTTGCCTAGGAGGCTCTCTGCCACCCTCTCAATTGCTTTATTTCCCTAATGTGATTCATTTCTAGTTTAAGGGTATAATGAGGCTGCTGGATGGAATATGTGAGTTTTCTGATGTATGACACTGTACAGGGCTTTGAGACCCAGTAAATACCAGCCAAAACTTTAAGGTTCCCATTCTAATGTTTAAATGTAAAAAATTATGGAGAAGCATTCAAAGTGTATTTTCTCAGGTTGTCCTTCAGAGCAAGTGTAATTTTTTTCACTACTCCTGCTAAAAAGGCAGGTTTCATTCCATCCAATTTGTGTATATCACCAGGAAAACACACAGAAAAAAGATTGAATGAATCTGAAAACATGCAAAAAAAATGATGTGAAGCATGGACTCCATCTTGCTAAGCACTGATAACTCTTGTGAGGTCCAAGTCCATTCCAAATATACCTTTTATGGATGAATATTTATGGAAGTTGTTTCATAAAACTAACTAAGGAAACCCAGAAATCTCAGCTCCCATTCAATGACCAAATAGATAGATCCCATATTTGATCCAAGATACTGAAGAATTCACCACAAAAGGCAAAAGCAAAACTAAACAACTGAATGGCAAAGTGAGAGAGGATGCAGTTCCAGTAAAAGCAGGATTGTGACATTTTTGATCTAAAATAATTGACCTCCTTGAGCAAGTGCTGTTGTTCATGAACAGATCAATCCACAGAAAATAGCAGCTCCGGTAATAAACAGAAAGTCCATAGTAAAACTGGCCAAGCCCATTGGAAACAAGCCCAATAAAAACTGTCACAATCATCTCTGCTAGAAAGCTGGAATTTAAACTGTTTTTAAGGTCTTTATTAGAATCCTTGCATTTACCTTCTGTGCACTTCGATATACCATGTATGTATAAAGTGCTGCAGCAAACCTGTGCTTTTCAAAGGTACTTTGGAGAGATTGCCAAAAGCAGATGAACAGAAAACAACATAATGCCACCAGGGCCCAAATCATATCTCCCATACAGCAGAGACTACAGCATAAAAATGCAAATGCATATTTACATTTACTCTCACTGCTCTGAGTTGACAGTCAGTTACAAGTTAAGTGTTAGGATAAACACAGAAGTGAGTGCTTCCTCTTGTCTACTTCTTGAGCAAGAAAGTACATCACTACATGGCCCCAAGTCAAGCAAGAAGGTGACAGGAAGGGCAGCCTGAAGACAGCTGTGCCCAGAACATCAGTACTGATTGGTAATTCTGTGGACCACAAGCCAAAAAGTATTACCACGAAATACAATCAGTTGAATCTGCTTTCAGCCACAGCAGGTACTAAATGTTCTGTTTCTACATGTAAAAATTGAGAATAGTTAAGCAGCCTGCAGCTGTGTCATCTAAGGAAGTGATCTCATCAGAACTCATAACCAACTAAGCAAGACTGAGAAGGAGGAGTACTGGGATAGGAAATCTCAAAGGTGAGCCAGTTGCTGGTTAATCCAGTGAGTAAAAAACCGAGCGAAAGCTTTAAACCAGTGAGGATACTCTCTGCAAAGAAAGGGCATTACGTCCTCTACAAATTTCTTCAGGGATATTTACAGTTTATCCGTATAGCTTAAAAAATAATTGCTTTGGGAAATGAATATGTTTAGTAGGTGTAATTTTTGGAACTCACTCCTAAATGTATTCTTTTTGAGTGGCTTTATGTTGCGTTCTGTGTCAGTGGGATGTATTTCAGATTAGGTCACATGATCTTGAAACAGTTCAATATGACAGATTCTATGTTAATAGCACCTTTTGTGTAAGGTTTTCAAAACACTTTACTAACATTAATTGCATTTAATGAGATTCCTTTTGGCTAATATTATTTTGTAAATGCAGGAACTACGGCATGGAGGAGGTAAGAGATTTGCCCCAGGCAACACACTAAGTCATTGGTGCCAACAAGAATTAATAAATGCTAATTTTTGAGCCTTTGTTCTGTCCATCAGAGCAACTTCTTAGCTTTTCATGTATACTTGAACTCGCACATTTCTCTGAAACAACCAGCAGTTAGCTGTGTGGGCAAGGATGTGTGAGCCCTTCAGCATGAGGAAGGCCAGATAATTTACAGGTCAAAGTAGCACATGCAGCAATCAACTTGTGGTGCTCTGAATATTGAAAATATCAGTAGACAAAATAGATCTTGAACAGATACAAATACCTGAAACTGTCTTCTCTATGGCATTGAATTTCAGCTTTTCCTGATTCATAAGTGTTTAAGTTGTAAAAAAAGTTATTCTGTCTGAAATTATCCTGAGTGATCCTGGAGAAAAAATGTGATTCTAGTCTAATTATGTGCTGATTGGTGTTATCTCCCCATTTTGAGAAATCCCTAATGCCCTTAGCCTGCTTCCATGGATGTATTTTCCCTGCTCTCTGACATGTACCTGTAGCTGCAAAGCAGTCAATTTCTTCAAGGAGACAAGAGACTGTGTAAACTTCCAGCATGGGTTAGTACAAGAAATAGCATAAATTAAAAGTAGTATCTGCAAAATGAAAGCTTTGTCACCGTGGTTGCATCATAGTCAGGCTGGTTAGAAAAAGAAGAGTAAGGAGAGAAAGAAAAGCTCTTGTTTCTGGAGAGAAAAAAGGAAAAGAACATCAGCCATGTTGAGACTTCTCAGGATAAGGATACAGTTTGAGGTGAAACAAACCTTTTAGAAAGAAGATAATATTTAATGAAAAGATAAAATAGCTTTCACCTTCTGAGAGAACTGAGTAACAGTATGTAGTGAACCTCTCTACTTCCAGGAAGAACATGCACATTTTGCAGATACAGTCTGATCAGTTTAGAGTGCTTCAGATATCAGTGCTAGGATCTAATCAAAATGCTGTGGAAAACAAAGAAAATATTCCTATTGACTTCACCAGGTTTTCAATCAGTCACCAGAACCCAGACTTCTTTCTGTCTGAAGTCAGCGAAAATGCTTCCAGTAATTTCAATCGGGGAAAAAAACCTACTTAAGTAGGACAATATCCTGCTTCTACTATTCACAGTCTGTGTTGCAGTCACAAGCTAGAATTTTCATCTTCAGGAGACAATGCTGACCAATGTTGCACCAAGAGGTCAGTTAACATTATTTTCCCTTGTAGTTAATATTAAATTACATGAGCAGAACATTGCAGAAAACTGATTCCATCCTCTCCTTAGAAAGAGCCTAATCTGCATTTATGCCAGTAACTAACAATGCAAATTAGACTTGTTTAATTTAGTAGGATTTTTTTCACTACATCTATCATTCTTGCATCACATTATCTTCATATTTAAAACTAAATCTATGACTTTTGACATTTGGGGATTCTGCTCACAGTTGAGTAGAATCAGTTGAGTGGGCTTGTGTGAGACACAGCTGAACCAGCACAAATGAGAACTGTGAAGAGTTGTGCCAAATTACACCATGTTCTTGTGAAATGAAGAGCTCATAAACAGGCTCATCTTGCTATCAACATGAGAGGGATAATGGAGCAAACCAGTGAATTTGAGGTGGCACTTCTGATTTTACAGAAGAAAGCTTTTCAGTAGCCAGGATGTAGAAAGGTCAAATATGATGGCTCTGATCCTGCAACTCTAATTGAAGCAAACATTTCCACTGAAAATAAAGGGAGTTATTTGCATAGAGAAAGGCACAAACATTGCATGGTAACTCGCATGTTAAAATCTGTCTCTTGTTATCGTAACAAAAGCTTGATTCTAAAGTCACAAGGAAGAACAATACCTGAGATGCTTCAGTTAGGTACAAAACTTAATCTTTTTTCAAAATAAACAGATGTAGTCCATTTCTATAAATAGTCTGATGAAACGGTATCTTTATGTACAACACACACTGGATGAAACATCACTCTGGATATGGATCATTTTTGATAGATTTAAGTGAAGAATGCTTAATAAAAAGAGGGGGGTTTAGTACACAAGAATGAAGATATTATCTGGAGTGCATCAGTCTGATAAAAGGAGTATTAAAAAGCATTTAGAAAGATAAACAAGAAGTAATCTGGCCATTCAAATGAGGAACAACAGAAACAGATGTAAATTTGAATGCAAATACTAATCATTTAAAGATCTGACACAGAGTTAGGAATTATTTTAAGTTAAATGTGTTATTCAGGATAATTCAAATTCAACTGTGTTTTAATAGCAACAAGGTCACAACGTTGAAGTAAAAACATTTAACTGACGTATTTGTTTTTAGGAGGTTTGAGGGAATAATGTGATTCTTCATGATGGAAGGTGAGGCCTTGTTTGTTATAACTAGGAATCATCCATCATATTGCTAATGATCCTATGTTCTTATTGAAAATATCTGCAGTGAAAAACAAGTCCAATATTATGTTATAAACATCATAAATTACAATATAATAAACATGAAGATTGTAAATAACTGGATTACAACTCAAAGTGTAGTTTTCTTCCTGGAAGAAAATCTGAAAACAACAAATAGAAATTCTTTTTATGATGTAAAGTTCACACATAGCAGAAATATAATGGAGTTTAACATACAGAATCACCACTAGACTGATTTTGATCTAACACTCTAATGAGAGGAAACTGTGTTATTCATCTCCTCTATTCAATAATTAAAAATCCTTCCATATTTCATTTGTTTTCTTCTAAAAACAGGAGGCTAATAATCAGTGAGTTTTCCTAACTCCACTGTTATACAGAAGCCTGAACTAGGAACTGGAATAACTGAGATTGGAACATGTCTTTCTCTCTCAATTCCCGAGTGGCCTTGTAGAGATTATGTTTTCTCTTCACACCTTGGTTTTAAACACTATTAACTACCTGACATTCAGCAATTCTTTTATACATTTCCATCATGCAAAAATAACATTTTATCTTTAAACATACAGTGGTTTGGACTGACCTGAACTACTGTCAGAGTAATGGTTTACCTCTCTTTAAAATTCACTTTCTGTTCCTTTAGCACTAATTTTCTGATTTCCTATTTGTACATTGAAACACCGAGTGGTTGCAAAGCGCAATGAGTGAAAAAGAATAATGTAACCCAGTTGTTATTTGATATGGTGTCTGCTTGAAATATCTCACTTACAAAAATGGAGGGAAAGATGGGTGATTTCTCAAAGCAGCGCACGGGGATTAGATGTGCAGCCGTCATAAATGGGCTGTGTAAAGCTAAATCCCACACATAGCTAAAACCCCCATACCTCTTGATAGCAGTATCTAATGCCATCATTCCTCTATAAATAAAGATGGCAAACTACTTATCTCATGTACACCAATGTATGTACAGGGAAATGCTTCTGACTTCAGGCAGTCATTTGGAATATACTTGGAATCCGAGTGTACACTCAAATGTTTTCCAAAGAGATTTCTGTCTCAAAGCTTGAGACAAGATTTCCTGCAATCAGAGAATATGTGCAGGTAGGACCCTGAATGGAATTACAAAGATGCATTAAGAAATAAAAATAAA
>JAOXXN010000471.1:63871516-63887389 GCA_026770055.1 Myrmophylax atrothorax
TGTCAAGGTTCTGGCCCTCTTCTGGACCCAGAGAGTGGTCCCAGAAGTCCCCAAACACCAAGATTATATACCCTCAGGTTCAGGTGAGAATGCCCAGTACCTCTCCCAGGGTGCGGAGTTCCACAATGGGTGATCTAACTCTGTGAATCATGGGGGATTTTTGGAGTCATTGATGGCCCATTAGCAGACACGCCCCTCAGGCTGGGTGTGGAGGTGCTAACGACTTCCCAGAGGGGAGTTATCATAGCTCCTATCTCACAGGCTCCTTTAACACCCAGCTTACATCGTGCCAGGTCAGGTGATCCCTGGGCAGCTGCTGCAAATGGTCCATTGTTAACATTTCATGAGAAATTATATTAAGAGTTTAGAATACACAGCTTTGGTCACACCTACACAATGATAAACTGGTCCTGGCTTGCTGAACTAGGACACACCATAACATTCCTAGACAGAAAACAAGTAATAAAAAATGTAAGAAGGCCAAATAGAGAACCTTACTGTCAGCATCTGGGAGAGAATAACAGAGAGTAGAGAGTATACACAAAAACACGCAAAAGAACAGAGCAATTCATTTTAAAATTCTTTACCTAGAACCACAAAGATGCAGCTACCTTAGGCAACCTTCCAGAATGTTTTCTGACACACTATTGGAAGCACAGTACTTGCAGCTACTGACTGAAGATCAACAACGGGCTTCAACCAGCATAATCAAGACTGGCAGTGTTCCTCAGAAACTAAATTTTCCCCTCTCAGGCAAAATTAGTGGCACAAAATGGCTGAGGTACAGACCTACACTTTACACATCATGTTATAACACATCACTACAGTGACAACGGAAAATGCAAAGGTAGATTGGTAGACAAAAAAAAATCATGCATTCATTCTTCTATGTGTTCTGCTAGGGCACATTCAAATATGGTTTCATATGTGATAAGACAAAGTATAAAATATTTTGGAAGATTTCTCCTGTCATAGCCCAGTGTTACTAAATATGAACTTAAAGCAATTTTTGCCAAAATTAAAGAAATAAAAATGTTAGCACATCATGAAAGAACACATGGAGACTTTAGAGAACCACAGAATCATAGAATCACTTGGGTTGGAAAAAGACCTCCGAGATCATCAAGTCCAACCCTTGCTCCAACTCTAGTCCGTTCACTAGATCATGGCACTCAGTGCCACATCCAATCTCTGTTTAAAAACCTCCAGGGATGGTGCATCCACCACCTCTCTGGGCAGGCCATTCCAATGCCTGATTACTCTCTCTATAAAGAATTTCTTTCTGATATCCAACTTAAATTTCCCCTGGCAGAGCTTGAGCCCGTGCCCCCTTGTCCTATTGCTGAGTGCCTCTACATTCACTACGCTCCTCTCCCTGTACTGTCACCACTTTTGATCATGTTTAAGGATAAAATGCCTTGAAAAGCTGGTTGACAGGAACTGAATTCTGAAATGGACCAGGATTCTGCAGTGAGGCTGGGGAAGTGTGTAACAAACACTCTGCAGCAAGGAGAGTTGACCTCTGAGCACATCATGTAGGGACTGGCTTGGCTCTGCTCTGTCCTGGTGGGCCATGAGCTTGTTCTCCTCCTCTGGCTGGGTCTTTACTCACATTTGGTAGCCACTCAGAATGAATAATGTAAGAGGGCATCATGTCAGTTCCAGGTACACCTCGCTGGATGAATGAATGAAAGGAAAGCAGATGGGTAAAAGGACACTGGGGAAGGCAGGTGAAGAAGATGGGGCTGACAGAAATACTTGGCATAGAAATGTAAGAAACATAGTTTGAGGGAGGAGAAAGGGAGGATGACTCTCCTACTCTTTTGAAATGCCTGCTCTTTATTTTGAAATGGAACACAGGTTAATTTAAATCGGAGGGGTGTTTATGCTGGAATGTGTTAATTCCTGCCATCGACTGGCACTTTGATCTCTGGGAATTATAGGTGGTTGAAGCTAAACTAACCGGATGCTCAGGGTGTGCTGCATTTCTGCTTTGCATTCTTCTAATTCTCACCTTCCTCTGTAAACCTTTTAATGTAGGAAACATTTCCTGACATTCTGAAGGTCATCAGATGTTCAGAACCCCAGCTTATTCACGTTATTGTTTCCTGCCATGAAAGGAGCTGACCATGAAAGGAGTCTTGTGTGTTTGTCTATAGGTTGCTTCTGGACGTTTGTCCTGTAATAAACTTCTTTAGGAATTGTATGAGCTCTCATATTAATGTCTTTGCTTTTGTAAGCACCAATCTACAGGTAGAAATTTCCCCTTGCTGTCTTGGTCCAGTTTGTGTGCTCTTACTATGCAAATGAGAACACATCAGCATTCTTCTTATAAACCCCTCCAAACTGTCTCAAAGCACTGTCTGCTCTTCCTTTATTCTCAAGATTTATTCATATACATGAGGACCTGCATTGCTAAGTTTTTAACTTATTTTTTTAAAAGTATTTTTTTACAAAGCTAGACCAGTGTACCTGATCTAGTCAACAACCTTACAAAAGTACCTTGATGCAATAGAAATCATGTCGTTGGCGGTGCAACATGGATGGAAACCCTTGTAGCATAAGGAAGAGTTAATATGATATAAGGAGTAGGCAGAACCATTAAGGGCCTTCAAATCTCATCTGGAACCCATGATTCATTTTTCTTTGTATTTTAAGGAATCTTGCAGGTCCTTACTGAGGTGGAGCAGATGAAGTGGGAATGGTAACCAGGCTTTTCTGTGTCCCTCGGTGCTGAGTGGTGTGTGTTCATCCTGGAACACCATGGGTGGTGGTTACATGAGCGTAGGTCCCATAAGGACATGTGGTGCCATGTGTGAAGCACACTGTTCTTGCAGGTGTACACACAGGCCCTGTTGTGTGACTGTAAAAAGAGTAGTTTTGCACTGATTTTTGTCTGTTTCCATTTCATACAGATATTCCTGGTGGTGAGTTTGGCCAGATCTGGAGGTTTGTTTTGAAGACTATAGGTAGCAGTGGGTTCTTTGGAGGAACAATCTTCCTGTGCACTGCACAGTTATCCGAGGTATTTTTGTGTAAAGTTGAGTGTAAGAAAGTTGTCATGATCAGCAGCAAATAATTGGAAATGAGGCAGGTTGGTTGATGTGCCTTATGTGAAAAAGTGCATGTTGTGTACTGACAGGTTCTCACTGTGTAATTGTTAATTTGGCTAATGTTTTCATTATATTGAAAGGATCATTGAGCATTTTCTTGAGAGTTGATCTGTTCTTGTTGGAGAATCTGGTTTCAGGTATTGTGGTAGTATTTTGGAGTTATTTTATGAAAGGGCATTTTTTGTTTTAGTTTTATTGGATTTTGATAATTTCTTTGCTAATGGTTTTGTTCAAACAGTTGACTGAGTGTATTTGAGGAAGAAATATCTGCAGCACATACTCTCATTTTCAAGTCTAGTTTTTAATTTTGTGGTTGGTTTTTTAATTTTTTTTTTCTTATACTATATCATCCCTCTGTGTCCAAAAGTTTTGTTCACTGCTTGCAGAGCCTTCTGTTTCCCTAAACATTACTTCCACTAGATTTTTTGGTTGAGTTTTGTACATAATTGCAGACTTGCTACAATTTTTTTTTTTCAGTCAAGGTACTTGACAAATGCTAGACCTGATAGTAGTGGTGACAGTAGGAAGACAGGAACTGAAGTAGAAAGGCAATAGAGTTTTTTTCCTCTCCTCACTTCTCTCACTAGAAGAGACAAACAAGCATTTATCTTTGTTTTAGAACCTGTATTCTGTTGACACTTTAATTTTTTTATCTAGCTTTTTTTAAAGTTGTATTTTATCAATAACTATTTTCTTTGACAATCAGTTTCTTTAAGGAAGCCTTAGCCTTAGGTTGTAACTGTTTTTCAGTTCATTTCCTCTTACTGCACTTTGAGAGTAACTACTTGACACTTTTGTAGTGAATAGTTCTGTGTATAGTTATTAACAAGAAATAAGTAAGTTCATTTTAAACCAACTCTTACATCTGAACTTTAAAGTATTTTTAGATTTAGAACTGGGATGCAACTTTTTCAAAAATGAACATGTCTTTTAAAAGTCATGACATGCTTTTCATTATCAAAAAAAATAAAACGATGTTCTGTATTGGGAGTGTTCTGTTAGTTTCTTGGTGTAATGAATGCATATATGTAATCTACTGTTCTGATGGTAGCAAATCAGTGTTGGTGAATTGATGGTGCCTGGTTGGTTGTTGCCTGCATGAAAGCAAGAGGTTGTCCACCCTTTCATTACATCTGACTTGATCAGTGCATAATAAGCTTTTTGATTATTTTAGAAAAGAATGTGTCTGATATAAATTCATGCTATTTGCGAAATTAGAAACTGTGTAAGACAGTCATGAAGTGATGAGTGATCCTGAAGAGTTAATAGGTGACAACCCATCTCCTGGAAATGGTAGTTTTACTTTAAGAAAGCTAAGCACAATTTTTGCTTAAGCCTAAAGTCATTTGTTATCAGTCAGGTCAAGCAGTGAAATGTTGTCAGGTTGGTTCCAGGTCTTTTTATAGTTATTTCTCTCTCTATATATATATATATGTATGTGTGCCTGCATGTTGTGTGTGATCCAAAACCTGTGTATCATCTGTGCATCTTGTGAGTACAAAGAATCATTCTTCCTATCTGAACTGGGGACTGAGGCATGAAGGTGAGATGACATCATTTGGTGCACTTAAATGTAAACCAATAAGCCAAACTAATCAGAAGAGCTCAATTTGGGGGTTTCTCAACCATTTTATTCATCATTTGCCATTGCTTTCTATCGACTACTTTATATGAGATTATTTTTGCTTTTAGATTGCCCTGCAATAACATTTTACAGCTGAAGCAATGGACCAGATTGTATGTACTTTGCTATTCAAAGATTGGAGTGCAACTTACTGTTGCCATATGTTTAGATTCAGTGTCCAACTCTTGCTTACAAATGAGAACATATGGGAGAGAGGTAATGGTGATTTTCAACTGTTAATTAGTCATGTTTAAACCGATGCCTCACTAACCATCCCGCCAGTCAGTTCTGTCCTCATCTCCCCCTCGTGGTAAAATCACTGGCTTATGTTGACTTGCAAGGCTTCTGAGGGGGGAAAAAAGTTTCCTTCCACTGAAATGCTTCTGTAAGTTGGAGGACAAGAGTGTTTTCCAAGTTAATAGATGTCCCTGAGTCCTCAATGCAAAGTACAGAAAACCTCTTTCACTAAGGAGGGTGTTTTCCTTACAGATGTATCTTGGTTGGTGCAAAATCAAGTTGCTGATGGGCTAAGTGCTGCATAGTAAAATGGGAATCAGAAATGCCTCTGAAATGCTGGCACTTGTGAGCTATATGGGTTTTACAGTCCTAGGTAAAAATATCAATAATGACTAACCTTTGAACCTTTTAATTGCAAACTCCTGATAGGATGTGGCTTTTAGTTACCCTGTATCACAACCTGGTTACTTCAATCTGCTACTATCTACTGTTTCTGACTCCTTTCTTTTACTGCTCGTTAGACAACTTTTCTATTGTAATGAACTAAACCTGTAAAATAAGATATGGTCAAATGTATTAGTGCAGTAGTGATCCCTTCAGAGCAAAGGGGCTTGTCTCCAGTTTTCAGGATATCTGACTTCTATCAAGAATCTTTGTGCACTCACCTTGTGAATTTTAGGGGCAACACAAACTCCTTTGGGGGCAGTATGATCTTCATATTACCTTGTACCAACTCTGGAGTTGCATCTTCAGTGCCTTTAGTGCTTCTGCTTTATGTTCTATTTATAATATAAATACTGGTAAAAAGAAAGCCTAACCCAAACTGCACCTATTCTATTGCTCTTCATTTTGTTTGAAAGATGGTAATTTCTGTAATGCAGAGGCCAGTCTGAAACCCAGGTGAAGTTATGTGGGACTAAGAGCTCAACTTCTGATTCAATTCTTCAGCATAAAACAGACTCACCCAAAGTTATTTTTGGGTGGCATTAAGGTTCAGACTGTGTATAAAATGTTAATGCAAGTAATTTTGCAGTGGCAGAGGCACAGATAGCATGTGCTGGAAGCTGAGCTCTGCAGAAGCAGTGAGGCAAGACAGGGAGCTTTGTAAAGGGGCAGGGCATTCATTCTTGAACTACATGCTGCTTTGAGTTAGCTGTTCTTACCTAAAAGAACTGTGAAGGTATTTGGTTAATGCCCTGTTTTGTGTTTGCCATATCTGTTCTCTGTTTCAAGTTCCATGTATGAATTGTCAAACTTAGAACTTGCTAACTGGAGCTTGGAGCCAGTAGAGGGAAAGATCAGCTAAGTTTACTATTTCAACATTAAAAAAAAATATTTAAAATGCATTAAAAGCATATTCTTTATTTAATTTTCATCAGCTGGCTTGGAATTATTATATTGAAATGACAGTATTGTTAGATACTGTAATATTTTTCACTGTGTGCTTATTGGAATGGGATTTAAAAAACTCTACAAAAGAGGAGAATACAAATCCTTATTAAATTTAATTTTAGCCAGAAGAAGGCTTTTGGCTTTGTTATGGTTTTTTTTTGTTTTTTTTTTTAATTGTTCTGCACTTAGCCTACTTTGAAAGCTAGCAAATAAAACTTCTGCACAGTTAAACAGAAAACTAAGATCTGGGGTACACAAGTAGAGGTACTCTTACTTTCCAGATTCCTGCCCACATGTCTCGAGTAAAGCACTACCTGCTCGAGTGACTGTGCTGTGCACTGAGTGTCACTGCACCACTTCATAGAGGTGTTGAGTGGTTACAGAAGGAGCTGAGAGCTTTGCTGGTTTTGAGGAGCTACTCTTAAAGCAGCAGAAGCTGCTTCCAGGGAAGTTATTTGCTTGAGCATCTTGAAAGCAATATGGATGATGCTACATGATGTGTTCCCGTATCTGTGTGCCTCCTTTCCCACTCCCGAGACCACTAGATCCATGTGGAGCAATTTGGTATTTCATATCTTATGTGCAGGAAAAAGGCAACATTATGGAGAAATGCTGCCTTCCTGATGTTATTCCCACTGGTAATGCCTTCCGTTGGAGGAGAGAAAAGAGTTGGTTTTTTCTCTTCTGTGATTCATGTCAGTTTTCTCTCAGGATAAAACAAAGTGTTAGAGGAAGTCTATTCTTAACCTGCCTTCAAAATTATTTCCAAATTCTCATTACTTCTGAAAAATCAATGAGGGATTTGCTAAGGAATGTGGAGATTGAATAGAAACTATCTGTAAGCAGTGTTGGAGCACCCTCTGCAGCCTCATAATAATATTTAAATGAGCTTTGTACATTTTTGGTGCTACATTATTAGAATGAATATTCAAAAAGAAAAATGAGGTATCCAGATGCTTTATGCTGCTCTACAGACCCATCAAAGTACAATAGTAGATCTTCAGGGAAAATAATTAATTAGCATGTTGCAGACCTTTTGTGTCTATTATCTTACTGAAAAGAAAACTCTCAGCAGTTGCTGTAGGTTCACTGAAGTTCAGACTGAAAAGTAAAGAGTAGCGTGTCCAGTGGGAATGGTGTGAGAATTAGTTCTGTGTGATAGGCAAGTTATAAAGCTATCTAACAAACTGGAGAGAAAAGCTTAAGAAGTATTCTCTCTTGAACTGCCAGTTTTTACTGCCTTGTGATCTCAAGTTTCCGGGATTTGGTAACCTACAAGTCATTTGAGGGCTCTGTGTTCAGCAGCAGGCTAATCACTGGTGTCATGCTGGGATATTGGCTCAGGTCAGGTGGGAAAAGCATGTGGCCAAAGGTATTTGCAATGCTGTGGGCTTTTGGCAAACTTCTGGATTTCTTTCTTCTAATTTGCTGTTGAACAGCCTGACCCTCCTTAAATGGTGAGCCACACTAGGTTGCAGAATAGTGTGTTGTAAGGCGTGTAAGACTACACAGCTGAGCCAGGAACAACGTGTGATTTGTTTTCTTAGGTAAGTGCTGTTCCTGATGTACAACAGTAATTTAATTTTTGTCTGTAATGTCCTAGGTCAATGACAGTGTGTATACCAGGATCATGTCAAGACCTCTTTGGGTTCTGTCAGTGTGTTTAAAGGATTCATTCAGGACATTGCAGTCATAACTAATGACATCCAGTGAAGCACATGGGAGTTCTCGGCTATGTCCGTGCAGAATTGCCTGGCTTTGGGTGATAATAATACATCGTATCTTTTGATACATGATAGATGGGTTTGTAGTTACACATAATCACAAAATTGTAGAGAGGGTGAGGTTGGAAGGAACCTGTTAAAATTGCCTAGTCTATCCCCTTCTGTTTCTCAGGACCATGTCTAGTCAGGTTTTGAATGCCTTCAAGGATGGAGACTGCACAACCTCTCAGGGCAGCCTGTGCTAATGCTCAGTTGCCCTTAGAGTAAAATTGCTTTTCCTGATGTTCAGATGGAATTTCCTGTATTTCAGTTTGTACCTGGTTCCTCTTTTTTTCTCACTGGGTATCACTATGACAAGTCCAAGTCTTCTTTCCACCCTCCCATAAGTTTTATATACCTTGATCATATCCACTCCAAGCATTCTCTTTTCCAGGCTGAACAGTTCCAGCTCTGTCTGTCCCAGGATAACAAATGTTCCAACACCTGAATTATTAGTGGCCATTTGGACTCTCTCCAGTGTGTTCTTGCATTTCTTTTACTAGGAGGTGCAGAAGTGGCCCCAGCATTCCACGTGTCTCCCTAGTCCTGACTGGAAAGGCAGCCTTACCTCCACTGACCTGCTGGCAGTGCTGTACCTACTGCAGCCCAGGATGCTCTTGGCCCTCCGGTGCAAGGGCCCCTTGCTGACCCCTTCTTCAAATTTGGTAAAAATGTTTTCACCATCTCTTTGGACAATCTGCCTGCCTTTGTAAGTAATTCCCTTCCGACTCCCAGTGACCATCTCCACCAATCGGACAGCTCTGTGATTGTTTCTCACCCTCTGCCTCCTTCCCACTGCTTCCCCAGCTTTGGCTGTGGCATTTCTTGGAGCCTTTGCTGAGCTGACTCTGCCCAGAAGAACAGTTTGGAGGTTTGTAGGAAGAACTGAATTGACCTCTTTTCCACTCTTCTTCCTGTGCCTTGGTAAGCTTCCCCTCCAGATTTGCTGATTAAATCAGTGTGACAGTGAGAAGCCAGATGAGCTGTTCATCCAAGAACTGAGCGGTGGCCAGCCAGGTGTGCAGGAATGGGGGCGGAGGATTGAGAGTACTAAGATTAGTCTTGGCAACAGCAACTCACTGAAGTTCATCAGTGAAATTGAATTTGTTGTAATATTGGGCAAATGAAGAGCATTTCCAAGCCAGTGGGTTCATGAACCTCTTACAAAGCACAATTAAAACCCCCACATTCTTCCATATTGAATGAGATTGCCTTTGGTCGAAGGCAGAAGTTGAACCAAGATCTGAGAGAAAACCTAAACACACCTGAAATAACTAAAACTATTGAACAAGACAGTGAAATTCATGAATTTCTTTTTATTTTTAAGAAATGACAGAGAATTAAAAAGCCAATTGCTTTCTGCAGATCCTTTATTGAGGAAGGACAATTTTTGATAGTTAACTTTTCATGTTCAGTGACTGATACTTGGTTATTGGACCCTACACCTTGTGAAAGTGTTGATTCTGTTTTGTTCCAAGTCTTCTTGCCAGGTTTATGTGTGGGTGCATAGTGTGGGCGGTTTTTTTTATGATGAGTGTAGGGAATCATCGGGTTTGGTGGGGAAAATTCATTTGGGAAAATATCTTTTTTTTTTTTTGCAGAGAAGTTCTGACTCTGGAAACTTTGAATATAGCTGCATTTGCTGATTTAGGTTTTGGTCTGGTTTGGCTTCTAAAATATTTATTTGAGGCATCCTGAAAGGTTTCCTTATCATGAGAAGTTGGGTAGGCTTTAGGCCATTTTTAAAAAAGTCTAAAGAAAATTTTCTCTGGAGAGCAAGTTGTGACTTCCTTTCTGTAATGGAAGTAGCTGAAGTCCAGAATGGAGCTGTTTATTCCTATGTATTATTGTAGTAGAGGTTTCAAGAAGGTACTAAGTTGATGAAGGAAAGCAAGAATTGAGCCTTTTTGCAGGTAGTTCCTTCAGAGGTGTTGGCAGGTGAGGAGAGCCTGGGGCAGGGCTGCTGCCACCTCTGCCAGTCTGTTCCTGTCCCTGTGCTGCTGTCGTAGAGCACACCTTGAGCAGCGTTACTTTCTAAAACCATAAAGCTTTAAAACAAAACTCTGTTGACTTTTTCTGTCTTCCATTAACAAACAGTCTAGAAGTATTTGCATTTATGTAGGCTTCCCAAGAGCTGCAGAGAGGGAGGAATATTACCTCCTTTTTCTAAGGGAAGAGGCATTGCCAAGCTATTCAAGGACTAACTTTAGCCTGCTGAAGCTTGTCTGCTTCCCACATCAAGGAAGTGAAAGACACTTCTGCGGGAGACAGTCTGTAGCATCTGTAGCTAGTTCTTAGTGTGACTTGCCACCTAGAAGAGCTCTTTTATTCTTTCTACTGTCTCCTAAGCAAGGCAAGTCACATTCCTGGAAGTTTAGCTTCTGTGAATACTCCTCATGGAATTCCTAAAGTGAGCTGCCTAGTCTGCTCTCAGCATTTGAAGTAGCATTATTTTCTCTGTAAGAGGTACTTCTGGGTTTTGCAGATATAATAGTTACTTCCTTTAAGATTTTAGAGACATCAGAGAATGGAAATGAATCATAACAATCAGTTATATGTTCCAGGAGTCCTCCAGTTTCTGACCTTTTCTAAAGTCATGTTCTTCTGTAAGAAAAAACCCCCACAAATAAGCTGGAAAGACATTAGAGGGCATTCACAATACTGATTATGTTGTTTTAGTCTGTTTTTCTTTTTGACTTAGTCCGTTCCTCTCATGACAGCAGTATCAGGTACCCTGAATCTTTGTTTTAGAAGTGTAATGGCTTCCAAGAATAAAAAGAGATGATTTGTCAGAAAAGCTTTTTAGTGAGATAGCCACAGCTTGGTTTGAGTGCTTTCTTACAACTTTTGTAAATGGAATCTTTGTTGGTGCCAGAATGCTGGTAGTGGTAGCAACTGTCTCAAGGGGAAATCCAGTTATTGTTTCAGAAAATTCACCCTTTGTATGGCTGATTTTTTTGTTTAGGGACCAGAAAATACTGCATCTATTTTAAGGTAACTTGTTGGTTTAGTTGGATGGTTGAAAGGAAATAACTTTGCAGGATTAGAATGTTATTTTTTAATCTATTTTAAAATAGTAAATTATTATATTTTATTATTTTAGGAATACTTAGCTGCAAAATTAAATGCCAAGTTATATTCTATTAGTAGATATTTTGTTGTTAATTTTGCCATATCTGCAGAGAAAGTTTGAGAAAGGATCTTTATCTTTGTTTTCCGTCTTTATGCATTTTTTTCTCATCTGAACTACAGAATCACAGAATGGCTGAGGTTGGAAGCGATCTCTGGTCCAGCCCCAGTGCTCAAACCAGGCCATCTGGAGCCAGGGGACTGGAACTGTGTGCAGGTGTTTTTTTTAGCATCTCCAAGGAAAGAGACTCCACCACACCTCTGGGCAACCTGTGCCAGTACTCAGTTGCCCTCACAGTAGAAAAAGTGTTTCCTGATTTTCAGAGGGAGCCTCCCGTGTTTCAGCTTGTGCCCATTACCTCTGATCCTGACACTGGGAGCCTCTGGAAAAAGCCTGGCTCCGTCTTCCATGCCTGTTCGCGTCACATATTTGTAGACATTGATGAAACCCCCTTATTTCTCATCCTCAGGCTGAACAGTCCCAGCTCTCTCAGCCTTTTCGCATAGGAGAGATGCTCTATCCCTTTGTCACCTTAAATGAAATGAAATTAAAAATGTTTGTGACAGATTCTTAATACCAGAACTAGCCAAAGTAGCTTTTTTGAGAAAGATAGGGTTGTCAGGCCCCATTTATCATGATCTCGATTGTCATCTCCCAGCAGAGGAAAAGGATTGCTGTAGTATGGCTTACATTATAGCCTGAATATTGAGTTGCTGGGGGTTAAAGTACTTACTAGGATTTTCTTGGGCATCTCCTGGGGTTTCTGACCCTCAGCATCTTGATTTCCATTGCCTGTGTTGGTTTGGCTAAATGTATTAAGGGTCTGCCAATCTATTGCACTGATGTTTTTGGTCATTGTCTGGGTAAATGGATGTCACATAAAAGGCACTTTCAGACATGGCCAGCTCAAGACTCCTGCACAATTTAGACCTTTTCCTAAAAGTAAAGGGACCTGAAATTGTGTTGATTTCAGTATTTTGCAATACTTTGCATTCATGTATTTCATGTGTAAACCTTGAGGGTAAAATAACCACCCTGGGGAATAATTCAGATTAGGCAAAGTGCATCGATTAGCCCTTGTAGTATCCCCACTGTTTCACTCTCCTGGACATCACCAGTGTTTGAACTTTTAACTGGTATTTATAGCAGCTTTTTCTACAGAGTTGGTGATCTCAAGCAAAAAGTCTTGTGAAAATGGAACATTAAACTTGAGTTATAGCTTGAAGTAACAGTATGGTAAGGCAGAGCCCTTGGTTTGCCATATGAAAGATGCAAATGTTTGCCTCTTAGGTATGAATTAATCTGATTATAGGTACTAATCCTAATTTTGAATACCTGTAGGTGCTTCTTCGCTTCTGCTTTTCCCTTCAACAATTTAGGGTGAATGTAGTTCTGTTTATGCTTTAGGAATGTCTTTTATCTACCTTGTTCAGGAGTTTATTTTTCTCTGGAGCTGCTTTAGAATGGATCAGGTCAGCCCTTCTTAGTGAATTCAGTTTCTTTAGAAATCATGGCACTTCCTTTCTTATAGCAGTACTAGATTTGCCCTCATTTAGCACTAGATTAACATTCAGTTGTGCTAAACAATTGGAAGAAAAGATTCAGAGTGATGTCCTGGTCTTCTTCCAAGTAAAAGGGAACGCTTGTCACTCACTTCACTTGAAGGTAAAATTTCATACCCAGCTTTTGGAAGGCATTACCTGGGTAAGACTTTGCAACATAGGTTTCCCCCCTGCACCCCTACCAAACTTTCTTCGATGTGACTAGGAAAAGATCAGTGACAGAACAAATTATCTGAAAATGCAGTTACAGCAGTAAGTTAACTTTTCTTGTCTGTGGGTATAGACATGCCTAATTAATGTTTTATTTCTTACATATATTTAAAAAGGTAAATTGTGTGATCTATCTGCCCTGTGACTGAGATTTTGGTAGCTTTTCTGTCCCTTATGTGGCACCCCTGCCACAGATCCTGGACAGGAGTATTTGGTGGAGTCAGTTGAAGTATTTTGCAATTTGGCAATTTCATGGCATCAGGTAGAGTTGCTGTGATGTGCAGAAACGGCCTCAGTTATTGTCAAAGGTGTTTTGTAATAATTGCCCACATAAGTCACCTTAGGTAATTAGTAATTCTAGATTAGATAATTAATTTATAATATAACTTTGTACAAAAACTGAATAAACATCTTAAGTGGCCAAGCGATGACTGTGTGTGTTGACAACTGATCATGAAATACATCTGAACTAGTTCAGCAAGTAACAATACCTCTAATCAAATATTCTTCTTGTTGTCTTCCTGTCTGTAGTGTGCATTCTGAGCTGAAAAGCACTGTTGTTCATCACCAACTGTCTGAATAAATTTCTCAAAAAAGAAACTTTGGTGACTTGTAAAACTAAACCATTGGAATATCTAACATCAGCTTCCTTACTTAATTTGCATGTTCTGCCTGTTAATACATAAATTGCAAAAATGCTTTCGAGTTGCAACATGTCAGTTTTAACATGGATTTTCATTTGAATTACTGAAAGTAATTATACACCTTCAAACATGCACTTGAATGCAAGGGAACTGGGTAATTTTTGGAAACATAGCTGAAAATGTAATCTTAAACCACTTTTTCCAGTCTTACAATTTAGCATTTTAAGTGCAGGGTTTAGTAGACTTTAGAGATATGTTTTAATACAAGTATAATGCAGCATGTAGAAACTTGAATGTCTCGTTAGTATTTTAACAGCACAAGTCTCTTATTAGGCACTGTAAATCAACACAGAGTTTTAAAATAATAACCTCACTGAAAATCAGTCAGATGTGTTTGGGGGTTGGTTTTTTAATTGTTTTTCTTTTATTTGCACTGTTTCCAGCAACTTGATAAGTGAATCTTTGCTTGAAGTTGGTTTTGCTTGGAATCAATACAGGCAGCAAAGACTGCAGGGAATTTGATACAGGTTTCTTCTGTTGCTTTGAGGCTTTACCAGGGTTTTCATATTTCTTGTTGTAAGTTTTAATGCTATTGATTTCCAGGTATAGAGAGTGTCATGGGTGAGAATTGCATAAACAGCATAACCTAGCAACCTCTGTAATTCATTGCTTAACCAGTGTACAACAGAGCTGGGTCATTTAAGGTATGTAAATGTTTAAACTTCCCAGGAAACTGATTTCTACTAATATCTCCTGGAATTCTTCTTTTTATTAAATGCTTGGCTGAGCAGCAGATGGAGATAAAGAGTACTCATAAATTTTGTCTTTTTTTCTAGGGTTTTTCCCTGTCTGTTTCAATAAGCAGCACATATTTTTATAGCTGGTTAGGATCAAAGGCTTGATACATGGGCAGTGTTAAAGGCCACCTGTTGATAAGGTCGGTCTGTGGGGAATGTATTTGTGTTACTTTCTCATCCTATATGATGACTTCTGTAATCAAATAAAAGGAACTAAAACATCAGCACTCCATTGCCCTAAATCCTACAGTAGCAATCTGTTTTCTCCCTCATTGTTTTCCTTTGGAGAAACAGATTTGAAGTTTGTTGATACCTCCTGAGTCTTCAAAACCAAGATCTACAAAACTTCATTATAGGCCTGACTGAGCTTCCAAACCCCAAAACTTGCTGCCACTACAGATAATTAGGCAAGATCTCAGAGGACTCGAATTGCACCTTATTTTTTTACATTTCAGGGACCACAGTATGCCTGGAATTTTCAAGCAAACAGAGGCTGTAAAACTTGCAGCGAATATGATGGTAGATGATAAATGCATCGATGTGGTGGAAGTGATTTGGTCACAGCGAGGTGCACCATGTGAAGCACATGTAGTATGCAAAACTGCTAATGCTTGATTCTGTCCCCTGCATGACAATGCTTTTTGCTGGAAGAAACACTCCCCTGTGTTGTTTAGAAGATCTGCTGTTGAAATGTGCACCTCTTTGTGCTGTTTACTGAGCGATGAGTATTTGCTGTGGGTACCTACAGCTGGGCAATCCACCTGAAAACTATCTAGAAATGCTACAGCTTTTCTGTATAAAATGTGACTCTTGGAGTTGCCACATAATCCGTAAATGCATTATTCCGATCTTGAAAGGATTTGTAGCTTCTTTTTAAAGGTAGAGTGACTTCAATATCAAGTCTTTTATGCCCCTTGGTTTTCTTTAGCAAAGACCTAAAGCTAGTGTTTTGGCAGGGTTTAAAACTACTGAGTTGCACGTGGGACTGGAAAACAGAAATTCTTGGACACTGGAGTTGTTTTGAAACAGACTTTGCTGGTTGTAGACAGCTCACACAAAATCACTTAACTATTGTATAGGGGTGATGATCCAGCACTTGTGGGAAGATAGTTTGCTAAAACCTCTATCTAGATGAGTTGTTTGAACTTATCTTCTAAAAATCTCTGAGCAACTTAACCTCAGAAGTATGATCTACCTGTCCAAAACATGTACTAGTATTTTATGGCCATACTTCGTGAATGAAGCTTTGGGCAGGGCTCTCCCCACATGGTGTGCCTTTCCAGCCTGCACAGGGGATTGTTTAGGTGAGGCACAGTGTGTGCACAACTGGCCCCACTGTTTAAGTCCCAAGGTCCATCTGCCACGGCCGAGCGAGCTTGGACAGTGACAGGGAAGTCCTGG
>JAOXXN010000471.1:63887489-63914243 GCA_026770055.1 Myrmophylax atrothorax
TCCGAGATGTGACGGGATGGGATGGCAGGGAGGCATTGAACTGCCAGGGGACGGTCCCACTGAGACTCGAACTCAGGCCCTTGGGATTCAGAGTCCAGAGTGCTCTCCTTTACACCACGGGACTGCCCTATATGTACTAGTGAATGGTGGATAATCCTACCTCTAAGTAAAATTGATACGAAAATTTTTCATGGAACAAGTTTCAGTAGAGAAAAAGCAAGTAGGAGTTTTGTTGAGATATGTGGGCACAATTTTTATTTTTGGTAAAAAATGATGCTTTTTGACTTTTTGAATTCCCTGTCCTTTGTGGCCAGCGCTAGTGCTGACACTGCTGCCGTCAGTGACGAGCAATGAGCACACAGTGCCACTGACCGATGAGACCCAAGCCTTGCAGGAACACACAATCATTCATTTGCAGTAACTGTGACCTGCCGTTTTCATGTTGTGAAGAGAATCGTTTGCCTTGTCCAACAGTAGCTTAAAGGCTTGTTTGGGGTTTTCATGGTGAGGTTTTGGTAGTGGAGGAGGGGCTAAGGGAGTGGTTTTTGTGCAAAGCTGCCAGAAGCTTCCCTGATGTCTGACAGAGCCAACACCAGCCCGCTCCAGGATGTTCCTGCAGCTGGCCAAGGCTGAGCTCATCAGTGGCAGTGGTAGTGCCTCTGGGATAATGTGCTTAAGAAAGGGGGAAAGTTGCTGTGCAGCAGCAGCAGTAGCCATAGAGAGAAGTGAGAATACATGAGAGAAACAACTCTGCAGGCACCAAGGTCAGTGAAGAAAAGGAGGGCAGAGGTGCTTCAGGTGCCAGAGCAGAGATGCCCCTGCAACCCATGGTAAAGACCACGGTGAGGCACCTGCCCCCCTGCAGCTCATGGAGGTTTTACTGAAGAATTTAAAGAATTTACCTAAGAAATTATTAAGTTAGTAATACCACCTAGTTCTACACTAGGTGTAACTTTTAAAGAAGTGTGGTAAGGTAAATTCTGTAATTTGGAATTTTGAGTCCATAATATGCTAGCTCTATGTAGTTTGTTTAAATCAGAACAAACTGAAGAAGTCATGTGTACAAGCACCAAATTCTGCCTGCTGATGGACTCTAGAGTGAGGTCTGCTCCTAGAGCTTTGGTGGATAGTATTGCAAATCTGTTCAGTAACAATCTCTCAGATCTCTTCTTGTGTACCAAGGACCTTGAGTTCAGTGCTTTGTATGACATGGGGCATTTTAGGTGATGGGAAATGGCACTGCTGAATTCCTTCACTGAAATGAGTAGTGCCCATCTTGCTGAGTGGGGTCTAGAGCTGGGTCACGCCGTCCCAACCTCTTGCCTGGTGGTTCAGCACTGCTTCCCAGTGGAAGGGAGCTGAACTCCGGGGTCAGCAGGTTCCAGTTCAGGATGATATGTTGGCTGATGCTCATGAGGTTATTCAGGATAGGGGCTGAGTAGGTGTTTCTGCTGTTTGGATAAGTGTTGCAGGGTTACAAACTCTAGGGTTTTTATCTTCAGTCATACTTAGAATTTCTGTTCCTAAGGCAGTATCAGAGTCTGAAGTTCATCCCATCTATTTGACCTTATTGTATTTTTATCTTCCCTGCACCTCCCATCTCCCTAGTGATGTTGCAATTGAACTGTGCTGGAACTGAACTTGCAGAGCATAAAGGGGTGAGGGTTGAGGAAGAAACCAAGCAAGAAAACAGTGAGCAGGAATGTTCCTTAACCTGTTACTAATTTCGAAATCATAAATTCACATTATAATGCACAGGGGCATGATAGGCATCTCGGCTAGATTTCTACCTGTGTTCTGGTTATAAGACAAGATTATAATATCTGCATAAGTTAAACAAGCAAACAGAAAAAAAATCTCGCCCAAAAAATCCCCACCTCCAAAAAATTTTACTGCTAAAGATGTGGGGATCTCCTTGTAAAATTTTCTGCAGTCAACATACTGAAAAGTATTTGAGTACTTATATTTACTACCATTCACAACGATTTTACATACATTCATAAGTTGTTATTTTTTGTGGGGTTACTTTTGCATAACTGATGGCATGCTTTATCCATGAGGTGCTAATACTGTTGTCACAGCTCAGCTCTTGATGGCTTTTCACTGGTTTTGGCTAAATTGCAATAGAAGCTTGACTGTGAAACACAATAATATTTGACCAAAATAATTTGCAAATTATCAACACTAGTTTAAAACACTATATTTCATCACAAAATGGCAGGTTTTTTCATAGCCTGGAATTTCACATGGCATTCTTGATGGCCTTACCAGAAAGCATGTGAAAACAGCTGAGAAATGTAATGGCTTAATACTCAAAATAGGCTAAATAAGAAAGCTGTTTCTACAGAGTACAGCACTATCAGTATTTATCAGAGATGATCCAAAATACGTAGGTGACATTTTTAGCTTTTGTTTCAGTGATAAAAGGCAAGACCTTTTTAGATTGTGATCTTGGAAATCATAAGAGGAATGGTGACATTTTGCCAGTTGGAGGTATTCATCTTAAAGAAGGAAAAAGATGAAGATGTGGTAGAAGATATCTGTAGGTATTAGTACTGCTACTATATACTTGTAAAATTATTCCTGGTGGAGAATAAATTCAGGCAGTTGTGTAAGCACCTCAGTAGAGCTGCTTTTCTGCTCTGGGTCACTACATGTGGAGATACACTTTGTGTACACTGATCCCTCTCACGGCAAATGACAACAAAAGTAGTTCCCTAGGAAAGGAAATGCCGTTGTTTTCTGTTGAGATTTACTTCTTCTAGTGGGACATGGTCAGCGTTATCTCTCGTACTGTATCACCCAGTTCTGAGGGTTCGGGATGGTCCATGGCATTGTCTGCTTTGCACTGGCAGGACTGTTTCTCTTGGTCTGGGCATCCTTTCACTTTCTTATTGTTTGGAAATAACCATCCGAATTGTTGCCTTTCTCTTGTGACTTCCTTGGGTCTATTTGCTTATAGACTGACATGTGCATCTTACAGGTGCACACATTTACCTGTACCCATGGATTGACTATATTGGAGGGTAAATAATAAAGTGATATTTAGAAGCTGTGGTGTGTGTTTGAGTGGACTGTCTGCTTGGGAGATTTTTCCAAACCTGGCTGGACTATTAACACCAGTGGCTTCTTAGTGTGTGTACAGCACACATGGGCGGAGTGTCCAAGTGCTTGCAACAGGATGAGCAGATTTCCTGTGGATGAGGCTGCCACCAGCCAAGAAGGAATTACCAAAAAGAATAACTTCCATTTCTTTTTTTTTTCCTGTTCAAATGAAAGGGTTACCCCTCTTGTGATTTTTCAGGGCCAGGTAATACCAACAGGCTGTTGCACATCACAGAGTGTCCAGCAATTCCAGTGACAGGGAAGTTATCAGGCTGAACTGCCTTCTGTTCAGTGAATCCTCTCACCTCTGATGGGCCGACTTCTGCCACTGGCAAAGAGCGTACACGGAACTTTCAACCCCCCCTCCTTTTGTTACAGATCACGGAACCACACGAATCGCACCACAAATTCACTGTAAAAAGCCTGCAAAAGGAATTAACAAAGATACAACATTAACATTTCACAGGTGACTGTGTTTTTCTAAACTTTTTTTTTAACACTTAAAAAATAACAGGTCTGCAAATATTTGCATTTTGACCTACTGGAGATGCGTGTGTTGTTTAGAAGCTTTAATTTCTGCTTGTGGAGCTTGTGTTCTCCTGACTGTCAAAGTTTCAGTTTGCTGTTGGGAACCAAGGATGCTTCATTAGAAGCAAGACAGGAGAAACCACTTTAGGGTTTATTCGTGACTTAAAAGAATGTGGCTTGTGGTGGTGTGTTGGAGGCTTTGAAGTGGTGACTCATATTGTGCATCATCAGGATCAGGAAAGAGTGCTTTATATAACATTGATTTTTGTCTCTTGGTTAAAAATTTCAGACAAGTAGACTACATTTAGAAACAGTGAATGTGATGTTGGAAGAAACACCACGTTGGAAGTTTGAATGATGCACATTACGAGTAACCTGAATAATCAGCTTTGCAGGAGGATGGATGGGAATTTCATGTATTTATTCCATCTTTGGCTGTTATAAGCAATTTGTACTTTCATGATTATTGTAATTTTGGAATGGTTTAAGTACAAAATTATGCTCTGGGAGATTATTTGTTATGTTAGATTCTGTATTGGATTTATCATGACTGTTACAGTGTCCACCTTTTCCTTAGCTTTCTGTAAAGCATGAATAGCATTAAACTTGGTCAGCTGGAGCTGTTTTGGGAATAGCATGTTCTGTAAAACAGGCAGAGAAGATAAATGTTTTAATTGTGTAGCTGCCTCCACTGAAACTCTGACATAGCCCCTCATATACTCCTGATTTGGATATCATTGGTGCACTGCATCAACAGAAAGGCTGTTTTCTTTTATTCTCCCTTTAATTTTAAGTGTACTTTGTTTTTTAATATTAATAAAAAGCATAGCTGTGACCAAATAAACCCAAAGCATCCAACCTCAAACAGGAAAAACCAACCCTGGAAAACTTTGTAAAGTTGTCTAATACTTTCCTGCTGTGAAAAAAAGTATGACAACAGTGTGAATAAAAATGACACTTTCAGAATCCTGAGGCTGTCTGTTGGATGTGTTCAGGAAGTTCATAAAGAAACTCTTGTCCAGTTTTAGGGAGACATAGGAGGGTAGGGCAGGAATTTAATGGCCTGAAAGGGAATTTATGCACTGTGGTGTAATGTCTATGCCTGTCTTTTCCTGTCTTTCATTTATCTGCAGTTAATGTGATGGTTAATAAGGACTCTCAGGAATGAATTCCAAAATAAAAACTGATTGCATTATAGCTGTGACAGTATAGAAATCACATACTTTGAGTATTTCCTGTGGTTTGTTTCAGGTGGGTTTTTTGGTTTGTGTTTTTTTTTGTTGTTGTTGTGGTGTTGGGGTTGTGTTTGGTTTGGTTTGGTTTTACTTCCCACTTGTATGAGTATTTTAACTCTGATGCTTGAGAGGAGATCATGGGAGGTGTTATCTCTGGCTTTCTTTGCATTTTTGGTCTCAGGAAAGTCAGATGTGATCCAGTGCCAGTTCTACCTTCCTCTGCATCTTGTTCTGGTTTTGGCTTCACCACTTGAAGCCTTGCGCTATATAAGGATTGAGAAGATTAAAAATTATTGTTGCTATAAACAGCTTATAATTTTTTTTTTAAAGGGAAATTTTTCTTTTTCAAGTGAAATTAACATACAACCCCCCTCATTTTAGAAGATGAGTCTGCAGTAGAAATAGAGGTATACAAAATGCCTGAAGTCAAATGGTCTTTTTCAGGATTGATATTTACCTTCTGTCTTTATTGATTTTGTGCAAGCTTCAAGGAAGAATGAAGTAGTTCTTTATTCTTCTCTTTCCTTAGTTAGTGGTCTGATTTCGTAGGGCTCTGCTTGTTAGGTAAGAGAGAAGTCTGCAATCTCTTTATACAATTCTATTTTGTGTGTTGAGACTTGAATTTGGAGTACAAATGCATGCAATTAGATTTGAAGAACTGAATCTCATTTCTTGTGCTTTCCTAATGTACTTCAGAGGAATTAAGTTTTAAATTGCATCCTATTGATTAAAACCTATGCACTGTGTCTTCTCCTAAAGGCTTTCATATGTACAGGTGAAGATGAACCTCATCTCCAGTGGAAAACTGAACTGGAGGGTATAGGACTTGATAAAAGCTGAGCTGAGCCTGTAACCGGCAGCTCAGCCCAGTCTTACTCAGTAGTTGTGTTTCTCTGCTGACTGGCAATCTCACCTCCTCTGTGGGTTGACTGATGAAAGAACCTTCTCTGGCTAAAATCTTGTGTGTTTTCTTGATAAGAAAATCTCTTTGCCTTGGAATTTCCTGTTCGAATCTCATGCTGAATTCTGGGAAGAACATTAGGCTTTTTGTGGAACATGCACTTTGAAATTAATTACAGTAATCTCTCTACAATAATGTTGCACTGTATGATCTTTTTCATTACATCTGTGCCTGTTTTTATATGGTTACCTTTAATGGTATTCAGTGTTTTGAATATTGAAAAAGAGGTAAGTACAAAAATTAACCCTCATTTTAGCAAGCAGGCTGGTAAAAGTTGGCAGACTCAAAGTACTTTTTCACATCTCTGACATTACTATGGCCAGAGGAATAAAGACTAATAGAATTATGGTTCAACTGCAAGTGTTCAAAACAACAGTAATTTGAATCATTCTGAGACAATGTACAGAATGGCTTGAAAGTATTTTTCCCCTCCTTGTCTTTCTGAAAACTGGCAGTGATCATCTTATCAGGAAATGAGAAGCTTTGTGAAGGCTCATTGTCCTTTGCTTTTGTTTATAAACAGCTGTGAGAGGGTCTGGAAAGGAAACTTTTGGTCAAGTGAGTAGGCAGGGAGATGACTAAGGATTGTGAAAATCCAGATGTATTAATATATTATGCGCTTGACTTTTGTGTAAAGATCATATTCTTCAGATGTAAGTGATCATCTTGCTATGAAATAAAGCCCTTTTAAAGATATTAAAAGCTAACTATCCAAAACCAGAGATTTCCTAAGTCATCTCTTTGGAAAACCTTCACTTGATGTGTCGAGGCTTCCACTTTGCTTCATTCCTTTATCAATTAAAGGTAGTTGTCTAAAGTATTTGAGAGCTCATTCTCACATGTTGATTTTTTTCTGTTGTGGCATAATAATTTGTGCTAGTTGTTATTAAAAGGGTTTGAATTCTGTAGATACATCTCTAAGGAATCTGGAATGTTTTATCAGAAACAGTGCTATAAAAGTGAACCTTGAAATGTGGTTTTGGTAAAGTCCAAATGTCAGGCAGGTGTTCCCTTACAGGTTCAATGTGACTGTAAAAGTTGCAAAATACTCTAAATATTACTTTGAAATAACAACTTCACAGCAGCTTCTGTTCTGTGCTTTTTAAAAGCACACAGTTCCAGTAAGTTGTCATAAAATCATCATAGCCAGCAATAAGCTGGAGATGCTTGTGGAGCAATTTGCTTGTCTCTTGGCTTTCCCAGAGGTGGATATTAACATGCCAGACTTCATCTCTCACAGTTCAGAATAATGACTGACTAAAACTGCTTATATTATTTTACATTTCAAGATTTTAGTTTGTGAGAAAAGGTTATTTTTTTTCTTCCACACTTGCTTAATGTGCCTGAACTTAACGTACCGAACTTTTGTTAAAGCCTTGTATTTTTGGGCAGTGGGGAATATTGTTTGTTGTGAGAGATGGTGTCTGAAAAATACTGATTTGCAAGCTTGCTCTGGAGAGCTGTGATAAATTGAAAACATCAGTATTATAATGGAAATATTCCTGAAATTCCCTTGGTGTTATAGCAGATAGTGTGGTAGGTACTCTGTAGTGGAAGGTAGTGTTAGTCTTTTTGAGCAGTCCAATTTTTCTAATGATAAAATGATTTTATGTCTTCTATGTTTTTCTTTCTGTGGCTCCTGATAGTACATAGCTTCTTGTATTCACCTTTAAAGAAACTAGTGGTATTCTTATCTGCAGAGCTCTATTTTCTGAAGTTGAGCCCTGCAGGCATTTTAAAAATAAACTTGGCATGCTACACCCAACTATAAGGAGAAAATTTCACTCTTGTCTTACAGCCTTTTTCTTTTTACTCTTCTATTTATTTAATAGTTGAAGTCACTGAAAAGCTGCAGTTGGGGTGCTTGATAGTTGATTGTAGGTGAAGTGCTGGAGGGGGCCTGTTCTGCAGGAGAACCTGATGCTGACACACCTGGGAGGAGGGGGAGTGAACAAACTCACTGCACTAAGAATGTTCTTAAGCATTTCAGTTCAAGTGCAACACATGTCCAGTCTCCCAGTGTTTTTCTGCATTAGCTCTTGCTTCCCATGTTTCTTGATCATTCTTTGGATACTCCCACCATCCATCCTGATTTTCTCCTCGGTTCTCTCTGCTGTGCCATTTCAGACTCTGAGTAGACTTTGCCTCTAATCTGTGTCTCTTTTTTTGACTTTGGATCAGTAAAACACTTTGAGCAGGCTGCTGTTCATTTTCTTTCTCTTAATCCAGTACTTTCACTGACTGCTCCAAATATTTTTTCCATTTTTCATTTAGATTTATGTGGTTACACAAAGTAATACCTGGATTGGTTACTGGGAGCATGTATACTTGACACTGTTTTCCACTGCCTCCCTTTTCTCTGTCATAACAGACACATAAGTTATTTCCTTAATTTTCTTTGTTTTCCTGCCAAAGCCACCTACTCTGCCTCACTCCAGCATATGTAGGAGGTTTTGTTTAATATTGAAAGGTCAGCTCTGCAGTCGGACAGTAATACCCGGCTTGTGTTCTTTGCTTTCCTCCCTGCTGCTCCCTGCCAAAAACTCCTTGTTGGGGTTTTTTGCCCTGCAATGTAATCATAAAAACCTTGGCTGTAGCTAACCTGCTTCTGGGATTAATTAGCATGCTAGGCATAGCCTGTTCCCCAATTTATCTGTGAAAATCCTAAAGCTCTTTCACTCTCCAAATATTCAGAAAGTTCAGATCAATGTACAACAGCCCTGAGGTGGATGGTAGGCTGGGAGAGAAAAGGACATCCTGGAGAGGTGAGAGATGAGCACAAGTACTGTTGGCTGGGAGAGGGAATTTATTCCATGTTTTTATAACCAGAGTTATAAAACATCACCCGAGTGATGTTCAGGGCAGAGGGAATGCTGCAGTCGCTGGCAGATCTTTGGAGTAAGAGAGGAGACCTTGCTTGTTTCACATATTTCCTTTTCCTTAAACAAACAAACACAACCCCTTGTGATACCCAGGTGTCTGAGCAGGAACTTCAGTTTAGCCCTTCTCATCTGCCCCAGTCTGGCTACAAATACTTAGGAAGTTTTGTGTTTGTAGTGGGTTTGTTTGTGGTTTTGTTTTTTCTTTGGAACAGAAGATTCTGTACCATCCCATATCATACTGGTAACACTGGTATTGAGATACCACCATTAGAGTAGTTCATAGAAGCCACACACTTTGTCCAAGTGGTTTTGTTTCATGCCACTTCAAAAGAACCAAAGAGACTGTTTTGCTGTATTACCAATATGTGGATTTGTACCAAGTTTCAGAGGCTGCAGGATGATGATAGATGGTCATAGTTAATCATCATGTTTCATGTACAGACAAGAGTTTAGGTCTTGTGATGGAGAAATACACAAGTCGTAAGTTCCCATAAGGATTTTACTCTTGAAGTCTAAACCTGAAGGTAGCAAAGTGAGCTCTTTATGCACATTGCAGACCATTGCTTCTGGTTACCCTAAACCCTGGTTATTCTGTGCAGCACACCTCTGTTATTTTGACTAAGAAACATCTTCCAAATATTTTTGGTTTCTGTTTTCTCACTCAGCCACTGTTGCCACCAGTCCCTGTAAACCTAGCACAGAATTCCTAAAATCAGCAGCAAGATGGGTTGGAAGAAATGAGTCCCCTTTTCTAATCTTAAATGAGTTATTATTTGTGATAGTTACTGGTTTTATGGAGTTTAATATTTCAATTATGTTGCTTTGGGGTGGTGTTTGAATAATCTGATTGTAACTCTCTAAAGTCACTTATAAAAACATATTTACTGGGATTTTAGTTAGATATAAATGAAAGAAAACCAAAACTTGTACATTGTAGGTAATGCTGGAGTATCACATTGCATGTAGCTGCCAGTAGGGGAAAATGTACCATTTAAATCTGACTTTGCCAAAAAGCTTGTGATGTGAGTTCTGGTTTCTTTTCATTAGGTTTTTAAGACAATTATAAGTTGTGTTTTGTCTGAGCAGGATTGAACGCTGCCCATTGTGACTTTAGTTGTTTCTCAGCATTAGTACAGGCCTGGTTCTTAGGTCAGCCCAAGATGGAAAAATAGATTTAGTTCAAATGTGAAGAATAATGGAAAAACTTAGTTTGTCAGTACCTGCTATATTAGAGGGAAAGCTATGAATGCTATTTTTTTTTTTACTGTGGCACTTAAAGGCAGTATTGTTTCCCATGGCACTCCAACAGAAAAAAATTGACTTGAAGGTGAATGATACTCAGAAGAGTATTCTCCAGGATATCAGTGGGTGGTGGCAGCCACAAGTTAAATTAGATGATTGTTATATTTGGAGTGAAATCACTCCTGTGTCCCTCTGATAATCTAGCAATTCTACTTTTCTTCACGCTGTCAGTAAGATTGGATAAGCCTTTCCTTTCATATCTTAAATGCTGTAAGTAAAATTTAGCTAGTTTTCCTTTAATCAGATACCAAGACAAAAGTATGTATGAAGTTTTCAATAACAAACTCTCCCTTTGATGACCAAAGTAAAACTAAGGAACAACCTCTTAAGTATCACATCATCTTAAAAGGTAACAAGAAAGAGCAACAGAAGTTGATGGACTTGTGCAATTTTTGAAGGATGATGCTTGACTTGTTTTAGACTGACAGGGAAGGTAATTACTGCATGCAGGTTCCTTCTGAGCATGTTGCCTGTCACGAGGCATTTGTATTTCGGAAGCTCCAGCTTAAACACCTCACTTCCCCCTGTCACTGCAGCACGGTGCAAGAGCAGCAGCAGCCTCCTGCAGGAATGGGACAGGGCTCTGTCAGAGCTTGGAAAGCACCAGGAAATAAATAGGAAGTCAGGATGTGTATCTGGAAAGTACTTTATTATATGGTTCTTGTAGTTATTGTTGCCAGACCTGTTCTGCTGCACTTGTCAACAGCCCAGCCCTGCAGGGTCTCCTTCACTTCCCTCATCCATCAGCTCTTCCCAGATCCCACGGCACCGAGCTGCTTCCACAGAGTCAGGTCTGTAGGTTCTGCAGACTCCCTGCGTTTGGAATCTCAGGCTCACACAGACGGCTCCTGCACTGCACTCCTGTCTGTCTGGGCTGTGACACCTGTTCCTCTCTCACACCCTGTGCGATGCCAACCAGTGTGTGACACGAAGGGCTGCAGGGCAGCGTCAGTGGTGCTGTGGCAGCTCCCAGGGAGCTCGGTGACTCTGAGTCTGTCCCCTGTGTCATCCCCCCACTGTCGTGCAGCCCAACATATGATGCCACACACAAAACCAGAAGGAAGTTAAGAGTGTGTGATTTGTAGTTTTGCCTTGACTTTAACCTTTCATGATTTGGCAGCGTTCTGGAAGGCAGTAAAAGGAAAAATGTAGTTCAATCTATTACAGAGAAGAAAAACTGTCATAGATGAACACTGTTTTGAAGCTCTCAAACATGAGGCTGTACATGTTGAGGCAAAATTTTGCTCAAGATTTATTTTGTAGCTCAAGAATTCATGTTTGGAGATTTTATTTTTTAATGCAACTTGTTAAAACCTTTGTTACTGGTACTTTGCTAGAAAAACCCTTTCGAGTTTTCTTGATCTTGAAAGAGTTGATACTTTTATTCTCTTCTTGAGAAACTCTGGCATTCTTTTAAGTAATAAAAACAGACTGGTTTTCATGTTAGTTCATTTTTATCTTTCTGCTTTCACCAGGAGTTAAACATCCTTTTAGAATTTCCTTTTAGAATTCCTCTTTCAGAATTCTCAATACCTTTATTTCTTTTACCTCCTCGGACCTCTCCTTATCTGCATTTGACTTTATAATCCTTTTTCACTCTATTTCTTCTGTAGTTTTAATTGTTATAATTTGTATTCTTGTTTACTTAAGACCAAAACAAACCCCCAAAAGACTGTTGAAATCGCCAGGAAGGCTCAGGATATGAACCCAAGGAACAAAAGCATCCAAAGTCTTAATTTGCAATGTCAGTTTTAGTTCTACCTTTTTGCTCTCTGTATTTTTTCCCGTGAATTTGCATAGTGAAGTCCTCAGAGGAGGATCAGTTTAGTTTTGCTAAGCAATGAAGCCCTCCCCATATCTGAAGTAATTTTAAAAGAAACAACTCCATCAGTGAAATAATAATAAGCTGTAATACATCGATATGGGCCAGTTAAGTTGTGTCTCTCATTTCTTTGGTAAACTTCAAGGAGCAACTGCTTTACGCTTATCACAAGCTTTGATTTCTTTGATTTAATGTTAAAAGCAGCTCTTGCTTTACAGCTGTTCAAGACTGCCTGATTTTCTTGGGCTGGAACTTTGGGAGTGCTTGGCTTGCTGCCTGGTTTTCAGCAGCTTGTCAGGGACAGATGTTGTGCTGTCTCCTTCTGAGTATTTTAAAGCTGCTCAAGTGAATTCTTCAGACAGCACTTATAAATCCACATGGAGGCTTTTGAAGGCCAATAATTTAAACTGTAAGGCTAAAAATTTAAAAGCTTAAATGGCATATTTGACATGCTAGTCAGTGAGAACATGCACAAAAAAAATCAGCATTTGCTAGTTTAAACATATATTTAGAAAAAAATAAATGCAAATTCTAATAAACTCTGGTCATTATGTAAGAATATGAAACAGGAGAATATTTAACTCTTCACTGAAGAGCATGTTGCTCTACTTTGTCATATGTCTGCGAGATACAACTTTGAATATTTAAACCTGCATGTGATTGTCATGGATTCACTGTGCCTAGTTCACATAATTCCAGATTCATGTACATACTTGAAAAAGTTAAATGATTTGCATGTCCATAACTACCAGGAGAAATGTGGACTATAAATCAAGTCTGACAGCAACGTCAGTCATAAAAACTGTCAGTGTTTCATGTAATTACAACCTCAAAAATGCAAGCCTAGAGTATATTTGTTTAAAAATTGCTCAAGTCTACTGTTCTATACCATACTGGCATAAGGATAGTTTCAAACCAGTAGTAAGAATGCTGGTTATTACTGGAGTAAAGGAAATTCGAAATAGGACAAAATGTTTTGGGTTTTTTTAAAATTTTTAGATAAAAAACTTAGGACACTAAGTTGAACACAAGTGTGCTTGATAATAGATTTTTTCTTAATCTTTTGTATTTTCCCATTCTAGAGAAACTGCTGGATGAGAAAAGGGATAAGATGTATGAGGAGGAATTCAGAACAGTTGGTGGCTTAAAGAATGGAAAATTTCACTTGAACAGTTTAGTACCAAAATTGGCTAGAAATATTTTCCTGCTCCATCTCTCATTCTTTACTTTACTTTAATGACATGTACCATCCTGATACATCTGCTTCCTTCTGGGGGTGTTCTGTGGTGTGTCAGCCACTGAAACAAGGCTCTTGTCAAGATTGAAAGGACCAGACCGTTTAAGCTAATCTAAGTGCAGAGGATCCAAGAGAACAGAAAATACTTTCATTAGAAGTTACAGCCTGGTTTTGTTTTTCTTCCCTCAGTATGCTAATTGAATGCATCTTATTTTCTGTAGTTATCCCTTTCTCCTTTATTTTTTTCCGTGATAAAAGGTATAGGGATTTTGTGTAAATGTGCTGTGTGTTCTTCAGTGTCCAGTGAGGCCGTAGGAAAAGAAGATACAAGAGCTCTCAGCTGTCCTTTATTTGGCTTCTGGCTTGTGAATAAGCATGAATGATGATCCTCAAGTTGAACTAAACTGAGTAATAGGAATCTGTATTGTCTGAGTTCCCTTTAAAGGGGATTTAAAGTGTTTGGGCTTTTTAAAATGCACTTATCCTCACAGCAGTTCTGTTTGTGAGCTTTTATTGCCACTGTTGTCCATGAAGGGCTGATTTATAAAGCAGCACAATATTTTTGCTTGCCTTGTAGTGAGTTCTGGCACAGTGCATTGGAAGTGCAAGGTTAAACTTACTAAGGGATGATCTGGAAGTTCAGCAGCAATTTATGCAGAGGCCACAGGGTACAGTATCCTGCAAATAAAATAAGCAGTTAATCACGTATTTGTGCTTAATTATCCCCTTTCTGTATGACCGTGGTTTATTTCACTTGTTATTGTTTCATTATATCCAAGACTTAGGTCAGTATTCTCAAATACTGAATACTTGATAGCTTAGAAAGGAGATGCAGATACTTCTGTAATTGAAATATGGTAATAATGGTGTTAATGCATGAGGTGAAAGAAATCTTACTTCTTATAACTATTGTTTTCTAATTTCTATGGTAACATGAATAAATTTATTCAGTTAACGTGTTCCTGGTCGATATGCCCTGGGGTCTACACATGGAGCTGAGGAAGGAGATGTGAAATGTTTAGTCTTTTTGTGGTTGTTTAGTTTGTTGGTGTTTTGTGGGCTTTTTTGTTTTGTTTTGGTGTTGTTTGGGGTTTTTGTTATATTGTTTTTCTAAAAGCATGTGATGTGCTTGTGGGAGTGACAAGATGCATACCAGATGTGGAAGGGAGTTTGGCACTGCTCGTCCCCCAGGGCTGGATGAGCAGGATGGGGTGCCCAGCCTGCTGTGGTGGCAGTGTGACAGTGTGCAATAGATTTACCTTGTTTCACTTCTTAATATGGTTTTTGTTTTCTCTGTAGAACTGTGTGGAATTTATATAGCTCTTATCTTTCTATATATGAACTGAGCTCTTAAACCATGCTATTAGATCTGCGTCTTTTCAGTCCAACCAGTAACCTTTATAGTAGTTTTGGAGTTTGTAAGCAGACAGTGCTAGCATGACAACCTGTTGTTACAGACTACACTGTGTATCTTCATCTCTTCCAGATTTTTATCTTCATCTCTTCCAGATTTTTATCTTCATCTCTTCCAGATTTTTATCTTCATCTCTTCCAGATTTTTATCTTTTATCTTTATCTCTGCCAGCTTTTTAAACACACAAATGAAATTTGAATTGTCTATTCTAATTTATACATAACAAGAAAGTTACAAATCTAATTTATGCATAAGGAAAAAGTTACAAATCTGAGTTCATCAGTTAGTCATCCTTCACTCATTTCCTGATTTCCCTGAAGAAATCCCTTTCCCTTACCTACTTCTTTCTGCCTTCAGACTTGTACAATTGCAAATGATGTTGATGCACAATGAGATGTATTAATGCAGCGGTACGTTTTCCTTTCCAAATGTAATCCACATTGAATAATGAGAAGCACAGGCTGATCTCATTTGCGATAGATGTGGTGTTAGCAAAAGATCATTTCTTCTCCTGTCCTTGATGAAAATTAGGCTGTCAAAGATGCTTGCTGTCCATGTGTTAGCAGATGGGTTTCCTTGGTGCTACGTGTCACCAAGTTTTATTATGGTAATGGCTCAAGAAAGGAATTGTGGAGAATAGGTTGTCATCAGCTAAGCAGAATTTAACAAAGAAAAAGCATCCTGACAAAGTTCATTTAGAACGATGGCCCATCATCTTATAGTTTGTCATCTTTAGGATTTCACAATTCTGTGGAAGAAAGAAAAGATACAAAGGTACATTATAAAAAAGTAGGAGCCTCCCCTTGTTCATCTTTCATGTTCATTGTAATGAAACCTGGCTGAAGTTGGTTAGTTTGTGTAGCAGATAGTTGGTAGTTTTTATTAAAGAACTTTATTAAAGAATTCTCTTCTAAGTCCACTTTAATTAAAAATCCTGGGAATTAACTATATGCCAACTGATTGCAAAATAGGGGATGTAAATGTTGTGGTTTAACTTGAATATTAGCGAGAGACAGTGTGATTCATTTTAAATTTCAGTCTCTTACAGACTGATAGTAAAATGTTCATTAATTCTGATCTCAGATGGTGCATAAAGTCTTCCAAGTTTTGTGGGGTTTTGTATTAACTTATGAAAACAGTCACAATAAGGCAACTCTGTAAAATATATGCAAAACTCTGAATTTGAACGCTGCAGATGGTGGAGTCTCTGCATTTCTCCTGTCACCAAGGAAGCTTTAACACAGGCTTTAGTACTGACCGCAGGATTAGAATATCTTCTACTCAACAGGTCCTTTGAGATAGTAACTGCACTCAGGATAATTGAATCTGAATAACAAAATGGTTTTGAGGAACCTGTGCTTAACCAAGTAAGACTGAATGTGTTCATCACACTATCAAACACAGGCATCCTCCAACCAAGAAATGCCTGTGCAAGCTTTTTTTTTAGCATTTTGAGTGTGGCATCAATGAGTGTGTAAACTGGCAACCAGATTAATACACGTTTAGAAGTACCCTGGCTGCCCAGAGGAGAAGCATTGGGATTTAAAAAAAAGAGGAAAGAACAAAGGGGTGGAAAAAAGTGTCTCCAGTTTCCTAAGTTTTAAAAGCAAGAGTACAGTAGTATAAAGCCAAAAACATAACCTTGTTGTCTGAACTGACTTGCACAAAAGTAGGATTGGAAGGAATGAATAATGAAAACTTTACTAAGGAGGATCTTGTATTCCTCTCTTATGCTTTCTGCCCAGTAATGCCCAAGTATCTCGTGATGACTTTGCTATATAGATTGTTGTTGTTGGTTTGGTTTTAGGCCAGCCAAGCAACAACCCTCCAGCAAAACAGACTGCACACAGTGAAGGTCACAGGTCACTCTTGGGAGCTGGTTTTTCTCTCAGTGCCTGCCTCTGCCATTCATGGTCTCTGGGAGGCAGGACATGAGGTGACTTCAAGAATCTGTCACTGACTTTTAGCTGAGGAAACTGTGTACAGTTAACATGTTAAAAAGTTTCTGAAAATGCCTATACTAATGGGAGATCTCTTTAAAGGTACTCATCCCCTTCTTTTTTTTCAGGATAGTGATAGGAAGTAATTTTGTAGTCAGGATCTGAAGAAACAGTCTAAAAACTGTTTCTTACCTGGAACTGCAGTGAAATCTTGTAATAACTCTGTGCTGGGCCTGGCTGCAGTTGGGAGGTTGCCTGCCTGCACAGCAGCCCATGTGTGACTGCACATCACGCACTGGTGGCTAAAACAGTGCTGGAGAGTAGGCTGGGGCTGGGCAGGAGGTGGTGAGTGGACACAGCCAGGACAGTGACCTCAGCTGACCACAGGAATATCATATTCCATACTATGTGGTGCTGTCCTCAGCAGTTGGAGCTCAGGCAAAGGAGGAGTAAGGGGGAGGATGTTTCTGATTATGATACTTGTCTTCACAAGCATTGCTTGTGCTGGGGCCTCATTTCCCTGGAAGCCACTGGGCATCTGCCTGGTGATGGAAAGCAGTGAATGGATGGATTCCTTTTTGCTGTTCTTGTTAAACTGTCTCTATCCATGAGTCTTTTTGCCTTCCTTCTGTTTTTCACCACATCTCATGGGAAGGGGTGGTGAATAAAAGGCTGGGTGGGTGTTTGGCAGCTGTCTGGAACCAACTCACCTTAAACTCTTCCACTGGATGGCTGGTACGGATAGACTCAAAAAGCCATTGCAGGTAGAGGATGAATGTGAGGCCAGACCTGTTTTATGAAGTAAGAGGACCTAGTCTGCTGCTGCAAAGGGGGGATTTACCAGGAGAGTTGCAAAACCAAGTGCACATAAGCATCTTTAAGGGGTTGGTGTAGCTGGTAGGAGGCATGTGATAGAAACCAGTATGTGTGTTCTGTGCTCTCCAGCCCCAGTCCTGATCAGCCTGGTGATGTGGAAGGTGCAAGACAGGCTTTCAGACTAAGTTCACAATCTGTCTGGGAAAAAAAAACCAAAACAAGTGAGCCTTTTTTGTTTGGTTGGTTGGTTTTGGTTTCTGGAGAGCAACTTTGATGCTGGTGGTATCTGCTGTTGCCTTTTCGAAAGGGTTTGTGTAGTGAGCACATGGCACTTGGTGACTGTCAGACTGCTCTTGTGCTCAGCTGAAAGGGTAAACTATTGGAGAGACCACGTGTGAGGACTTGGAATTTGTGTCTCTGGAATATTGCATCTTTGTAACCTGTATTTACAGAGTGAGAGTTGCAGAATGAAATATTTCTGTATTACTTGTCAGTGGAGGGGATTATTAATTACAGACTAGCTCTTGCGAGCAAATTGATAAAATCTGGCTGTGGAGCTCTTTTCCTGCATGGGTAAGTAGTGCATTGAGCTGTAAATAGATGTATCAGGCCTTCTACTTTAACATGGCAAAAATTAAAAGTTAAAGTTGGTGAGCAGGTTCAACACTAAATAAAATTACTAGGCCATCAGATAAATGTTTATGCAGAATGCAGTTCGTCTTCATTATTCAGTATCTTGAAACCTAAGATAAATAGGATACTTGATGCATTTTAGTGTTCTGTTCAAGTTCTCTTTAAAATTAACCAGATGTGGCTTCATCAGTTTTTCCTTGAGGGAGCTTTGGTATCATATTGCTACATAGCAGAATAATTAGAGAAGTGCACTCAGTGAAGTTAGAATTGTATATTTGCAAGATATAAATGCAGTTCTCTGGCCAGTGAAGTCCAGGAATTAAATTGCTGAATTAATCTGTCAGAAGCAAAGTCAGGAGAAATTGTTGATAGCAAGAAAAGAAAGTCTGAAGTTCACTTGTTTGCTTTAGCTTTATACAGTCTGTTACTGCCTGGCAAACAGGGCAGGTACAAGGCTCTAATAAGCCGTGGGAAGGGCTGAGAATTACACAGAACTATTTTGCTCATCAAATAAGTCCACAATGGCTAAACAACACTATAAGCAATTTTCTTCTGTTTCTGCTGTTTACTGTCAATACCTTTTTATGTATTGATGAAAAGGTATTTTTAAATCTGTGATTATTAATGTAGTAATTATTTTTTTAAAGGTGTGTGTAATCAGAGCACCTTAGGATGCTGAATCCAATGTTAATAGCCAGCCCTGAAAAATGTCTTAGCTTGTCCAATGAATTGTCCCACCTGCCTTTTGTCTTTCAAAATGGTCTTTAAGCCTTCAGTCAGCGTTAGTTCTCCCTCTCTCAGAGTTCTGCCTGAGACTCCATGGTGACCTGCTTTGAGATGCTGTATCTTCAGATTCTTATTTCAGTTCAGAATGAGTTGTACAGAATGTCATGTCAGTGGATTTGAATGTTATACCCAAAGTTGAAAGCCTTTGAAATGCACAGTAAATACCTAAACTCTATTTGACACCCTAGGAAGGTACTAGCGGCGAGTCAGGAACTGATAAAAAGCAATCTTATTTTGCTCATACAATTATAAGAATAAACTTAGATGGTGTAAGAATTAATGTGGGAATCAGTTGCAAAGTATATGAAAAATTTTAGACTTAAGAACACAGTCCATCCTAAAAATGTTAAGGGAACCTTTACATTTAATGGTGTGTCGATACATGTGATCACTTTTCCCAAAATGCAGCAGTCTCTTTTCACTCCTACCTGTTTCTTCTCCTCTCAGAAGTGTTATTTCAGCTTACTGGAAAAACAATGTTTTTCCAATCTTCAGTACTTTTTAAAAAAACCCAACATATTGTGGTTTATTGTTGACAGGTCAAAATAACAAGATGCTTTTTGTGGTGTATTCTGAACTTGAAAGGCTTTTAAAAAATCATATATGTGCCATACAGCTGAATTTCTAATTATGTGTGTTTTTAATTTCTAGAAAGCCATTATAGAATGGCTTTATAGATGTTGTACAAACATGCAAGAAGGCACTGGTCTTGGCTGTCCAGTTTGAGACTTGGAGATGCGTTTTATTTTGATCCACGCTCTTTTAGAACAACTCCAGAAGCTTTAGATAAGATGTGAGGTTTCTGCATTCCTTGCTCTAGCTGGTGTTTGTGCTGTTTGACCATGAGCAGGATGCTTAATGGTTGTGTGCTGTTATTGTCTGAATTTGATAGATTAAACTGAGCCATGTAGATATCAAAAGTGTAAAATTGTTCTTCAAACTTTCATTTTGTAGATGCTCTTCATTTTCTGAGTTGGTTTTGTTTTTAAATTTGGGTTTAGAACTTTAAAGTCATTAAACAATTGCAGCAGAACTTGTTCCAGCTTTGCTCATTTGGTGTGTTCCAAGGGAAAGAGGCGAATTGCTGCTCCTGTGCTCAGCTGCAGGTCAGTGTGCATTAAACTCTGCCTCACCCCGTGCTATTCTGAGCTGCTGCAGCAGCCAAGTGCTGAGTTCAGCCAGGTACACCAGCAATGCCTGGATGGCCTGGGGATGTTGTCTGTGATGGGATGAAATCACACACCTTGTTGTTTTAACATATATGAGAAAAAAAAAACTTAGAAGAGTCTGGGGGAGAGGTTTCAAGGGCAGAGCTGAGCTGGTGCAGTGTATGGCCTTCAGTCTGGCTCACACAAACAGGGCAAGGGACATTTTGTGCCAATATGTCTTGCTCTTTTATTACAGGAATTGGCTGAAGGCCAGAGTATAAATTCTGTGTTAGAATTACTGTTTGTAAAGCCCTTCTGATCCCACTTCCAGCTTACTTAGAGCCACAACTGGTGAACTTGCTTGTAGTGGTGGCTGTGATTGAACTGTGCTCTTGGATTGCTTGGAGTCCCCCAGCAAATTAATAAGGTGTGTTCATAGACATAGGAAAACTCCCTCCTAAGGTGGTTAAATGTGTTGATTTGAATCTGGGTGTAGGAATTTTTCATTACAGAATCCTTTCCCGGGTATCCTGGAGTACTCCCAGGGTGGCTGTCGGCTTCTGTGACTTTCAGTATGAGGTTTTGTGTTCAATAACGTTTTGCTAAACGTTTTGAGATGGGAATTTGTTTTGTTTGCTGGATGTTTCTTCTATGAACTTTCCGAAAGAGAACTTAAGTGCTGCAAAAATACCCCATGCAAACATTGAATTACATGGTTTGATGTTTATGGTCAAATGCCAATTATCCTGAGGTCAGGTAATTAGATCAAATGTTTTTCAGTATTCCATGTGGTTGGCAGTGACTATGTCATATTTATAAGTAAAAGCAAACAAGTGATGAGTCATGTGATAGGAGCTAAATATGTGTATTTCAACAATCTGTTCTATTATAAATATATTTTGTTATTTAGCATCTAAAATACTTCATTTTGCAGCCAGTTTTTATAAAAGTTGGCATATCCAGAGGTTATTATTCTGTATATGCCTTGTGTTCCACTTGAATGTGGAAGTATTCTGAGTTTGAGAGGCAGAAATAGTTAAATCAACCTAAACAATAAGTTGGTCTTTAAGATGTAATACAGTCAAATATTTTCAGCAAGTCTAGTGTTTTTCTGAAAAGTACAACGAGAGTGATATGATAATGTTTGAAAAATATCCTTGTCTGACTCAAGGGGTAACATTGGCATAAATGCCATTCAAGTTGCATGTGAATAGATAAAATATCCAGGTAGATGCCTTTTGGGGCAGATAATCATGTACTGTGCATCCTTTTGCCACAGTATTGTGTAGTTCAGCTTTTGTGAATTCTGTTTGTACCCGAGGGAAAGATTTTAATAGTAAATTAAACTAATAGTTTATTCTGCAGTCTTTAGCCAGGCTTCCCAAAACAGGTGTGCTTTGGGGGAGGTGGATATTGCTGCTCCATGATTTAGTGGGACCTGGTGGATGTGCAGCTGGAAGTGACACACAGCGAGAAACGAGGGATGAGCCTCTGGATTTACTGCAGCAAGGAGTATAAACTCGCTGGCTGGTTGGGAGTGTAGCACTGAAAGGCTGCTATTGCTTTGCTGTCCCTGTGGGTGTGTTTTAGGGAAATGCAGCCCCGAGAGTGGCTGCAGCAGCTCGAGTGCAACGCGATTGTGTCATGTTCCGACAAAAGCTTTGCTGTGCGACCACATGACTGCGGCATCCAGAAATAATCACATAATCTCGCTGCCAGAGGGCCTGGCTTAGACTGGCAGCACAACTCTCTAGCCAGAGCCTAACTGATCTTTTCTGTATTTTTCCTTTTTTTTTAGCTGAAGATGGAAGGAACCTTTTAAATGCACCAGGCTCCTTGTATTGCTTGTCTGGTTTTTATTTGCCAGATATTGTAGGAAGTGAGTTGTATATTTAAAAATAATTAAAGTTGTACAAATGCATAATATTTTTTTTAAAATGGAGTTTTGCTTTAGAGGACAAATCTTAAAATTAGAAATAATTCCAGGTTATTGCCTGTAAAAAACAATGTATCTGGGAATAGTTGCAGATTACTGAATTTCCATTTTGTTCCTACGGTTGTGTTTTTTACTTCTGGTGGCATTTCTGTAAAGCTCAGTAATTCTCTTATGCAACCACTGGCAGCAATAATACGCTCTAAAAAAACACAAGAGATCTAGTCAAGGCTAGGACAGAATTTAATGCTTTAAATAGGGAAATCTATTGAGCAACCAGATCCAGTGAAAGATGCCCCTGCCCACAGCAGGGGGGTTGGACCAGATGTCCTTTTAAGATCCTTCCAACCGAGCTTGTTCTATGATTCTGTGAAGTGTTAATATGTTCAAACTTGTTCCTGTTTTGAGACAATTGTTTTACCTTTGCTACTTGTCTTTCCTACTTAGATGGCAAAGGGAAGAAGACACTATTGGTAAAATCTGCCAGGTTTTTGTGTGAAGTGGTTTGGTTTTTTGTTGGGTGATTTTTTTTTTTGAGACTGAATATAATGTTATATAATTGTAGAAGACATATATGGGTTTGGTGGGGTTTTTTTAGTTCTGTATTCAGCTTGCCAGCTTACTTTCCCTGTTGTATGCAACATTTAGGAGGCTGTTGGGAAGGGATGCTTTAGCTTTTGTCAGAGTAGGTTTCTCTTGTCAATAGAGATTATAAATAAAGACAGGCAGTTCTCCTGCTTCATGTAACCAAAAAAGCAGGGAGGGAGACTTGATGCCCAAAACTTGGCTGTGTAAAAGCTGAAAGTTGTTCCACAAGTCTTGCGTGTTCAGTTGAAGATGTTCCTCTCGTTGCAGAGGAATTGGGCTAGATGATCTTTGGAGGCCCCCTCCAACCCAAACCATTCCACAATTCTAGTAAAAGTGTGGAAGATCTATTTCCTCATTTTCAGATGCCTGTAATGTCTTCACTGAACTGATCTCTGAAGCTTCTTTTTTTTCAGATGCCTCTTTGGCTGATAAATAACATCCAGTTAGGGATAACTTTTGATGCTACCAAATTATGCAATGGCTGGTGTGTGGACCTGTTATTTTTATGGCTGTTGCTGTTCTTCCCATATTCAGTAATACCAGGAGTCTCATTTTAGAGTTCTAGTCTTTTTGGGAAAAAAGATACATATATATGGATAATTGTGCAGTAAATTGTTGATGTTGGTGCTTTCTTAGAACCTCTTTTCTTTCAGTGTAGAGACCATTACAATGTGTGTGTAGAGTTTCAGATGTAGTGGGCTTTAAAATGTGAAATATAGCTCTTCTGTTGTATGAAATGATTGCTGTATACATGAAAAATTATTTCAGCAAAGCTTGCGGGGCTTTTTTAACTTGGCTCACAAGTAATAAAAGTGCCAGATGACAAGAAAAATCTTGTGAACAGGTGTTCACAATTTTTTTATTTGAATGTCTCAGTAACCTTTCTTGCTGCTTATTCATGCTATTTTTTCCTGCAAGTATTTATTGTTTGAAATTACAAAAAGTTATGGTAGCAATATTTCTTAAGCTTGCTGAAGGGTGGTTACTGTATTCATTCCTAACCTAAGTGAGGCTGAAAGTTTCAGATTTAGTGTGTTTCAGCCTTAGTTACATATAAAAAAGGTGAATTTCCTCAGGTACAACAGTTTCAGATTTGTAACTTCAGGCAAAACTTTGGAATTAATTTAGATTCTGTCCCTACAGGCTCCTTGAAAGGGGAGAGCATTGTCGTGGTGGTGCTTGTGCAGGGCTGGGAGCTGTGCCAGGGAAGGCTGCAAAAAGCCCCACCAGTTTAGGGTAATTCACTTTTCAGTTATCATAGAATCTTTTATCCAGGAATCTCCAAGTGCTCTATAAACACTTATGGCTTCATTCTCACAATGTTCTTCTGTATTTGCAATAAGGGAGTGCTGTGAGAGTGAAATGTTACCTTAATTTTCCACATGCGAGATGGGCACGTTACGGGTTAGTGCAACAAATGTTCCTGATGACATGAGATTGTGAGTCACAGAGCAGACCACAGTTTTATTAAACTTCATCATGCAATTGCAGGCGAAAAATTAAAGGCTGTAATCATATTGTTAAAGGCCTAGAACTGCTCCACAGTCACAGAGGGATTCGGTGCTGATGCTGGTGGCAGATACTCACACAACAGTCAGCAGCACTGCCAGGCCCAAAGCTCATCACTCTGCTCATCGTTCACCAGAAGTGAAAGTTAAAATAGGATTAAGCTCAGGAAGATCCGCTCCTTGTTTAATCCATTTGTTGGCTCATTCTGCTTTCTCGTTTTACTTTGATTAATACTATTTTGTACAGTTTCTCAGTAATGAAAAAGTTGGTAAAATGGCTTTTAAAGAGCTTCAGTGCTTAATCACTTGAATACAAGTTAGAAAACGGAAGGAAACACAAAGAAAACAAACTAATTGAATGATGCTACAGATCTCTGCTGCAAGAGAAGAGTTAAGAGGATGCAAGTTCTTCTGTTTCCTTGGGCGGCCACCTCCTTTCTCCATTGCCTTTTCTTTCCCCTTGTCTTATTTAATCAATATAGTTTTCGGCTTACTGCTTCTTTGTATTGTGGTTCCTTACCAAAAATGTCACCAGCCTAGCAGTGCTTCAGGTTACAATCTGTATCACATCAGCTGCCTGATGCTGGAACTGGAGTTACTGGTTTTGGTCGAACCTCCCCAACATGGTCATTTAATGATGGACTTGTAAAAAGCAGGGGACTTAATGTGGAAGCATTTACTGTGTTTTCGTGATTTATTTTTCCACAAAACTTTGGATGCTGGGTGGAATAACAATTTTATTTCAATGAGAAATCATTAGAGTAAGTTTCTTGGAGACACGGTTTCTGCCAAGGGGAGGTCATGTGTAGTAAAGTTGGTAACTGTGAAATTCAGTAGTTTATGAAAGCTTTTATGAAAGGAGTCAAGAGTAAAAAAGCTTCACTATCAAATATTCTTGATTAAAGGATCTGCTTTTCCTTAGAGCCACATCAACATGTCTGTGCAAACATGGAAGGCAAATACAAAGACTTCTTTCTTGTTTGGGTATTATTTGTTGTGGTGATGCTGTTTTCTGGAGTCCTCATGCTGCATCAACACTTGTGTGTCTGGGAAGATCTGTGAAGTTGACTCAAGTGAAAAATTCAAGAAAGGAGAAAGACATGCCAGTGCTGCAGAACATCAGAAATCTTTCTCTGGGAATCCAGTGGAGGTTCCATGTTTTCTCAGGATTGTTTTCACTTTACAGAGAGGAAAAAGTTACTTGTGAAGCTTGAATTTATCCAATTACTTACATAGTTGGCACACATTTTTTTTTTACTTTTTTTTGGTAAATACTTGAGGAAATTTGTATATAACATCGTAAAGATAAATTGTGAGTTTGATTGGTTCCCTGCTTCCACTTTGTTTGGATAGTGACACCTCTAGATGAATCTGAAAGTAAGTTTTATAGCATGACAGAAAGCATCTTTTAAAAATTGGCAAAACCCGATTTGGATTTTATAAAGTCTTTTTTCAGGTTTGGCTTTTGGCTTCTTTCCTGCCCTGAAACCTTATTTTCCAAATGTATATTCGGACTTCTCTTACTGTTTTGCCCCAAATATTTTCTTCTTCTTAAGTACTACTGTATAGCAACACTCCTCAGAACAAGTCCAGATTTCTTCTGTTTTCACCTACAGTGAGGAAAATGGGATTTTCCAGTTCTGCAGTTTAGTGGGGATTCTCAGTTCTTTTGGTGTCTGTGCTAAAATGCAAATTTCTTAGAATATTTGTTGTCTTGAAGGTTCATTTCAATTCAAATATGTGATCATGAACCAAGATTATTGTGCATTAAATTACCACACATTAACTGTGGAAAGCTGCCTCTTACCTCATTTTCCTGAGTCATGGTTTTTATTTTGTGCTTTGAAGCATGTAACAAATGCTACTGCAAAACTCTCAGTATGATTGCTAATAAGTTGTGCAAGTGCTGCTCAACTCCAGGGGTAAAATAACTTAAGTGTCAGGTTCACAGTGGTGCTTTCTGCTGGTTCATGCAGGCATTTCCCAGGTCTGTCTGTGGGGTCACAGTCCAGCTGTGACTGCTCTGAGGGCTCTGGTGACATGAGGCTGAAAAGGCATCAGTTCTTTGTGAAGGCTCTCATAGACTTGTCGCTGCTTTAAGCATGATTTGTGCAGTGTGTGCCATTGGCTTAGCTCAGAGTTGGTGTGTGATGGTCCTTTGAGTCATGAAGTTTCTCTTATATAGAGATAAAAAAGACTTAATGGGTTCTATACATCGTATGCTGCAGTCATTTGTCTTGATTTCTTGGGGTTTTATTCAGTTTTTAGTCTGCAAGTAAAAACCTGTCTGAACTGTCAGTGTGTATTTAAAGATATTTCTATTTACATTGCTTCTGATATAAACAATATGCAGCAGCATCCTTTCAGTTTCCTCTTTGCAGAGGATGTCAGTAAAGATTGGGTTGTTAAAACAGACACTTATTTTTCTTAATTTTCTTCCATTTCTCTGGAGAGAGACAACCACCGCTGTCCCCCCACACCCTTTTCTGTATTTCGTTATGAACATATTTGCAGACTATTTGGGACAAACTTCTGGAGCAATCCTTGAGGCTCACGGGTGGCCATTGATACCTGAGCATGCCAAAGAGGCTTCTTGGCTGTCATTAGCCACTGAAAGATGCATCTTCCTCAGCACACACCTTCCTGCACCTTCCTCCCATCCCCTACGGTGTTGTTGTCTCTGTTGCAGTTCGAAGTGTCCCTTTTGGTAGATCCTGTGTGTCACTGGCAGGCTCAAAGCAAACACCTTACTGAGGATAATCTGTTTAGCTCGTTGCTGTAAATTTCCTGAAGGGAAGTTCTGGCCAGGTGGGGGTTGGTCTCTTCTCCCAGGCACTTGGCAATAGGACAAGGGGGCACGGGCTCAAGCTCTGCCAGGGGAAATTTAAGTTGGAAATCAGAAAAAAATTCTTTCCA
>JAOXXN010000471.1:63914343-63924758 GCA_026770055.1 Myrmophylax atrothorax
TGAGTGCCATGATCTGGTAAAGGGACTGGAGTTGGACCAAGGGTTGGACTTGATGATCTCGGAGGTCTTTTCCAACCAAATTGATTCTGTGATTTGGGACAAAGCACAAAAAGAAGTGACGTGGTAGGTGCCCATGTGAGGGTCCTGCACTGAGGGTGGAAGAGGTTCATATTTCTTTCCATAGCACAAGAAGTAAGGGGCACTGTATGAAGAAGGGTCAGAAGAAACAGAAGTTACACTGTTTTTCCACAGCTGACCTGTGGAGCCCCTTGCCTCAGGATGCTGCAGATGCCCAGTATTTGCAGTATTTTCAGGAAGCAACTGGACAAGTGGAGTAAGTGGAGTCCCAGACACCACTCTAGTTCAGAAGGTTGCTTGGCTACAAGTGATGCCATATCCCAGCTGTCCAGCTCTGGGTGTCTGATCCACACCTGGAAATGGGACCCTGGAATAGATAGACATTTCAGTCCTTATGGGAATTCTGTGTTCCTTGCTAGATCAAACTTATCCATCACACCTGGAATGGGAGCACACTTGGGTTCTCATTTACAATGCTTTAAAAAATTCTGTCAGCTTAAATGTTTGAGTGAACTTGTAAAGACGATGCTGATGTTTGTAGAATTCTTACTGGAGCAATTCTCAGGTGTGAGTTGCAGCTGATGCTACACATCCTGGGGAGAGAACAATAGTGAAGAGGGAGCCTGTTGGCTGTGAATGTTTTCTCCCTTTGCTGTGTGAGCTGAATTAGAAGGTAATGGATGTGCTTGGGTGCAGTGTTTAGAGTGTCTCTGAAAAACTGTGGCTGGTTTGTTGGCAGTTTTGTCTCAATACCAAAAGTAATAACTTTGGATTTAAGGAATAACCTTCAGGTTTGCTGTTATAACACTTCTGCATGTTACAGTAGTAATATATAGCACTATTATAGATAGCATTACTTTTTGAATTTGCAAAATGCTGGATGCTTTCTGATTACAGGAGCAACTTACACTGTCTTTTTGTGTTCTGTAACTTGTTTGTCATCAATGAACCTGTGAGCTTGACATCAAGCATGAGCTATATGCTAGAGGAATGCTAGTGGTAATTTTTTGTTTGTTTGTCTTCTGGAGCAGGTAACAGCTCTAGGTTGTCCTTTTTGGCATGTTCTCTTTGTCTCTTGAATGTTGAAGGAGTAACATGCCTGTAGCCACTTGACACAAAAGGCAAATTCAGATAATTTCTTGTTGCTCTGCAACAAATTGTTGTGAAGACCACCCACAAGCAGAAGCCAACTTCTGAAAACAAAATGTCATCTTAGGTCTGGAAATATTCTTACACTTTGTGTTTATATGGCATACAGAAAAAAAATGGCATTTCTGAAAAGGGAGTGAGTAACAGCAAAACTGAACATCTGAGTAAGTAGGAAAAGACTTGAACCAGTATTAGAGAAAGGTAAGAGAGGAAAAGCAGCGTGGAGCTGATGCCCTGTACAGGTCTGCTGAGCCACTCTGTTTCTTTCCTTGTCTTTGCTGGTGTTTTACCTTCTGGCTTTTTTTTTTGAATGCTTGCTGTGAAGTTGAAATCTCGAAGCTAGAGAAGGTTTCTCAGAATGATTTGGGAGCACTGCAGCGTAACCAGATTATGATGAAGCCTTCTTAGAACTGCAGTAATATAAATATTGTGTTATTAAGGCTGGTTATTAAACTGTAGAAAGGGACAGAGCAGTTTTTTGAAAACTGTAATTACTTAGGTTATTGCCAAGCTGGAATGAAGTTGGTTGTTTTGCCAATAACCAAAAGGTGGAAGATGAGAAGTACGAACAGTGGCATAAAACCTGTGAATGCCCACTGTTGTGCTATTAAAAATTTGTCATTTCCAACTCAAATGTGTTGAGAATTATTTTTATTGCCAGTGACTCTCTCAAGGTGCCACTGAAAAATTAATGTTGCAAAATAATTCCTTTGTGTATGTGAGATAAATAGGATAAGCAAAGAGTTAAGGAAAAGTTTTATTTCAGCTTTGTAAGAGACATTCTGTTTTATCAGTTCATTATCAGAAATCAGTTCAATCTGTCAGTTTGGTGCTTTATGTGAACTTTTCCAATGGCAACCAGCAAAATTTTTTTCCCCTTGTATATAAATCAGTAAATCTGTCAAAGTCTGCCTTCAGCCTGGCTGTTCATCCATATGCTGCAGAATGCTGAAAGAACGGGAATGCAGCTATTTCTTAGGCAGAACTATTTTACTGTGCTCTGGAATGCTGGATGTGGAAGCTAATTAGCATTTTTTTGAAATTTCTTTGTAGTTTATTATTACTCAGTGCAAAATTTCACCTGGGTAAATGCAAAGAAGTTTGTATTTATCTTGGTAGGGTGGTATGAAGTCTGAATGGCAATGGCTCACAATAAAAACCAGGATGGGTTCTTTTTCTAGCATCTTATAAAACAGTTTCTCTAAGCAATTTAACCTTTTCTGTGTGAAGCAGTCACTGGGGAACCTTATGTATAATTCTAGATTGTAATAGGTTCTTGCACATAAACCAGCTCCATACATTTTTCCCCCGGTATGCTGCTGAGGTTCAGTAGTTTGTTTTTAAACTGTGTCAAAATAACTAGAACAGTTCTTTGTGTGTTTAGAAACCAGATGTCAAGACTCTCAGAAATCTTTAGCTGCCCTAATACTCATATTTGAACTTCTGCTGGTGCAGATGTGAACTGTGATGGATTAGCAGGTCATCTGGTGCTCTAAAATTATTTTGTAGCTATCATATTAGAAATTTATATGTTAAAATAATTCAGCTTTTTATGGCCATGTGGATTCCAGTGAGAATGTGCCAGGATGTTGACTTTAAGGAAAAAAATTTGAACCACCAAAAGAATATAAACCTGAGTGTGGATGAAAACTGTATTTCCTGTTCAGGAGAGCTCACCCGTTTCTCTTTTTCTCAGTGCTCTGAATTTGCTGCACTGTGACACTTGCCATCGTGTCCAGGAGACTCGGGGATTTTAAAGCATTAGGAAAAGTAAATCCATCAGTGTATACACTCAAATGAGTGCATTGTGCAATGTGCTACTGCTAAAACTACTTACACTTAATACAAATAATTAACTCCACTGACTAAATTGTTTTTTCTCCTCAGAATAGGAAGTGTCCTTTTCACTTTTCTGTCTTTCTTACAATCAAAACAACATATGTTGCAATTGCTGGTTTCTGGATGAAAACACAGTAATGATCATGAACTGTTGGTTGGTTTTTTGCTTGATGCAAGAATATGGGTGTTGTCTTGAATGAGATATTGCCAGTATACAAGTAAGGATTAGGTTTTATGGAATGTGTTCAGTATGTTCAATGAAGCTCCGTATTACAGGCAGAATGGGGTTATAAGCCAAGGTTTTTCCATCAGTCATCAGAAAAACAATGACAGATAGTTCTTACTTTGTCCCAATAGTAGATGTAGTTTCCAGGAGACCTTTCTTTCTCTTCTCTGCCCTTTTCTGTCTATGTCACTGTCAGGTGTCTTAATCTTGATTGGTTTATCTCAGTTCATGGGCCTCATTCTTAGACTTGGTGCAAAACTTTCAGGGCAAGCTTATACCAGTGGCCAACAAAAGCAGCACATCCATCTCCCCTAGCAAGCAACTACTAATTTTTCTTGAAATTAGCCTTGGTTCTTTACACTCTGTTTTTCTGGGTGCATGTTTTTTGTCTATGTTTATTTGTTTGGTTTTTCTTTGGGTTTTTTTCTATGGTTTGTTTTTTTTTTTCATAAGCCAAGGCTCTTATTGCATATGTAATTTTGGAGCCATCAGGTGTTGATGTTGATGCTGGCTTTTCCATTTCAGTCTGATAATATTTTTCTGAGGAGAAATAACATGTCAGCAGAGGCTGCCTCAGCATCCTGACTCCAGAGGACAAGTGGGAAAATCGAGCAACAAGGGCTTCCATGACTTAACACATCTTGTACATCAGGAGTATTTTGGCATCGCTAAACCATCTCCTGCACGGAACTGAAAAATTTCGAAGGCAGTGTCTGCCTGTGTTGGTTCCAGGCAACGCTTTGCTCTTGCACAATTGGTCTTTTAATTTTGTAGTCATGGTCTGGTGTGGAGCTGGGCAGCCTTTGTCTTGCAGAGGACTTCTCAAAACCAGACCAGATTCTTAACGCCCAGTTCTCAGGGAAATGTGTCATGATTTGCTGTGTCAAACTTTGTTTTTCCTCTGGACTGCTTGGCATTATGCATTTTCCTCTCTCTTCCTGGGGTTCTGTGACTGTTTATGCCTAAGTGAAATTTTTCTTGGCATGAGCTGACAGACAAACCTAAGAAATAGTCTGAAAAAACTGCTACTTTTGACTCTTTTCCCAGCTAGCAACGATGCTGATTTTATGAATGGGGGAAAAAAAATCCTCAGAGCGTGGCTATTCCAGTCTAGGTGGAGTGTCTGCCTAGGCTGACTAAGGGGATAGAATCCTCTGAATGGACTCAGTAAGTCATGTGGAATATGACTCAATAAACTACCAGCTTAGGAGACCCAGACAGATTTAATTTCTCACTACAAGAATGTATATTCATATGACTTCAAAGTATATAAAATGATATTAATGACTGAGATGGTAAATTATTGATAGTCTGTGATTGAGAACTAAGAGCTACGTAGAGCATTGAATCCAGACTTTCTTTTGGTTTAAGGTTGTCCAAAGTATAGATTCTAAAAATTTTAATGTTGCACGGTCCACTATTCTCTGTCAATAAGGCTCTGACTTGCCAAATGTATCTCTCCCAATGAACATATTATTTATCAGTTCCTGTATAACGTAACATCTATTTAGTGGAACACCACTTTTTTGAGTATGTAATGTTTTGATTAGGTTTTATTTTATGGGATTGTGCAAATTGCTGTCTCTGGTTAGGGCTGTGGCTCCCTTGGGAGTCATCTCATGCCTTGCTTGCTTGTTTGTTTTGAGCCTTTTTTAGTATTTTTGAGATAACTGGATTTAATAGTACAAAGTATGATAAGACCATAAGTAGTAGTAACGTGATAGGAAATGAAGAGAACTGTACTAGATTTTGTTTTGTGTGGGGTTTTTTAAATTGCAAATTGTTGTGTTTCATCCAGCAAAACCATTGCCAGGGCCTTACACAAACCTCGTGTTGCTGAGGTCTTACTGTGATACCAGACTCGTCTGTCTTTGCTGGAGAGCATCCTGGTATGAGAAATGATCTGAACTAGGTGTGCTTGCTGTAGGATTTCCAGCCCCCAGCTGTGTGCTGGCAAGGAGGGGGTTATATTCAATACATACATACCTTATGCACAAATCCATTTCTCACACTCAGATACAGAAAACCATGTTTTGTTACGGTTTTGTCGCTAGATGTGCTAGAAACAAAACAGCCTTGGGGATAATAGCAGATTTTTGGGTGCATATTCCAAGCTTGGTGGGTGACTGTGAATACAGAGCAGTAGCTTTGAGTAAAATTCTAGATTTTGACCTGATTTTGAAAATAGACACAGAGAAAATACTTGTTTGAAATTAGTTCTGGTGTGAAGTGCCTTAAGTTTGTCTTACTCCCTCTGACAGGAATCTGATACTCTGTGTCCCATCCTCAGCTGGCATGTTGCTTTTCATGCACTGTTGCTGGCATAATAAAGACTGCTTAAATGACTTAACCTCCAGCAAAGAAAGGAGTATTCCTCTGTGTTTGAAATTGTCAAATCCTTTGCAGTGCAAAAGCCAGGGCTCTTTGGTGAGCAGCAGTGCTTTGTATTGGCAGGGTGAGGAAGGTTGGGAAGTGCAGGAGTGATGCTGGAGAAAGACTTGGAGGTACAATGCAGGCAGATCCACTTCTTACACATGGGGAGAGATGGCTCAGGGAGCGAGGCAAGCCAGTCTGTCCAAAGAAATTTGTATGTGCTGCAGCTGCACATAGTCTTGTTTTATCTGGCTTCTGGCAGCCTGAGAGAGACTTTGGGGTGTTCCAGTGAGTGAGTGAAAAGCTTTGTATAATTTCAGCTGGTTTGCTCTTACTTACCTTAATGTTAAGTAGTAGGTTTTCATGATAATATTTTTACTCCAATATTTTTTTTGGAAGTTGATATAATTGATTGGGTTAGTTAAAGGGAGTGTCAATTCCCAAACTGCAGTCTCCTGTATTGGGTAGTGCTTGTGGTGAGGTACACTAAGGCAAGGCTTTATTGTGGCATCATTCCTTGCAAATCAGAATAAATTCCTCAGCTCGTGAAATGAAATGTATGAGAGTCATGTTGTCTTCTACTATTCATTGCTGAAGTGTGTAACTCTGCTCTGCTGGAGAGTTTTCCCATCTGTTGCACAGGATGGTATGCAGAGAGGAATTGTGAATCAGTCTTGGTCTGAGCAGAATGAAAAGTAAAAAACCTTTTCTCTTTGATTTCTAATTTTTCTTTTTTCATTTTTTTCCTGCAGTATATCTTGCTTTAAGCCGAACACGTGTTTTTATGTAACAATTTGTCCAAAGAGAAATTAAGTGTGTAGGAGAAAGTTCTCCTATTTGTTCTCTTTTGGGAGTCACAAGGCTTTGTTGGGCCACCTGGAATACTGTGCTGGGTGCAGGTCCAGGGGGGTGGGAGCACAGAACCACACATGTACCACAGGAGAGGAATGAATGGCACCCTGGTGATGGGGTGGCAGACCACAGTCCCATTAGGCTCCTTTGCAGAAACTTGGGGTGTGTAAGACGAGTTCTCTATGCACCCATTTGCTAACAACTTTGTGGTAAGAGACATATATAACAATTAGAAAGTCCAGCAGTCTCCTGGTTTATGTTTTGTGTAATGAAATTATTTCTTGGGACATGAAGATGTTTGTAATAGCTCTTCTGGTAATTTAGCAGGGTTCACTTCACAAGTAATTTAGGTTTTCCTTCATGGAATAAAATAACTTGCATAGCTTTCTTAACATTTTCCTTTACCAATACAGTTTTATATTGGCTGTTAATATCATTTTCATAATTCAAATTGCCTCATTTACGGAATCACGGAATAGTCAGGTTGGAAGGGACCTCTGGAGATCATCCAGTCCAACCCCCCGCCAAGGCAGGGTCACTGAGAGCAGGTGACACCAGGATGCATACAAGTGGATTTGGAATGTCTTCAGAGGAGGGGACTCCATGACCTCCCTGGGCAGCCTGTTCAGTGCTGTGCCACTCTCAAAATAAAGAAATTGTCACACTGAGGTGGAGCTTCTTGTATTGTAATTTGTGGCAATTACTCCTCTTCCTGTCACGGGGCTCCAGTGAAAAGAGTCTGGCACTGTAGGATTTATCTTGTTAGAAGGCCTGCATTTGTTATAGCTTTAGAAGTTAGCTGTATGAATTGGTGCTCAGAAGTTACCAGTGAGGGGAAGGGCTGGGTTTTTTATGGAGCTTCAAGATGCTTTTCAAACAGGAAAACTTTGTGTCAGGCATATAAATCCGTATCTTACGTCTTTGGTTCCTCTTTCTGCCCTGTGTTTAACACTAGTGTTGGGTTTGGCTTCTGTCTTAGGCTGAGTGCTTCTGTTTGTGCTTTTTTTGTATCCTGTCCTTCAGAATTTTACTGCCTTCCTCATTGCAGCACTTCAGCATTCAGCAACACGTTAAACAGTTCGTTTCACATATGGGTTTTGTACAATTTAAATGCAGAGCTGCCTGTCTCCAGCTGGTCCTTCTGCATTCACAGACCACCTGGGATTATTCGCTGTAATCTTTTGACAGAGTATTTTGCTGAATATGGAATAAATATATAAATGCATATGCCCAGAATGAGTCATTGGGTTGTAATCAGTGATTTTGACATCTTACTGGAATTACCCACCCCCCTAGAGGTAATGCCCTTTCTTTGTCTGGGGTTGTATTGGGGCATGACTAGTCCTTAGGCTGTTGTAGGTACCAGTGTGAACAATCGAGCAGTGTCAGCTTGACTCACATTTCTCTTTTTAGTCTGTTTCAAAACTATAATTGTGTTTTGCTGAATATAAATGATCTTTGATGCCCATTTCGAATACATGCATATCCCCAGACTTCATCAGTTCCAAGTTATTTTCTTTTGCCTGTCATCTCCAATTGATAAATCCTTTTTCTCTCAAATACATAAACAGAAAAGTAAACGAATAAAAATTGTTTCTCAACACTTGCTTTAATTATGGATATTAGTCATGATTTTGAATGGTGTTTGTATTCACTGTGTACCTTTGGGATGTGGTAACATCATCTCTGAAGTTAATGTGTCTTCCTGAACCGAGCCTTTAATTGGAAGTATTCTATTTTAACCTAACTTGTAATGATTTTCTGTGTATGATTGATAATTGCAAATAATATAAAAATTATATCAAGGGAAACAAATAGCAGGTACTGAAAAATCTGAGTTACAGTATACTACTATGTATATTTGTAGTTTTAAAAAAATCCCTATCACTCTTCACAATATTTCTTTGAAAGGAAATGCTCACCTATAACTTGGTAAGGAAAAGCAATGTAGCTTTAGAAGTTGTAAAATATTCAGTACATGAGGAAAGTGTTGCCTGACTGCATAAGGTAACTGCTTGGAGGAATAACTGGAAACATTTCACTGTAAGACTTTTCAGTTAATTGCTTTTAACTATGTTTGCAAGTTGCAACAAAGGTGTAAAACATGGGTCATCTTTAAGTGTTTCTCCACAGTTGCTTGGGTCACATATATTAAAATCAGGGGGTTTATGTTTTAATAATGCATTGAGATTTTTTTTAGATCTTCATTGGTAGTCCCTGAAGCTCTGCAGGCATTTTGTCTGCAGGCTTGCCTGTGTCATATACACTGGGTTTTGAAAATCAAAGCAGAGCTGTGGCTCAGGTGTGGTGTAACTGCTGCTGGAGGGAGCAAAGCTGGAAAGGCCAGAGGTGCTGGAGCTAAACTCAGTTCAAGGCAGTTTGTCTCTAAGGTAGCAAGTGAGGGCAAAAAAAGAGATTTTTTTTATTTCAGTAGTTTTGAACTGATGTCTCTTGCCTTCAGAAGGAAGTTGTACCATTATGCTCCTGGCAAATCTAGAGGGGTCTGGAGGTCTCATCTTTGAGCCTTTGAATGGAACAACAAAGTACTGATTGGGCTGGAGAGAGACTTGTCTGGTTTAGGCAAGACTGCATTAGGAAAGTACTTCCAAGTTCTGACCTCCACTTGGCATTTGTTACACAAAACAGAAAGGCTAGAGCAGGGTAAAACTGAGGGATTTATTGAGAGGAAAACTGCCAGTGGTTATTGTCGCCTGTTTTGAAGCAAATTCCCATGTTTTAGGCAAGTGATGTGACTGTGGGTTAGAAAGCTGTGCAAGTCAGGCAGTTGTATAAGTTTGACTGCAACTATTATCATCTGTTTTCAGAGCAGTCCTGAAATTAGTGGGAATAATTAAGAACTTAGATTTCAGAAGTGTCAGGAAACTTTTGTCACTTTGATTTTATGTTGATTATTCAGTGAAGAATATTCCCTGTTTCGCAACTGAAAAGCAATTAATAGCTTTGATCCAAGACTCATGTATGCTTGAACCCTCTGTCAAATGCACTATTCACAGTGAAACCAACTGAATGTTTTAACCTATTATGTGATTGAAATACAAGCTAGAGCTACTCCAGCAGGTGTTCTTCCTTAAGGCCTTGGAAGCACTGAAATTCTTTGCCCCATTCCATGTGAGAAGTCACGAGGCTTCCTCTGCTTTTGGTGTGGTTTGTAGTCAGTGTTCGTTTCTGGAGCCTGACTGGGGTGTAGAGCCTGTGTTGAGCAGGGGTGGTAGAGAAGGTAGCTCAGCTGAGCTGGAAGGTGAAGGTTACTACTGTCTGCTGACAAAGGGCTGCAGTAGGTGTTCCCATGGTAATTGAAGTGAATTATACTTGTATGAGTTAATATTTTTGCATTACTTAGGCACGCTTCGTTTTTCAAACATCTCTTTTCTTTCTTTTCTTGGTGTCTTCAGTGTAGTGTTGTTTTTCGATACTATTATCAAGCATAACAAAGGAAAACTAGGTTGAATCACATTCTTGCCCAAGCAGTGTAAGTATTACAGCAAGTGTTACTGGTAATGCATTTCCTTGCTTTTCACAGCAGTTCTGCAATTAATGCTTTGCCTCTTTTTGTCTTTTAGCATTCTATAGAAATACTTGGCAACTAGAAGTTTGCAGAATGCATTTGGGGAGAGCCTGAACATGTAGTTGTAATGTGAGAGTGATATTGCTGATCAATAAAGTGTAATAGGCAATAGAGTGTATGTGTAATAGCTTTTGTCAAAGCTGTCATTGGGAATATGGGGAAAGTGTCCATTCATTGAATAGGTAGTGGCATAATTATGTTGTTTATTTATATTTACCTAAACAGGTCTGAGAAACTTGATCTTGCCAGCAGAAACAGTATGTGACTTTTAAATCCTTGTATGAATCACTAATATGTAATGACTAGAGGGCC
>JAOXXN010000471.1:63924772-63939393 GCA_026770055.1 Myrmophylax atrothorax
GGGAATTTTGTGTTTTGTTTGGGGGGTTTGTTTCATTTTTTTCTCTCAATAAATGAACAGAATTGTTCATATTGGGAAAATAAAAACCAGAAACGCATTCATGGTTGTTTTTAACTTCTGCTTAGCTTTTGTGCATTCTGTGTCTGTTGAATTTAAAATGTACAGGTTGGGGTGGGGAATAGCTGAAGTCCGATAGAGTTTATCCAGCCTGCATGCTGATGAGGAGAAATGGCCAAACTCAAACTGTATGCTGAGCTAGCACAGAAAACAGGAATAGCTGTACAAACCCATTTGTCTCCCAGGAGAGGTTTTCTCTGTGACCAGGAGACCAAGGACAGACCCTGAGGATATTGTCTAAAAAGACCTGGAAATGCCTAATTGAGCAAAAAATATTCAATTCAGCAGAGAGTAGGAGCAGGGATGCATGGGAACCTTCTGCCATGCGCTGTCATCTGCTCAGTTTCCTGTCTTCCAGTAAATATATGCTTTTCCTGTCCTTGAATATCTCTTATTGTTTGTTGTTGGACTGTTTCAGAAGTTTTAAATGTAGTTTCAAGTCCTCTGTGGTCCTGCTGTTGGTCTGTCTGCTGGCTTTCCCCTTCTCTCTTCTTGCTCATATTCTGGTAATTTTTGAAGCCACTATTAGTGGAAAAAGGATACTAATTGCAGTATCAAGTCATTCAAAGCAATGAAGTTCCTGAAAGTTCCCTAAAATTTTAGGTAGTCTCTGCCTGAAAGGAGGTGGTGACTGTGCAGAGAGAGAGAGTGTTAAATGCTTGAAATCAAGGACTGTCTGGAGTGTGTTCCTTATTAATTAGACATGAATGAATCCCCACAGATGGGTGCTGTGGTAAGCATGGGACAAACATCCACTGAGCTTGCTGTTATCTGGAAAACAGAGTAGGAAACACAGTTTGACTGATGATGGCACTTGGACAGCTACATGTTTATGTGATTTAGCAGAAATAGGGGAAATAAGATCAAAAGATTTACTTATGCAAACATTTATTTGAAGTTTTTGTCAGAAGGTAGAAGCTGGGAAAAGTTTCTGTGCTGAGGGCTGTAGGAGAAGTTTCTTTCATCACTGGGTTTGAACAGATGCATTTGAGAACAAAGGTTTGATGAAATCTTTTTGTTGCAATGATTGATTGTTCCAGTGATATGATGCCAAGGTAGTTAAATCCTGAACATCTGGCAAGGTGTTCAGCCTGAGCTTCTTGAAAGCCTCCTACGAGGCAGAGGAGGTCATGTATAAGCAACTTTACACAGATGAGTGTGCTTTTATTAAAATATGATATGGGACGCCTCAGATTTACCATAAGTAAGTTGGCTGAGGCGAGAAAAAATAAAGATGCACTGTGAATATGAGAAAACCTCAGGAATGTGCTATGCCTGTTAATACCTGAGAAAGACTATGGAGCAATTCTTCTATAGTCAGCAGGCTTGAACTCGCTGGGTCATGTTTCCCTCTTGTCAGAGTTTTGTCTATGCCCTAAACAACTAAGACATTTATTTCATGATCCAGAAGTAGATTGCTGTATATGGCAGATTGTTCAAAATGGGATGGTGCTGAATAGCAAGGGCAAAATTGGTGTTTTACCAGCTCTGCTAAGCATGAGAAAAATACTGGAACTACAGACCTGGGAGGGAAAATACACTTTAGGAATGTGTGTGCTAAAAGCCAGCAGACCCAAAGAGAGTCTTCAAAACAATTCTTTAACTGTATAAAGTTTTTATTTGAGGTTTGTTGGTTTTTTTTTATTTTCTTGGGTTTTGTGGAGTTTTTTAGAGTAGAAGAGTGATTCTGAAAGGGGAAAAGGTTAGAGCAGAGAAATAACTAGAGGGAAATTAACATGGGAGACATGTCCAGGAAGGTCATTGTTTGCCCAGGTGCTTAGGAGTTGTTATAAATATTCAGACACATGCATTAAACATGGTATAACATAACTAGAGAGGGTTAAAAGTTCTCTAATGCAAAGTTGTGAAGACATGTAGTGTAGCAAGATGGTTTGCATTGTTGGAGGAAAAATAGCTGGGTGCCACTTGCAAATGCCACACTATTCCTCTGTGTAAGGGAGGGGCTGTAGGTCTGGAATGGAGCATAATCAATCAAGAAGCCCAGGGAGCTAAATTGGCTGTTTTCCTCTTGGTAGGTAACAAGTAACTAAAACACTGCGGAATCTTATTTTATTTGAAGAGATGCTTAGTGTAATGTTTAAATACAAAAATCTAGACAGATCTGAAGCAAACTGCATAAAAGCATTTTAAAAAAAAAACATTTAGAGAGGGATTTGTACATTTCAATATGTATCCTGACAAGCTGAATTTGCTGTTTCTGAGTAAATATTTGTTCTTTAAACCTGATGTTCTTGCAGCAGCTGAGAATGAAATGTGATTATCTTAAGGTCAGACTCTGAGATAGCTGCCTGGAGGAGGCTGCTGGTAAGTGTTGAGGTTCAGTGGGGTGGGTTGACCTTGGCTGGCTGTCAGGTGCCCACCCGGCCACTCTCACTCCCCTTTGCAACAGGCCAGGGTGAAAGAATAGGATGAAAAAGCTTGTGAGTCAGGATAAAGGCAGGGACATCACTCCCCAGTGCCATCAGAAGCAAAACAGGCACAGTTTGGGGAAGGTTAATTTCTTGCTAATTAAAAATAGCCTGCCATAGACTGGCCAAGGAGGCAGCATTGCAGGTTACCCACTCTTCACCTGTAAGAAGTGGCTCCTCCATCACTTCCCTACAACAAATCCCCTTTCTGTCCTGCAGTTTGTCTTCTTTCCTGGAAATCGAAGCTGTGGTTCAGCTGCGGGGCACTCCTGTTCCACAGAGTAGATGTCCAAAAGCTTCACTTTTATTTATTCAGCATATGCTTATGTGCTTCCCCCAGAAAATATGGATTTGAGCACATGCTTTTCTAGATTAGTATTATGAACACTCAAAAATAGAAACTCTGTACGCTGACTTAATCTATCATGAGTGAAAACTGCCTGCATGACAGTCTCAAATATTTGGTACTTTAGTTCAGCATAACCATTATCAGATTTTCCTTTTGGGGGGGTTGGAATTATATCCAGTGTAGGGGAAATTGGAAAAAATTATCTGCCTGATTTTTGCTGTCCAATAAATCATTATCTCACTGGGGTTTTTGATGGGGGTTTTTTGGTTGTTTTGTTTTTGCTTAAGGTGCTGCTAGCATTTTACTGTGTTAACAAGCTGTTCACCTGCCTTTCTTGCTTGTGTAATGAGATTCTGTAGATAAACACAGAGCAGCTGGCAAAGCTTTACCCAGGCTGTAGCTTTTCTCACAGTGCTTGTTTTTTACATATCCTCATGATCAATTACCAATTGTTGTCTTCCTCTCTGTTTTTTATGCATGTGCAACATCAGTTTAAGACTTCATTGCATTGTACAAAATATGACTGTTGAGGGAATTTTTTTCCCATTGTTTTTCTCTAACAGGTAGCACATCATATAGTTAGTAGATTAAAAGGAAAAAAACCCAAACTAAATAAAAACCCCTGACCAAACAACCCTCTCCAAAACAACTGTGTACTTGGAGCAGTGGAGTTCCTCTTTCATTTAGTGTGAAGAAATATTTTTACTGCTAAAGATTCTGGCATTTAACTGCCAGAAGTTTTGACTCAGCTGCCTGTAGAGAATGATTGTTTCTTCTTGCTATTTATTAACATTTGGAAATCAATGAAAAATTCAAAGGGCCTGTCCAAAGGAAGGATGTGAATACACTTGATTACATGTCAGGTGAAAAATGAGCAGATGTAACAACTTGCTGGTATCCCTTTCTGAAGAAATACCTGAAGTCTTTGGAATTTGTTGTGTGCCAGTTAAACCTACTATTGCTGTGCCTGGCGTAGAGAGTTTTCAATTGGCTGCATTTCTGTTCCTGTGTGTTACTTCTTCACACTGGCAATGAGTAAGTGTTGGACTTTGTGCCTAAATCCTATCACTTTTGAACAATTTTTTTTAAATTTTGATGATGTTATATAATTCTTAGTTAAAGTTAATTATCTCAAAACTACTTATGTGCAAGATCATTTGTATGCTTTAAAAATACTGAGTTGCCTCATCAGCAGCTTTATTTAAATTGCTTGGGACCTAATTCTGCCTTGTGCACAGAGCACGTTGTCACCTTGTACAGTGAGTTGTTTTCCAAAACAGAAGCAGCATTTTCTGTATGCTGTGGAATAGAAGCAAGTTCCTCACTTACAGCTTTTCTAAATTCCAATCCTAAGGGGAACGTGTTTTCACTTGGGAAGCCCCTTTTGTGATTTCTGTGCAGTGCAGGAATTGTTCATATTTGGGACTGTCTGATAATGGCAGCACTTACTTTGGGGAGTGGAAGTTTTGAGGTTGACCCTGTGTTTCTTTCCTTTCCCTGAAAATATTGTAGGCAACAGATTTAGACTGAAAGCAAGTGGGGCCCCAGGAACAGAGACACTTAAAACCACCTTAGGACCCACCTCTAGGGCAGAGTGACTGAGGTTCCCGTTGATAAAACCCTTGGGGTGAATTAAAATGACGCTGAATGACCGGTGAATGTATGAGGCAGATTTATTTTAAAACACACTAATTACAGTGGAAAGGATGTACCCAGGTGGTTTGCTTCTTTTCTATAAAAGTATAAAAATAGCATGAAAATATTTAAGGAAAAGAAAGAAGGAGAAGGGAAGGATAAGAGTAGATGGTGGAGAGGAAAGGTGTCCCCACCTGTGGCTCCAGGGACTTGATTGTGGCTGTTTTGCTGTAGGGATGGTCTCTGTCTTGATCTGTTATGGGTGGGGGCCTGAGAAATAAAAAGTTCTTTGGGTTATACACATTAAAGTTGGCATGGGAATGCCTGTTTCCTTCCCCAGGGAGGGGATTCTTTGTGTGTCCTGTGACACCTTGGGGCGTGCACGTATTTGTCATGGAGAGTTCCAGAAAATAGTCAGGAGGCGCTTTGGGGTGATCTCCATCCCCCTCTGTTGGTCTTGCCCGCTCCTTGAGCCCACTTCTGTGCTAGCACTGTGTTTTGTGTGCTGTCCATGGACTTGAACAGGAAAATTGGCTTCAGAAAGATGCTGCCCTGGTGCTGGGTACAACCCTCATTTCCATGTACATCCTGTTCTGTCAACACACTTTGAGTGGTCATCAGTGTTTGGGGCATAGCAGTGCTGTAGCTCCTTACTCTCCAGGCTTCTAAAACCACCTTCCCCTTACCAAAGGGAAAATAAAGGAAGCTGTGTAGATGGAAGACAGTTCCACTGATGTGAGTGTGATGGCCTTTCTCTAAAACTTTTCACTTCAGCTGTTGGAGCTGTAGCACAATAGAAATGGTTGAGCAGGCAATTGATGTGTAACCTTCCTCTCCAGGGAAGGGTTGTGTCCTGTGGGCTCTACAGCAGTTAAAACTACATATGAACTGTCATCCAATATTATCCTGTGTTTGTGAAGGCATTTCAGAGAACATGTAACAAAATACGTGTATTTGTGTAAAATCGCCTTTTACCAAGTGCTGCTTGGTGAGTTACCCCAGTGGATGTGGGTTTACTTTGTTCCCTTGTCAAAAGGCACTCTGGATTTACCATCAGCACAGTCCTGTAATTAATGCTTTTCTGCAGAGTTGCTTTCCATGGGGATCAAGTCAGGGTTTCTGAGTGCGGGAGACACATAAATGCTTAGTGCTGGAAAAGTGCCAGTGAACAAAGGGAGATCTGGAGCCTTTCATCCAGGGTCCATGGATTTGATTTTAAACAGGGTTGGGGTTTAGCTGTTGTTTTGAAGCCTTTAGATCAGCAGTTCAAAAATGATGAATGTTATTTTCCAGAGGACAAGGGACAGGCATCAGAAGACAGTGCTATCAATAGCTGGGATCTTGCTCATCTATGTGGTTCCTTTACTTAAGTCTGTTCTTTGGCTTATTTGGGATGATCATGTTTTCTTTTTGTGGTGGTAGTCGTGGCTCCGTTCCTGTTGCAATCTCAGTAGAAGAAAAAGCCTGAACAGTATCTCTACTTCCCTACAAAGGATCACAGAAACCTGGGGAAATGTTCCCTTTAATGTTCAAATTATGGCCTGCTGTCAGTTATGTTTGTAAGATGACACATGTTTTATGTTACTCAAAAAGAGGGAGTATTGGTATTTGAAAGCTGTGGTTAAAAATCATGGAAAAGGTGCTTGCAATTTTGTTTCAAAAGGAGGAAATCTGCTTAAGGACCACCCTTGTTTCTGGCAATGTAATTTTCAAGGTGATTCTTAAATTCCAGAATTACGGTGTGGTTTGGCTTCTCGTTGGTAGCATATTTTTGGTCTTTGTCCTCTGTTGGGAAGTCTGTGCTACAATTCTTCCTCTCCCAGTTGGTTATTACAATTTGTAGTGAGAGTTCCTGGTTTTGGTCTACCAGCTTGTTTACAAGATGTGAGAATAGCATCTTTTCTTCTCATGCAATAAATAATTTTATAGACCTGTTATTTGCTTAATAACCTCTAGCTAACAAGTGTCTTAATTTGTTTTCTTCTTGACATTCTCTTACAGTCCATTTAGATCCTGTTTGAAAAATCAGATCAGAATTCATTGTGCAGCAGCAAACTGAACTAACCCAATCCTAGTCACTGTTCATTGGTAGGACTTTATGGCCAAAACCAGAGTGTAACCAGTTCAAGAGTTAATACAACTTTTTCGTGTGGACAGTTTTGCACAGACCTTGTTGGTGGCAGGCAAGCATCTTCTGATGTTGGGATCTGACCTACTGAGTGATACTTCACAGAAAGTAAAAATCATTAAAGTAAATATTCCGTGAGTAATCTGTCATGAAAAAAATGATGTATTATTAGATGACATGGCTAAATGTGTGTTATTTTGGTTGGTTGGTTTTTTTCTTTAATTATTATGGTGTGCTGATCTCTGTCTGTGTCGTGGCTGGAGTGAACAGTCTGTGTCCATTGTCCCAATGGGGGAGGTGAAATGCAACCCATGTTTGAAGTGATGATTTCCAGTCTGTGGACAGTGGTCTCCAGAGGTGTGGGAAATTACGTGCTGGCAGTACAGACACACAGGATAGATAACCTGTGCCATTTGTGGGGCTGAGTCCTTTTGAATGTTAGGTATGGCATATAAAGAGGTGTTAGAAGGAATTCAGGGAATTGATAAAATGAGAGTCCTACCTGGCTAGCTCATACTCTTGGGATAATAATAGACAACAATATCACCACATACAAAAAACTTGCTCACAACCCAACAAAAATTCTCCCCCCAAATCCCCAAAGCATAATTGCAACCTGCAGTGGGGATATGGTTAAAGGACCAACTGCAGTCAGTGGATACAGAAATAGGAAAACAGGAAGTAATCCAAGTACTTGATGCTGTGGTTGAAAAAGGCAAAATGAGCAGTATGTTAATGTTGAGGTCCAGCAAAGCAAAACAAGAAATTAAGTGCATTAATTTGATGTTAAATGTGGTTATTTCCTGAAAAAGACTACCAGGATAAGTGGTACGTTCTCTGTTAGGTGTTTTCAACCAATGTCTCTCCATTAATTTGAGCAACTAAGGATGAGAATTTCTAATTCTTCTTCTGTCAAAGAATAGTGAGCAATTTGGATGAAGTTATTGGAACTGTATTTTGCATAAACTGAAAGCAAAAACTGGCACTGAACATGGTGGTATCTCTATTTTCTGCTACCAATTGGATTAAATTGAATTTATGAAGTTGTGGTTATTTGCTTTAAATGGCCCCCTGTGAAGAGATTTAGTTTCCTGCAGTTTCAGCTTGCCAGGGACCACATTTGATTGACACAATTAATCAAAGATCACGCTACTAATCCACACCAAACATAACACAGTTGAGAGAACTCAATTAAAACTTTTGTTCCTCCAGTTGAAAAAATCAGCCATGTGGGAGCTAAGTATCTCAGCCCTACTTGTTTTGCTTGAGACCAGTGTTAATAAATGGCCTTATTTTGCTTCTGCAGTGCAATTTATGTGCTTATAAATCAGCAGTCATGCTTTGCCACAATTCCACACACAAACTCCTGCATCTCTGGTTAATAACCTTGTATAGGAGGTTTCAGTGGTTGTGGATAAATGCTGGAGGAAAATGTGAAAATCAGAAAAAATAAAAATAATTGGGTAGGGAATGCCTAAAAAATGCTTTAGGCATTAATGCCGACTTTATAAATACAGACATTTAGCAGTAAACAACACTAAATTTAGTACTTCAACTATAGACTCTTGCTCTTATTATCATTCACTTTGAATTTTGTTGTTTCCCTGACCATATATCATAAGCTTTATCCTTCTCCCTGGGCACCTTCGTTCCAAGGCTATAGTGAAGACATTACTCAAGACTGTAGATTTCTGACAGATTACACTTAGGGTACTGAAACTGCTTAATAAAGGACAATGTTGAAAGGATTAAGAGGAAGAAGCTTGAGTGAAAAGGCTCTCTATTTTGTAGAAAGTGGCCAATCAAAGCACAAAATAAAAACCCCCAAACCCTACCACTTTCGTTGCTACATTTCAGCTGCCTGAAAAGGTGTTTCATTTCTGATTTGCCTCAGAATTCAGGGGGTGTAAAGTAGTGGTGTAGCAAGCTGCCAGGCAGTGACACCTCACAGCAGTGTTAAAGGTTTAAATTTGCTATATTCAGGTACAAATCAGGCATATTTGAGCAGCAATGGCTGTCTCTCTTGTCAGGGAGGGTGGTGTTGCCTCATTAAATCTCTGACTGAGAACCAATTCAGCTCATAACACTGAGGGCATATGTAGCATCACTTATAAGACTAAAGCTTTCTCCATGAGTCTCACAGCAATAAAATGCTTGCATTGATTAACTCCTTGATCCTGTCAAGTGTGGAGGATATTCACTGTTCTCTTCAAAAGGTCCTTTTAAGGCACTAAATAGCTTTGCAGGTTTAAATGCTCATGTACTATGAAAGCTTGAAAGGATTCCTCTGCAGGGACATGTATTGTGAAGGCTAAAACATGGAGTTTAACAATGTGTTGTGCTTCACATTGAAAAGATTGTGGTTCACAACATACACATTGCCATTATACCCTCAGTGTTTTGTTCTTTGCCATTTGTTGCACTTGGTGATGCTGCTTTTTCAAATGATGTTATCTTCTGTTTAGCTGTTGACTAATTTCTTCACTCTATTGCACTTTGTTTCTGTTGGTACACGTTGTGCTCTGATATGCTTATCTTGTAAATCTTCACTAGTTGTCATTAAAATGTGTTGCTTCTTGGTAATTTCTGTACTTTTCCTATTTTTTTTTTTAATTTATAAAAGCAATGTTTTCTTTTTACCCAGCAGTTTTCTTTATTGGAAGCTTTTCCCAACATTTGAGTCGCTGCGAATTGTTTCCATGCAGCTTGATCTTTGTTTTTACTGTTTCTATATGTAGAGTAGTCTTTCTTAAAAGCAGTTTTGAGTTGTTTCAATCTTCAGTGCATTAAGAATCAGTTTCAGATACTTTGCAGCTGTTTATTTTTTGTAGTATTAGGCAATTTTTCTTTCATCTCCAACTAACTCTAATTCCCAGCCTGCAGTTAGCACAGTCTTAATGTTTCTTACACTGTGATTAAAAACAACTGGTTTGCTTTTATACACGTCCCACAAATCTGGTGTTTGTTGTACTGACTACCTCTTTAGAATACCAAGAGTTTGTGCTTATCAGAGCCCATGAATCTTTCACCAAGTTGGTAGAATCTACAAAAAGCTACTCCCTCCCTCCTCCCACACGTATCTCTACTCTCTTTGAACAGTCAATATTCTTATCTCCTCCTTTCACACACACTAATCCCTTATTTTTTAAATATTCTGATGAAAACTTCAGAATTCCTGGCTGTTAATATTAAACAATCCTTCTGTGGTGTAAGCCATTATTGCTACTATTTCTCGGTATTTTTGATGAGACATTCCTTTATTCTTCTGTTCTTTCAATTGTAATTGCTGTTTTGTCTTAGTGTGGCCAAAAATCCATTTTGATAATTCTGTTCTTTGCCACTTGAAAGACTTGTGGTGTAGTTTTCTCTCTGTAATGCCTTGTTTAGTCATACTATTGTTTGTTTTGCAACATCTTTGCATCTCTTTGGCCCTGGTAGATGCAGTAGCTTTCCTTTCTGTGCCTTTTTTCTTGTGATCCTCAAAGTGAGGATTGTGAGCAGACAGCTCTGTGCCTGATGCTGCAAAGGTTACCCCAGTGCCTGAGAGATTATTCCATTGCTTGGTGGATCTGGGGGAGGGTGGTTGGTTTATTTGTTTTAACTTGGAAAGCAACTGAAGCCTCCTTTTGTTTAATAAATGAAACTTGTGATTCAGTTGTTTGCTCCTGCAGATAATTATGCCACAAGTAGTGAGAACACCAGGGTAGTTCTGGAGATAACAAACCTGGGACATTCCTCAGCTACAGTTATGTGAGAGGTGGTTTTTTTTTTTTCAAGGTAGAAAAATTTCAAAATATGTGTAAAATATCTCAAAATCACTCTCTTCCAAGCTGCCAAAATAATCTGTCTTAAATGTTAAAAAAAAAATCACAATAAATACAACTAGCTGAAATAGGTGGGGGTTTTTTTTGCAAAAATAATCTAATACTGTCTATGTTTCCAACACAGAGAACAGACCCTCAGCTCCTTGCTCAGTTCTACTACGCTGATGAGGAACTAAATCAAGTAGCAGCTGAACTGGACAGTTTGGATGGAAGAAAAGATCCCCAGAGATGTACATTGCTGGTCAACCAGTTCCGCTCTTGTCAGGTAACCACAATGGCACCTTCCTGATTTCACTGAGATTTTTATATACATTTAATATATTATGTTACTATTTATTATATTAATTAGTTTTGTTAGATGAACTTTTAAAATACATGCCTTTCCTTGCTTTAAAGGGTTTATTTTTGAAAACACTGTCCATAAATTAAGTTTACTACATCTCACTTAAGAATGTTGATGCTTTCCCTTAATAAAGAACACACATTAAAAACTTTGTTTTCTTTATATAAAATAAGCATGCAGAGCTTACTAGGGCATGAGAAGTATTGCAAAATTTCAAGCAGCAAAAAATAGCCATGTCATTTGTAGCTGCTCAGCTTTCATATCCCATGAATCTGGTCGTTTTCCATTTATAAATGAACTACATTAAGACAGCTGGTAGATTCGCTGTTATTTTGGAAAGAATATTCTCTGCTTCATGTAAATAGTATTGAAGATCGAAAGAACTACCAAGAAATCAAACAAGAGGGTTTTTATCTGTAAATTACTACAAAGGTATGAATCGATCTCAAAATTCCCATTGCATAATACCTAAAGAAAGATTCCTGAGAGCACTTGCTGAAATATGACTGTGCTTTCAGCCAGACTTGAAGGGAGAAGAACTAGAGATTGCAAAGACAGTTTTGTGATTGGATTTATGTCCCTGTTTTGGCTGGGGTAGAGTTCATGTTCTTCCCAGTAGCTGGTTCACAGTGCTGTGTTTTGGATTTAGGGTGCGAGTGGTGTTCATAACACACTCATCTTTTAGTTGTTGCTAAGCAGTGGTCAAGGACACTTCAGGTTGTCCTGCTGCCTTCCAGTGTGTGGGCTGGGGGCACGAGAATTTGGGAGGAGACAGAGCTAGGACAGGTGACCCAGAGTGGCCAGAGGGATATCCCAGACCACATGGCATGCTCAGTTCTCTCCCCCCATCCTCTTGGGGCAAAGGGAGTGATAAAAGGACTGTGATATTTAGCTGCCTCCCAGGTTAAACCATGACAATTTCCTAGGAAAAAGAATTCAGAAATTGAAGAACTATTGAGAAAATATACCTGTATGGCATTCCACATCAAGTTTTTCAATAATTCAAATTTTAGAGGTAGAAACTACTCTTGTGGTACACTTTGTATTTGTACAAATGCTTCAGTGTTTTCTCTCCCAGACACACTCAAGACAAACCCTTTAAATCAAAGTAGGTTCAAGTCCAGAATGCACCATGCTCAGGTGGTAGGAGGATTTCTGTACCAAAAGTAAATGTTTGCAGCCACCTCAGGACAATTTTAAGTGGAAAGACCATAGTAATACAGACTCATTAACATCTCTACCAAGGTAAAAATTGTGTAGTCAAGTGTGAAGAATGTATTTTGATTCACCCTTGCTAGAATTTCTTCCTGTTATTACTAATAAAATGTACTAAACTTTATTATATGGAAAAATTTCATCACTAATCACGTTAAGATGAGTTTCAGGAAAAGTGCCCTGATCATCGCAGGAAATGTTCACTTTGAGTTAGCTGAGTCTGTTCAAAAGAAAAATAGTTGGGTGCTGTGTGCTTGCTTGGAAGAAAACTAAATTTTAAAAGTGCAGCTTTTTGAAGAGCACTTACAGAGAAAGAGTTGACAGTCAATGTATTGTTATGTCAGAAACAATTTTAATAATTCTGCCTGCTGTGAATATCTTCAGTTTCCTACTGTCCCTGTGGACTGTGGGGTGTAAGGGTTTACAAAACTGGGAGCAGTAAGTTCAGTAAAAAAATAAATAGTGACTTAGAGGGGAAAAAATATGGCTGAAAGTGACCTTGAAAGGTCATTGATTTGAGTCTTCTGTGTGATGGATCAGCTGTATGTAAATCATCTTCACAAATATATTTCCTTACTTGTTCTTAGAAACCTCCAGTAATGGACATGCTACAAACTTTCTAGTGCAATTCTTTCCAGACTGGCTTTTTCAGGAAAGGTTTTCTTTTCTCATAATAAGGGTGGATGAAAAATAATCATTGTGCAAGCCAATGACGTTGTTGGTTGTTTTATCCCTGGTGATGACAGTTTATTCCCTGTTTCTCTGCAGGTGCACAGGCTTTCTGATTTTTTTTTTTTCCCTGTAGCATAGGCAGACCTGAGGTTCTGTTCAAAAAGTAGCTTCTCTGAATATTTCACCTGTAGGAATGCAAGAAATGCAGACTGTGAGAGCTCCTTGGTCAGTTTGCTTGGCTTGTTCTGTAGTGACTCACCACCTTGTGATTCTTAATACTTCTTATGTCTGGTAATTTCTTTTCATTTGTCAAACAGATTGCTGTTACTAAAACAATCTGTTGCTAGAGCCAAAAGAAAAGATGGATTTTTTTTTTTCATGTAGCTATTTTTGTAATTTTCAAAGTTCTGCAGAATAGGTCAGATCATCATCAAATGTCATGTCAAAAACAACTTTGCTAATTAGGACTTACATTATTTTGTAGTACTTCGTGTAAAAGCAATGGGTTGGGGTTTTTTTCATTTTGCAATTTGTCCTGTAAATGCCAAACAAGAGAAGGAACAGTATTTTACTAAGGATTCAGAATGCAGGTATTTGCTTCCCAAATATTGCATGGTAGGAGGAAAAGCTGGTTTTAGCTGAAGATGTGGTGGGGTTTGAGAAGGATGGGGAGCCAACAGGCAGCCCTGGGGCAGGATGGATGTGCTGAAGGTTGTGCATGGGAAAGTCGGGGAGCAGCTGCATTGTGCAATAACTGTGATACCTGCAACAACAGCCAGGCAATTCCCAGACCTTTTATTTAGAAATGTGCGCTTCCTCACTCTTCAAGCAAAGCTTCTGAACAGTATCTTGTGACTGCAGAACACAGTTAACCAGACTCCCAGTCTTTGTATGACCTTTTTGTCCTGTTTTGTCCTTGTTTTTCCATGTATTATTAGCCTTTACAAACTGTTCCTAATTTTTAGCTCCATGAAGTTGAGAAGCATAGTATCTCTGTCAGATCTTGGTGTTTTCTAGGGACAAAGACTTCTAAAATCCCATGTGCTTATGTCTTTGCATCAGGTTTTGAAATTCATTGTTCCTGGGCTGCCTTTTTTCAGGTGATTTACTGATAGTGTTGTCTACTGTATTAACAGATCATGTTTTGAAATTTAATTTTATCAACTAGAGAAAGGAAGTGTCTGTAAATTAGTGTGATTTTGTTGTGGTATTTTGGTATTTTTGTTTGGGTTTTTTTGTTTGTTTTTTTTAAATACTAACGAGTCTTGCAAGCTGATTCTTTTTGGAGAGAGGCTGAATATTATGCTGAATCTTATCCATATCTAAAGAGCTACATTTTATAACTTTGTGTTTAGCCTATGATAGTACTGTTAAAGATCTACAAGTTTATTATTGTGTGTGAACAGACTCAGAGAAACCAGAAGGTCTCTGCCTAAAGAATGTCATGCTTTATAGTGGACACAACTAATGTTTTCTGTCTTACCAAAACTGGCAGTATTAGTCAAGGCAAGGTGAAGGTATGGTGGTGCACTGTGATATTCCCATGGGACATGCAGAGAACTTCAGTCTCCTTAGTAAAAAACTTAAAAATCTCAATGTTATCTTACACTGTTTTGTCTTAGTGCTGTTTGCTGGTAAGAATCCCACTGTTAACAGTAATTAATGTTTCAAAATTTCTGAAGATCTTACAACTTGGATTTCCTAGTCTGTGGGCTGACTGTCCAGCAGGATGCTGTGTACTGTGTATCTGTGAGGAAGAATAAGGGTAATGGTTTTCAAAGCTTTAGTTTTCATTTTCACAATAACGTCATATAACACCATTTTCTTTAGAGTAGCCTATTATAAAAATGACATCCCTCATTTTGCTTTGGTTTTTGCATGAAAGTGGGAAAGTACTATAAGAGCATAA
>JAOXXN010000471.1:63947373-63965243 GCA_026770055.1 Myrmophylax atrothorax
AAGTCAATCTATTGGGGTGATGGTAATGCAGATGCCTGAGGGGAGGTGGCTCCTAGAGTGGCTATAGAAGATATGCAAAGGGGAGCCATGTCATTCCTTAAACAACACTCCACCCCATGTTAATCTCATCAGTTTGCAAGCCTTTGTCCTGTGCTGGAGCATCTTTCTAGGGGGGCCTGAGGTGTCTCCCTCACCCCATCCAGGCTTATCAGGGGCCATCACCCCACAGGGATTTAGAAGTATTTCCCATTTTCACGTATTGGTGTGAACCTCTGGTCTCAGTGGTAGCCTTGTTTATTATTTGTATGGTTGTTCTCCATAGGGATTTTGCAAATTTGACTGTAAAATAAATTAACCCCGTAGCTGGAACGTGAAGAGTTTTCTCAGTAGATCTAATTAATATATTTGTGGTTGTCTGGCCTCTTCTGCAATGCAAATAAGAGGCGAAAAGGAAATCATATTTTATATTTGAGAAGAGACAATTTTGAGGGGATTCCTCAACAAGGAAAGCAGCATTATTTTGATGTAAATTTTTAGGAGAACCTTAAATTGTTCATTTAAAATACAGAGACAGTAGAAATTATTTGAGGCTTGAACAGTCATAGAATAAAAGTCTCCAAAGATTTGGGCTCTGCAGTTTTGAGTTTGAATTATTGTTGGATATAATTGGTGGTAGAATTTCACATTGACTTGTCTTTGTCTTTTGTTTACAGCTGCCCAATTTCAGCATAACTCAATTAGTTCTGTAATCAGTGAAATCAGATTTTTCATTTGTATTGAATGCTAAGTGTGTTCTTTCTTTCTTAGCAAGTAAAGGCTTTTAAATCTACCAGTGCTGTGTATTACCCATGCTGAGCTTTTTAACTGTATTAATGGAAATGCACAGAGTGATTTCAGAAGAAAATATTTATGTAAATTTGAGTGGTTTTGGTCAGAGTCCTGTGATAGCTTTAGCAGCTGTGCATGTGGAGTGCCCAGTGTTTGATTCAAGCAAGCCCTTGGGCACTCAGTAGAAGTGTTACAAACATTTTGGTTCAAGTAAATCACCTCACTTTATTGCTTGGGTATGTAGTTGAGTGTGGGCAAATAAGATGAATAAACTTTGATTTTATTAAGAAAAAAAAAAAAGCCCTGTTCAAATGTGTATTTTTGTGTTATCCCACATAGTTCCTTAGGCATTATTCCATGGTCCATTGGCAATGTCAATTTAAAAGTTTTCCATTCCAAATTTACATTATTCTCATTCTTATCCCCACACTTGATCATGGCATCCCTCAAAGCACAGCTCTGAGAGAGCAGTGGGTTTATAGATCCTTATCTGTGGCCAGTTCAAGCTGTTCAGCTTTATACCTCTGGGAAACACTTCTTCAGCTGTACTGATGCACGTCTTTGCAGAGTCATTCTGTGAACTTGAGCAGTGAAATGGCCTGGGTTCCTGTGAATCTCTGCACTGACACCATTCCCATGTGCCCCAGGTACCAGTAAGCTCAGAGTGCTGGTGACACAGGCTGTGACAGCCCCGAGGTGAGGACAGAAGCTGCAAAGGAGGTGAGATAAAGGGCTGAGCTCTCAAAGTGGCCTTGCTGCCAAATGCTGACACTGTGGAATGACCTGACGCCCTCTGAGATGAAAAGTGGCTTTCTGTTTCAGGTGTAAAAGAAACTTATCTGAAGGTGTCTCCTATTATCTGATAAGTTTAAGTGGTGGGAGAATAAGAAGTCCTTAGGGAAACATAATATGTCCTTTCATTCTGTGCTTTATCGGAATTGTATCCCTGCTGAAGTGGAGCAATTTTTGCAAAGAAAGTCTGCATCAATGGGCATCCCTAGATGAAAGAGGTGTCTGTATAGAGCTGTTAGAGAACAGTGCTGTAGTGGATTGGCAGTGAGTTATCTAAGAAATACTAATTGTATCATTAACATTCTTGACAAGAGCAAACTGGGAGTATGTACCATAATCACTGTGAACAATGAGGCAGTTCAGAGGTGCATGTTTTCATGTTGGATTGCATCTGTCCATTGAAGAACGTTTTCTTGTAGAATTAGGCAGAAATAGATCTCATTAAAGGAGACAAATCACTAAAACTGCAAGAAACTCCCTGCTGGATTCTGAAAGGTAATGATTGGTTAGAAGTTAGCCAGAATCTATTCCTGATGTTATTTGTTAATTGATATAGAGGTTAAACAGTGTAGATTGAACCAGGAGTACTTTTAGCTAAAATAATGGCCAAGTCTTTCTTGTCTGCTTAATTTGCATCACTTGAGACATTATATTAGTTATGTTAGTAGAGGTCAGTGAAGGAGACAGCAGGATAATTATTGAGATCAAAGGAAGAAGTTGACTGAAAGAAACTTTCGGATTCCCAAAGTTTAGAAACTGTAGTAGACAAAGCTGTGTTTTAACAGTAGAGGGAAGAAGTAAGAACCAAAAGCAGACTCTCCAACCCATTCAGTTGTGTTAGAACACTCAGGCATTACTCATTGATCCGTGGTGAGGAGGGAATGGTGCTTGTTTTCACTGAGTATTTTTCTGAAATACAACAGAATTGGTGGACCCTAGAAAAATTCTTATTATTTCTATATTTAAAGACTTGATGCAGTTGTAGGAAACCCAGAAATTTGTGCCAGAAGGACTAGGCAGCTGACTGATGGGAGAGTGAGCTAAGCCTTATTCACAGAAAATTATTCTCTTTAATACAGTATATTCCAATTTAGATGAGGACAGTGCCAGCTTAATAAAGAAAGTGAAACTGAGGAAAGCCTTTCTAAAGTGATGATATCAAGAATAAGCTTAAATCTAAGACAATGCACATTTCTACTGTACATTTTATCTGTCATAACAGAGTTTGTAAATTTGTGTGTTTTTTCCTCTTAGAGTTTCATCTCCAGTTCACTTGTTTTATAACTGATTGCACCATTTGTCATTTCATTACCCCAGTAATGATGACTTGTGTGAGCTGCATTGCCCCAGCAGATGTTTTCTCTGTGCTGCCTGACACCTTCAGAGTTGGTGTCAGGTACCTGTTTGCTGTTTGGGTATAACAGTGAGTGAAGGCTTGCAACATCTATTTTGCAAACAGGCAGACATGTCAACACTTCCATTATGTTTTCACCAGACTTCACTGTGGAGGAAGGAAATGAATCAGGGTGTAATTGTTCTAAATACACTAAATAACCTGTAAATATCAGAAGAGTTGATTTTTGTCTGCTGGACTTGAGCCACAAATACAGATTTTAAATTTACCTTCTTCCCCCCAGTAATGGCAAGCAATCAAGGGAATGTTATAGTTGGGTAGGAAACAAATGGGCAGAGTTAAACGTTTCTAATCAGCAAATAAAATAATTCATTGTGTCTTTTTAAATCTTGTCTGTTTAACAGATTTTCTTCATCATTGTTGGGAAACTTTTGGTCGCTACAGAATAATTGACATGATAGCTAGAAAATATAAAATGCTTTACTGTAAATTGGGCCTACAGGAATTTAATTTCCTTTCTGTGTTTCATATTTGATCTTCTGTAGGGAGTAATTAATATTGTAAGATATTTTTTCTTTGAGAAAATGATCCCAATAGTGTTTAGTACTGTAGTCTTAAATTGTATTTTCCCATGTTAACAAGTTTTTTCATGTGTTTCCTCTTGCTCACATGGATCAAATAGGTCATTCTGAGAAAATGCCTGTTATCCAAGGCTGTGGACAGGGTGGAATGAAAATGCTGTGCACTGCAGGTCAGGGACTTAATTTGCAGCAGAGAACTGTAGGGAGGAAAGCTGGCTCCATGCCAGCCCAGCACTGAGTGTTTTGAGGATGTGGAATGTTTTCACTTTGCAGCAGGGGAAGGCAAGGCAAAGATAGCAGTAATTCATGATTACATCTCCTCCATTCTACCCTCTGTGGATGGGGATTCCTCTTTTATTTACTGAGAGTTGTTGTTGCTAGGCTGGGGCAATACAGAATTTAAATTGCTAGAGATCCAAGATGCCTTTTCATGGTGAATTTTGGTCCTACGCTCTAGTGAGTTAGATTGAACTGGGAGCTACTTCCCAAAGTTCGTACATAGAAAAATCCTGAGTTACTTTTAGGAAGTCAAGCATCAAGAGCTGCATCCTCAGTCAGTTTGCAGATGACACCAAGTGGGGTGGGAGTGCTGATCTGCTGGAGGGCAGGAAGGCTCTGTAAATGGATCTGGACAGGCTGGATCAATGGGAAGAGGCCAGTGGTCTGAGATTCAACAAGGCCAAGTGCTGGGTCCTGCCCTTGAGTCACAAGAACCCCAGGCTGAGGGAGGAGCAGCTGGAAATCTGCCCAACAGGAAAGGACCTGGGGGTGCTGGTCAACAGTGGCTGAACATGAGCCAGAGCATGCCCAGGTGGCCAAAAAGGGCAGTGGCATCCTGGCCTGTGCCAGAAATAATGTGGCTGAGCCCAGATTTTATGGGGGGTGGTTGGTGGGCACTGTGGTTGTTCAGCCTGGAGAACAGGACAGCCTCCTGACAGGAGGCTGAAGCCTGGTGGGATTGGTCTCTTCTGCCAAGTAGCAAGTGAAAGGACAAGAAGAAATGGTCTCAAGTTGCTCCGGGAAGGTTTAGATTGGGTGTTAGGAAAGCTTTCTTCACAGGAATGGGTGTGAAACATTGGAACAGGCTGTCCAGGGGAGTGGCTGAGTCAGCATCCTTGGAGGTATTAAAAAGACACGTATAGATGTGGCACTTGGGGACATAATTTAGTGGCGGACTTGGCAGTGCTGGGTGACAGTTGGACTTGATCTGAAAGGTCTTTTCCAACCTAAATGATTCTATGGTGTTGTGTTGCCAGTGGGAAAAGTCAATTACCTGATAAGGCAAAAAGAGTCTGAAAGGACCTTTGGGAGATGTGCAAGATGGACTGGAGGGAAAGCCATGGAACTCTCTGCTGTTTGGAGAGACTTTGCAACTCCGCCATGCAATAGCTGCCTGGAGAGACCCTGCTGGGTTCTGAAGCCAGGACTTTTCTATTTGTTACATCAGAGGGTAGGACACCTTATTATGGATTTCTTCTGTTCATGAAAGTAGCCTATAAAAACCTGAATTCTGGCTAATTGCTTTAATTACAAAATCTTCCTTTATGTTTGGCATTAATTTGTGTTCATCAGTGGCGTCTGTTCATTGTAACGGGATGTCGAAGGAGTTCTGCAAGAAAAAATACGAAGGACATTTAAACACAGAGACTGAAATACCATCTATTAAGCTCGTGGAGATACTGTCCCAGACTGTGTTGCTGTGGAGAGATTTTACTGATAATTCAAAAAAGGGATATTAAAGAGGTATTGAACAGTACAGGAAGTCATATTCCTTTGAAGAAATCTCGCAAAAGACCTCAGAAAAGCCGTATTAAATTTAATCGTGTGAAAGAGCAGCATCAATTTTATCACGAATCTGTACAAAAGGGTGTATAAGTCTGCCTTTTGTTGATCTAAACATGTTTTATAGTATAAGAAAGATGAATTTATTGGCATTTTTTGGTGGCTATTCTGGAAGCTGATGCAGCAGCTGATGTTGGCTTTATGCTCTGATAATTGAGTTTATGGCCAATTAGTGCCAGGCCAAAAATAAACCAACTTTTTGTCCTCCACTGTGGCTAACTACATACATTGTCTCACTACCACTCATTATCTTTCCTATCTAAATGAAGTATAAGTGCTCTGTTATGTGAAACACTGCGTTGTGTTTTCCAGGAAATGAGGAGGTTGGAGTAAATCCCAAAGCAGAATCTCTGCAGCCTGTTGTGCTGCTGTAAAACCTCAGCAGAGCATCTGAACCCAACTGTGCTCATCTCAGTATGCAAATAAACCAAAAGATAACAGATAAAACCACCAAAGGATACATTAAAATCCAGAGGCTTTTATGTAGAAAGATGGATCAAGTGAAAGATTTACTACTTCAATTCCGAGTAATTGATTTTGGTTGCTTAATTTAGAGCAAAATTTCAGTGCTGTCATGTATCCAAACCCGTTGGTTATTAGCTTACAAAGCAAAATGCTGTAATTAAATAAATTGAATGTTTCTTAAAGCTCTTCTAAAGAAAAGACTAATTTGCTTACAATGCTTTGGATAGTCTGTCTAAATTGTCTGGCATCCTTCCAGTTTCAAAGCAGCTGAAATCTGAAATTATTATGGGAGCAAATATTCCAGATTTCTTGTTTAAGTTACTCTGCTTTGAGTTCCATAAGAAGAATGAAAGAGGGAAGAAAGTGATGAGAGAATTACTGGGTTTTGGTTTGGGTTTTTTTTTTCCTGTAGGAGGTTAAAATAAACCCTGTAGAATATCAGAGGACTTGGGAAATTGCACATTTTGAAACAGCAAAAACCATTTACCCTGTAGAAATCTTTCAGCATTCAGACACTACATAGCAAAGTTCCATCAACTGTTCTTTCCTTAATCTTCCAGTATCCCCACTAGACTGTGCAGGGAAAGATGGCCATCTTTTTAATTGGCTTTTTCACTTGGCTTTTTGACACAATGATGGGCTGCCCATATGAAGCCAGACAACCCTTTACAAACAGCGGGCACTGGAGATGGAGCTGTCGTGCTTTATCTCCATTGGGAAGTGTACATTAAAATTCTAATTGCCTATGATTTCACTTACTAGTACTGCACATGCTAAAAATAGTTTTATTAAAAAAATCAAAGTTTGCCAAATGTGGAGATGTATTGATGTATTTTGGGTGTTCACAAGTGATACATTGAAAATTTAGTATTATAAAAATTTGAATGATCTTTATTATAGTCTTTAGTTGCAGTATTTGGTTTAAGTGCATTAGGGTATAAAATTTCATGATGTTTGTAATAATTGTCTCCTGCATTTAGGCAGCATCTTAGTACTTTTTAAAAGGTATAAGGATCAGAAAAACAGAACAAAAACATGGAACAGTTGCTTACTGGGCAGGAGTCCTTGTGCTTTGCTCCATTTGCATAAAATGTTCTTTGATATATCAGGAATTTTGAGTATGTATGTAGGTGATTATGAAAAGGGAATCTAATCTGCCTTGTAACTGCTGTCAAATAAGATTGCATTTAAAAATAACCCATAAAAGTAAAATGAAATTTAGGGAGCAAAGCTTTTCAATATAGCTTTCTATCCTGTTCTGTATAGCATTTTAAGAGAAAGCAAGGGGAAAATTGCATTTCCCCATATTGAAGTTTGGTAGCAAGTAAAAAAAAATTGGAATATCATGTCTTAAAATAAAATGTAATTGGATTATTTAAAATCTGATATATATAATCAGATTTGAATAGAATTTTTCTGAGAGTTCCCTGCCTTAATATTTTTTGGTATTTCCTGAAGCTTTTGTAAAATTTAACTATTAGGATTACTTTTTACCACTGTATCTCTCCAGTGCTAAAAGGTCTTTGCAAACTTTTGTTAATTCTCTGAAAACAGGAATCTCTGCTCTGGTGATAAAGTGGCAGCTGCAGGCAAAGCATCTGGTCTTAAAATAGATCAGTAATAACTGATTTGAAATACATCATGAGTGACTCATGCCCTTCGACAATTTAAATGTTTTTTTATCCTCATTTTCATTCTTTGCTCTGTAGCTTTGGGTAGGAGCTGAGTGGTTCAGTAGTTGTTTTTCTTGGGGACCTGCTTTCAAAATATTTTGGTTCCCCAGCTAGACCTGGCTAAATATTGGTGAGAGAAGAATACTCCCTATCACCAAACAAGAAATGGAAGGAAGGAGCATTTGATTTTCAGATTCGTTTCTAGAGGAGATGGTTGAATATTATGTGTAGCAGTGTGGTTTAAATATGTTGTTTGTTTGTTTTTATTGACTTGATTGAAATGAAACATGTTATCTCATTACAGCCTTGCAAAAACACCTCAATGTAAAAATGTTTTAATCATTAACACATCAAGTACCTTATACCAATGTGTAATAAATATTGCCAGTGGTTAATTTATTTTGGTTGAAGACAACTGTGATTACAGCATTAATGTTTAGATTATTTTGTCACAACAGCAGTTGCAGCAGTCGGTGCAGAAATTACAGAAAATGCGAATTATTTCTTGTAGTTAAATAGGTTTTGTCTTTTTCCATAGGGAACATACTAACAGGGCAGGTTTCTTCAAAATTCCTATCTTCTATTATTCTTTACATGCAAAGCAAAATAAAACAGTGGAGTGTAGACTTAAAGCAATTGTGTTTGTTAAACAGTTCTGTACAGACAGATTTGATTGTACTTGCTTGAAAAATATTTTAAATAGAACATGAATTCTGTAAATAGTGGAAGAAGTAGGAGACAGACAAAACATCTTTAATGAAAGCACTCAGCCCTTTTCATGCTCTCAATCTACCTTTATTATGTTAATCAAATTCCATGCAGTTCCCAGCAGGGGTATGTGAAAATTATCTTTTCAAATAAATGAATGCAGATTATTTACTGCATATCAAGGAACTGGTTATAGGGCTTTGATGGTTGTCCTGGTGCAGATGTAGAGCAAAGCAGTTATTAACCTTCCAGCTTGTGCAGTGTCCCCTTGTCCTCCTGGATGAGGTGGCAGGTAAATGTGCCAGCCTTGCCCACTGGGGGCTCAGGCAGGGAAAGTGCCTGCTTTGCATTCCCAGGGTGTGTTTAACTCTGTTCAACCACAATGGGCCCAATATAACTCAATTTCTGGCCACTTCAGGGTACTCTCTCAGGTGCTCTCTTTGGGAATAATGAAGTGCATATCGCTGGGGCTGGTGAGGGGAAATGCAAGACATGTAATTTACCTGTACTTCTAGTTTATTTGCTGGTAATTTGCGGATAAATGGCTGGAGGCAATGAGTTCTCCAAGTCATGCCTCCTCATAAGTCGCAGTAAAGTAGTCAAAGTTAAATGCAATTAATCTGAGAAACAGTTTCTAGGAAAATTAGAATGACTGAAGTTTGCCACTCTTCTTTCTGTGCAATAATATTCTTCTCTGTTTCCTCCGTATCTTAATTAATTGGTGCCTCACTAGTAAATTCTATTAAAAGTTTAAAAAAATGTTGTGGGTTTTCTGCGGGAACAGTATATATGCTATCCTATATCTTGCTTCAGGATAATGTTTTGAACATCATAAATCAGATCATGGATGAATGCATTCCTCATGAACGGGCCAACCGAGACTTCTGTGTCAAGTTTCCTGAGGAAATACGCCATGACAACCTTGCAGGACAGCTTTGGTTTGGAGCAGAGGTAGGTCCATCATGTTTCTGTTGCTTGGGGTTAATAGACACTTTTTTTTGGTGGCAGGAAGCCCCAGTTACATCTTGAGACTTTTCTGAAAGTAGTAGATATAATTACAGAGCAAAGTAAACATCTGTGAGAACTTGCTCTGGGTTCTCAGTGGAAAGGGATTCTTCTGGTTTTGGCTTTGGTTGGGCTAACACTTTATTTTCGTAATCACATGCTGTCTTTATGGCCACCTCTTAAAACATTCTTTTGTGAGTTAGCACCTGGTAAATATTCTTGATTTCTTTTTTTTTTTCCCCCTCCCCTCTTTTATCCTAATGGGCCATTTTGTGTCTGTGTTTGGAAAATCTTAACAACAAATAAAAGTGTATTAGGGGCTTTTATGAGAATAAAAGTTCATCTGCAACAAATACAAGTGCATGCTGTCACTTTATTTTAATGGTTTATGTTATGCTGTAACTCATACTAAATACATGTAACTTTGAGCTGTCATTTGTTGCACATAACTCACTTGTTTTGTGTGTATGCTAAAAATATAATGGTTCCTGTGGAAAACACTGAAGTCTGCTTCTCTTAACTGTTATTTCTTAAAGACTTGCTTCTACAGCAACCTGTAGAAACAAGGCATTGTTGTAGTGAATAAGCTTGAATTATTTTAACCAAGGGAAGCCTGAAATGTCAGAAAAAAAGGATGTGTTGTGCAAGATATTTATTCATTAGTACTGATGTCTGTTGGCTAAACAAAAAAATAAACCATTGTGGCATTTTTATTGATAAGCTGAATGTCTTCAGTTCTACTGACCTAAGGGACACTTGGCATGGATTTTTGAGACTTGGGAGGGAAATAGCCTAGACATCCCACCACACAGCAGCACATTGTGGTGCTGTTTTCAGCTTTGCCTCTTCTGTTTTTGAAGCAATCCTTGAGCTCCTGTTATTATCTGTACTTTTCTCTACCAGTTTCTCCTTTCTTTTTCAAGTGCATGTTCCCCATGAAAAGTTCACGTCTTGTTCAGTCCAATATGCCTCCTTATGTTCTGCTTCTGAAACCTGCTTTGACAGTTGTTAATTGTCCTATGAGTCAGGGAAGTCTCAGATAGAATTTACAAAATGAATTAGGTATGTCAATGATTTACAATCCTGTCCTCAGCAAAAAACCCAGCAGTTTTTCTTCTCATTATCACGTGTCAGTCACTGCCATCATCCAGGTGGCACCATGCTGTGTTCTGAACTGATGGGAGTGCGCCGTGTTGGCTGGGGTCACTCTGTCTGCAGCCATCCATTATGAATCCCTGTGAATCCCATCACCTTTTCTTACTCTAAGGGACTGACAAACTGGGATTACAGCAGTGAACACACAGGGAAGGTGCCAGCCAGTGTAGTGGCTTTTTGCGCCGCAGAAAATGCGTGAGGGACTCACTGAGGCAGTATGTTCTTTGAGGAAAAAACACCCTTTATTCACTGTTTGTGTTGTGTTACATAAGCTGATGCCTTTGCTCTTTCCAAATCAAACTTTCACTGCCTCCAAATCTGGCCAACAGGAGACACCTGTTGGTTTCAGAAAAAGTAACATATGCAGTGATGATGTAATGCTAACTCCTACTGCTGCAGGCACTGTCCTGTAAATTAATGTAGCAAGAGGGCTCTGTGGACTTTGAGAATACACTTTGTGTCCTTGTCAGTGCCATCACTGAGTTATCAGACAGAGTACCTACCAACAGGTAAGACTTGCCTTGTCCATGCTTTCCCACAAATATTGCTTTGGTTCTGCAGAAATAAGAACGTGACCTGCTCTGAATGCCCTTAGAACAGATCAGTGCCTCAGGCTGCTGGGTTTGCAGCTCCCCCATACAGAGCTGCAGGAATATCTCCCATCAACAGGAGTGCAGAGAAGGGGGGAGGGATACAGCTGCAAATGGAGATTAAAAAAAGGCAGGATCTTTGAGACTAGAATGCTAGAAGAACCTTGTATATTTTCAATTAATAAAAATATTTCCATTAATACGGGAAATAGGATTTATAGCAGTGCTCATTCTCTTCCAGTTGTATCCATAGAGAAATAAAGCCAACAGTTGTTTTTAACAGCAGGATTTTTGAAAAGTTTTACTAATGCATTACAGTAAAAATCTACTTTTAATGTCTTCATCAGCTGGTCAAAGGGAGTCCATGTATAATGCCCGAGGCAGGAAGTCTCTTAAATAGCTGCTTTCCAGACACTGAAGGGGAAGAATCACTCAGTGACCTGGTTTTATGTTCCTTCCCATAAAGTACATTCACGATTTCTGTGGAAAGCAGAATACTGGGTCCATGGTCTGATAGCCATTGTAACCACTTTTGCTGTAAAAGACATCACGGTTGCAGAATTTCTCTTCTTTTATTTTACATTTATTTTGCAAAATCAAGCAATCCAGCCTGAATCAAAACAGTCGATGGATTCTAATTTTGCTGGATTCACAGCCATCCTAAGTGTACACAGAGTATGTATCCTACCCATGCTTATTGCCTAACTAGTGGGAGAATAGCTTTAAGTTCTTTTGTCACTGCTTCTTGCACTTGAATCTCCCCCCATTCTCATGTTTCCTTGGCTGAGCTGCTTCCTAACCTTCTACATGAAAGCTGATGACTCTTGACGTGCCAGTCTTGAATCTTTCACTTGTTTGATAATTTGCAACCAACTGGGGCTAAGTACTGCCCTCATAGCACATCTTGAGCTTTGGTTTTAAATATAAATAACTTTGTAAAAACTAGTGGTTTTGTCTCTCTGTATTTCACAGTGTTTGGCTGCTGGTTCCATCATTATGAATCGTGAAATTGAGAGTATGGCTATGAGGCCGTTGGCCAAGGATCTGACCCGCAGCCTGGAGGAAGTCAGGAACATCATTCGTGACCAGGCCTTGAGGGATTTGAACCTCTACACCGAGAAAATGAAAGACTCACTCAAGCATTTTGATGTCCTTTTTGCTGAATTTGAATTAAGGTAAAAGAGCTGAAGTAAGTGGGTTGTGAGCATTGGATTGGCCGCTGCAGCTGTTGTGTGGTTTGCTGGTTTTTGGAAGTTGGCTGTTTTATTCTCGTTTTGCATAATGAAAAAAGTATGGAATTTTTTTATCATGGTATTTGAATTCTTTAGTAATTTGTTGTGTTGTTAGATTCTTCCTTTCGATGTAGCAATAAGGAAAAGAAAACTAAATAGCTTTTTAGCAATCAACATTTGCTCTCTCCAACTAAACTATAATCTTCAATTTGCATACTGGCATATGGCATTTGAGGGAGAATTTCCAAGACACAAAAGGAAACCATAAATCTCTTCTCTTAATGTTTTATTTGTGATAGAAAAGGTGACAAATACGAGATGTTTAAAAAGAAAAGAATGATAACAAATATTCTGGAGACTGAGGTTTTGTTCTCGTAGAGATACAGGGAAAATGTACCCAGTGAATTTAACAAGGCAAATTGAATTCTGCTGAAGGAAGTGCTTTTACACAGGCCATAATTAAACACAGGAACTCATTAATTTGAAAACGGCTAATTGAAAAATGTCTTGGAGGTTTTATAAGAAAAATAAAAAGAATTGCTCTTCGGGTGAGAAAAATAACTGCTTTTTGCATCAAAGGTCACATTGGCCAAGTCTTGTCTTGCTTCAGAGTTTCAGCCAGCTACCTGCATGTGTGTTAGATGCTTGTGGTGCTGGCCATGAACAAGATAATGGGCAAGATTATTTATGGGCCTAATATAGTACAGTCATTCCTGCCCTCAGCAGAACATGTTTCTTAGAACTGAGTAGGCTTTTAAATTTTCTTGGGAATAACCTGTAGACTGATTTTTCTCCAATTACTGTTTGCTCTGCCTCAATACACACATTCCCTTGTATTAGTTTATTCAGGTAAGCATTTTTTTCTGGTTACAGAAAACATCATTACTATGTTACATTGAAAAACATTTTAATTGAAAACATTGCCTGAAAAAGTGCTTTTAAGTGTGATTTTGAGTACAGACTCCAGTGATGATCAGTAACTGGTTCTTGGCAGTGCCTGTGCAGTTTCTGGCCTGTCAATACCAACTCTATACCTACAGCATTTTTCTTTGCCATTGTTTTGCAAACACCTTCTTCCCTTTCTGTGTTACTGGTACTCCACAAATGACCAATAACATAGTACAGTGATAGAAAACAAGTTACCTTTTACCAGTGTTTCTTACCTTGGTGAATTAGTGCTTTTGCAAGTAATTCCACGTAGAAATGAGGCCAAACCTCAAGTGTCATAAATTGTCTCCTCTGGGTAGCTGAAATTTCACTACTCTGATTTCAGGTTCTAATAGATTCTTACACTGTTTTCATAGTGAGTGCTGTCAAAATAAATTCAAAATGGCACAGGAAAGGTTATGTTTCTTCGAAGGGTTGTCCTAGGTTTGGTTTTATTTATAATCTTACTTGTTAGGGCATGTAAAACATCTGCTATCTCATAATCTTTGCAGTTATGTGTCGGCCATGGTACCTGTCAAGTCTCCAAAAGAGTACTATGTCCAGCAAGAGGTAATCGTACTGTTCTGTGAAACTGTGGAGAGGTAAGTGAAGGACTAGGCCTGAGCTTGTATAGAAATACTTTAATTGTAGTCCTGAAGAAAAATTAAAAAAACAAAAATAAAAACAGCTGGTCTTTTGCTTTTCCAGTAAGTATCAAAGTATAAAGTTAAAAAGTGCTAAGCATGCTTGCCAGGCACAAGCCTATGCTTTTTTGTTTTCTAGATTTAAAAAAAAAAAACAACACAAAAACCAAACAAACCACAAACCAACCACCCACCAAAAGTTAATAATTCCACAATAACTATTATTGGTGTGCCTAGTTATAGATGTGTGTATGAAGACTAAGCATTTAAATAAGCTACATCTGTTTAAAGCATCAAGACTTAATGGTATTTCATGCAAGAATACATGGGGAGGTGATTCAAATAATCTGTGAACCTCTAGAGATTATCATAAAGAACTAGTAAAAGCTCTTTAAAGTCTTACGGAACTGGAGCTTGGCTCTCTATGTATAGAGAGATGATGAAAAAATCCAACAGTCCAGCAATTCATAAGTTCTTTTAGAAGCATAAGGTGCAAAGGGAAGTGTGAATTTGGAAAGTACTGTGTTGAACAACTTTTTTTTCTTCCCTCTTGTGGCAGATTAACTAGCCTAGCAGGTGGGCAGTGGAGGGGAACAGCAGGTGAAATACTCAGCTTTAGTGGTGTTTTAAACAGTACAACACTGTTCTTAAAGGGAAACCAGTGAACCTTATTCTGAGTGTAATTATTAGACACCAGTTGACTGTAAAACACCCTTGGAATGTGTTAGTTTTACTGTCATGTGAGGAGAACTTGTGAAGCAGACCCTGGGTCTGATGTGGTTGACCCTTCTTCCATTAGGGATGAAGGAGAACAGAGCACACTGCCACTGTCTGTAGATGACACCAAGATCAGAGGTGTTTCAGGCATTTTAGAAGACAAGATTACAACTCCAAAAAGGTCACAAGTAGCAGGAATTACCTTCCATCAGTCAGAGAGCTACCATGTCTACACATACTCAGCTACTGCATATACATGCCCAGCAGAGACCACAAAGATGATGAGGGGTCTGGAGCATCTCTCTTATGAGGAGACGCTGCAGGAGCTGGGCCTGTTCTGTCTGGAGAAGGAAAGGCTGAGAGGGGATTTCATTAATACCTGTTAATGTCTCAAAGCTGGGTGCTGAGAGGTTGGTGCCACTGTCAGTCACTGACACTGACTCCTGTCAGTGGTGCCCAGGGACAGGATGAGGAGCAGTGGCGTGGGTACCAGGCAGGGTACTCTGTGGTTGTGCCGTGTCCACCACCAGCAGTATTGGCCAGTGAGTGCTGACAAGGAATAAGAAAAAGTTATTTCCATTCTTCTGCAGACCAAAAGCAGAACTAGTATGCAGTTTTAAGTGTTATCTTAAGCACTTAAAAGAACAAATGAGAGAAGAAATTTGAGGATGTTATGAAACTTGAGGAAATAGAAAAATTATGATGAAACCTGGAAAGCACAGCCAAGTAAAAAAACAAATTGGCTTTTAGTCTAAAAGGGGCTTAAGACTTTTCAGAAGCTCTTTGAGGACAATGAAGTCTCCCCCAGTAATAAATCACAGAATCATCTGAGTTGGAAAGGACCCATAAGGATCTAGTTCACCTCTTAAGTGAAGGGCTCAAAGGGGGTAGAACCCACAACAAATCCTTAGAGTTCAACAACAGTCACTGTGTTGAGGTGGTTTTGGTAGTTTGAGGTGTTGGTCTAGATGATGAGAGCAATTTGTTTATGAAAGGGAAACCAAATACTTTCCCCTATTACTTTAAAAATGTTTCTTTTAGTTGAAAAGCTCTCAGCGGTGGTTTTCAGTAGCAGGCTGAAGCTTGGTGGGAAATAGTAAATAAAAAGGGAACATGGCATAAAACTATATTTGGAGTTGGGTTACTGTGAAAACTTTAAGTGTTTGAAGGGATTTTTTATCTGAGATGAATTTTTGTGTCTTATGCTTTTTTTTTTAGAGCAGAGACAAACTGGTCAGTAATATAATATAGATAGTGGTTTAGATTGTACAAAAATAGTTCATGAGTTAAATACTATCAGTTTGGTTTGGCTTGTAACAATTTTTTCAATTTTTTTCCTAGTGAAATGTATTCTGCAAGACTTTGAACAATTACTAAATAATTTTATTCTTCTGCTTAGAGCCTTAAGGCTTGGATACCTCACTCAAGATATGATAGATGACTATGAACCAGCTTTAATGTTTACAATTCCACGATTAGCCATTGTGTGGTAAGTAATTTTTTAACTGCTCTCCATTCTGCCTCATTTAAAGGTTTATTGAAGATTTGAAACATGTTCAGAATTTTGACATATTTTCTTTCACCTGAGTGTTTGTGCCTACTTTTAAAAAATTTCGGTTAATAATTAGTATAAATTATTACCAGTTTAATGTAGCATATCAGGACAAAAAAAAGTATGTTAGATCTCTAAATAGAGAAGGAAGGAACAATTGATCAGACATCCTCCAGCAACATTTAAAAATTAGGAACATCAGTCTTTGAAATGTCACTTTGTCAGAAATGTTTTTTGAAAGCACATGTTTTGTGTCATTCAAAAATAGTATGACTTAAGGATACAAGTCTTGAAAACCAGAAATATTCAGTAAGATTTGTGTCTTTTTCTCAGTGATTCTGGATTCCAAAGTAATTATTCCAAAGCATTGGAACCACTGAGTTAGGCTTAATTCTCTTCAAGGAAAGTATTAACATGTGTAACTTTTGTGTAGATTTGTGTCCTGTGTTGACCCCTCAAGACAGCTAAATTGTAACAGTGTTTTTGCTTCATAAAGTTTTTGCAATATTGAACAAATTAAATGCATTTTTCCTAATGAGTCTTAGTGATTTAGTTAGACAGCACCTTCTCTGGAGTAAAGCCAGCATATTTTTAATACTTTACCATTGTGAATGTTTTAAAGTTAGCTAATATAAGTAGTATAATTGAGGGAAATAAGAAACCTCAAATCCTGAGTGTAATATGCTTCTCCTCAGGAAATCCCTGTGGTCTGTTGTTCCTGTTAAATAGGATATTATCTGTAACTGTCATTCTAAAAATAATAACAGTAATAATCTGATTATTGAAAGACAATAGGAATGTGAGAACTCAGTTTGAAGTTGCTGGAAGACACAGTGAACAGGAACACATCATGACTAAATGGAAAACCAACCAAAGGCTCTCTGGAAAATAGACCATGTCTATCCCAAATTCCAAAGAAGAATAGAGAAGGAGAAGAGAAAAATTTAACTTCTCCTAATTATTCAGTGATTTGAAAATAAATCAAATAAATCGTTGCCAAGTGAAGCTGCACAGCAAAACTGCACCATCCAGGGAAGGTGGTGTCTGGCAGAAAGGCAAGTGTTTTATTTGGACTGTGAAAGGAGAAACCTTTAAATCCAAGGCAGATGCAAGGGGCAGTTCTGAGGCTGTGGCTCTGTCTCTCCGTGAGGAGGATGAGCCTGGGCAAGGAGAAGTGTCAGATCCTCTCGGTCCTTTAAGAACTTTGAGCCTTGTAGGAGCTATAAAGACACACTTTTCCCAAGTTTTTAGTTCTTTCCAGGCTACAGCTTTATTCAGGCCTTGATCCAGAACTCTTTCAAATGTTGTACAGAAGCCATTTCATAACCTTTTCTTTCTGTAGTGCTCTAGCCCACTTCTATATTATTTAACTTCATCTGCTAATTAAGCTCTGTGGAAAGCAAACTCTACCTGAAAGCCAGAGGAACAGTGACTTTGCATCCGGTAGAAGTTCAGTGAGAGCAGCTTTGAGCTTCTATTGAGCAAGGCAGTAGTATTTGTTTCGGCAGAACATAAGACGTGAGTCAGCAATAACTGTTTCACTTCCTGGCAACCTGCTTGTTGGAGCTTGGAAAGCACAGAAAAAAAATGTACACAACCCTAGTAACAGGATAATTGGTCTTAAGCCATGAAAAGAAAAGGTGACTTGCAAAAGAAGAAACTTTTCTCTCTCTCATTTCTACTCCCCCTGCTCTTGCCCCCAAACCCTAATCCCTTGGTCTTTTTTTTTTTTTTTAAATACTTCAGTGGAATTCATGTAACTGGTGCCACGAGCTTTGCTGCTGTGTCTCACAGGGTGCATGCTC
>JAOXXN010000471.1:63997988-64066922 GCA_026770055.1 Myrmophylax atrothorax
GAGAGACATCTTGAAAGTGTCAGAAGAGTCTTAATACTCTTTTAAACATGAAAAAGAAAGAATAATCTTAAAATGGGTAGATGCTGGCCAAGTTAAGCAAAAGGCTAATTCACTGTATCTACCAAGGGTAGCTGTTCCTTTTTAAGGTACAAGCAGGTTTACTTTTTAGGATCAACCTTTGATCTTATTTCTTTATATTAAACTTAAGATGTGTTAACTTTGAAATGTTTTTACAGTCTGAAAAAGAAACACATGATGAGCATTGTGTATATGATAAACATTTCACAAGGGAAGTTCCATGCATATTTTGGTCTTATCTCTTCAATTACTTGGGTAATTTCAGGGTTCCCTTCAAACCAGGAGGTTGAGGGAATAAGGACTTGTCTCTAGCAATAGTATGGCTGTCTGTAGGCTGCAGTGAGACTTGATTCTGCAGACACTGGCCGTGAAACTTTCCAGATCTGAGTGTAGTCTGACATTAATGAAGTGCTTCCTACACTTCTGGTATCAGCTGGGAATGTTGAGCCAAATTATGCATGTTAGATAAGCCATGTAGGAAAGGTATTCCTTCTAGAACAAAAAAAAATAAAATAAATAAGGTAAGCTGAACTCTGTAGATCAAATTTCAGGTTACTTTTATGTAGTATCAATTAAAAAATCATGAGAATCTATTTGCACAGATGCAATCATTGCTGTTTGGGATACCCTGTTATAAAAAAACCTGGCTCTTTTGCTGTTTATTGGAAACAATTGCAATGTTTCTGTTCTTGCAGTATTTCTGACTGTCTCTACAGTATTAATTTTCTGGCTACAATCTTTAACAGTAAGATGTATTTTACAGTAAAGAACAGATGGTCATTAGTCATTCTTTGAGAGTCACTCTTGTCTAAATCTGACTTGATTGTGTTGGTAAAGGCAGGGTAATTGTTTCTAACTCCATAGCAATTTTCAAGTCCAGCTTTAACTTATTCTGGAGCATTCACTTTTTTCTTTGCAGTGGCACAAGCAGTCCCAGGTACAAAATATCCTCTTTTCTGAACCTCCTGTGTGTGGATATTGTCCTTTACATGTGACTGTGCATATGAACATGTGTTACAAATGCAAGTCTGCATACATGCTGACCAGCCATCTCACAGTGCTGAAGCAATCTGTGTGTGCTCTGTGCTGGGGCTTTTAAGGACAAAACAGTTCCAGCCAGTCTTGTGGCATGACCAGCCTTAATGACACACCACAAAATCTAACAGAATAGTCTGGCACAGAAGTAGGTCAAACCACATTCCTTGGAGGGAGTAGGTAAAACTGCATTCCTCCAGTTGGAGGAGACTCAAAAAGGCAAATGTTATTATTACAATTGGTCAGAATGAGCCTTTCTTCCTTTCTGCAAAATGGGGAAGGACCTAGTAGTTTATATTCTTGAAAAGCGATCTTCACAGCTCCCTGCCCACTTAACACCTGACTTTGAAATATTTCTTCAACTGTGATATGGAGGAAGAGTCATCTTGAATCAGTCCCTGCTTTCCCCTGCACTCAGGTTTTTGTGTATTGGGAGTTTTAACAAGACCCTTGTACTGGGTTTATGTAACTACACAGGCTTCATTTGTCTGTGTCAGGGGGCCCACGCAATTTATGGTGCAAATGTGTATATCACCAAGAAAAATTCTTAAAAAAAAAAAAACCAAGAAAAAAGAAGCCTATTTGGCTTTACCTGAATATGAGAGCATTTGTGTGGATAGGCAGTCCTTTAACTGCACACCACTGCGAGTCAGGAATCGCTTCCTGGCTCTCATTACCTTTCAGTTTACTCCTTCATAAACCATGTTCTTATATGACCTTTTCATTGTCTTGAGCACAGACCCTTCCACACTGACAGGCTTGCTATTATAATATATATATTATATTCCCTACGGAAAAGTGAAGAAGAATTGAAAGAGAGAATTCTCACTCAGTTCTCAGTGTCTTTAATAACCCAGTCAGTCATGGTGCTGCCTGAACTGTAAACATAGAAATAACATCTCTTTACAAGGATTTTCTTTGCTTGGTAGCAATAGATAGCATGAACAAAATGAGTCTCCTGCCAGCCTGCTCCTTACTCTGTGTTTGAAAGAATGGGGGGTCAGTTAAGGTACTTCTGCTGCACATCTTCCATTGATACTTCTGTCAATAACTAATCTCCAGTGCTTACTTATTTTCAGTTCTATTTTCAGTTTCCTAGGGCTTTTAAGATTGCACAGCCTAATAAATTCTTTTTTGCATTTGAAAGGATTACATATGGAACCTACAGGTAGAATTTCAAACCTATATTCTATAGAATTTTGTTATAAGTAATTATAGATCTTACCTATGTGTCTTATCCTGAAATAACTGTTCAAGCACATTGCCATAGGTATGGGATCTGCAAGGTGGTAAATGCTTCTGCATTCTGCAAAAAGCAGATGGAACTCAAAATGTGTTAGAAATTACTTCTTTTGTTATACATGCTATTTATGCAGTTAGTAACTTTTTTTAACACAGTAGTCTGCAAAGTAAGGAGAGCTGGAGTTTTGGACTGTAAAAGTATGATTATAAGTAAGATAGTCTAGCTTTTTGTAACAATTTGCAATGTAAATTTTTTTCCAATATGTGGAGAAAAACGGTTTACTGTTCCTTCTGTCTTTGAGTGTAGTGGAGTAAGAGGGTTCGTGTCTGCTTTGGTCAGTACCGTGAATCCTTAGGACTTGAGTGGAATTACATCCTGCACTCAACTCCCATTTAAGGGTTCTTAAGGGCAAAGTGCTACTTTTCCCCCAAGTATTTCCTTTTTTAAAGAAGACATCTTGATTTACAGATACTTTAGGTAATTTCTGTTATTTGAAGATTCCTATCAAATCCTCCCTGTGGTCTCAGGTTCTTTCAAGCTTCTTCTCCATAAGAGGAAAATGGTGGGGGGATGGTGGTGAAGGTTTGGGAATGGCTGGCATCTGGTTTTTAAAAGAAAATTTAAATTTTGAGTGGACATTTGGTGACAAATTTTAATCTCTTTAGAGTTTATGAGCCATTCTTGTACAATAGTTTGACATTTCAGCAATTTTTACTGTTACATTTTTAAGGGGACTAATCTACCTCTGTGCTGTGTAAGTCATTACATCACTCTTCTTCCCATTTTTTTTTTGGAAGGTTATATTTAGATTCTATTCTTGCTGTTTTAAGGAAACATAATTCATAATTTCCTTTTTTTCAAATTAATTTCCACATTACTAAATTTCTAAGTTGACTTCAGTTCTGACCTTCACATTTTTAGGTTGATATTCCCCTTTAGGATTTTCGGTGGAGTTATGTTCTCAGGACTGAGCTTTTAGAAGAAGCTAATGTGAAAAATGGCACAGCACTTTGTAATAGCTAAGGAAAAATGTAATAAAATACAGACAAGTGATTTTATGCTTCAATTTTTTTTGCAGCTGTGTCACAGAGTGAAAGTCAAATGTGATGGTGGTTGGTTGTGTGCTGATTGACTTCAACAAGAATTTACAGCAATTAGTTCCGGTTTGCTGTAGAGTCTTGCCTGAGTCATAAATCCTGTAGGATTTGCTGAACATCCTGAACAACTGAGTGAAGATTTACATTGCTTTCCTTTACATTATTTTTTTCTCTGACAGCAGTTTAATGACAAGTTCTTGTTCTTCTGATGACATCGATCAGGAGGAAATCCAGCTGGCTCTGCAGGCTGCAAAAATGGCCACGCGAGAGAAGATCAGGTCTCGGTTTCATGGCAGTAATGATCTTATTCACCGCCTTTTTGTCTGTATCTCAGGTATGACAGTCACCTTTTGTTCTGAATTTATAAACGATTTTTTATTTTTCCTTCTTCTTTTTTTTTTTTTTTTTTTTTTTTTTTTTGTGGTTGGTGCACATAAAGTTATTGTAGAAAAGAGTAGAGATGCAGTTGCAGGAAGACTGTGCTTTTGGGGCTTAAGTTGTAGTCTGGTCTAGAAGGACCTCTTACCTGATGGGAAGTTACAGAATCCAACATGCAGACATTTTAGACCTGTAGTGATGAAGAGTTTTGACATGTCTCAGGTTTGACTTCAGAGTGCTTTCTTCTTTGTGGTGATGCCCTATTGTGTTGAAGGAAGGAAGTTTGATGCAGAACTTCTATTTTGATGCAAAAAGAATCTCTCAGTATTTCCTGCCAAAGGTTAAGAAAGATATAAAGTGACCTGCAGGTACCATAAAGACCAGAATACAACTTGGCCATTATGGAGAATTAGTTTCATTAAATGCTCAATTTTTATTCCTAATGTGAGCCAGTGATTCCCTAAAAATAAATGAGACCACTAATGGTAGCAATAGGCAAATATAAGTACTTTTTTTAAGGATGGTGTAATAGTCTGGTAATGGTTTACCCATTTTCTTAAACCCCTAAGGTGTTGCTGACCAGCTGCAGACAAACTATGCTAGTGATCTGAGAAGTATCCTCAAGACTTTGTTTGAAGTTATGGCAACCAAACCTGAAACAGAAGACAAGGAAAAGCAGAAGAAAGGTAAAGAGATCTATAATAAATTTCTGCTGATAGCCCAGTGGGGAACCATGAACTGTTTGACAAGAATTACCCTTAACATATTGTTCTCTTTTTGACAGGGCTCACTGTGCAGTGATTTGACCTGTCATGGAAACAGATTGTAAACAGGTTGAAGTCACTGCAAGTACAGGCACACAGGAGTATGTTTAAGGCAAATACTGAAGAGTTAAAGCCTTCAGAGCCTTCAGAGTGCATCTGCTGTTCCCATATTCCTGTGTGTAACAGCAGCCTGTATAGTCATAACATAATTTATGTAGGGATTGGATTTCATATATTTATTTTACCCCCCAGTGTTGTTTCACGCTGGGTACATTTTGAGTTACAAAAGAGCAGACTATGAGAATGCTCCTTAAGATGCTGAAATCTGTCCTGTCTTGAAGAATTGCCTTCAAAGTGGAAAAATACCCACATTTAAACCCTAGATAATTAAAATAATGGAACCAGAACTAGATCATGAGCCAATGAAAGACTTTTTTTTCACTGTGATCATTTTGATTATTTCTTTGTTTCAAAGTGGCAAGTCTGCTAACTTATCTAAAAATAACCATGCCATCCCAGCAAGACTGCAATTTCCTTTGTCCTTTGTTATGATTAGAACTATCAGCATCTGAAGGTGATCAGAGCTCTCTTTTATTCCCTTACTTCCTTTCCTCCTGATTGAAAACTTTTCCTTTCTCTTTCTCCCAGTTTCATTTAAAAGCATTTAGGATTGTATTGACATACTTAGGTAAAAGTTGGATCAAGTTAGCAGAAAAACCTCCAATCCAACCCAACTGTGCAGTGGGATAGTGCACATCATGCATTACAGTCCTCTGTTACTTGTGGTTGAAACTTCCAGAACAGTTTTATGGTGGCAGCATGTCATGATGGGAAGAGACTGGTTTTTTCATTGTAAAAACAATAAATAAATGGAGTTAGACAGAATTGCTAAAAAGGTAATAGAAGAGCTGCTGAATATTCAAATAGGAGTAATAAAGAAACTGGAGATGTAAAGATTTATCACTGGAAAATATATATTAATCAATAGTACTTAGCCAGATGTAATTTCTAATGGATGAACTCTTGCATTAAAAGAGACGACGTAGACAAAAGTAAGCATAAACAAAATGAGCAAATAAAAGTCAGGGACTATTGTGATGAATTTTCTCTTTGATACATAGATTTGATGTGAATGATTCACCTAGGTGTTCTCATAATGCACTTCTTTAAAAGGATCCAAGTTAAGAATTGGGAAATAAAGTGTAGGATGCAGCTAAATTACCAGAAGTAAGAGGACTGCATGTCCTGTAATAACAGCGTCTTTCATTTCTGTCATCGTTCCAAAGAAGAATAGAGGAGACTTTTAAATCACTGTTTGTGCCAGGGTAAGGACAAAAGCAAGAAGTCTAAGAAGGTACCCGGAGGTGCTACGGTAGCCTAATCCCAGAAGTTCTAACATGAATCTTTCAAGTCAAAAATGGAAAAATAAGAATATGAGTACTTTTTGAATTGTTTTACAGTTAATCATGGTTTAAGGACTGCAGCATTGGAAGACTGTGCTTTATGTCAAGAAAGTATATCATCCTCAGAACTTGCAGCAAAAGCCAGAGATGGGGACTTTGAAGGTACTTTCTTCTTTCTATGAATTAAAATGAGACAACACTGATGTATAAAAAAATATCATTAAAATGAAAAGTCTTTTAATGTTTGGTTCTGGAAAGTGAGTGTAAAATGTTGTCATAGTACGTTTTAGAGACAAAGTCAGATGATAAACTGAACCCATTTCTTTCAGGTTTTTTCTAACAGCCCTATGAAACTTATCTGCAAATTGTCATATTCAGTATAAATTCTCTGTATCAGTGGAGAAAGGGTCTGTATAGTAAAGGTCTTAATACAGTGCATGGTGTTACATCTGACAAGTTTCTGAGGGCTATGTGAGATGCAAAGCTCTAAGTAAGGTCTTCTCAGCCAAACCTAAGAGGTTTGTTCTATCTTTTGCTGTATGTGGAAGTGCTGCTTTTTCCCATGGTAGAAGTACTTTTCATAATTTCTTTATTTGTGCCTTTGATAAAAATATTTTTGGTTAATATTTTCATATTCTTCACCATATTACTTCAAAGAAGAAGATAGTATTAGGTAAGTCTGCTGAGGTTGCTCAAATCTCACTGGGTATAGCAAAAGTGAAGAAAAGAGCACATGCAAGTCTCAGAGTTTTGGTTGGGATTCAGGCATTCTGAAAACTCAGGAGTTGTTTCTCTTTTAATCTGAGCTGCTTCAGAGTTAGGTATGGACTAAAGCCCTATTATGGCAAACACAGTATAAAAAATGGATTAAAAGATATCAGAGCACTTGCACTCAAAGAATAAGAAAAGAGAAAGTAGATGTATGAGATGGAGCAAACAAGAAAGCAATCAGCTTTGATCTTCAAGGCTAAGTGGTGGTTTCAGCACACCAGGAGACCAATTATCAGAGCAGTAATATCTCTGTGGTCAAGTGAGAAATACGAGACAACTGTCAACTGTGATACTATATCTGAGCTTCCCAGAAATTCAAGTGTGCAGTAATTTCCCTGTGCTTTAGAACTTTGATGTGTTGTTACCTATTTGTCCACATACACTACTGTCCTTCCAGTGAGATGCCGGGAAAGTGGGATGACTGCGAACTGAGTGATAAGCAGTGTGTGTCTCTGCTTCTTTGCGGAGGGTGGTGACCAACAGAAAAGAAATATTGGTTCATGTCATTTGTAAAAAAGATAAGAAATCACATGGGGGAAAATACACCTCTTAAAGGTTAGATTTTAGAGTCATGGTACATATTTATAACTTATTTTGTGCTTATATAAAACCCATAGTTTGCTTGCTTACCCTTCTTCTGAAGCTGCAGGCTAAAGGATCTAATCTATTTAGAACAGTAGGGCTAATTCATGTATAATGCACTGTAGAAATATTATCTCTCCTGGAGGAAGATGATTTGGAGGCAGATAAAGAACTATTCAGTAGTAATTTTAATTGATTTTTCTATTGTGCTGTAATTCAGAATGTCACAGAAGGTGCAGTAAAGAACAAATCTTTAAGGAAAATCCTTACCATGTATAGAGTGTATTGTAAAAGAATGCAGGAGATTATTCATTCTCTACCATTTCAATTCATACTCTTTTGTTTTGAATCGATGCCTGATGCTGTCAGTGAATTTGACTTAGAGAACTTGAAAGCAAGTTATTCTAAACTGCAGGAAGCTAAATAACCTTCTCACAGTGGATGTACCTTTTGTCACAGCCAAGTCACTTCACTTCCCTGGCATGTTATTCAGTTTTAAGGTTCCTCAGTCTTTCATAGCAGCTTCTATTGGCATGCACAGTGTTTTATGTTTGGAGAAGAACAGCCTATGACTTGGGGTGTTATTTATTGAAATAGATGCGAACAGTCCGGGTACTCAAGTGATGTTATGACCACACAGGAGTCTAGTAAAGGTAAAAATTGTGAGTTACAAGAACTCCTGCAGTGTCAATCACTTATGTTCCTGCCCTACATGAATGGTAAAACTCAATCTGTAGTATTAACAGTATATGCAGATAACTACAACAAAAACAGCCCCTGCCTGCACCTTTTTTTCTGAAATAGCAGGTGTTTTAGATGTGCCCCAATAGTAGAAAGCACAGACTTGTGGGAGAACAAAGTCCCTTTTAAATAAGTAGTCGTGGATGGCTTGGTTGCCAGAATGAGCACATGGTGCCAATGTCTTCCTGTGCTAACATAGCCTCTCAACAAGGCCAGGTAGCCAATGGTCCTGCAGGAACTCTGCTTTTGGTGCCTGGACTGGCTCACTGGGAAGGCTTGGACATGTCTGCATGAGTCTCCTTGCAGGCTTCTTCGGGGAGCCTTCCTTGGCTTGTGTGTTAAGTGGTTATGCTGTAAAAATCTACGTGCACAAACCAGTACAGCTCTACTGGCTGTGTAAACTAAGGAGTGTAGTCTGCTGTTACTTGGCCTTCAGACTTGCTGATGGGCAGGAATTTTCTGTATCCCAAAGAGGCTGAGGGTGCTGGGGAGCATGGAGATGGCAAGTCACAGAAGGTCTTCTAAGAGGGACATCCAAAGTGGGTCAATCTGTTGGACTTGTGGGAACTGTAGGAACACACATTCTAACCCCTTACATCCAATACATTCCAGACCCCCGTCCCTTAAGGTCACAAGTTGTCATTGTAACACTGTATAGACTTTTTTCCAGGTGAGGCATGCAGTGTTAGCTAATGGCATACATGGTTTTGCTCTCCCTAAGGCATTCAGCATGAGGCATAAACCTGGAGCAGGATTTTCATCTCAGCAGCCACGTGCCTCTTCCCCCTTATAGCACCTCCCCACATACCTCATTTTTGCTGGCCATGGTGGATGGAACAGACCCTGACTTAGGGTGATGTTTGGGTGGGGGTGGAAGATGTCTGGTGGTTAAGGCAACCTCTGCTGCATGAACAATGTGTCCTATTTCTTGCAGCAAGCCTGATGGGTTTGTCCTCCAGGCCAAATCTGGGCCACAGGCCACCAAGAGGAGTACAGGAGTACACTGCAGTTATCACCGTAAATGGATTCAACACAAAGTCTTGGGAGCATTGCACCAATCTGTTGACATCATTGCACCAAAATTAATTATATCCTCTTTTGTACATCATTTCTATACCTCAGGTCACTCATTTATTTTAACTGAAAGTGAAAACAATTTAAACCAAAAGAGCACATCAGTAGCTCCTCCCTTCTGCCATTGTGGCAGAACATGAGCATGTATCAAATGGAGGAGGTCCAGGAAGCTGCCTGCCAGGAAAGCTCTTTCCAATTATCAAGTAAATCCCTCCAACGGAAAATACCCAATGTTTAAGATTGTGTTCAATCAATGGTAATAAAGAAAAAGGAAAGCAAGCCCAGCAACCTGAACAAATAAATGGTTTTAAGATTCTACTGAAGGTTTCAGCCTCTGCTCAGATTATGAAGATGAATCACTTGTTTTGTCAGATTTCTCATTCTTATTGTATATAAAACTCACCAGCTGGTCTGGGTCATAAAACAAATATGAATGTTTATTATGAGCCAACTGACATTGGCAAGGGTATAAGAGTTAAATCCTGTGACCTTCTGAAGGTTGAAATACAATAAACTACAGATTAATTGGCATTCTAAAACAAAAGCATTTTCAAAAATACAGATGTGTGGTGTGTATGTTCATCTTTGCTGTCCTAATGCTCTAATATTTTTTTCAAGGAAGCACATGCATTTATAGTTCACAGAATATAAAAAGCACTATATAGGGAGAGAATGTAAAACAAAATAATTTATACTTTCCTATACTAGAAGATTAATTTATGCAATATTCCATAAATAATTTTTAAATTTAGTAAAATTTCTTGCCCTGCTTGTATGATAGAGGTGATGCCCAGTGGAGACAAAGTTCTGTGTATAAACTCAAAGCATATTGTAGAGGCAGGTGCTCAGAGTAAAGCAGGTTGGGCTTTTTGCTGCCAGCAATGCTTGCTCTGAATTGCAGGAACAGCAGAAGGGGGCCTGTGTTCTGGGAACTTTCATGGTACTGCCTTTCTCCCTGTGCCCTGGTGAGCTACAAGCCAGCACAGGGAAAAGGTTATTGGGAAGCTCTGGATCTCCAGCTTGGAGAAACCACTGATAGATAATAAAATGACCAAGAAGTTTGCATGGGACTGAGAGTGGGCAGCATGGGTCACACACAACTAAAGGAAATCTCTGTGTTTGAAAATGTAAGAAAACTACTCTTGGTTAACTTGGTATAAGTACATCCCTGCCAGGACTGAGCTGTGTCAGTGTTAATATGTAGTACAGTTTTAAAAAAACCAAACAAAACCAAGTACTGGGGAAATAGAAGTTTGATGTCTTTCTGCCATTTATGCATCTGTGATCATGTTTCTAGTCCCAACAGAAAACTTGCTTTATATTTGTCAGCAGATGCCCATGTATATACAGAATGTACAGTCACACAGAGTAACTTCTCAATTTTTTGTCTTCATAAGTATTTTTGTTTTCATTTATCAATTTTTAAATCTGATTGAGCATAAGTCCCTCCTTACCGTATCTGGGAGCATTGTGTTTATCCTGTGAGCTTAAATTTGGCAAATCTGAGTTTTGACCATACATGTAGGAGGATTGATCAGTTGTTGCAATTGGGGGAACAAGAACATTTTTATCATCCATTTTGTGAAGTTAAAGGCTGGCTAAGAGAGTGAGTTATGCTTCTTGTCTAAGTAAGACACATCTCGAAATCTAAATACTTTTCTCAGGGAAAACCAGAAAGCATTATGAAGCTGTTACTGCTCCATGAAAATACTTGCTGTAGCATCTGAGCTCTCCCTGCCAACCCTACATGCATTTTCATTCCTTATCCCTCTAGCATCTGTACAGAAGTGCCTTGCTTGCTGCCACCTAGTTATAACTCCAGACATAATGGATTTGCTGTGGCTGCCAGTACAAATACCTGTTTGTGCCAAGTGGTGTTAGCACCTGTTTGCTGCACAACAGCAGACTGTTTCTCCCTGATCCTTTTCCAGCCCACCCACTTGTGGCTAGTCACAAGTCCCAACTGCTCCCCAACCAGCAGCACAAGCACAGTTCAGCAGTTTATAGTCCCAAGGCTCAAGATCTTGTAGCAATCAGGGTCAAGAAAACCCACCCAGTGCTCCTGTATGAGCAGAATGTAACCACCGTGTCTCTAGAATTAGCTGTCAGTCCCAGCTGAATGCTACACTTTTTCTTTTGTCTTCTATGCACCCACGGTAACTATTGTTTTTAATAATGACCAGCAACACTTTCTAAATGAAAGAAGTTAAATTGTTGTATGGTTCAGTAGCCGAACATGATCTGTCACGTAACTTTTTACTTTTCCCTTACTCAGCAGCTCAGCTTACACTGTGCAAGAGAAGGTTTCCATATGGAGGCAATGTTTTATAATCAACTGAACATACTTAATCATGCATGTAGAATTACAGGATTTTTACGGGGTTTAGGTTGTAGTGCAATAATTTGATCTGACTTACATTTTAAGAACTGGCTCAGAGCCTTTTCCCTTCTCAAAGACTGTCCCTCTGTTGGCACTGTGTGGAGCTTGTTGAGACTTCCTTGTGGTACTAAGGGGAGAGCATCCCAGAAGTACTGCAAAGCACAGGTTTGTTCAGCTCCATATTGTCATAACTGGGATTTTCATTAGATTTGAAAAATTTTGAACTAAAAATACATGTATTGAGTGTTTTGGTATGGAATATGTGCATCTACGTTATCAACTTTTTTCGATTTTATAATGTTTGGTAGCTCTTACAAAGAAGACTCCTAATATTTGTTATATGGAAGATCCAAGTCTCTGGTCCATCAGATTTAAAGTAAAGATTTGAACCAAAGCTCAGGGGAAGTCAAGTGTTTCTATGAGAGTTGTTCCTTCTTTTGCAAACAATTATTTTGCCCAAAGGGCTGGTTGCTGATAATGTACCTGCACAGAGTGGACACAGGACTTCATAACTCACAGTCATGTTGAATCAGCCAGAGCAGAGGCTTCAGCCAGAGTTTGCAAAGCTCCACGCTTTGGTGAAAGCTTCCTAGATTTGGATGGTAATTCCATCCTATGAAAGCCATTTGACAAGAGCTGAAGTTAAGAAGTCTGTACCTCTTTTCTCCCTCACCCCAAAATTTTCATGAAATAATATTGTTTAAGAAGAAAATTTATTTCTATTGATAAATTTCAAGCTGGCTGTAATCAGCACTGAATCTATTGAGCAAGGGTAAGATTATGTCAGTAAAATTGCCTCTGTGGACTCTTACATCCAAGCTGGAGATTGCCCAAAATTACATGTGATAAGGGACAAAAAAAGTTCCATCTTGCTGTGGCAGCTAAAGTGAGGGGTAAAGATAAGTCATCTTAGCTTTCTGCTTTCTGTGCTTAAAACTGTGAGGATTTATAATTCCTGCTTTCATCAGAAGAGCTACAGCAAGCCCTTCTGACCCGTTTTTCAGCCGTGAGGCTGATGCACTGTGACGGCTGCAGCAGTGGAAGTTCCACAGGCTGCTGCAGGGACAGCCCTCTGAAGGTTAGTTTGGTAGAAGTAGAATCAGGCTTTGCATTGTGTGCTCTGAAATCTAATACATGTCAGTGTGGGAGGGGTTTTACATTAGGAATACTTGATGAACACAAAAGATGCAGGAAGGAGTCTTTTCTCTGAATTGTCTGTCCATAACGCAAACACAACCACAGGTTAGGGTTTAGCAGCTGATCTTCAGCAGAGAACTTTGCTGTGCATGTTTCTGTTTTGGTTTATACCAGAGTATAGATTTGCTAGACTGGGCCTTCTGGAAGCCTCAACAACTTTTGGGATTGTTTCCCTCCCCACCCTGGTCTCTCATGTCTCGACACCACTAAGTTAACTTAAGCTTCCTGGTCTAATGTTTCAGTCCACTCTGTTGATGGATCCAGGTCCAGGCTATCTTCCTCTTGTGTTCTGGGACAGAAAGATGCCCTCCTTGGCTTTCTAAGTTTAGGTGGCCTGCATTAGGTCTATTGCACATAATTAAGCAAAATTAATTCACCTGTGCATTTTGACAGTTTACAGTATCTGTGAGTTTTTCATCATGACTGTGGTTTTCTTAAAGCTCCAGCATCCTGGATTTATGTGACTGCTGACTTCAAGAGCAGAAAACACTTTTAGCTAATGAGGTGACATGTTAAGGTGAATTCTAAAAGCTGCAGCATAAAGTGAATGAAAAAGACCATAAAATGTCATGATTTATGAGAAATTGTAACGCAAGATTTGTGAATAGCTAAGAGCTGAGAATACTGTTTCTCCTTTTTAAATGTCTTTTTCAGTCTTCACACTATTTAATTTTATCTTATGCCTTTTCCTTTCTTTAAACTTGTTTCTTATTCATTTAAATACTTGTTTCTCTTCCTTTCTCTGCTTTTTTTTCTGTCCATGCTTTTAATATTTTCTTCTAAAATTTATTTCTGTAGTCTGTCTCATTAATCTCTTCCTTCCCTTCCTCCTCCTCTTTGATGTTTGTGCTGTGGACTTCATCCATTTCCCAGCAGACTTCTCCAAACTCTCATTGCATGATAAAGCAGTGGGCCAATTAGCCTGTGGACAAGGTTTTCGCTCCCTTCCTTGTCCAAATCCCTGAAGCACAGGCAGATAATGCTTTAGAGACTGGATGTTTCTATTTTCCTCAGCATGCAGAGCTAATGGAGCAGCGTAGCCTGGAGAAGGACTGTAACATAAAAAGCCTATGGATGCAGCGCTGCTACCCTGCTTCCAGCACATCTTCAGGCTCATGCTTGGGGTTTAATTCGTGTAGGGCACTCTGCTCCTCGCATTGAAGCTTTATCCCCTCTTGAGAGTGCTCTTCAGAGAATATTTCAAAAACCTGTTCTATAAAAAACCCAGTGACTCAATCGCTAATACATGTAAGTCAGAAAGGCTGCTCCCAAGGTTGAGCGGGATGAGGCTGGTGGAGGGCACCAAGGGGTGGGATCCCACTGTCACTGGGCCTTGCATGGGCTCAGAGAGACCAAGTCATTCAGGACTTCATCCTCCCTGCCAGGGTGAGCACTTTGGCTCCAATCCAGGATTGCATTTAATTTCTAAGTGCTTACTCTCACAACTCTGTGTTTGCATTCCGTGCAAGGACTTCTCCAGTGACAACTGCAAGCAAAGATACAGGGGTAATGGCCCCAGGTTCCTTATTTCAGACGTCATTTCAAGGCTGCAGCGCTGTATGGTTTCGCACAAGACATTTCTCCTCTGGTTTGTCCCCGCACACTCCCTGACTGTAGCTGGGTGGTGAGGATTAAAGCAATTACATTTGTACAGCGTTCTGAATGTTAAAAGCCGTTACATAACCAAGTGTTACTATTTGGGGGTGTGCTGCAGTGCAGCAGATCTGGTGTGAGCAGTCGGGGTGTTGGGAGGGCACTGAAACCCCGAGGCAACGGGGCTGGGCTGCCTGTGTATCCCGTCCAAGGGCTTCACTGCTGGTGAGTCACTGTCTGGGCAAAAATGTGCCCTTTAATTGCGTGAATCAGCTGATGTGACACCAGGGTGGAGGCAGAGAGTCCCTCTGCTGTGGGAGAACTGGAGAGAGAGGGTTGTACTGATCCTATACGTTGAGCACCACTAAGTTGTGAATTATTTTTTAATGCACTTATAAAAACAAAATGTTCAGGTTAATTCATCTGTCAGTCAAGTAATTGTGTAACCATGAGCTGTGGATTATATGATTGTTATGAGGTTAAGGTGATATTTATCAAAATTTGCTGTTTCTCATGGTCTGGGGGGTGTTTTTTGCAATTTTTCTTTTTATTTACCATGGAGACAAATCCATGCACAATCAATTAATGAATAACTTTTTCAGCCTTGCATTTCAAGGGCAACAACAGGAAAAAAAAAGAGGGGCAGAAGGAAAAATAACCCTGCCCCTCCACCTGAAAAACCAAACCAACCAACCAAACAACCCACAAAGAAAAAAAAGAAAAAAAAAGTAACCAGCTGATAAGAAAGCTGCTTTTCTGTTGATGAGCTCCACAGTCTTTGTGGTGGGATTGCATTACTTTATAATTTGTCTGGACTCACTCTGAACTGAGGGAAGGAGAGATTATGGTTGTAGCTGCTGCAGAAGTTGCAGATCATATTGGCATGCTGCAGTGTGTCCAAAAAGGGCCTGTGTTTTGTGGCTTTTCTGTGAATATCAATAACCAGCTGAACATGGTAGCCCATACTACAATACATTTGATAAGGCATCAGTAACAAAGTAGGCATCTACCAGACCTGGTGGCACAGAGCCTGAGTAACTGCCTACATTTTGCTGTCTTCAAAATTTGTGAGAATCAATGAATAGTTAAATCGCTGAAAATAAAATCTACATAGTAGAATGTCAGGTTTACAATTTGTTTGTTTGTTTTGGATATATGGGATAACCCAAGAACATCCTGGTTGGAGAACACAGGGAAGCTCCAAGGTCATCAAGCTTGCCATCGTTTCAGATCAGAGATTTCTGTGAAAGTGATAGAAAATTTTCAAAACCAACATCATAAACTGGTATTAGGCATAAGTTTCACTGAACAAGCTACATGTAGTAGCTGAGGAGGTTGCAGAGAGAGAAAAGCCTTGGAAAGGAATATTTTTTGGCTTCGACTTAAGCTGGCAGTCCTACATCTTCCTGCTGCTGAAGGAAAGCCTGCCTTTGAAGTAGGAATTTGTAGCCTTGTGTCCCCACAGAATGTTTTCTGGTGAATTGTTCCCAGGGATGAGGTGAAGACTTCTATGTGCTGTCTCCTTTTTTTCACCACATTGGTCATTTCTCTGCTCACTGACTTCTGGTTTTGATTGCTGACCTTGTAATTGTAACCTTTAGCAGACCAGTTTGTTCACTAAGTGAAGGATTACTTCCTTAAACTACTTCAACTTCTAAAATAGTTTAGAGGAGCCCATAAAAGCCGAGTCAAATTTTAAGTTTTTATTAATATGTCTTCTGAGCATTTCCTGGATTGAAGGCTATATCCTTTGTACTTTTAATTTGACAAATGTTGCAATGTGACAAACACATGAAAACTGGTCATGGTTATTTTTGAACAAAACAGTGGATTTTTCATTTATTATCTTCTTTCTGCCTGTAACTGTAGCCCTCCTGACCTCTGCATTAACTGCACCATATATTTTGTTGTTTGATAATATGCTTCTTGAGGCAGGGATCTTGCTTGTCAGGTTTATAAATCAGTAAGTGCATGGCTTGCAAACTGTAAATAATACTAAGAGAGAAGCTGCATACAGGGAACTAGGATAAATACCTCCAGTAGCTTGTGTTCACCATGTCCATGGATTCCTTCTGGACAGAACTTGCTTTGCCCTCCATTAGATTTTTACCAACTTCATTAATCAATCAACTATATCACGTCTACACTTGAAATTCTAGGCTCTCTGAGGTCATGTCAGCCTGTCGTGGGCAGAAGCAGCTTGACAAATTGAGCCCAATACCTTCCACTTTGCCAAAACCCCATCATTTCCCTGCTTGTCTTTTATGAGAGGGTCGAGAGCTCACAGGAGACATAAAGGACTGAAACATGCTGTTCGTGATAATGGGTGAATTCTTTCTTTGCTAAGTCTACACTCGATTTTGTGGTTTTGCTGTAGTTACTGGTGACTTCCAGTAAGAGACCTAATAATTTAGCAGATGGTAATCAGGCCTTGGGTTTATTACCTGTGGAGTTGCTTGCCTAATTGCAGACAAACAGTTGGCCTTTCTGTAGGGAGGGCTGAAGAGGCTGGGAATTATCTCAATGGCAGGTTGCATAGACAAAAACACCTGTGATCCAGCTCTGCTTTAACAGTCTCTTGTCTTCATACTTTATTTTGCTTATCTTCTTTTCCTTGCCACTTGCATTTGACTAAGATGCATTTTCTAAGTCCAAAGCTGCTGCGCACCATTTCAGTGCCTGCTGTGCTCTGCCCAGAGGTGGGTGCCTGGCAGAGAAGGGGGGAGTTGAGCCCTTCGAGGCATCCTGAGCTCCCCCAGCTGCTGTTTGCAAAGCACCTTGAGAAGCACAGATAAAAGCAGATGCTGTTATATTTTACTCTCCCTACTTCTTTGAGGATCTGGTAGTCACATGTTTGGTTTTATTCCCTTTTGATTTATGTCCCTTTTTGATGCTGTGTTTCTGGCAGATCCTCCTGACTGGGTTCCAGATGAAGTCTGCAGCTACTGCACTGCATGCAAGGCTCCCTTCACAGTCATTCGCAGGAAGCACCACTGTCGCAGCTGTGGCAAGGTAATGACTCAGTCAGACATGTGAAACTATCCACCAAACAGAACAGCAAATTCATGGGTGCCACAGAAACTCGGCTGCACGGCAAAATGCGTGAGCTTGGCCAGGGTTTTCGAGCCACAAGTGGTTTCATGTGCCTTGGCTGCCAAGCTGACGGCTTAGAAAGGGCTGGGGAGAGTTTTGACTTCTATACAGCAATAAACATTTGTCTGCTAAAGGCTGAATTCCCCGTTGAGATCCTAGAACACCCCCCACCCAAATGAAGTCACTCTAGACTACTGCTGTAAGCTTTAGCAATCTGCAGCAGCCTGCACTGCCGGGGCTGATGCACACTCAGCTCAGCTTCAGGGAGAGTGTGTCCCTTTGCTTTCTTTCCAAACCTTTGCAGGATCACTAGGCTGTGTAGGGCTGCTGCTTTGCAAGTTTGTGGGAGAGGAAGAGAGAGGGCAAGGGACAAAAAAGCAGTCGTGTACCTCAGGAAGCCAGGAATCTGCAATCCCATTTCGCTTGCTTGCTCTTGTACAAGTTAAAAAAGGAAGAGGGTAGTGAAGATGCTTTCATTAACCTTGTAGTGGACTTGCAGGAGATACAAATATTCCTTTAGTCTTTCTTTAAAACCAGTGGAGAGAGATGTTTGCATCTCTAGTGGAGCTGCCTTCCTCTGTGACCTGCAGAGCTGGACAGGCCTGCTTTGGCTACTGTCAGTCCTGGGGCACCCGGATCAGAGAGCTGAGCACAGCCAGATGAACTGCTCATGGGCCCCTTCAGGGCCCTTTCACTTGCTGTGCTGAGGAGGATGGTGGTGCCAACACACAAAAGCCCAGTGCATATAATCTTCTCTCCCTTGTCTTGAAGTCAGTTTTGTACCATCCCAAAGGAACTGAAGTGAAATCTCCCTCTTGTTTTTCAGATCTTCTGTTCCCGCTGTTCCTCCCACTCTGCTCCATTACCTCGTTATGGTCAGATGAAGCCTGTCCGTGTTTGCACTCACTGTTACATGTTCCATGTCACTCCTTTCTATAGTGACAGAGCCGGTATCTGACATATTAAACTACTGGTGTGTCTTCTGGAGTCTTACACGGACTGATGTATTTGACCTAAGCCAAGAATCAACTTGAAAGAGGGACCCCATGAGGGCACGTAGACTTTGACATCCATTATTATAAATTTTGTACAGACAGTTTTTATTGCATTTTACTAAGCTGCTAAAGGGAAGTATGAAGCGTCTGTAGCTCCAAGGCTACAGTACAGTCTTCCATAAATTTATAACATTAATGTTACGATGCCATATGCAGAACAAATGCACTGTGTGGAAGGAAATAGGGCTCAGAGAATGGAACAACACTGCTGCTTATCTTACATGCTATGAACAGAGTAGGCAGTTAACTAGTCCATCCCAGCAGATCAGTCCCAAAACTCAGACACTCCTGTGCCCACTGGAATTCCAGCGTGGCTGTGGGTATCAGCACGCTCCCTCCTGCTGCACTCTAACATTCCCATTACTAGGTTTTTGCTACCTATGCTAGGATTGATTGCAGCAAATCTATTCCAAATCCACATTTGATATTTACAGTCAGAATTTTCTGTGAATCCCACAGGAATCACTGAAGGTTCTGAAGCAGAATATTTGTTGCCTTTCATTTACCGAGCAGAGCAATAACTGCAAGTTGTCTTCTAAAAATTTTTACAATTTTCAGGTCTGTATTTTGGAGTTTTGGAAGTATCTATAATCTGAATCATTTATGCTAAATTCTGTTAATAGAAGTCTCATACAGACCTTTGGTTTCTATATCAGCATTTAAAACTTAACAAACTTCAGAGGAAATAGTTACCAAATAAATTAATATTAAAATAGATATTTTTGAAAGATTTTGGCAGTAAAATTCAGTACGTTATAAATTATTTATCCCATACTGAGGTTTTTTAATGGTTTTTAAAAGGCAAATGTGTAATGAGATATCCAAAAGGTTCTACAGAATGGTTGGCCAGAGAAGGGTACTTGTTGTCCACATTTGGCAGAGTAACCATGTAAAATATTGCATACTGTGACTTCACTCATGCTAACAACTCAGAAGACATTAGTATTTGTTTGAAACACCAGGGAATAATTTTTATCTCCACTTGTAGAGGAAAGAAATAAGACTCACATGGATTCATGCTATGATCTTGCACAAATTATTTGCAGTAAGAGCTCCCTGAGCACTGAGGTTTCAAAGGCATTTGGACATGCTTTGAGTTGGCCACATGAAAGCAAGACAGTGTGTGCTGTGGTTACAGAGGAAACGAGATCAAGAGCTCTTTGCTGTGTCCCCTTTCCTGACTCATGGTGTTACACACTGTGTTTCAAAGTGATAAATACAAAAAAGGGTGAGAAAGTTGTTTGCGGTATCACACTCGAGAAAGGTCATCATTCAAAATGATAAGGCAAAACTGGCCAGTGTTGATTTTTTTAAAATATAATTTATTTATTTTGTGGAGCCATTCCCTGTGTTCAGTGTTAATGAGCCATATAAGGGTACAGCAGTTCAGCACTACTGTCGTTTTGAATGAGATGGAACAGCTTCACTTAGTTTACGTGTAATGCACAAGCCTTATGATGCTGTTTGTAGACAATGTCAGCTATGATGTGTTATCCTCACCTTATTTATATTTTTTACTATTATTACTTCCCTGAAATCCTTCTCATGCAATCCTTGAGTCGGAGTGTCTGCATTCACCAGAGTCTGGAAAGGCATGGAGTTGGGTGATTGGTGGGAGATGGGTAATGTGGTGCAAGCAATGATACTTATTCAGGCTTAAATCTCAGGCTTCACATTGCAATGATTATTGCAGTTTTATTTTTAGGAAAATTAAAAAAAAAACCACAACAAATTTAAAGCTTCTTTTATAGGATAAAAAAAATTGCAACAAACTTCAGTTGTGAAATAAATATGCACAAAAAGTTGCTTCTGTGGAAAAAAATCTTATTTAATGGACTGAATATTTATTTAAGCTTGTTTTTATTTTGTAAATGCTGTAATTCAGAATCATTTCCATAAATATGATATTTAAAGATCTCAGACACTATAGTTTCTTATGTAAATACAGACTCCTATTTCTCTTACTGAAAAGCACAATGACTATATCAATACTAATATACATTTGCCTCAAGGAAGACTTTCATCTTGTAATCTCTTCAGATAATTAAAGTGTCAGGACTTTCTACTTCCATGTGCTGGATTGCTCTTTCATTTCGGGGTGTGTTTACATGGAGTGACAGCTGCCATCCTGTCAAACAAACTGGCCTTAAGTCTTTCTCACTTTGCAAGTAATATGAAACAAATGAGTTTAAATTTGACAATGGAAGTTGCCTGTACAGAGAAGGGATAGTAAATCAAAACTGGAGTACCAGCCTGTCACTTGGTATTGCCTTGTGCCATCTCTTGCCAATGGCTGAAAATCTCCCTTCCTGAAATACTGGTGTCAATGGCCACTTCACACATCAGGCACATTTGATCTGCCTGTGTCACATCTGAATAATCTTTTCTGTGGGGGATACAAATCTGCAATGGAAACAGCGCTCCTTGGATCAACATGCAGTTATCCTTAGGAAGCATAAATGCCCAGAGCTGCTTTGTTCTGCTCCTTGTATGAGATACAGCTGTTAAAGGTTTTATGAGAATTAATTTTCATTTCCAGAGGACTTAATGCATGGCTTTGGGATGCATTTCACTGAACAAAAACCATGACATTATGATCTCAGCTTCAGTGGTGCAACAATGGGAAAACTTTATGGGAAGCCTGCATACTAAGATTGCATTTGAATTAATATACATAATATTTGTGGGAAAATAAAGCCTTAAGGTGTGTATGAATAAATGAACAGTAGAAATTTATCCTAAAGGGACATTTAATAAAAAGGGCATTTCTTTTCTCCTGAACACAACATGTTCCACAGCAGTTTTTCTGCTGTGGATGCTACAATGGGAGTGAAGGGATAATAAGGTAAGAGCAACACTGGCAAAGGTGGCAGTAATTCACCTGGTGCTGGACTCTCTTGTATGGTAGGTTCCTTCTGAATCACAGTTGTTTTCAGGGGAAAAAAAACATTACAATAAACTCCGAAGTGATCATTTCTAGGTCTGTACAGCGTTTTCTGCTCTGTCTGGCTTTGCAGAAGCAGGTGGGTATCAAGGCTCCCTCTGCAGTGAAAGGAACTTCAATAAAATACCTCTGCTTCCAGGGAGTACCTCTGTCCAGAACATTCAAATATACTTGGAAGTTGTCACGTGGCATCTCAGTGAGAAGGAACATGGGTGGAAGTGTGATGGGTGAGGAGCGACCTTTGTGTGTGTTGTCTAACCTGAGAGGAAGGAGGAGGAAAATGGGCTGTGTGCCCGTGTGTTTGTGCCTGTGCAGGAGTGGGGAGATGTTAAAGATGAGCTGTGGAAGCAGGAGATTGACTGTAGGAAAGCTTCAAACACAGCCCCATCACAGTCCTGCCTGGGAGCTGGAGGAAACCACCAGTGCTCTCAGTGTCTCTCTGAACTCGTTGTCAGTTCATGCAAAGTCAAAGCTGCTGGGGCTGCATCCTCTGGTTTCCATGGCAACCCCCGATAGCATCTCCCCGCCAGTGCCAAGACTGCAGCACTCTGTTCCTGCACAGGCAGGCAGAGGCTTCTGCTTTCTGCTTCGTCAGAGGGACACTGATGGCTCAAAAATCTTTATTTATAATGAAGGTTTATGCTGCAAAGTCAGGTGCTTACTGTGAACTCTTTATTTTCTAATGATAATGCTTTACTGCATTATGCTTTATTTATATTGCTTGTCTGGAAGAAATCATCCCTGTGGGCATCCTTTTGACTATTTCTAAGGGTTTTTTTAGCTCTTCTTCTTCTCCTCTTTCACCCTTTTCCCCATCCCATCACCTAGCTTTTCATTTCTGTTGTGTATAAACTAGACTTATTCTGTGGCCTCCTTGGGTATCTTGCAGATAGTGAAATACCAGACAACTCAAGGAGCTTTCATCTCTGTTGCTTCCTGATCTTGTCCTTCAAGTTCCCAGGCACAGGCTTGCTTCAAACGTTTGTTTGGTCTCTTTGCACCTGCAAGTGCATCCTGCCACATGGGTCCTTCCTGGCTGCCTGAGCTGCCATGGATCTTGCATCAAGGTGTTTAAAGTTCTGCAGTATTCCTTTACTTGGTGGAGGAGAAAGGATGGATCTCCTAATTCCTAGGTTTTAATAGCTGTTAGTAAATTAGAGATAATGCCAAGACTGTGTTTTGGGGTGGGTTTTTTGGCTTTTTTTTCTTTGCTCTGAAACCAAAAAAATGGCAAAATATTAGGCCAGAAGGATGAAGAGGAGAAGTTGTTACAGCAGATCTGGAAGTGTGAAGATGATGTTTTAATGAGGTAATTGGTCTCTTTGAAAACAAGCTGTAACTGCATGTGCTAGGAATGCTGGGGCTCATGCATAAAACAAACTGGGCAATTAGTCTTTCATGAACTCGTTTCATTTCTTGTTTTCACTAAACATGAAGGCTCTGAAGTGTAAAGTACGATTTTAACTCATGTTTCGCTCAAAGGTATGAAGTTGATTTGTCTTCTGTTTTTCTCAGCCACCAGCCTGCTGGGGCTCTGACTGAGCTTGTCTGCAAAAGAGAATATTCTGTGTCCAAAGTGCTGTGGGAAGGATGGGGTCTCCAGGCCTCCCACCCGTGAGGAGCAGTGAGGGGTGCCCATGGGCACAAGGTGGCTGCAGAGGGGCTGTTGCTCATGTCCAGCTGCTGAGTGATGCTGCCACCTGCTCTGTTTCCTGAGCACAAGGTGTCTGACACAGCTGGGGTGTGAGGGACTGGGAATGGCACAGCCAGCAAGCACTGAGCTGTTCCCACCCCAGATACTACAGAGATTTTTATCTTCTGAAAATAACCCCGTGCCAGGCACTCACACCACTTAAGCAAGCACTAAACTCATGTCTTACTCTAGAAAGTCTTATTTATGTGTTTTTGCAATTTCAAGTAGTTCTTCACAGAGCGATAAAACGTTGCTGTTAGCACCATGACATTTTATTCACCGAGTTAATAAAAAAGAAGGAAAATAGCAGCAGGGAGGATGTTTGAGGTGACTGCCTCCTAGGTAATATTTTAGCAGTGGCCAGCTTTCAGGTTTTTAGCTGGAATTAGGCTGTGGTTCCAAGGGGCTTATCAGTACAGTGGAAGGAAGACATAGTCCTGAATAGCATTTGTGCTGGTAATTTCTCTGTCCTGTAAAACACGCTAAAAATATTCATCTCTCTTAAAAGATGTGTCTGAAAACAGTGCTTAAGGGCTCCAGGCTTTCTGGACAGTTTGGAGGAAGTTGTCGTCATCCCTGCAGGGCTGGGACAGTGGCTCCACCATGGGCTGTCCCAGACAGATGTTGGTCATGGGAAGTCACCTGTCAGGTATGTTAAGAGCAGTGAGACTGTCCTGGCTTTTTGACCAAAGGACCTGTACTGTGCCATGTTCCTCTGTGTTTGGGGAGCCTCTGGGATTAAATTTTGAGGCACTTGATAGTTAATTATTTTTTCTGGCCCAGTCCATTTGTGATCATTGCTTCACTAGCAGCTTTTCTGTTTGTTATGCAGAGTAAAACCTCCTGGTTTTGGATTCTTTTGGTTTTTTAAATTGATTTCACTTTCTTTGGCTTATCTGCAGAAAGCTGGAAATGAATATTTGAAGATATAAACAGAAAAATAATCACTTTTTCAAGTTCATTAATAGATTTAAATGAAACTACCCTGTGATGCCTTGGCTCTCGAGCACTGGGAGATGGTACAGGAAAAAGTGAACCCCAAGGAGTTTGAGTCCTGTGTTTGGTTTCTGAACATAGGAGGACTTGTAGCTACTGGAGAGGGAAATGTGGATGGATGATCCCTGGTGGAAATGGTCTCTCTACTGGGGAACAAAAATTAAAAGCCAGCGATAAGTTACAATCTTTGTCTAGAAATAACTCATCCCTAATTAAAAAAAAAAAAAAGTGAAGGAAATTACTATAATCCCCATGTAAAGATGTTCTGTTCAAATACGAAAATTCAACTGATTTGGTCCAAGTGTATGGAACAGAATATAGAGCTACCACAAATTCATTTGGTGACCCATTTTATGCCCTCCAATTGCCACGTTTTTGAGAGATTTTCAGGACAGAACAACCTTGCTTGGAGAACAGTCAGAAAACCCTGCCCAGCTGTACTGAAAGACAGTTTTCTGACATGTTTGCTGCTCAGATTCTGCTTTTGCCTTTTACTTTTTTCTCTTTAAAGGAATGATATTAGAGTTAGACTGTAATCTGAGTCTCAGGGAAAATGTTTCCATATTTCTTTCCTGTAGGGAGCATTTGAAACATGGCTGTGTCTACTGTCTGTCTCAGAAACACGCAGACCTGCATCCAGATGCTGCCTCCACACAACTTCTGTCTTATACTGGACAAAAGCAAAGTAGATGCTGCAGTAAAGGATCCAAAAATCAGGCTGGTATAAAGTGTGAAAGCTTAAGGGCATCTTAGCAAAAGACTCTTGATGGTGCTTACTAAAAATACCCAAGTAGAGAGCCAGCCTCTGTCATGAGCACACAGGTGATGCAGCCCTTGGACCTGGCCAGGCTGGAAGGAGAAGCCAAGGAGCTGATGGCCTAAGGGACGCTGTCCAAAGGGATTTTTTCCCCTCTCTTGTTTTGCCAAAAACAACTCCCAGGAGGAATGCAAGGTGTTGTCTTACCGAGTGCATTGAGGGTATTTTCAAGGAGCTTGGAGAAAAATCCACTGAGTGTGCTGCTTCTCTATTCCCACCCAGTGTTACAGAAATACTGGTGGGTAGAGGGGACAGAGATGTTGTTGTCTTTTTGCTTGTTGGTTTTTTTATTCATTTATTTTCTGCTTGTTTGCTGCAGTAAGAAATTTTTTAAAAGAGTGTTCATTTTTTGAATATCTCAAATTCCCACTCACGGAACAAATAATTTCATAATAGTCCAATTAAACACAAGTCATTAAATAATATTAGGTTGGTTTTAAACAGAAAAAACATTAACCCCAAATCAAGCAATTACAAAAGTGTTTCCTCTGAGAACAAGCAGCATGGAAGCCACTGAGAATAGCAGCACCCTGTGATAAAACCCTCTGCCCTGTGTGCCACTGCTGGAGGCTTTCCAGTGCCTTCCCAAGGTTCAGCTGTCACAGCATTAGCTGCCAGAGGAAGGTGGTTCTTGCCAAATGGTGGTATCTTCTTGGCTGCTCTGTGCTCTCACACTGCTGGGGCTCAGCGCTGGTGGCTCCAGCAGCCTCTGCAGGGTTGCTTTTATTTGTGGTATTTATAAAACAGCTGAAGGACCTGGCAAAAAGGAAGATGTGGCTGAATGGGGGAAGGTGTTGAGCAAGTGTCCTGCTAGAACTGTTATGGTGTGTTTTGCTGTGAGGGAAAAGCCATGGGAGTGACTAAGGGATTGGAAATCTTCAGAGTTGCAATCTCCTGAATGTATCAAAGAGAAGACTAATTGCAGACACCATCAGTACCCTGTAAATGCCTACACTGGGTGCACAGATCAGGTAAGCTGGGCTCCACTGCCTACCTGGCAGGGGCCTGAGGGAAAAAACAGCCAGAATTTGAGTCAACTTGAACAAACGCACATAATAAAGAAGAGACTAATTCTCATATGGATGACCAGCTGTTGAACAGTGAGTTAATAGTTGTGACAGACTCTACCTATGATCACAGGTGTTTTTACATCAGATTCTTTCTACAGATGCAGCGGTTCAGCCACCCATGTTGGGACTAAGGCAGAAATGAGCTCTCAATGGGGCTGTTCTGCACCAGAGGTCAGGTCCTGATGGTCTCAAGTTTATAAATTGATTCTGGAATTACTAAGAAGAGGGATTTCTCTGTGGTCTGATGTGTAGGAGGCTTGCAGTGACACAGGCAAAGCCACTCAGCACGCTTGAACTCCCTGTTTCACCCTGGAGTTAATCCTTCACCAGGGCTGAAGTCACGCTGGTGTTGGACTGCTACAAGCAGCAGGGAAAGAAAGGTAATGCATCAAACCCAAGAGGGAAGCAGGGAGAAATGCACTGCCAGTTATGAGTCCAGTGTCTAATGGAGGGGAAGGAAAAACCCCAGCCACAAAAATCTCCCTATGTGCAGTTCATAATCAGCTAGAAGAGTCACTTTCCAGTTTGCCAGCAGCAGTTCTGTCCTTGTGAGCTGGCTGTGATTTCCTGCAGCGCTCACTGACACCGGTGTCATGCTGAAAGCATCGCTCCTGCCCCTGGCCAATCTGGGCTGTGGGTACCATCAGTGTGCCACGGGTGGGAACTGAGCAGGGCTGGGTGTGTAGAATCACTGCTTTCCCAAACCCTACCTCCAGCTAGAGAAGAAGTGGTCCCTCTGCTTTGTTTTCCTTTACAACTGCTGGCTGCAGAGCAGGGAGCTTGTTTGCCTGTGGAACCAGACATGGAACACAGTGGCCAACCCTGCACAGACAATGCAGGTACAACTGAAGGTGTAAGTAACTATCTTCCACCAAAGGGATTTATTCGTATTCTCTCCCAGCAGAGCACATCAGCCATGAAGGGCTGGAGTGGGAAGCCCTGCCTTTCCTCTGCCCAAGCATGAGAAGTGGCTGCTGGCCCCTCACTGCTTCTGACAAACCCCTGTCCCAGTCTGTCCCTTCAAAGATGGTCAGGATGAAGGGACTGTTGTTGAGCATTTGTTGGGCATCCCCACAGCAGAGGCAGTGCAACACTCTGCCACAGTGGAGTCCATAGGATTTTGTACAGTAACTCCTTCCTCAACCCTGCACAGTGCCCCTGATCTTTCCCTGCCAACCACAGTACCAGCATGCTGGTGTGCCATCACACTGCTGTAGGCATGTTATCTCCATCCTACAGAGGAGCTTATTAAAATACTCAAAAGACACAAGATCAGATTGTCCTGTCCTGCTATCTCAAACATCCACAAATAATCCCTTTTATAGATCACTTGTACCTCAACACAGAGTTAAATGCAATTCTTTTTACTGTACTCAGACCTTAATATTCTCAGTAGGTTTTAGAGATGCTGAAGTCTTTAGACTCTGATGTTTTAGTGGGTCTTTGAAGCTTAACCTTGGATCTCAAGAGTCAGTCATGCCTGTTCCTCCTGCATGCCAGGGAACCTTTTGCTCCCTGTCCGTCACCTGGAGCCTTATGTGTCTGGTGGGAAGAAGAAAGCTTGTGGGAAATGTCTATGCAGCTGTAAAAGAAGGGTGTTGTGCCATGTAACTGAGGCTTGGGGTGGCTCTGGGCTTCAGCTTGAAAATCACAGCTTTTCCTGGTCCTCTGAAAGTGATTGATTGGTGTGTTCTAGGTTCCCTTTCCATTTGGCAGGTTGATCTCATCCTAAAACCATCTCTGGCCTTCATTCAGTTTGTTAAAACATCCCAGACATGTTGCATGCATCAAGCACAGGCACCTGTGGTCAAGGTGGACTTTAGAAGGCTGAATTCTATTTCTGCCTCTATTGCTCCCATCTGGACCTAAAGCTCCATCTCAGCAGGTATTTACTAACACCAAGGGGCCGCTCAGCTCAGGAGGGTGCTGAGTGCTGGCTCACTGGTGTGGTGTCAGCACACCTGAAATAGCAGGGGCCGTCTAAACTCTGCTTCCCAGGGAGTGGCTGGGGAGCAGAGCCACCGTGCCAGGGGGAAGGGTGCGGGTCTTGGCTGCAGTCTGGAACGTGATGTTTGTGTCGTGACATCTCTCTCTGGGTAAACGAAGCAGAGATTGATTGGTTTGTTTTGCTTAGGTGGTAATGAAGCAGTTAATTGCATTTAGTAATGGCTGGCTCTGCCCAGCTGCTCAGGGAAGCATCTGAGAGGCTTGCCCCATAGATCTCAGGCTGTGTAAGCACATACGAGCCCTCACCCAATTCCCGGGCTGCTCAGCTTTCCCAGCTCCCTTGCCGGATTGTTTTCTTCTTTCCAAACACATTTTTATCTCCTTGTTTCCCCAGCCCTCTGCGCTAAATGTTGTGTGCAGCGATTTGCAGCAGGAGCGGTGCCAGCGCGGGCTCCTCCCGGGCACTGCTGGTCACAGCCCCGCGGGCACAGGTGGCTGTGCCACCGAGCGAGTGTGTGATTGCCGGGGGGTGTGATGCCCACCGTGTGTGTTCCCACCGTGTGTGATGCCCACCGCGGCTCCTCGCTGTCCCCGGGGGTTTGGCTGTGCAATGGCTCAGCTCCACTGTGACTGATCTGCACGAGCCCATCTGCAGATCTTACACGTGCTAAAACATTTCCCTTCCTTCCCACCTGCACCCACAGCCCTGTGTCCCCCTGCTCCGCTGGGGCATGAACTGCAGCTCCTGCATTTCATCTTATTTCTTTTTCTTCTGTAGTTTCTCCACTGGGACGCTTGAGTATTTTTAAGGCCTCTCCTGCCATCCTAAAGTCACCTTCCAACAAAACAAACATATTTAAAATGCTGCAGGGCTGATTGTTTCCAGTTCTTCTTGCCAAATCATAGTTTCTCCTCCTTCACTGTCCCGGCAGCGCGGGGGTGGGAGCGGGCAGCGCTTCCACAAACCGGGCTGCTCTACCTGCTGTCCCAGCACCGGGTCTGGCTGTGCCGAGTCATTAGACTTTTAGGTCAAGTGCTTGAGCTGCGTGGAAGCCGATTGTGTTGGTGGGGGGTGAGTACCGCGTCCTTCCGTCCCCCGCTTGGCTGTCACGCAGGAGAGTTAAACCAACGTACAGCACAATATTTGGGTCAAATGTAAGCGGTTCAAGTGCTGAAAGCTTTCCCACCTGGCACACCAGCAGGGATCACGCTCTCCTCCCGGAGCCCCGTCCCCAGCGCGGCTGCGGGCAGCTGTCACTGCTGGTGTCGGGATCTGGCGACAGCGACAGCGCCTCGGGGCCCCCCGACCCCGGGATGGCCCCGGGGGAGGTCCCGGCTCCGCCGCGCTCCGGCCTCGGGCGAGAAGCTCCATAAGATTTTCAGTGCTCCGTGACCGCGCAGGAAACCACGAGGTGCAGCCGCCGAGCCTGGCGGGGAGGGAGCAGCTCCCCGCGGGGGTAAGAGCAGCAATTTGGGTTTTCATATCCAGTCCTTCTGGGACAAACCTCAGCGACGCTTGTCCCCTGTGCTCAGCCGTCGCTCCCGGGCGCATCCCGCGGCTCCCGAGCTGGGGGATTTGGCCCTGGAAGCAGCGGTGCCGCTGGCCCGGGCGGGCGAGCAGCAGGCTCGGTGTGACCCCGTGCGGCCGCCGGGCGCAGTGCGGGGCAGGGACCGGGACAGAGGGGACATTGCCGAAATGCTCCAGCTTCCAGCCCGTTGCAGCCCCATTAACCTCCAGCCCCGTCAAAACCTCCCCAAAAAACAACACACTACCAAGAAACAACTCCAATTAAAAAAAGCCACTCACCGAAACACCCAACCCTTTTCTCCTGGGTGAATTCAGGCACCGGGCTGTTCTGATACCCTGAGCAGTCCCAGCTGACAGAGCTCAGCCCTCCCTTCGGTCCTCCCAAAAGCCCGTAGCCCGTGCACCCACAAGTGCCTGCCTCTCCACCGGCCGGGTCTCCACCAGTTTGCCTTGCCTGGCCCCAGTGCTGGCTGTGGCACTGAATACAGAAATGGCAGTGAGCCCTGCAAGCAGCCAGGCATCCAGATTCCCTTGGAATTGCAGCTGAACTTGAGAGGCGGTTTAGCATTTTCTCATCCTCAAGAAGTCTTGAAATGGAAATCAGCCATTGAGGTTGTACGGGCAAGTCTTGGTGCCCAGAGCGATGCTCCTCGGTCTCCATGGCCTGGCTGCATGTGGAGCCAGTGGCACACGGGGCTGCCTCATCCCTTTCCTGGCTGCGTAAGGGCAAGGGCAAGAGCTTTGCGGTTCACCTTCTCAAAGATGACAGCTGTGCCCACCTGGGCTGATGTGGGAGCCTGCTGGAGGCTTCGAGCTGGAAAATCTACTCAGCCACTGGAAAGACCCAAATGGCTTGTGAACAGCTGCTCCTACAGCAGCACATCCAAGGCAAGTTTCGGAAGCGTGTGGAGAAGGACAGCCTGAGCTGGTGCTGCTCCTGTGGTGTGACAGCTGAGAACAGAAACCAGCTCTGAATGATTTGCAGTTTGGTCCTCTGAGGCTTAACGTAGAATCTGGAGAGTGCAGAAATGTGTCTGTTGTGCTGTCCTTGCCAGGGCTGTGTTTAATGTCCTCCCCTGGGGTGGGAAGCAGGAGGAATCTCTGCTTTTCTGCTGCCCTGTCACAAAAGATTGGTCTAGGGCTGTTTTCCTTACAGGTTTCCACTTGTTTCTCTTCCTGAACTTGCCAGGGGACTGCCTCATGGTTTTTGGTTAGTAGGTTCAGGGAGCAATAGGGCAAGATATTCCTCTTGTGAGGCTTTCCCAGCCCAGCAAGGAGCATGCAGAACTGTCCATCCCTGTGCACGGTTCTTGTGATCATCTTTGCATGGTTTCTAGCTAAACTGAGTGTGACATTTTACAGCCACCCCATGAAAAGATCACTGCATGGTTGGCTGATACTGGGAGAAACTGGCAGGATGGGACTTCTTGGAAGAATGGCATTTCAAGACCTCCCAAGGCTTGTTTGTTAATTTATGCTGACAAGTATTAACAAAAATTTTCCACACATCCAGCCCAGAACGTCCTGCTGTCTCCGAATGTGCCATACGGCGCAGTGCTCGGCTTCTGCTCCAGAAGGATCGGTGCCGCTGGGCACAGCACGTGGGACCAACACGCTGACCATGAAAACCTGGTGAGCAGCTGACATGGCAGAGCAGGGCTAGGCTGCTCCGCAGGGCTCCTGCACGCCACTGATTAAATACCTCAGCTCTTCCTTCCCCTCCACTTGGAAATCTCACCGTGAACTTGACTTAAAGCCTCCCTGTGGGTTTGCAAACTTGGAGAAAAATTTCTTTCTTTGAGAGATGAGTTCTCCTTGCCAAGAAGGTTTTAATAACTCACCATGAAATTTATAGCGTTTAAATTTAAACCACACGTGGGAAAGTGGAGCTGTAACAGTTTAATCCAATTTAACCTTGAGCGATCCGTTCCGCAATGCTCAGGCAGACAGTTCACACCACAAGCAAAATTCCTCTGTGGGGTGGCAGACAGCAGCTCTCTCTTCATGTCTGTGTCCTTTCTGAGGCACAGTGGACCAGGGCTGGCCATCTATGTCCCTTTCTCATTCTCCTGCAGGTCTCCCCTTGGAAATAGCAGGAATCTGTTGCAGCTTGGAGTTGGGCATACCCCTAGGAGGAAGCTGAGATAAGTCTTGTTCTAGCTGTCATGTTTTCATTCCTATGCTAAACAACATCCTTTTCACATCCCAGTTGCCACCTCCTTTCTTTGTCTCATCACAGGAGGAAGACTTATTTCATGGGTGACCATATAAATGCACCTGCTTGGAGAAGCAATTTGCTGGGAATCTCCCCAGTACCCTCTAAGGAGAGGAGGTGGGAAAGTTTCATTGCCAAGCAAATTCTATGAAGTGTTAAAAAAAAAAAAAGACAATGATGTTTAAAGAGTTGTTCAAGTGTCCCTGGCAGCCAACACAGAGCAAGCAGGCCTGTTCAACTGGGGAGGCAAAGTAACACATGCCAAGAAGTCCTGACCTTCACAGCATCATCCTATCTGTGAATATGATACTGGTAGGGACTGAGGTAAGGGGGTGTAGCTCACTGTAGACAGCAGTGGAGGAAACCTCATCATGGCACAAAATTCTGGTGCTGCCTTATAGCAACTGTATCCTGTGAGTGCAATGCTCAGGGAACCACCACCAGTGGTGCTGGGATCTCGAGAATAACATAGCATTGAAGTTTTACAGCCTCGGGCTCTGCAGCCATGCGTGACCAGGGAGAGTAGGACAAATCATGGTTCCCAGCCAGTTCTGCCACTGGGTGGTCCAACGTGGTGACACTGAGCAGAACTGGAGAGCTCTGTTGTGCTGACATCCCTGGCCTTTCAGGGCTTGGTCAGCTTGCTCATATGCTTTGGTGTTTACCTGAGCAGTTCTCCTGGGCAATCAGAAGCTCCTGTACTATGGAAATGGGCACTTCCATTTGGGTCTCAGTGAAATTCAGGTGACAGTTGTACTGATGATCTGTGCTCCTCTCCAAAGCACCAAGGCCACACCTCTCAGTTCACAGAAATGCAATGGTTACAAATCTTAATTAGTTCATATTTGGCAGCTAAAAGTTGAAAGTTTTGTGTCCTTTTACCCATTTTATCTTTTGTAGAAAAGTCTGTTTTATATCAACATTGTTTCAGTGTGGAAACCTCAGACCAAATATACTTTTGTAGCACCAGTTGGATATAGAATTGGCAAAAGCCTGTTGAGTGGGATTGTAAAATGCTCCGTCCAGCCCTGGGGAGGATGTATGGACTGCATACAGAGGTTTGTTGGTGGCTTAAACCTGGGAGGGCTGAAACTCTTGCATGGTGTCCAGCTAAGGCAAGGAAGTTCAACAGTAAGCAGTCACAGCTGTGAGGTTCTTTTACACACACATTGCATACATTTACAGCAGTTGTGGCTGTTCTGGTAACAAGAACTACAGTGCTTAGCTCTCTGTTAGAGTCAATAGCAGACTGTGCCTGCTGGAAATGGTCAGACATGATGTTCTGGGATGGCCAGGTGTGGAATAGAAATCCAGTCTAGAATGGTCACAACTGACATAATCCTTGGAGGAACTGCATGAATAGCAGTGCTATTTCTGATCCAGCTGCCTTTGCTGTGTTTCTGTACAACTACCCTTAGTGCTGCCCTTCTTGGAGATATCTCAGCAAAAAATGGGTAATAGCAAATTCTGCTTTTCAGACTTTTGTCCTTTTCCCTTGGGCTTGTGCATTTAACAGAAGATCATGCAATAATTTGCTTTGGTGATATATGTGTGTTTGTTGTGTTTCTGGAGAGAGGGAACTCATCAGCTAAATAAGTTTTAGATGCATTAGATGTGATGTGGTTAGACCAGAAATGGGTTTCATGCCCTGTTCCCAGCTGGGCGGTTTCCCAGGGAGGTTGGCTGCTGCCTGGGCAGCTCAAGTTGGAAATTTTGGGGTGGCAGAAAAAAGAATATATTCCCAAAACCGGATTCCCTTCCAGCTTGCCAGGTATGCCAGGCTGACTCACTGAGGCAGAGGTTTCCCAAATGACTAATGACCAAGCAGTCATTGATTTTTGCCTAATGGGACACATCTTAGAAAGTCTCAAGTTTCCAGACTGGGTGGAGTGCTTGCCCTTTGAAAATGTTGTATTGAGTTGACTATCCCAAAAAAGAAACCAGGTAAGTGTGTCAGTGGTAGGCTCTGGGCTGCCAACAGTCATGCACGGTGCTGAGGCAGTGCCAAAGCTGCCCTCGGGTGCTCCTGAGCTTCATCATCGGCATGAGCAGGGCTCAATTACAGACTAGACCTCTCAAAGCCTTGTGTCCTCACATAAAGGATTAATACACTCCCTAAAATGGAGTTTACTTCCATTTTTTTCCTCTCTTAGGGGTAATATTTGCTCCTCTGTTGCCACCTTTCTGCTCTGGATGAGCATATAAAATTCTACATGCTTAGGCCTGGCTGCTCAGTGAGGCTTGAAGTTGCTCTTGATCAGTAGCTCCATATCAGCTTCACAGGGGACCAGGACAGACCCTGAGGCTATTGTGAGAACAAGGGCATTGCAACATCCTATGTTATTTCTCATCATGGCTGCAACTGAACCACTGTCACAGAAGAACTACATGAGGTAATTTGACGTATTCTGACAGAACTCTCCATTGGACACTTGGATGACGGTGGCTTCATATCTGATTCAGATGCTGCTCCTGGTTTAACCCTCCCTTGGGGCATTCAGGGGCAGCTTCTTGGCCCCAAAATGTGGGATTCTCTTTTTGTGGAAAAGAAACAGGAGCTGCTACTATAGCCCAGGAAAGAGATTTTCTGCTCCTTCTCTGGACTCACAGTCATCCCTGCAACTGGATGTCTGTTGAACTCCAAGGTCAAGTCCTTTACATGTGTTTTTAAGCTGACTTTTCCTGGACGGGGGCTGCAGAGAGAGTTGGGCACAGTCACCATGGACTGGTGATATCAAAGACATCCAAGTAGCCTTGATAAATAATACCATGATCAAACCAAGCAGCATTTTGTGGTCTGTACACTACAGCAGCTGCTCATCAAACTCACCTTTTCCTGGGAATAAAACTCTTGTCTCAGGCAATGAAGGAGGGAGAGAGCATTAGGCTTTTAAGAAGCAGACTTCAGAGACTGCATCCTCAAATTTTCTGCCATTTAAAATGTTTCCCTAAGGTTTTACCGCATGTAAATGAAATGATAATTACAATATTTTAATCCAATTAGCTCCCTTCATGATCTGGCAGGTGCAAATTGGAGATGGATCAAACTTCTTCTTACTGTGCATTATGCCTGGAGCCTCCTTAAAGCTGCTGTCTGGCCCTGTGTGTACACGCTGTACGACGTGTGTTACGGGGGGCACTGCAGTGAGGTCCTAAATTATGTATAGCATATGAATTATTGCTGAAATGCATCACCAAGACTTCACTCATCGAATATTTCCAGCTCCATGCGAGCAGCATGGGAAAAGTGAAGTATTTGCCTGTGGCATGGGCGAGGTTTTCATTTGCATGGATTTAAACAGTGTGTGTCACTGTCAGAGTCACAGGTCACCTGGAGTTAACTTAATACATTCCCCTGCATCTTGAAGGAAATATGTTTTGCAAGATTCATCTGATTAGCATGGAAATTACACTGGGATTTCTGGTGAAAATGGGGACAGAGATGAAAAAAGTATCTTGATGTGTTATTAAAAAAAAAAGAAAACTCTTTGAAGGCCAGTGCAGCTGCCCTTTCTTAAGTACATCTCCAACTCATGTCTGGGAAAGCATCCCCTCTTCCTGCTGCCCTTCAGAACCCAGAGCAGCGAGCCCATCCTCTGCAAGGGCAATGCAAGAGGGACATCTCTGCAGCCAGGGCAACCAGTATGGCCTAGGCTGGCAGCAACCTATGGAGGACAGTTCCACGTTGGTTTTCCTAGCACCTGTGGGTATGACTAAAGTAAGATTGGTGGAAGACTGCCTGTTAAAATCCCTGCTCCAGACAGTTTGAGTAGCAGGAGGGTTTTTGTCCCATGATCCTGATGTGGCTTTATCACCCCAGGGACCCCACAGTGCCCTGAAAGGATGAAAGAGTTGTCTCTCAACAAAACCCAGTGGGATAATTTTGACAGCATTACATTATTCCAAGCATAAAATGACATCTTTTCTTTTACTGTTTTATTTTATGGAAGTGGCTGCATTTGCTGAGAAATTACTAAACCTCCAGATCAACCAAGTCAAATGACACAGCCATCCTTTGAACATGCTGGTCTGCACTGGCTGGGCACCCACCTTTACCACATGGATGTGATGAAGGATAACGTCCTTATCTTTGACCTAGTCTGAATGGAGAAATATCATTTATTTTGCCATTTCTATTCTGATTTCCCTTCGGAGGACCTCTGCCAGTCTGTGCTGAATGAAACCTCCTATGGGATGGGAAATCTTCATTCCTTTTAAAAGAAGGACTCAGTCAATATATTTCAGAATAAGGTTGCTTTTGATTCATGTTTTTAAAATCCCTGTGTGTTTGTGTACCTCCATACTCTTTCATCTTCAGAGAGGTGGAAAGGGAATTTAAAACTGCCTCTCCTTTAGCACCAAGACCCCAACTCCAAAAAATGCTCATCAGTGACAGGAGAGGAACCAGGCCCAGGGAGATGCTGGAGCTGAGCTGTGAGGAGCGAGCCACAAATTATATGAAATAATAATTAAAACAAAAAGTTTTCAAACAAACTGGAGAAAATGGGGTTTGTACATTAACAGTCTGTGAACATAAAGGGGTAAAATCCTGCTGGCAGTGATTTACTCTGCTGTTGGGCCTAGAGAGGCAGCTGCTTGGTGTGAGAGGGATGGTGAGTGAGGAAGAGGTGTGTGTTTGCACAAGAGCTGTACCACAGCACGAGCAGGAGATGCTGCATAAGCCCTGGGACAGATGGGAAGAACTGTGCCTTAAAGGCTCTGTGTAAGACTATTGCTTAGAAGAGCTGTGCACATAGAAATGTACATAAAGACAGTAGCAAAGTGCCAGCTGGAAAGGATTTTTCTGTGGGCAAAGCACACTCTTTAATGCTTTATGGTGAAATATAGTTCTACCTTTCACTTTCAGGAGTTGGGGAATGCTGTCACCTTGAGCTGAGGCTGAGATGGGGAGAGTCTGTTTGGCCTTTTAATTTTACATCCTCTGCTTCAGCTGAAGTTCCCCTGTTTAATGTAGGTGTCAGACTGACCCCTGCTCAGATAAGATACAAATTGGGGATGTCAAGAAGCAATTTCAATCAAGAAGGTCTTTGCTTCTGTGGGAGGAGATGTGGTTAGTGAATGTTCAAAGAGGATCTGGATTTGGAGTCCTCAACTACCCCATGAAGTTGGTTGGTTTGAGTTCAGCGCTTGATCTCCACATTAATTTTTCAGCATGAAAGCACAGAGCATGAGAAGCAGAAGCTGTGGCAAACTGAGGACACCCACCCAGGGAGAGAGAAAATTTCACGTGTTTGGAGAAACCAGAGCGAACAGAAACCAGGAGCAAGGCAAGGGGGAGGGGCGATGAAAGGTAAGATTTGCTCTGGGCAAGTCAAGCAAAATAATCAGATTTGAGATCATAACCAGTTTAGTGAATTTACTTGATGGCTGCCTATAAGGTCATGCCTTTAATAATTTATATTGAAAAATAAAAAATAGGCAGGTTTGGAAAATGTTTTTTTTTCTTTTTTCCTCCCCTGAGTTTTGCTAATATGATGGTGATCTACCCCAGGCCTCCTGCTGCAAGGGTTTTAGGAGACAGGTTAAAATAGCCACTCCTCTGGGAAGTGGGTCCCTGTGGAGTCACGCTAACTGTGAGATTTGAGGGAAGCCCTGTACTCATCAATATTTTGGGAATGGGGGAATAAATCTTCTCTTTGGGCAAACAAAGAAGTTGCCACTCATTTGTTTGCCAGGTGATGGCTTGCAGCACCTCTGCTCATTTGGAGCATCACCTTACAGACAGTGCCCAAAATGTCACCTGTGGGGAAAAGCACAGCCCAAAAAGTGTGAAGATGTCAGGCTCTGTCTTCCCCATGTTGCACATGAAAGAAAAATGGTGGTGTTTCTATGAACCCTGGAAACCCCACAGTCACACTTACCTCTTCTCTATGTAAGTTATTTAGGAAATAAAAATAAACCCACAGAGCCACATTTCTGTGGGAACAGCCTTTGCTGGAGGTGGCTGCTTGAGTGCATCTCCCAGTGATGTCCCCTGAATGGCAGAGTCTGATGGTGACTTTCTGGTGGGATGTGAATGTTTGAAGGGTTTCTCATTCCTGTCACAGACCTCCTGTGTTGTCCTGAGAGGCTTCCTCCTTTCCCTGCCCCTCTCCTCACTGCTGCTGAACTGCACTTCCAGGTGTTGCAAAAGGACACAGCTGTGGTCATAGGGGTGGAGAAAACACCCCGGCCACCCCACTAAGGGAGGTGGCAGGAGCAGCAAGCCCTGCCACAACTCCCCTCCACTTCCTTGCTCTGCTGGGTCCTCATGCTAAAAAAAAAGAGCTGCTCTATGCACAGCAAAACTTACTCATCCCTAGCCTGGGGAGGGGAGGGGGTGTGCACTGAAAGTCATTCTGTGCTGATGGCACACATTTCTGGGTACTTGGTGGCATCTCTCATTTCTGCCTTACCCCTGACTTCTCAAGAAATCTGCAGCAGTTTGATGTTTTTGAGGCTGTTTCCTCTTGCTCAAACCCCTGACGTTGGGCTCTGACGCAGCACTGCTGTGCCACAAGCCCTGTTGCAACCCTGCTGTGCTCCCTGAGCAAACTCACGGGAGCCGCTGGGACACACCGGGACTGCTGCAAGGCTCGTGCTGGAACAGAAAACAGTCTGGGACTGACCAGAGAGAATCAGTGAGCAATGAGAGGGTTTATGAGGTGCCTGAGGTAACTGGTGAAGATGGAAGTGCTTTAGTCCTTATTTATTTAAGAGTTACATCAGTGGGCAGGTGGGAGTTTGGGTCCTGCCTGAACCTGGGGCTTGGGAAGAAAACTCCTGAGAGTGCTCTGGCTGAGTTCAGGAGCAAATAACCACTGTTGTCCCTGGTGAAATCCTTAACGCCAAAGAGGCCTCTAGCATAGAGCTTTTGCTTAACCGAGGTGCCAAAATTGCCATCTCCTGGCTGGATAAATGTCCAACTGGACCGGCCAGACCACTCTGAAGCCGCAGTGTCCTCTCACAGGCACTTCTTTCTCTCCACCATGTAGGAAAACTGGGGTGCCTCCAGGTGGCAGCCCTGTCCACTCTAAACAGAGGTTTGGTTTTCCCTTGAGATAAGGAAACATCGGCAGTGGAATTAACCTGGGATTCAGTCCACCTTAACAGCACTGTGATAGGACAATGCTGGATGTGCTAGTGGTGATGCTCCTGCTTCTGTACAATGGCCCGGCACCTGCAGGAGTCATCCCAAACCAGGAGATGTGGGGTCTGGGCTCTGCCAGCTCAGAGACGGGGTTAGAGGATTGCAGGATTGACACTGCAGCCCCCACAGCAGCCCTGGTCCTGCCCAGGACCAGGCTGGCAAGAATCCTGGGGGCAGAAGGATGAGCATGAAACCAAGCACAGGCCTAAGATATTGCAGCATTCACTTGTCTGGTTACAGATTAGAACCTGGAAATAAAACATAAAAAGTGTAATTAGATAAAAATATACCATAACCACAGCACCAGAAGTGTAGACTTGAGTCCTGCATGGAAGTGACTGCCACCAGGATTAAAAAGCTGCCAGCATTGGGTGGCAAAGCCACCCTCTACCTGTTTTTGTCCTTGGGCACCCCTGACAGCTACCAGGGAGAGAGGTGGAAAGCTCAAGGCTGCAGACAGTTCTGCTCCACCAGCATTCATGTGGTTGGGCACCTACAAGACCATCCTTAGTAAGAAGTCAGAAATCTGTGAGTAGTAACTGAGAGGCTCTTTGCAAAAGTTGAGCTTGATCCCTTTGTGGATCAAATCAACAGCACCTCGAGGGGCTTTTTAAATGGATTTAAAATGGCAATAAACCATTTACAAGTTGACAGCAGTAATAAAACTTGGGTGTTCCCAAAACTTGCAGCTCAGTTTCTATTCCCCAAAGAAGGATCAAAATCTAAATGTTTTGTGGATCTAGCTAGCTTATTGCTCACAGGTGCCTTATGGTATTCAGGAAAATGCCCTGCTTTCTGACCAGAAATGAGACTTGTAGGCTCAGCAGCAGAATTTGAAATTTTGCTTTAATGAGTGAAAAAGCAGCACAAAGCTGCTTTCTGAATTCGGGTTAGCCTAAGGATGGAAGTCTCTTTTATTTATACTTTTGATTAAAGAAGCATTTTTGTTTGTGTCACAATGCACAAAATTATTTCTAAATCATATTTGAGACTTTCAGCGGAAGAGGTTAACTCGTACTGTGAACTCATGCACCCAGGGGAGCTCTGCATTAATGTGGCATTTAAGTGGGGAGATCAAAGCTCTGATACCAAATGAAATGCTACTAACAGTTTCACACAAGCAAAAACCTTCAAAAAATTTCAGTGCAAGACAGAGGAACTGAGGAATGACTGTGGATGGGGAAAAAGGTGGCTCCATCCCAATGCTGAATTGATTTGGTGGTCAGAGCAGAGGCTGACATAGCAAATTACTCACTGATAGCTGTGGATGCACCGGCATGGTCAAGGATGTAATGTCCCATCTGAGAAGCTGCAGGGCAGAAGCAGAGGCAGTGCTCTGCTAACTTGCACCACCTACTCCCAAGTTCACTGATGAAGACAAATGCTGAGGTGTCTTGCTGCAGTTTGGATTTTTCAGCTTCCCAGCTTGCACAATGAGCCTCCTGATTCTTTTCTCACATCATACCCTGCTAAGTAGTTCAGGAAAGCTTCTCTACCCAGCTCCTTTTCCTTTTTTCCTCTTTTTAACTAGAAAGCAGCCCAATTCCTAATGTTCCCATCCAGACAGCAGTTCTGCTGTTGGTAGTAAAACTCAAATTCTTTGAATAATCCAGAATTTTGTTGTCTTCCTTTTGTCTCTTATTTTGCTAAAAACACCCCAACAACAAAGCAATAAACAAACAAACACCTTAAAAAATCACCACCTTATTACAGAGAGACTGAATTTTTCAAAGCCTGCATCTCTATCTTACAGCAACGTTTTCCTAACTCCACAACTGCATTCAAGTCGACAGCTTTTAGGGGTAGGGTTAGACCACTAATTAAGCTAGAACTGTAGGAAAGATTTAAGTGGGATCTACAGTGTTGACCTGTCCTTTTTCAAATGCCAAGTTTATATACGTGACTGTGCATTTCAAATGGGTCAAGGGAGCTGGGTTGTAAGTACCCAACACATTGCTGTGAATTAATATTTAATCAAATATACAACATAGGGCTGAATATTAAAGCTTACCTTTGATTTTTACTTCCGTGGTTTTCTTGCATTTCTAAACCCCTCTGAAAATACTTCAGTATTTCAGAACAGTATTACTCATATGATATGTTTCTTAGCTGTGATTAAAGCTAGTGAGAATGTAAATCTACAAAGGGAAATCTAAGCATGACCTCATCAGCATAAAGTATGTGGGAGACTAACTTAGTTACATTCCTATTAGTAATGACAAATCAAATTGTTCCTTCTTTTAAATCACTAATACAGCAAAGTTTTGCAACTCAGCACATAGCACAGATGATAAATCAGTTCAGTCTGTACACAAACACTGAAGGCTGCTTTAAATCTGGGTTGATTTCTGGTTCCAGACTATTTCAGTGCAGTTCAGGCGAACCACCCTAGTTCCCTTAATACCTGGAAAAAAAAAAAAAACAAAACAAAAAATAAGAGTTAATCTCTACCCCATGTGCTGTATATCAAGCACTCAACATTTATAACCCTGCAGCTGATTGCTTAGCAACGTCTTTGGGAGGAATGGCTCACCTGATGTGCCATCGGGCGCTCTTCTGTTGCAGGGGAAGAGCACGGATGAAATGAGGTCAGGCAGTGTAATCTTACCCTGTGCCGAGCGGCGTTTGCTCCTCTCCATAATGAAATTAATCAAGGTTGTTAATTTGATCCTTTTTTATTGTTATAATTTGAAACTATAATTTGAGGTGGCTCAAAGAGGTGCAGTCATATCTGTAATTATACCTTTATAATTACATTTATATTTTAAGGTAAACATTTACATGTATTGCTGTGAATAGACTGTGTATGACAGAGAAAAATATCATCTCATGCTGCTTTCAGCTAAAGCTGCATGACTGAAAACATGAACTGTAAATGGGATGAAGGACATACTCAAATCCACCAGCTGTGTGCTGTTTAATTTGGTTTTATGTGTTTCATCTATTTTACATCTTAAGGTTAAAACTGAGCCTAAACCCCTAGAGAGGCCCAAAATCAAAGACTAGGGCAATTGAAAAAGATACAGAATTGCTATTTAGTCACATTAACCTTTGAAAATTGCAGAGCCAAGGCACAAAGATTGTCCTCGTCTGGCAAAGCTCTGTGAGTTTATGGTGGCTGAAGAAGCACGTGCCAGAGTCACCTCCAGAGTGTGCCAATGGCGGGCGAGCGGTGAGGGACCAGCTGCCGATCCTGCGAGTGATGGTGAGGGAAAATTGCAGTGCCTGTTCTGTGTTTAACGTCTGCTCGGTGAGACCACGGTGAGGGTGAAGCTCCTTTTGTCTGCCCAGACAATTTGGCTGCCTCTGTTCCCCCCTGGGCTCTGCTCACCGGCTGTCTCCACGGCATGCATATGAGCTCCCTCCTGTCTCTGCTCTGGAGCAAACCAACTGGTTTCTCCCAAGGAGAAACCTTGACATGACTGACAGGGCTTTTTTCCAGGATTGCCCAGACAGAAGAACCTGGCATGAGCTGGACCAGACTCTACCCTGGACAGACCTCCAGCCATCCCAGGAGACTTCATGCCCACCCACTGACCTCCATGCTGTGCTGTAGAACCCCAAATGCCTTCACATCCTGCTGAAAAACATTATGCTGGCAGGCTGCCACCCAGTCCTTTCATCATCTGGGGCATTTCAAACCTAAAGAAAAAGTCCCCAGTCCAATCACTATTGACCCAGGGCCCGCGGGGCCCTGCAGGGAGCTCCGAGGAGACCCAGGCCAAGTGCTGCACGGCACGAAGGTAACCACTGCCCTTCAGAGAGAGCTGGTCCTTGGAGATGTGGACACCAGCCAGCCCGTAGCAAAGAGCAATGGTTAATGGTGCCTCCCAGGCATTTTCCACAACGGCAGCAAACACACAGCCTTTGCCAAGTGGCCAACACTCGGCATTTCCTTTCTTGTGCCTAAGACTGTTTCTGGACTTTGCAGACCTCTTCCCTTGTGGCTCAGTGCTCTGGCAGCAAAGTGGTGGGGACTCCCTGGAGCTGTAGAAGTGGGTGACACACAAGCAGGTGGTGCAGCAGGTCTGTGAAGACAGATCTCCAGAAGCAAGATGAGGATACCAAGTGTGGGGAACCCAGAATGAGGCAATCACTGAGCCTGTGAAGGAACAAGAGAAAATACAGTGACTTTCCTGGAAGAAAACAGCTCAGAAATTAATACCAACCCTACTCCATTTTGGAGGGAATCTTCCCAAAGCATGCAAGAAATTTGGCAATTTATGTTAATTAGTTGAAAACATGGAGATGTTTTTGGTGTAACAGAAACTGAATTCACAGATTCAGTTAGAAAGTGTCCTGAGTTGTTTACTTGCTAATAACCTTGATGCAGCTACCACCAATACCTTGCATATATGTCCTCCTCAGAAAATTAGGGTCAAAATTGAGAGCTGAACTCTTAAGGGCACAGGTGACATTGCCCTCGGGTACTTGGCTCAGCTCTCAGCAAACAGACATTTTCCATTTCTCATCTGTATTTACCTCATGGTACAGATACAATGTTTGTAACCAAACATCTGTCTATACTTGGCTTGTTCTCTCCTCAAACACACACCTGAGAAGAGCCATGAGCAATTTACAGAGAAGACAATCAACTACCACCAGCAGCAAAAGCATTTATAGAAAACACTCCAGTACATTTCTGCAAAATGAATACCTGAACATGGGTTTGTAAAAGATGAACTAGAATGGAATAAGGACCTGGCAGGCACTGTATGAACAAGCCACACAGAACCTCCAGACCCAGCTATCAGGTCAGCGTGCCTTATTTTAGCTCACCAGAGTTTTTAGAAGTGGTGTGGTGTTTTTGCAGCCTTCCTTTTCCAGTTCTTCGTTTGAGATGGTTTTATACAAGGTTGCTGCTGTGACAATACTTGCTCGCCTCCAGATTAAAAATAAAAAAGAAAAGAATTCTCAAGTTCTTTCAATTTGAGCACCCAAAGCCAATGGTCTTTATTGAAAATTTTGGCTGAAACAATATCAGGGCTGGGAGACAGGGGCCATAAAACACTGTGCTCTTCATGCAAATACTTATTCCAGCAGGAGACAAACCAGGTGCCTTTTAGGGCTGGTTTCTCAAGTAGGACAGGGGTTTTTTTCAGCAATCCAGGAATATTCTGAAAAATTCAGCAAGTATGATTAAGATGGGTGCAAGTTCATTTTGACCACTTTGGTCCCTTCACTTGCTGTGCTATCTCAGGATCCTTCAGAGAATGCACCGCCTGCCAGAGAGTGGTGTAAATTTGTAGAGCTAAGTGACAGGGAACTGAACTTGATCAGATGAAACTGGACAGGCTGGACAAGCTTTTTCTGTCTCATTTTATACAAATTCTGGGCTGGCTGGGGTGAGATCAGTGGCTTCACTGGCATGACCTCCAAAATGAAACAGCCTACACTTTCCTTGTCATTCTTCTACTTCTTCAGCATCTGTAGTAACCACACATCAGCAGCAACCTTGGCTGTTTGAACAGAAGTCTCCCCTGTGCAGTCTGTTATTAAATTCTCTTACGTCTTTATTAGATATTAGATGTGATGAAAGAAGGTGATGTCTCCAGGGAAATCTTGCTAGAGGTATGGGGATGGGATGTTAATGGACTAGGGAAGATGGAAAGTCTCCAAGTGTAATGATCTTGTAATGTCCCCATGAGAGTATTAAGATCCAGATATCTTTTTTTTTTTTCCTCCACAAAGGAAAAGCATTTGAAGTGTATATAAACAAGGTACTTGGCTCTTGCCTATCCAATACCACTCACTTCTGTTTTAAGGATGATTTCAGTGTCTTTTTTTGTTTATTTATTTTTATTATCTTGCTGTTCTGCAATCTGCATCCTTTTTATCTCATCTATTGGTACAACCAATGACTTCTCCTTTCCATCTGACAGTTTAATTTCAGAGAAAAATGGCAAAATCTCTGCAGAATCAGCATTTTTTAAAAAATGGAGAGGAGAGGATGGATGCAGACTGTAGGACTAAACCCTGAGGGGCTGGTGAGCAGGTGCCAGAAGCACGGCAGAGACCTGCCTGAGGTGGCAGGAGACAAATCCAGGGGCCCAGGTAAAGAAATAAATAGGTTAAAATATTATATTTTATTTACATTTGTATACCTGGATTTTAAAAAGTGCTAAAATAGAGGTGGATTTGAACAGATGTGGTTTGAATTATTTACACACAAGTGCTAAAATGCTTGGGAAATGCAGAGATATGGTTAAACCTGTATGATCAGGAGTGTTGTGGTTACCTTTACAGGATGGTCTGAAAGATGCCTTTTCATTCGGGTTGAAGATCAGGCAGCAGCCCTTATTCTTGTTTGGGTTGTATTTGAGAATTAGAATGAATTGAAACACCCTAGAAATTTAAACTGGAGGTTTATTTTATTAAATTTCTAGGGGACCAAAGAAAGCAGAGGGGAAAAAAAGGAATCTTAAAGACCTTTTCAAGGTCATTCTTAGCTGTAAATTGATTGGAAATTTGTGACTATTTATAATCAGGAATTCATTCTGCCCTGCAAGTGCTGCAGCCTGATGAAGGATGTGCTCTGTCTTCTGTATATGACAGAAAAATGCTCTTCCCCGTCCATGGAAGCCAAAGTTGCATGGGATGAGGACAGCTGGTTCTGCAAGAGAAGTCCATGTGCTCCTGGATCCCAACTTGCACCATGTTGTCACGGTGTCAGGTCTGGCTCCAGTTTGCTCTGTGTAAGCAGGTTTCCTTTGCGTCTCTCTGTGCGGGTGGATGTGCTCCCAGTACAGTTGGACACCACGCACACACCCTCGTTTTTGGGAAAGCAAACCAAAGCACAGTGCGCTCCCAGAATACATCGACACTGCAGCTGCATTACTATCTGGCACTCAGGCTCTTCTGAGCTCAGGGGTCAGATGCAGCTGCTCGTTGGCTGCACAAAAACCTGCGCCTTTACGAGGAAGGTGTGTTGTCGTTGGCTGGATTGGTTGTGTTTCTTGGATTGCCTCAAAAATAGTTTTCTGCTTTAATAGACCTGAGTGGCTGATGATCTTAACATTTGCTCTAATTGCTGTTTAACTTCAGAGCTGGTTTAATGTGTGTAGCAGTAGTACTTACAAAGAAAATACTCTACCAGAATCTGAATAATTGAAACCCAAAAAGTTCCAAAGCCTTTGTGTGTACAGGGAGAGAATTAAACATGCACAGAGCTTTTTAGGTCCTGAGTGTAAAACAGTGTAATCACAGAAAAAACAGTTTGTCATCAGGGTAAGAGAGGTGGTGTCCTGCAAACCAGAATCACAGAATGTTTTGGGTTGGAAAAGACTTTAAAGATCATATTCAGTTTCAACCCCCCTGCCATGGGCAGGGACACCTTCAGTAGCCCAGGATGCTCAAAGCCCCATCCCACTCTGGCCTTGAACATGTCCAGGGATGAGGCATCCATAACTTCTCTGGGCAGAAAGCAAGCAGACTGCAAATTGCTTTCTAATGGATTTCTTAAGCTGTTGAAGGGGACTTGTTCTATTAATTTCAGCTAAGTCTAAGTTCAGTTTTTGTATTGTTATGGTTTATTATGATGATTAGGAACTGATGTAGGATTGCTGGAAATAGATCAAATTCTATTAAACCCCACAATATTTTATCTATTTTGTCCCAAAAAGGAGAGGGAACAGCTCTGATGTAGGTGACCAGTGTTATAACCCAGCACAGAGCCATATGCAGACATGTCTTCACAGCCTGTCCAGGCTGCAGGTAAGACAATAACAAAAATCCAGCTAATAACTAACTGGAAAATTAAGATTTTAACTCAAGGAAACCAATACACCCAGAGGTCTGCTGGGGAACAAAAAACCCAACCATAAAAAAATGATAGACGGTCCACGGTGACATAATTTTGTGACTTAGCAACAGGGCTCCCACAGGCAATAAGGAATGCATCCAAGTGAACCCGTGGTTTATTGCTGCAAACCTTGCCATGGGCACAGAGAGACCTGCGCTCCTGCAAACAACAGGCAGCTCTGCAAATCTTGTCATCTTCTAGGAAATCACTCTTGTGTCATGTCAAAAACCCTTCCTTATTCCTCATGCCACAAGTCAGTAGAGGTCCGAGGGTGAACGGGGCATTGCTCTCCATCAGAGCAGTCTGTGCCTGCTGGGGCTAAGCTGAGCTGTGATCCTGCCCTTTGGGGAAGCAGAGGAGTGCAGGTTGATCTCAGCCTGGCTTACATCTTTTTGCACTATCAAGTATGTGTATTCAAATCTTCTATACTCACCCTAACAGTAAAGAATTTCTTCCTAATGTCATGTCTAAACCTGCCCTCTTGTCAGTTTGAAGCTGTACCTCTTGTCCTCTAACCATATGCCCTTATCAAAAGTCCCTCTCCAGCTTTCTTGTATGCGTCCTTTGACAGATTTTTTTTATGTCTTGGGTTGTGTGTCTGTATTTGCAAATGATCTTTCCTGAGAAATGACTGAGGGCATCTGGTTACAGTTATTCTCTGAAATCAATGTCCCTTTTGAGCTGCCACCACCTCCATCCCAGCTGTAAGTCAGCTGCCCCGCAGTGGCTAAATACAACCAGGAATTAAAATACTGTGTTTGGGAGAGGGGGTTATATCTTTCTGGCTTATTTTTGGTTGTGGGAAGGTTTTTTATTATTTTCATTTTTTTTTAATTCTCACTGGGTAAAACTAAGACATTGTGACTTTCTCTCTTTGAGTTCAAACTAATACTAAGGGATTCATTCAGTGAGTGGGACTAAATATTTGTTCAGGATGGGAACCGCCAGCCCTACTTCAGCTGAAAGATTTTCTCCTGTGCACTTCTGACTGATGGAGTTTTCCTATCCGTTAGTAAAAAGCAGATTTTCATGCTGTTGTTTCAATGAGCCTTGAAGGTTTTACACGCCTGGGCCCATTGTGTATCTGCTGGAGCTCTGCTCTTCTGGCAAACCTTCTTTGCTTAGAGGTTATTAATACTTTCTTCATTAGTAATTTAACATTGCAAAGTGAAAACTGCTTATATCAGCCACGGACTCACTGGAGAGAAGTTTGTGAATGTAAAACATCATCATGTCATGATGATGAGCAGATAGCACAAATGCCTGCTCTCTGCTTCCCAACAAGCAGTCACAGGTTGTTCAGCTTATCAGTCTAGTTTCAGGTTATCAGCCCCAAAAGTCCCTCACCATAGCATTTAAGATCCTTTCTCAAGTGTTTCTACCCTTTTGTTGTGTCACCCAACAGCCTCCCCAGAGTCTGTAGAAGTGTTAATATGGCAACTCATATAAAGGTTCCCATGATGTTAGAGAGAAATACTTACCTACCCTTCAGATGCCAACCTCATCCTGGGAGGGAACTGCCTTCATTTCAGCTTCCTCTGGTCTGTGTTTACCCTATGTGGGCTCACCAAAACCTGTTAGCAGGAACCATTAGCTCAGGAGCAAGGGCAGAGGAATGGACCCACACCCACAGCCCCTCTGCCATTCTGTGGGTAGGACAGGCCAGCACGAGCAAGTGTTTCCACTTCACCACTTGTGCATCTGATGTTCTGGCCTAGCTCGTGCAGTGCAATGCCTGCAACACCAGAGCAAGCACTCACACCTTTCAGCAGAGGTACTTCATTAAGTCTGAGAACACTAATTGCTTAGGCCCAGCTGGGAGGATAAGGCACCCTTTTGCTTGGGAACTGTAGAAATGTTACACTTCGAGGCTTTGCAAGCTGAGAACTGTGTAAACATAACAGATAAATTATCCCCTAAGTTATTTACAAATGGGCTCAGAAGTAGGGCTACAGCCAACCTTTGCATTAGATGGGAACAGCTGCACACAGCATAGCCTCCAAATTTCCATAGAAACTTGGATCAGCCATAGATTATCTCCATTTTGTAAATTTTTTAATTATTATACTATAATACTGTTCATTGGGGATTGCAATACTAAAGCCAAGGCTCCATGGACGTCACATTTTAAAAGCAGTTTCCCTAGGCCATGTTTTAAGAAAAGCAAAACTAGTTTAGGATTAAGACTTACGGTTTCTGATAGATTTTATTTTTTTTTCCATGCTACTGCATGCACTCTTTTAAATAAATAAACTCCCACTGAGCTTGCTACTCCAGTGGGACTGGATTGAACTTCCCAGGCGTGCATGAATTATAAAGTCAGATATATGTTCCTGCAGAGAGCAGAATTACTTGCAGAAACCATCTCCTGATGCACGTAGCCTGCCTTGGTCACTTGAAAAATAAAGCCCTGGGTGCGTGCGGGTGGAAAGAGCCGGCGCCGCGCCCCGACGGGAGCCAGCCCTGCATTGCCCCACACGGACGTGTCGCTCCCGGAGTGTCGCAACCCTCTGTGTTGTGGCCAAGGAGATGGCCCTGCCGATTGCAAAAGGGGCTGACAGGATGTGGCTTCTGCGTGCGCGGCGGCGCCGATGTTTACAGGAGCAGGTACCGGAGTGGAAGCGGAGTCCGGCAGGCGGCCCTGGGAGATCTGGTTAGATCAAAGGCTTTCCCACGGTGAGGGTTCCCGCTGTGGCAGCCTCCCATGGCAGCGGGGAGCGTGTCATCGTGCCTGTGCTATCCCCCGGCAGCCTTGCATGGCCCAGTGCAGCTGGGCTGGGGAGCTTCCCTTGGCTTGGCTTCGATAAAGCAGCCTGAGCATCCATGCTGCGGGAGGGCTGGTGGTTGATGCCACAGGTTGTCCCAGCGCGGTGTGGACAGGGATGTGAAGATGCCTTGTGGAGTTTGGAGCCTGCCCACAGCCAGCCCTGCCTGTGGAGAGGGGCTGCAGTGCTGTGGGTCCAGCAGCAGCTGCTGCCACTAACGCTGCCCTGGCAATGCTCTGCTCCTGCCACGCTCCTTTCCCTCCCCTTTCCCTGCCTGTCTCCCCTGGACACAAGGCCCTAGGTATCAAAGCTACCCCTGTGCTCAGTAAAATGTTCCTTAAATAACAAATATCCTGGGACAGGGTTGGTCAAGTTACCTGTGGGGTGAAGCTTTTTTTCCTCTTGCAGGGGAAAGGTGAGCAAGGTGGGCGAGGGAGGAGCTGAGCACCAAACCTGCTGCTTCTTACAGGCATTGGGACAGCCATGGGTTTTATGCTTTCTCTATAAAAATGCTGTGATTCCTGACCTGCACCATAAATAGTAGAGATGCCAGTGGGTGGGGGACGGAGCAGCCCAGCAGTCACACAAGGTTCCTGCAAGGCCTAAGTCAACAGAAGGTATTTGCCCAAGCCCAGCAAGCTGTGAATCAGAACACAGCTCCTAACAAAACAGAAATCCTCCTTGCTCATGCTTTGCTAGTCATCGATGGAGGCAGAGTGATGGAATACTCTGCCCTTCTCACCCTTATAAGCACTTTATTTTTATACTACCTTTAGCATCGCCTCAGCAGCTGGTCCTGGAGACTGAGCTGTCACCTCTGGCTCCTGATGAACACACAGACCCCACTGGACTGTCACTGAGCCCTTCCAGCTCCTAATTTACACTCCAGGACAACATGTCACTACAAAACATTTACTTTTTCATGCCTTCATCTCCCTCTCACCTTCTGCTGCTGTGCTGCATCAAGCCCTGACTTTTTGCAGAAAGTTTTCTTGTCAGCTCAGCAGAACACATCCTATGTCTTCACATTTCTCCAGTTCCTTCCAGCCAACCAAATATTTTAGGGCACTTCAGGGTAATTTGTCGAGATAAGAAAATGCCTGGCAGGATGCTGCTGTGTGCAGGAGGCTGCTGTGTGCAGAGGCAGCCGCATGTGCAGTGCCCTCCAGCCGTGCCCGCGGTGGCAGAAACCAGCCGGACGCGTGTGCCAGGCTGACAAGGCTCCAGGTGTCTGCTCTGGGTATCCCAGGTGATCCCAGTGGGTCCCAACAAGGCTCATAGCAGCACATGGGGACCATCCCCCAAAGCTGCCACCAGCATAAGCAGCTGCAGGCCTCTGTCATCTCCAGCTTCAGATCCTTTGGGGTTTTTTGGGCAGAGGTGCAAAAACGGCACCAGGGAAGGGAAACATTGGGACCAGTGTTTTTTGTGCTTGGAAATGCTGATGTGTTCAGAAATGAATTCTCTTGTAGAAATGCTTTTAATTGGGCCAAACTTAGTAAGCTAAAATTTCTTAAGTTCTTTTACTATATTTTGGAATGTTTTGGTTCTGTGTCTTTCAGTCTCATAGGAAAAGATAATCTATAATTTTCAAAGGCTTACATCAGATTTCATAGACACCAAACAGTTTGTTCTCCCTGATGTGAAACAATTTTGTAATTGCAATCCATGACAAATGTGTTATGAGTTTCAAAGTATAAAACAAATTCCAAAATTGCATATTTTTGCCATAAAATAAAAAACCCCCACCCATCTCCCACCCAGCTCACCATTCTGAATGAAATATGTAGCTCTGTTCCCTGCAGAAACACAGAGCTATTTTTATGACCCTGGTGGTCCCTTTGGCCCTATGTCTCAGCCTGCTGGGTTTCCATGTGGGATTTCCTACTGACTGACCATGTGCTGGGCAGATGCTTTGGGGCAATAAATCAGAGAGTTTTGGGCCCACCGGATTTCCCGTGTCTGTCCTTGCCCTCTGCACAGCCTGTTTCCACCTCCTGGCATTTCCCTGATGACATGACAGTCCCATTTGCTGCCCCTTGATTTCTGCTGATGCTTGGAAGTGTTTTGAGGTGTATGCCAGCCTGCAGAATTCTCTAAGCAGCAGAAAAGGACCTCAAATCCACCCAGTCAAGCTTTGGCAACAGAAAAAAAGGGGCAATACCTTACACGTGTTTAGTCGCAGCTTCTTCATTAAGCAAAGGTGAGGAGAGCAAGTCTACCTTGTAAAGCACTCCTGTGTTCTGAGAGCTGTTCCCTCTTCCCCTGCTGTAGCTGGCCTTCCTCCACCCTCTTCTTTGCTGGTAATTAGATGCCAGACTACAAAGCTGCTGGTGGTTGGGCTCTCAGCTGCCTCGCTGCACACCATGTGCACTGGGAATCGTGCTCATTATTATTATTGTTGTTATTATTATTATTATAGCATCTAGAGGGCTGAGACATTGTGGCAGTTGTTTTGCAGACATGTAGGAAAATGTAAATCTTTCCCCCATGCATGTGCAATCAAAAGCAAGTTTCAACAAGCAGGAGGCAAAATTAGAAGGAAAGACTTGATCTAGGGATGGGTGGCCAAACTGCCCATTGCTGCCCTCCCTTTGAAGTGCTGGATAAGGCTGATAAATGGAAATGCACTCCATAAAAAGTAGTCAATAAGTGTTTTAGAATTTTAGGCTATTTACAACCTTGATTTATTTGTTTTTCTCAGCTCTACAATTTTGAAAGGCTTTGAAGTCTTGTTTGCTGAAGTCACTTGGGCAACCAAAGTGTCCTGGTGACTTTTGGGGAGATGGGAACTCCTGGATCACTTTCCTCCTGCTCAAAGCAGCATGTTGATTACTCCTTCATGAATAGATTTCTGAGTACTGTCTCTAGGGTCAAATGCTTTTGAATTAATATGCAAGGGGAGAAGAGGATGAGGGTAATGCATCTGAAAAAAAGGGAACTGGTTTTAGCTATTTCTGAATCTCTAAAGACAACATTCATTAAAGACAGCATCTTCAATCAGCCACCGTGTTGTGGCCTTGTGATCAGTGCCATTCTGCAGTGCCTGTGTGCCAGAAATTCCTGTCAGTGTCCAGGAGGGATGACCAAGAGTGGGGACTCCACTCCAGGCTACAACTGAACAAGAACCAAGGTACTTCCTAAGCATGAACTGAAACTCTCTTACAGAGATCAAAGTTAATGTGTGGACAGGTAAAAAAAAAAAACCAACCCAAAATATCTTTGGAAAAATCGCCATTCGGGGTCTGTTTTGGATGGGTGTTGTTCAAGGAGCCATAACGTGATCCTCTTTTGACAAGGGGAGATGTCTGTGCATGTCCTCTTTTTGTGCTGATGCCTGAAAATTTATGGTCGAAGATACAATGCTGTAAAATCACAGGAAGTGGAAGTAAGTTGAGCTCAGTAGTAGGGTATTTTTCATGTGACTAGAAGTATGACATGAGGGCTTTGCAGAACTATAATCCTGAAAAAGCTGAAATGCTTGTATTCAGAGGCAGTAAATAAGAATCTTTGACTTAGTTTTTATCACTGATAAAGGGCTGACATGCCCCAAGGACGGCAAGCCAAGGGAGGAGGAGCAGAAGGAGGAGCATTGGCAAATTTGGCTTCAATAAGTTGTTCCTTAAATTCAGTGAGTCATGATTTTTTTCACTGCATGTGGCTCTCTGTGTATAAACTCCAGCCGAGCCAGAAAAATATCCCTCGGCCATTCGTGAGAGCTAGTAATCGTTTCCTAAGGATTAATTTCTCCTAAAAGATACTGTCTGCATTCCTTTGGAAGATGCCCTCCCACAGGCCCTTTCTTACAGCACTGCACTAAAAATAGTGCTCAGAGCTTTGTTGCGACAGCTCCATGTTGCAATTTTCATGGTTAGGTAGGTGAAGCCTCTTTAATTCAGCCAGCTCAATTCACTTAAATTTGCATGATAATGTGGTTAATTATCCATGTACTTCAAATTAATAATGATTTCAAAAAAAGATAAGACAGGGTTCTGTTTTTCTTTCCTTATATTTTAAAAATGCGCATAGAGTTTGCATAATTTAAATGTATTTTCCCTGGAATGGAAATTCATATCTATTGTAGGTTGAAGTGTGAGCTCCTCTGCATGCTGGGATGCCATCCTCCAGTCCATAATACATGTGCAGGGATGCTGACCTCCGGCTCATCGTGGGCAGGAATGGTGTCCTCCTGCCAACCCATGTGCAGGAATCCCATCCTCCCGCTGATCCATGTGCAAGGATGGCATCCTCCCACCATTCCATGTGCAGGAAGGGCATTCTCCTACCGATGTATGTGCAAGGACAGCATCCTCCTGCTGATCCATGTGCAGGAATGGCACCGTCCTGCCAATCCATGTGTGGGGATGGTGTCCTCCTACTGCTCACTCAGCAGACCTGACTCACCACAGCTTGCTGCCACGTCAGTGCTGACCAAAGGAAGTTACTGGGAATGTGACTCCAGTCCGGGTAAATAATCATGGCAAAAGGCTGTGCAGAAGGAGCTGCCACCCGGCTCTTCCGTGGCTTTGCTCTGGGTGGCAGGAGTGCTTGGGAAGGGCAGCAGTCCACCCTGAGAGCAGCCCCTTTCTCTTATCTCTCCGCAGGTAAAGTGGCTGGAGTCAAAGGGCACTTCCTCATGAGCTGCCGCCATCAGCAAATTTGGTTGGTCTTGGTGGCACTTTTAGTCCTTGGCCTTTCCCTGTGGTATGTGCAGATGCAGAGATTGGGGAGGCTGGAGCTCCTGGATGGAAGTGAGCACCTGCAGGTCGGCAGCACCAGGTATCCCACAGTGACTGTGGATGTTTAGCCCTTGTGTAACCACACACCCCTGGAGCAGGAGCTCCAAACCCCTTCTTGGCTCAAGGAGCAATAAACACAGGGGGTATTTTTCCACCTGCCTTTCCTTGCATCTATTATTCAGTGAATTAGCCCAGTTTTTCAGAAAATGCAAGGCACTCTGTCTCTTCTGGGTGAGAAAAGAAGTGTCTTTTTTTCCATTTTACAAAAGACCTAGTGGAAGTAGGGTTATGCCCCTGCACTTCTGTTGTCTGGCTTGATATGAAGCACTCTTCTTGTCCCTTCTCCAAAATAAAGACAAGGTGCCCAAGGACAGAACACTTCCTGTGCCTGTGCCTAGTTTGGATGTCAGGTTCACACTTAATGAGATTAATGGCATTGGGGAACTGAAACTACAGCCTTTGAAAGAGAAAGGATCATCTCTGCTGCTCCCTTTACACTGTTGACTTTGTTTGCTCTGCATGAATAGTTACTGGGCTGGCATGTGGTCAGGTAAAAAGTGTCTCTTGTCCCTTCAAGATGAGGAAACTCAAGCAGTATTAAAAGGAGGTTGTAAGGAGGTTCAAGATGCTTCCTTCCCCTGGGAGAGGGAAAGGGTGTTCCCATTGGGACCTGAGCAGTGCACAGCACCCCCAATATATCCCAGACACATGTAGCTCCAAGTCCGCTAGTGTTTGAACCAATGTTAATTAAAGCATTTTAATGAGGATGTTTTGAGAACTGAGCATTAGTCTGTGCATGCCCTTCGTGAAATATTAAACATCTCTGCCCTTTCAGCAGCATCCTCCTCTCCAGAAGGTCTTCCAGCAAATAGAGTTTGACACTTCTGATAATTCTGAAGCTAAAGAAACCCAGAGAAATAACCTTCTACAAAAATCTTAATGTGATCTTTGATGTTGCAGTCAAAGGAGCACATGCTAGAAAATGTTTTGCTCTCTTCAGTTCATCCTTTGGTTGTGTTTGTTGTTGTTTTCCCGTGTCAGGCACGACATCAAGCAGCTGATTAACTCATTAGGCATGGGGCGAGAGCATGAAATCTGCTCCTGTGTCCTCCAGCCACTCCTCACAGCTCAGGGGTTTCTGCAGGGCCTGACTAAGGTACAAAAATCCATCTTAGTTACTTGTGGACAGTCTTTCTCAAGCCCTGTCTCCATATTCAAGGACTGTGGGTGTGCCAGGGCATCTCAGGCTCCATCCCAGGGAATGGCTGAAGCTCCAGCCTGTGTGTTCATCATCCAGTGCATAGAGGCAGACCCACAGTGTGGGTCCCTCCCCAAAAAACACCCCATACCCTATGCCAGGAGTTTCCCAGGCCACACACTGTGTGGAAAGTCCCCTGCAGAGAAACATAGCCATGGGACAGAGAGGGAAAGTGCCACATGGTGCTGCTCCAGGTTGAAAGGTCAAACACCACTTGATGGACAGGTGATACAGAGAGCACACACAGACATTTTGAGAGCTGCTTCTAAATATCCAGCTTGCTGGGGTTGCAGGAGCAACTGATAATGTTTAGTTTCTCTTGCAGGTTCAGCTCAGGTGGATTTATGCTCAAGGCAATAGTTTGCACCTGAGCTGCTACTGCCTTGGGTTGAAGGCTCAGAAGGTGTTTTCTCCTGTATGTGATGTGCTTGGTGTAGCCCCACCTTGAAAAGACCAGCAGTGCCCCAGTTCTGGCTGGTGGACAGTAAGGTGATCTGTCTGTTATCTATGTACACCTGCAGCCCTTCAGAAGCAGAGGATTAGCAAATAGCATGTTGCACTCATGGTAAAATGTTGCAGATCCAACTGTCTGTCTGTGCAAGCCCTACAGATACGGCACAGAAGCACAGCAAGCCCATGGCCTCCCAGGAGCACTCCTGCACAGGAGACATCCAAGAGAAGGTACCTACCTGTCAGGTACCCAACACGACTCCTGTTTTCCTCCTCCTCTCACTCCTGCCTGAAGGTCATGGCCTCCTGCCCACTCTCCACCTCCAACAAACACCTCTGTTTACACCCCACCAGCTTCTGCCTCCTCCTTGCTTGCACCCCTTGGCCCCAAATGTGTGAAGGAACAGGACTGAGCCAGCTCTGCCCAGGGGCCTCACCAAATCTTACTTGGATGTTAACAGCCACCTGACACTTCTGACACCCAGTAGGTGCCCACCCCACCCACAGCAACTGTGGCTCACCTGACTTCCTTGACCACCTCTTCCTATGGGAATCGGCACAGCCCCACAGGACTTGAATGCAGCCCAACACCATCCTGCAGCTGCACACACAGGAGCCTTGTGAGCTGAAGGACAGTCAGTATTTGTTGGCAATACTGAGTTCAGGTCCATTGTGCATGGCCCTGCCACAAAGGGAAAAGACCAGATTTTGCACCTCCAGAGCTAAAAAGGACTCACATATTAGCTAGCTCCTTGTCATTCTCCTAGAGCACAGATCTCTGCAAGGAGGCTGCTCACACAAGCAGCAGTGTGGGATCGACGCTGATCCTGGAAAACTCATCAGAAAGGTGATGGATTGGTAGCATAACCAATGGCAAAATGAAGGAGAGGAGCCTGTCAGGATTGAAGATTTTTTACATGGCTGAATCTCCTGATTCCCAGCCCTGGCAGTGGTGTCACTGCTGAGCTCCCAGTCCTCTAGTGATTCCCTCTCTCCTGAAGCCCAACCAGCCTGTGCTTCATTTTGCACTGAGTAAAAAATCAAATGCAGAGACCCTTTGTTTTGCAAATCTGCCACAAACCCAGGCCTATTTGCAAACATCAGTGTGCACTTGCGCACCCACCATGGCCGTCATTAACACCTGAAACCCTCTCCTAACAGGATGCTCAAGGGAAGGAGATGTAAGGAGGTATAATCCTAAAATGAAGTGATGTGAGGAAATGGTTTTGTTTTCTTCCCCTTACATAAGGAGCTGCCACAGTGCTCCTGAGATAGATATCCAACAGCAAGCTGCAGGCAGTGCGAGATGACAGATACATTTTTAAATAATGTCTTTATTCCAGTTCAGCTGAAAAAATAATTATTGAATTTGGGTCTTAAGCCAAGAAGTACCTTTGTTTCTGAATGTTCATTGATTAAAACAACTTGTGCTTTCAGCTGGGTTCTGATAGAGACACTATATTACTCTTCACACAGAGTATTAAAATAATGTCTGTGTTTGGGAGGAGAGAGGAATTTAGAGAGTGACCTCAGTGTTTCTGGAGATTTCAAGAATTTCACCCAGCCTAGAGAAACTCCTACTTTTAAACTCAGGGATTTCTGCTAGAACAGGAAGTTTCTCTTGCATTGTTACCCAGCAAAACGAGCTCTGGATTATATTTAGCTCCATTCATTCAGCACAATGAAAAGTAAGACTCCAGCCAATTTCCTCAAGCAAGTTTATTAATAAGCACTAGTTGTTTGGTGGCTGGTCATTTCTAGGTGGCTGGGGAAGATGACATGTAGCACAACCTCCCTCTGTCCTCTGAACAAGATCCCCAGTGAATTCAACCACTTGAAGCATTTTATAACCTGTGCTGGGCACATGTGCAAGCCTGCAGCCTGACCATTGCCCCAGGTACAACTTGGTGGTCACTCTTGCTTGGTCCATGCTTCACTGGAGCTTCATCAAGGGCAGCTGAGCAGGTTTTAAGCTAGAGCTAAATAATCTTTCTGGGGGTCCAGGCTCAAGGCAGCTCTGTGTAAAACTACTAATGCTGAAGCTGCTGAGCTCACTGCAGATACACCAATCACAGAAAAGACTCCCAGAGTATGGGAGAATGTGCTGCAGCCACGCACTAGTCAGGAGCATGGGTCAGCCAGTGGGCCAGCCTGTAAATCCTGGCTTCAGCCATTGCTTTCTGTGTATCTAAACACAATTCACTAGGAGTGTGTCTCTGCTGAGAGCTAGATAACAGACTTAAGGTGGTTTTATGCATGACAAAACCCTTAACTTTTCATCTGTTTAGCTGGCTCTCACTTGGTCTCAAAGTATCTGTCGTGTGTTTAGGGTGTGCTAAGATCAAAATATCTCCTGCCTGTGCTCAGCTAATTTGGATGATGTGACTTGAAGTTCGGGCTTGCCCTCCCACCTCCATTTGTAGTCATCAAGGGGAGAGGTCTGGAGCTGTGTCCCTGTAACACTTTCAGCAGTGGGATATGCCTTGGTTGAGGTCTCAAGCAAAATTCAGGGTATATGATCCCTTGGCTTTTCTTGGACAGGAAAAACTAGTTGCTTTCCTCCCACTGGGGGTGATGGTGGGGAAAGGAGTGGAGGCAATCTCTGTGCTTGTGCAAAAGCAATGTACAGCAATCTGTGGCCATCCTCTCCCCCTCTAGGAACCATGGCAGGATGCCCTTGCAGGCTATGGGTGCTGGAGACAAAAGGACCCAGTAAGCAGTGTGTGTCAACCCCAAATCATCACTGTTGGAGGTCAAAGGTAGAGGCAGGAGTATTGTTGGTCTTAACTTCTCCCTACAAAGTGTAGATGTCCATGTACAAGAAAGAAAAATGTTCTGGTACTCTGCCAATCAAACACCAGTCCTGGGAGGCCAGTGGTCAGAGTGGTCATGGATCCTTTACTGAAACAGCTGGAGCAGCTGTTCCCTCAGTGCCCATCATGTCAGCAGTCATGGCACTGAGAATTCCCAAGCCCCAGCAGTTTGCACCTTTCCACCTGCAAACTCCAGCATCACTATCAGGCACATGTTTCAACTCAGCCTGGAAGATCTCAGCCAAAAGGACTGCACATGGACTTAACTTTTTCTGAGGACAACTGAGCCTGTTGCCATCCGAGGATGGCATCTTCAAACCAGGTACAAGGTGGTAGGTAAGGCAACAGTAGTTAAGGCCACCTAAGTCAGCCAAACATATAAAAACAAGCTATAAAAGTAATAAAATGTCAAGCCACAGAATTTCTTCGAATTCTAGCCATTTTTATGTGTATGGTTGGCACTGCTCTGTTATTCCTGCCAAGCACTCAATTAGCACTCGAGTTAATAAGATGTTTTAATGGCTGTTAAATTAATCTCTTACATTAAACAGAAATCTCTGAAATTAAACTCTGACACTGCTTTCCAGTGTTTTCCAAGGGAAAGATATTCTTTCAGCCCAATTCCTATGTTATCATTGCCACTAATTATTTGTGTTTATTCTTTTTACTATGCTTATTTGATTTCATTTGAAATTAGATGCGGTGATAGGGAATGTAATTTGGTATTTTTCTCCAATGTGCTGAATAGATGAGGATTAGCGCTCCAGAACTATGAGAAAATGAGTCTTCATAAGCATTTGTTCAAACAGAAATCACAGAGGACTGTCACAGCTCCTTTGATTTGCTCTTCATCAGTGCTTTTGTGAGTTTGTTCACAGAAAGCTTTGCCAAAATGGAAGTATTGCTAAAAGACATGAAAACATGTACTAGCCCAGGAATACCTGTGAAAATGTTTGGACTGACCTGTGCCATGGCTGTTTTTTTCTGGTGGTCTGACATTGATCCAGGCGGGAAAAATCCCCAATACTTTGGGTGTTAGCTTATCAGTTATTTAAAACAGCTAATGTACTATCACTAGAAGGACAACATCAAGTAAAATCAATAGGGATTTAGAATTGTTTCATCCAGAGAAATTAAACTAACAAAAGAAAATGCATGACCTGTAGGCATTTCACAGCTCTGCCCCAGCTGGGACACTGGGAATGACACTGGCTGGGAGTGGGATTGGTGCATGATTGGGTTGTCATAGGTCTCTGTCTGTGATATCTCCCAGGCTTCACTCAAACTGATGCTTCTGCTGCGAGTGGAATAGCCTAAGGCTGGAGCTGTGCTGAGAGAAATGAAAAGCTTTCATAAAATTATGTCATGTGCTGAATGTGCCAGCCTGTCATGTAATAATAGCTAAAACTTTCTGTAATTAAAACAAGTAGCTAGTTATGGTGTCTGACTTTGATCAAAGCTCTTTTGTCTGCTTTGGCAGTTGGCACATGTGAAAGATTTTGGCTTACATGGAAAATACTGTTGTGGTTTTTCTCCTGGTTTTAAATGGCTAGAAACATACATCTTGGATTACCCCTAAACTGAAAGAAAACAGTAACGGGAAACTGAGAACCAGAATGTTCATGACGTAAAATGTCTACGATTTCTGGCAGAAGCAGCTCCTCTGCCCAGCCATCTGCCTTTGGAGCACTTGACCCATTGCTGTGATGCAAATGGCTGAATCATGTCATTTTATATTTTTGCAGAGATGGGAATAAAACTCTTGAGAACATCCCCAAATATCCTTTTAAAACAAGAAGTGCTTTTGCATAACAAATATTTGTCTGAATTGTGACAAGCCAGTTGTCTCCCATCAGAGAATTTTTTCATTACTTGGATTGTAATTTTTTTGAGACATTTTATGGATGAAAGGTACCTTTCTGTTCACGAGAGAAACCATCATTATTTTTCCATATTCATGTCTGGTATCCGTATTATAAAATAAAGGCCTTGGTGAATAAATATTAATTCCTCCTCATCTTGAAAAAAACCCAACCAAACTAATCCAGAATTCCTTTTGCACATCTGAAAACATCTACTACCTCTTGGAAAGTCTCTGGGAGGATAAATATGAAGTAGTTACACAAAAACCCCAGGTGTGAACTGATCGGTTGAGGATCATCAGCCAAGAATATAATGTTTTAAACATTATATTAAGCAACAAAATATCATCTGAGGGATGTGTCCAGCAGACAGTATTTCTAAGCATTTGGATTTTTCCATCTCTTCCCCTGAAATTCTGAAGTACAGAGTGAAGATTTACTTCTCCTACATCATGTGTGTAATCATGTCTTTTTGTCTTTCCTGTAGTTTAAAACTATGTCCTGTGAACACAGTGGGCAAAAGATGAATATTCTCCCCAATTCAGCTATGTTTGATGTGGGTTGCCTTCTTATCTTGGTTGTGACTGGAAGAATGGGTTCTTACTTCAAGTGTCCCTCTACATGCCAGTGTGCCTACACCCTGCTGTTTCTGACCTGAGATTTTCCATCTTTGCAGCTTATCAGAGATGACAGGAAATCTTCACTATTTCTTATTTGGATATCTGGCCAATGAACTGATCTTCCACTCGTCTTGGGCCACCTCTGCTTCACAGGGCAGGACTTCACTGTGAAGAGTCAGAGTCCAGGTCTTCAGCCTGTGTGGTCTTGGAGCAACTCCAACTCCATGGCTAGTGCTTTTGCATCAGACTTCAGAGCATGCAGGACCCACTAGTACCTGGAGGTTTAGCCAACAACTGCTGCCAAATCCTGCTGACCTCTCTGAGGATCTCCAGAGGTTTGTATCTTGGTAATGTCCCCTGTCAGACTTCACCTTCTTGACTTGTAATATTGATTCCATATAATGCTGTCTACAAAATGACCCATTCTTACCTCCCCCTGGGTGTGTGCCAATTGCTCTTCTGGTATATGAGGAGGACATGCTTCCCAAGCATAGGGACAGCCATCCAGGATGCCCATGTGGGCATTTCCGTAGTGCAAGATCTTTGGCCATTACAGACGCAAACCTTCAGCTCAAACATGATGAACCACAGCACCATGCAGGCTGCAGGCAAAGGTGTCACTAACATATCCAGGGACATTGCCTCCAGGGGAATACAGGCAGTATTACCATCATGTGCAATCACAAGCAATGTGCTGTGACATTCCCCCATCCCTGACTGGAAGTTGTTGACCTATGGAGCTTTCCTATTAGATTAATTTATCCACAGCTCACCTTTAGCGGATGCTTTTAATTGACAACCTGACTGATCTCTCTCACAGAAGATGAGCACTGGCATCTTGTAGACTGATTTCTTGAACTGAAGACATTTGGAAAGAAACACATTTACTGCAGATGCCAATGCAGACAAGCTGACCCTGCTGTCCTCAAAAAGGAAGGGGTCAAAGGGTATGGGTGGACCTGTAAAACAATACCGGAGGCGGGTTTATGAAATGCAACGAGGATTTCACGGAAATTAACAATTGCATTCGTTTATTCACACTTGCACACAACTTATATAGACTTTTTAGGCTTGTATTACTCTGCGGTGGACACTGTGTTAACAGACATTGGCCGAGGGAGCTGTTTACATGATAATGCTTGCTGTAATTGGTCATCAAGCACCTCTGCCTAGGCTGCCGGCGGCAGCGTCCAAACTCCTCAATTAGTCCTTAGTTCTAACAGCCTGTGGAATTCCTACAGTCTTCTATGAATATCTCAAAATAAGATCTGAGTAATGTAAATCTTAGAAATAAAACAGTAAGTAGGAGAAATGCAGATTGAGTATATTTCAAATCTCACAATTTCTAGTTCAACCTAATGATTTGATAATAGTCTGGTTTAAGTTTTCTAATTGTCTGGTTTTGGCAATGCTCAATTCCACTGATACTATATTAAAATTCATAGTAGAATTTCTCAGCAACTAGAGAGATGGAGCTTCCTCCAATATCTTTTTACCTGCACATTAAGACACTGGCAAAATGTGGAAGAACTTTTTTAGCAGCACTCATTTGTCATTCATTACTCAGTCTTAATATATGCAAAACTGGGTGTGTGCTGCTCATGAGTCTCTTGCCAAATCTTTTCATAAAGAAACGATTTTTCAAGATTAAAAGAACATCCAGAACTAGGCCGTTCTTCAATTTTTCTGTGGTTTTGCTGCATATATTTGGTGGAGCTCAAGTGGTTTTAGGAGTTTAGTAGAATGACTTATGAACCTTCTCATAGCAGTCACCTTCAGAATCTCTTACCCATTAAAAGCTTATAGCTAAACACTTGTGTAAGTTATATTTTTGTCATAAATTTGCTATCTATTAGCTTTGCTAGTTAAGACAAATGAAGTTGGAGTAGAGCATCACTTTGCCAGCTTAGCGTATGGTCCTTGCTTCTCTGTGGACCTCAGAAATGACTAACAAAGGAGCATAGTTTTTCTAGGTGCATCTGCTTCACATATACACACATTCATGTACAGCTAGTGATTTTGTGTGATGCTTTATTCATGTAAAATGCTTTCGTTCTTTGTATGGTCCCACTTTTCATTTCGGTTTGTCTAGTTGACTCTTAACATACGAATCTTCAGTGTTTTTTCATAGGCACATTTTAAAGTCATAATGTTGTTGCTTTGTTGTAGGTTCCACAGAATGGATTGCTTTGGTTTTCATCACTAGTAGAATGTAGAATCATTAAACCTCTGTAATTCACTCTACATATAATTTTATTATAAATTAGAAGAAACTGTGGAAGAAACTGCATCTTCAGGGTAAAAATGCTCTATTTAAAAGGTTGCACTGAGACAATGAGTAAAACTAATATTTTAATGGATGACATATTGTTTAACCAGTATAACTGATGTTTCTGTTACTAATTTAAATTCTGAAGTCCAGCAGAAGAATGCGAGCGTGTTGCATTATGTAAATGTTGTGTAAGGTTCACATTGTCAAGAAAAAAATTCTCTGAAATAGGGTTAGGGTTAAGATCACCAGCTGTCCTTCAGCTCCATAAGGTAGTTGCTAACAGGAGCAGTTCATCTGACTCCCAGCACTACTATCAATCCTTAACTCTTCCAGTGCAAGAATCTCCTACTAAGCAGAAATAAAACCACTTAGGTTAGTATTTCAAAGCCTGTTTCTTTTTAAAAGAAAAGTAGAATATTTTTTGTAAATCTGTGAGCACTTTATGGTTATTAAACTAATATGCTTTAGGCTATTTGGTCACATTAGTAACTGAAAAATGCAGTAAGAACATGAATCTGTTATCATAGCTGATCTGCAATGATTCAGATGTGTGAGATACAGTATATCTCATTATTGTTTAGCCCCCTGAGGTATACTAGGGTCTTTACAGAAGGCACAATCCTTGATAAATAGTAAGTGCTTATCATCTCAAACTCTGGTCCCACAATTTACTATATTTATTTCCATCTGTGCAGAGCCTCATCTGCTTCAAGGTTTCAGTCGTATAAAGAGCTGTGTGCAGGAGGATGCCTGGCTTCAATAGTTCCTTATTCACTTGTAGATCTCTATCTGGGTAGAGCTTCTTCTGTGCTTATGGCCTGTGACTAAGCCAGGACATAATTGACAAACATTGTTCTATAAGGAGATCTGGGAGTTGCTGCAGGGAGATGGGCACATGTATGTTCTGGTAGTTGTGTTTGTGCACCCTCCCTTTGCTGCAAAAAGGAATAGTGGAGTATTTTGTCACAATTAGCTTGAGTTCCATGTTTGAAGTAATAGTGTACTGTATTTAATAAGGAGCCATGTAATCAGGTCACCTGCAATCCCAGTATGTTGCTCAGGGAACCAATTTACCCTAATGACAGTGAATGACATTTACTGCTGCTTAGACTAGTGCTTAATTTAAACAATAGTGCTCTAGCAATATTTAACTTAATGGGGATATATTGGGTTTATGCCAGTGGGTTAAGTAATGCTTAACTAAGTGTTAAATAGATGATAATAGAATAATACTTTGACTTATGTAAGGCCAATATATTCCACCTGAGAATCTCTTAAGTGTTAAAGAAATATTAAGGTACCGTAACACAGAGTATCTGTTTTGAAAGGGAAACAACTTTTTCCCATTTTCAAGAGATACACAGAGAAACTAGGTCTGTCCAGTCTGCCCTCAGTGTGACAACCAGGCAGTAGTATACTGATAGTAGCTGTGGATGGGTATGAGAGTAAAGTACTTCATTCTTCATGGTGTCTGTCTGGGATAGATTTTGGCTCCTTACTTGAATTTCATACCTCTCTATTCATTGTCTTAGTTATGCAACATATCTCTCTTTTTCAGTTAACTAAAAGGCTCTTGAAATAGTGTAAATCTACAACATGATATTATTCTCCACGAACAGTGAGAACCAGATGAACATCTAAAAGTATCTGTATAATATGTAGTTATAGAATGAGTTATTTGGCTTTGCTCAGCTTTTAGCATCATAAAAAGAAATTTCGAATTCCAATAACAGGGGACCCCAGGTCACCAAGGGAAGGTGCTTTAGAAGTCAGAAACATCATTTTTCCTGGATTTAACTGAACCATACATGCCGTCATGAAGACTGCTGTGTACAACAAGAAGCTGATTTCACATTGGTATCAAGATCCCTGCAAAATTCTAGGCTGTTTTATATTGGAGACTTGGACTTGTCAGAGAGATGTCATGTTCTGTCTGCAAATCCAGCTGTAAGCTTCCATGCATGTGTGATTTCAATTGCCTGTGTATCAAGGAATCTAGACTCAGTTCTTACAGTCCAACTGCTTCATCTGGATTGTGGCTCCTAAAGCAGACCTGCGATAAACATCTGAAAGAGTTAAGAAAGATAAAACCCTTAGGCAGAAACATGATTGTCAAGAGAGGATCTTTAGTAGCTGAAGTGTTATAGAAGAGAAAAAGCCAGTGTGGAAAGGTATAGAATCTTAAAAGGGAAAGTCAGGAAACTGGGATCAGAGTATATAGAACTGGTAGAAGGTGTCAACTCAGCCATGTGTAGAAATGCATTCTGGAGAGTTTGGGCAGCAGATCACTGCCAACCTGGCCTGGGAACGCTGTGCAGCTCCCTTATTGACATGGTGAGCAGTAGCACTTGGCTTCATAGCTTGCTAAATCCCCGCTGTATTTTGTATGTGCTTAACCAATAAATATTTGCATTCTATTTCTCAGTTAAGTATATCTCTTTGTACTTGTTTAAGGGTTCTCAAACGGGTGATATTTGGTTTCAAAACATCAGCATCATTATGGCACCTCCAGTTTATCCCAGTTTTATCTGGATAGCACTATCCTGATTCTGAAAAAGCTGTTGCATTTAACATAACATCTGTGTGAAAAAGGCTTGCATTTAAAACTGATTACATTCAGAGTTGTTGCTTCATGCTTCTATAAATGCTGCAGTTCTTAGATTACTAGAGCAGTGCTGTATTTTACTGGAATTAGGGATCTCTCTGCCATGGACTATCATAGAGCCATTAAGGTTGGAAAAAGCCTACAAATCATCAGGTACAACCTTTGACCAAACACTACCAGGTCAACTGGACCATAACAATAAGTGCTACATCGAATTATTTCTTGAACACTCCCAGGGATGGTGATTCCTTCACCTCCCTAAGCAGGCCATTCGAATACTTAACAACATTTTCAGTGAAGAATTTCCTCCTGATGTCCAGCCTGAACTTCCTCCAGCATAGGCTGAGGCTATTTCCCATTGTCTTAATTCTCTTCTTTCTACTGATGTTAATCACTATGGTTAAAAGCTGGTATTCTGCCTAAATGAGGACCAGAAGTGACTTGGGTGCTAAATTTTCTTTCCATTTAACCAATACATGAAAGATGTGTGTATATGTATATATAAAATATATTGATAACATATAAATGTTATACATTTATGTATAAAGATGTAATAATCTTTTAATGTACAATGTATTTTATACATATAAATATATATGAATATCTAAAATACATATAAATATATCTAAAATGCCTAAATGTGCAGAAATACAAAGGAAAAGTTAGAGACACTTAAAACTCTGTGTTTGTACTAAGAGTATGGCCATGGCAACCTCTTGCAATGTTAGTGTTGCCAACTTGGAACATTGTAGTAAGTATTTTATGTCTGGAAGTTTTGCTTTCTAAATGATTCATTATCTGATCATGCTCTGCCTTAATTTTGGAAAACAGACTCCTTGACTGTTAGACTGGTGGAGATTTGTAGCTTTTCAAATGGAGATAAAGCCTCTTGCAGGTATTTGTAGTGAGATGGATTTGGACTGTGTGTCAGAACACTACATATTTTTCATAGTTATTATTAAAAGATCTTACAAAGTGGGTATTGATTATAATGTAGGTGCAGCTAAAAAAATGTATTATGAACAAAACTTTGGAAAAATGAGCAATAAAACTTTGTACTGTTAGGGGAAGCAAAGTGTAGCAGAAAACTTAGTCTTATCATGCTTGTCAGGTTTTTAGGTGGTTTTTTGTTTTGTTTCTTTCCCCCCTCATAATATATTGTGCGGATGGGAGAAGTTGTATCATTCATCTTCTGCAGATTTTAGATGAATTATTTGTTTTGTTGGGTTTTGATTTGTTTGGATTTTTCCTGTCTTGATAAACTGCTTTAGGGAATATGCTTACAGGTAGTTTTTATTTTGCAAATGGTGACTTATTTCAGCTAGTGTGTTTTGTTGTGTTTTTGGAGTTTTAATTGATAAGGCATTTTGCCAGGCCTAGTGGCTTACTTCTACTAAAAAAAAGGCCTTGGACAGGGTGCAAGACTTGTTTAACCTCAAAGTGAAATGGCTGAACTTCTCCCGGGGAAGAATCCTATTGAATTTACTTTACATGGTGTTCTGTCTATGCCTGAGCAAACAGGGGGTCCATACATGAAAACCTGGAAGAAATCAGTTGAAAGGGAGTTCTTCCTTCTGCAAGTGGAAGCCAGCACAGCCTGTCAGAAGATGAGCTAGTTAAACAACTTATGATCTGGGATAGTGTGTTCCTTACAGGACAGGATAACAATGAGAACCAAACCTCCTTGCAGTGATCGATCCAAGGCTGTTTCCTCAGTGCCTTCTGTGATATATCAATTTGTTTGCATCAACTGGTATTACCAGAGTCCTTGTTCTTTCATGAGAAGCAGAGTAAAAACTTGTGCTGTGATGGTTATCCATGATTAAAACCAGAAATTTGTGTGGAAACAGTTAATGCACCTCAGTATGACTAGTTCAAATACTCAAGAAGTACTTTCCAATCTTTATGTAACACAAGTGCAGCAGTAACTATATTATACAAATGTACAAAAAGTGAAGATCCATTAAGGCCAATGGAGATGAGGTTTGGTAATTGAACAGGCTATGAAGATGCTGGTTACACCTTTTAAATAGTTATACGTCTGCCTTTAGAGCAAAGTAAGCTGTGTTAAGGAACTGACAGAATTTGAAATAAGCATCTCTAGTTTGCTCTGGTTCATGGCATTATAGCTGTAGCTACACTTACCCAATGTTGAATAGATAATGTGAGTATTATATGCACATGCATAATGTAAAAGAATATATTTTATACGATATAACTATATTATAATTTCTACAATACATTAACTATTGTGTATAAATAAATTAAATTGGGTACTTTTGAGGATGAATTTCTGTTTGTCATTGCTTTGTTGAAAGCAATAATTGTAGCCATACCTGCAAACAACTTTGCAATTTGTCTGAATGATTATATTAGCACTGAGTGTGACTATTCCCTTACTTCTTTAAAAGGATTTCTTCATTTCACCAGGCATAGAAGTTCATAGCTTCCTCTAGAAGTTTTATTAATATTCTGCTTTAAGGCTTGACATATAGTTTACTAAGAAGATGTTTGCTCTCTCAACTGTACATCAGACCTCAATGAGAATAAGAGAGTGTAGAATCAGCCACTACTCTACTGACTGACAGAAGAAGTACGGTTATGATTTCATGAAATCTTTCTATCACCTTTGGTGAAAAAACTTAAAGGAGTGTTATGGTTCACCTTGTTGATTAATAGTAGGTTTTTTCAGGGGGTCAGATGTCTGAGGTTGTGCAGTAGAGGGTTAGTAGTCAGTTGGAGTCTGCATTTCCACTCACTGAAAAAAAACATGTTTGCAGATGAGTAAGAAAGCAAAACCTCTTTGATTACAGGATGCAGTGCAGTAAATAGTAGCATACCTTTGATTCATGAGAATGGATGTTCTGCTAAAATCAACAGTAAGGTTCTCCTTGCCAGGACAAGG
>JAOXXN010000471.1:64067022-64082956 GCA_026770055.1 Myrmophylax atrothorax
AATACACTTGACTTTCAGTTGCTGATCTCACATGCTAAAGGTGTAAGACTTCAGTCTCTGCTGTAGCTCAGTCAGGGTCCATATACAGTGTGAAATGGAAGGAGCATTGATATATTTACATCCCTCTATCCTGAGATCTCATAAATGGTGATGGATATTATCCCTTTGGTATGGGTAAGAAGGCAGGCTCCCTCACCAAAATTCCCATCATACTGGGTGTTTGTCTATTCATTGTGTGAACGTGCATGTTGACTATTCACATACCTCTAAACTTGCTTACCATAACCAGCCTCTTTTTGCATACATCAGGCTTCTCTGGAGTTCTCTTGAGTCCTCGGGGGTTCATTCCACTTAATGACAAAACAAAAGATCTGCATTACTACTATTGTAGCTTGAAGTGTTTCTCAATACTGTATTGTCTCACACCAGGAAATGGTTAAGTAGGATGGGAGCTGCATTTTGAGCTGGGCATGGGAAAACTAGATGGTAATTTGCATGGCTGCACAAGGTACAAGAATCCACTGTGCATTTTAGTACTTTCTCAAGCTGAGAAACTCTAGAAAAGCTGCCTGAAAACCAAAAGCTGAAAAAATTTTGCTATTTTACACTACTGAAATTCTAACACATAGTTAGGGTTGGGCAGTTCTAGTGGGCAGGACTAGGAAGATGGTACCTTCTGTGATGGTAACTAGATTTTTTCTGATACTACTTTCTACACTGATGCTTATTTTTCTTGCTGGAATGCAGCATATATATTTTTTCATTCATGTTTTTGTGTGTACATAAATGCAGATATATGTAAGTACATACACTTTTGTTTATACACACACACACACACGGTCTGGGGGACCTGCCTATGTCTCCACAAATTCTATTTGAATTTTAAACACTTCTTCTATTAACTCCAACTTTCAGTGCTGATTAATGGCCATTTCATAGCACAAGAATGATCTTTGCTTCAACTCAAGGCATCAAGGACCATCAGCACCATCCTCAGAGCACCTGGATTTTCATGCAACATTTCTACTTAAAAAAAAAAAGAAAAAGAAAAGAAATCTCCAAAACTGAAAGACATAAAAATCCTGCTTGAAGAAAGGACAGACAGCACCCCAAAACTGAAAAAAAATTTGTCTAGAACCAGCAGGTCGTGTGGAGATGGATGGGCCAGAGCTATGTGCTGTTCCTTCAAAGACACTGGCCCAAAACTCAAAGGACTCAAGAAGCACTAAGTACCTCCAGAAAGGGTAAGGCATTCAAGTGTTTATTGTTTTTCACAGATGTTTTTATGATTGTCTGGACTTTTGGAGTATAAAGTAAAGGTGACTTCAAGATGTTCCTCTGCAAAACCTTCATGTATATTGATCTGCCACACACAAATTCCCAGGAGGGTGAAACTGGAAGAGCCCTGATCTTTGAAAGCACGCTGGCTCGAGTGGAGCTGCTGGTAACATCCACAGCCTGAGAGTGAGATGGACCATAGTAAAGGACCCAGAAAACAAAGGATTTCTAAAACAAGTTTAAACAAAACCAGATGTATAATATTAGAGGAATATATATTTAAATAAAAGCTTAATCTTTAAACCTCAAGAGCATATTCCCCTGGCAGTCACTGAAGTGAATGCAATATAAAACCCCCAGATAATACAATAAATATGAACAATTCCTGCAGGGAGGGATCCTGAGGTGCTTTGCAAGTGTAAATTGATACAGAGAAGAGTAGTAATTATCAGTTTGCTGGGAACTGGGGTTTCATCCTCTGGATCTTCCTGAAGAGACAAATGGAGCAGGTTTCCCAGATGAACATGAAGTACTGCTGGTTTGATATTCCCTTCCTCCCAGGCTAAATAGTTTGGGAATGTTCTACCAGCTTTCTCAGTAAATCCTTCCTCTTCTAGAGATGTATTTCAATCCCTGCTGCTCCTTAGCTGATTATGGTCCTACTCTCCTGCAAAATCACCAAGTCCTGAAGGTGGCTAAGCAGGGATTAGTTATGCTTCAAGAGTTTCTTTTTTAAAATTATTGATCAAAATATATATACTTTTCTCAGATAAAATGATGAATCAGTCATATAAACACCTTTAATGAACATGGTAGCAAATGCTAAGCAGATACCGTGGTCTGTGTTATCTCCTTATGGAAAAAAAAGCAGAGTAAAAGGGGACTGGTCCTGTGCTTCCACCTCTGCCTTCCACATCCAGCTGCACTGTGGCATCTCTCCAGCTTCTGGCAGAACAACTCCCCCCCAGACTATTGTGAATATGTTTCATGTGGTCAGAGAATGCTGGAGAGAGAGGCCAGAAATTCGGCCTGTTACACTAAATCCAACAAATAGGAAATTATCTGCATATAAATATAGTTTATGCTTTTCCACTTGAAAGGAAATCCCCTTATCATCTCAGTCTCAGTTGAAAAACAAGCATGGACACTGTGGGCCAAGCCAAGTGCCCTTGCTGGGGGGAAATCGGTGGCCTTTCCTGGCAGCTGAATCCATGGCTTTACAGCCCTTGGGGAAGGAGTTTTACCATATTGTGTAAAATAATTTGCCAGACAGAGCTGTTGAAGGGCAAAGTAGAGCACAGAAATAGCACATGGCTGCTCTGCTCAGCCTAGTACTCGAAACTGATGCAAAAGCAGGGAAGGAGATGTGAGGTTGGAACAGATTTTTTGGGTTAAATGCCAGTTTATTCCCTTTTAAGTAGACTGCCATCCTGCTGCCACTGAAATCAATGAAAATGTTGCTATTGAATTTCAAGAAAGTAAGAATCATTGAAAGCTGTACCTTGTTATCTGAATCTTCAAGTCATAGTCCTTTCTCCGTTCTCCCTTTCTATGTATTTTTGTCTCAAAATGCACTGGGTCAAACACATGAAGTCCAATATGGCTGAAGATTATGCAGGTATAGGTGGGATAAAGCATTTTATTTATTAAAAAACAAACAGACAAAACCAAGCTGAAGTTCCCTGCTGCAATAACACAAAGTTACCTTAAAAATGAAAACAAACACACAAACAACAAAACCTCCAAAACCAGTTCTAAGGAGTACAGGGTGACATGAAGTCCTGGTCAAATACAGTGCTCAGAAACTCAACACAGCCGCAAACAGAAGCAGGCAGTTCTCTCCATGCGCATCAGGAAGCACAGCAACCCCTTTAAATTATCCTAAGTAACTACTAGGAAAGAAACATTTTTCCATGTTATCTGATGGCCAGAAAAGTGTGTGTGTGTTGGGGGGGGTTACCCCAGAAGTGTCTGATACAGGTAATTTAGCAACACACAGTAGTGGGCTCTATGCATATCTCATACAAGGCTTCAAATACAAATTTTCTCTGCAGCCAGCCTGATCCAACAGACTTGGTGTAGGACAAGTGGGACCTTGGTCTCCTGGAGTTGTTCTGCACTGCTGAACCACCTGCTCCTCGCTGAGGCTGTGCTCTCTGAGGGCTGGACAGGTACAGGTGAAGAGCAAGACTTGCTACTCGTACAATTCCCACTAGCCCTGTCAGGGTGATTTTTATGCTCAGCCATGGTGAGTCCCTCTGTTTTTCTAGGGTGACTTCCATGCTTCATAGTGATCCCAAAGACCATGCACTGGACAGAGCAACCCTGCTCCAAGAGCAGCAGAGGAAGGAAGGAGCAGGAACTAAATGGGACTGGAAGATAAAATGAGCTGATAGCATGTTCAGGTTTCCCTTCAGTCCATGGTGGAGTTATGAACAGCATCAATACAACACAATCATGCCATTCCCAAGGAAGGAGAGCTGATTCCCACCTCCCCAGGGGACTCAAGTGGGAGCCATGGCCCAACAGCACCACCTGCCTCAGGCAACAACCTGCCTCCAGGCAAGAACAAGGCTTGCATGGCATTCTCAGCATCCCTGGTGTCTGTCAAATCCTCTGGGCTGGCAAAGCATTGCTCTCTCACCCCTATCTGCCCCAACAACCAGAATTCATTTTTACCAGTTGCAGGGGGGAGCATCCCACTGCATAAACCTTCTGTATCTGTTTTCCACTGAAACAGCATCATTTTCCTGATTGCGTGGGGTCAGTTATAGTTCTCGAGCTGTGCTGTGGAGGTTTCCTCCACAAGAGCGGGGGTGTTAACCATGGTGGCATGGCACAGCTCCAGCTCCGCTCGCACCACTGCGCTCTCCCCGCTCCGGCAGCCGGGGCAGCACCCGCACTGTTTAAACAGCTGCCTCGTTTCATCTGGGAGGTGGCTGCCCTTCAGTCCTGGGAGGAGAGCTCATCTTCTGGATAGTTTGCATAACAATTAACATTTGTCAGCTGAGATCTGCCTGGTGAAAGATCACTATTTACAAGTAGGCGGCGAGTCTTTCAGAGGCTGCAATACTTTTCGAACCACAAAATTCTAAGCTGAGAGTGGGAAAGAGCCTGAAGGTGGGCTAGTTTCACACGGCAGGGTTAGGAGGAGTTTCTTTTGCTTTCAGCTCGGAGGTAGAAAAGCGGAGTTGCTGTGAAAGGGGGGGTTCTTTAGCTCTTACAGATTTCATTCAGTTGTTCCAATGAAATAAATACATCCGCCTAAAACAATTGAAAGAGGTATTTACTGCCTGTGGTTTAACAACTGTACCAAGTCAAAGGGACCAGTCAACTAGAGCCTTATAATTCTTCTCCAAAGAGAGGATGAGAGAGAAGAATGAGACAACAATGCAGTATTTATAATAAAGATGAAATGAGTGGAACTCAATGGCGCCAGCAGCCCCCGAGCTCCTGCTGCTTGGGCTAATGCATTTTGCATTAGCACGTCTGGATATCTGGCACTGGAAGGTCCTGAAAATGCTTTTACAAAATAGCAGCATTCTTATAGCAGCAGCATTTCTTCCAAGCACCACCACTGACTGGTGCAGCTGGGATGGGCAGCCCCTGCAGCTGAGTGAATCAGCAGGAAGCTTTCCGGTGACTGAGTTTCAACTTGCCTTCTTACAGCCATGTTGCTTTTTTACCTGCTCATCTCTGCTTGTTGGCAAGTGTTGGCATCATGATGCCCTAATGGGGCACCCACTCAAACAGGAGTGGGTATGAGGGGCAGCCATCCCTGCCTGGGAACTGGGGGCCCACAAAAGCAGGATCCCTGAGTTCTCAAGTTATAGTGGGGGGCTCCTGGGCAGATAGATAACATGTTGAACATACGAAATTACATCTGTAAGTAGGTCTGCTCTGCATAGGCTAAATAAATAACATCTGTGTTACATGAACTGCTATGTGATCTGTATCCCATACTACTCCATTACTCCATCAGCTAATCTTATATTTGCCTTGGAAGCAATACAAAATCCTCAAAGGAATTAATAGCCGGCAACTGCATGTCACCAGAACAATTTATTTTTCATTCTTTCCCCCAACAGACTGGAGAGATACGTGTCTCATTTCTTTCTGAAACCTGGATTTGAAAAGCTTTGTGCTGCTTCATCTTCCCATAACCCTGCAGAACAACAGAATTAGCAGTAATGAGCAATGACAGCAGCACCCCAGGACAAACTGTGGGACAAGTGGAAAGACCACCTGGGTGTAGTGTCATCAGAAGCAGATGGCAAATGGTACCTTCTTTTAATAACTATGATGATGAAAAGGGAAAATTCAGCACTTCAGGGTTTTCTTTAGGTTTCTGACAGATACAAATGATTTCTTGTTCTAAGAAATAAGTGATACCAGAATGTATTTCAATAATTCTTAAAATATGGACTTGGCTGTTTGTTTTTCTTTCTCCCTAAGCCTCTCTTACACGAGCTTATCTCTGCACAGAAGCAGCACAGCAGTCTGTGGGGAAAATGAAAATGGTGCTAGAGGTTGCCAAAAAGTGTGGGAACAAGTCAATGACAAGTGAGGCAAGGAGAAGGAAATAAATTTATGAAGCTGTTGTCCTGATTGCTATATACTTGAATACAGCTAAGAACAGGACTTCCTTCAAAAAATACTGCTGATCTCAGCTTCGGACCCCCAAATGCCAGAGCAGCTGGACTGGGGTAGCAGCTGTGAGCCCTGGCACTCTGGTCCCAGCACTGAACCTTGTGTTCATGGGCAAATTACTGTTTACTTGATTTTTCACCAAACCCTTCTGTTGTCAGTAGGACATATTGATGTTGAACTCTACAAAATCTGCTCTTACGATCTTGACCTCATATGTGGGAAATACTTATGAGACCCATAGGCTGTGGGCAGTGTTGTTCAGTTACCACAGCACAGTGCTCAGAAGCCATTCAGTGGTGCTAAGTCCAAGCCACACTGCTTTTCACTGCCAACCTGCTCACATGCCAAAGGAAAATGGGCATGTTGACTTAATCCAAGTGATGAGGATGAAAAGAAACTGACACCTACCTATGTTTTAAGGTAACCATGATGAGATGCATCTTGCAATGAGTTACTTAAACCAGGGCAGGCAGAGACTTATGGAGAGAAGGATGGCACCCCAACAGAAGCCCCAGCTGCCAAGACAAATTAGAATAAAGGCCTTTAAAAAACCACAGGTGGGCAATAGCTCAACACCTGGGACACAGAACCAAATGGTTGGTCTCCAGAGCAGGTTATGACTCCTCACATTTAGGCTGTTGAGGCTGGTCAGGATATGACTTGGATCTGGAGGTCTGGACTGAGGTTTTGACTTGTCCCTATTTAGAAGAGATCCCCGAGGCAAATGTCTTATGCTACATAAGCTCCGTGTCAGGTTTCCAGTGCATCTTCAAGCCTGGATTGGTGTCCAGGAGGAATGTGAAGTATTTAGCAGCACAGTCATTGCCTGCTTCCAGGAGGATGTGCTGCTGGCCTCACTCCACAGGTTCCCTGGGGATGGGCTGAGCTTTAACTGAAAGCTGTTGTAAGTTTTGCAGTGTTTCAGAGGAAGACTGGACACCCTGGGGCTGCAGAAGGTGCACGTTGGGGCAGTGTCCTCCACTTCTTCATGCAAAAAAGCCAAAATCTTACCTCTGAAATTGATGCTAAAGAAAGCTCTTGGAGCCAGTTCTGCATTCTCAGGAAGCAGGAAAGCCCCTCATGTTCCTGCCTTAACACATCCTCAGCACTACTTTCTAGTGGGATGCATTTCGACCTATTTTTCAGGCATCAATGCTTTTTTACCACATCTCCTGCATTGCTATTTCTTTGCTTTCTTTCTAGTGTAACTGCTGTCTCAGAGAGTCTGAGCTGCTGCTCGGCTGGGACTGGAGAAACAGCCATGGAGACATACAACTTGTGACAGATAATTCTGATTTATGCCACTTGGTGCTATCACACAGGGCTTTGAAAACAACGTGTCTCAGTGCAGCCACATGTATTTTTCTGTCTGCTGCTCCGTGAAGCCTGGAACAGCTTAAGGCTTCATATGTATCCTCCTCTGCCTGAAGCAGAAAGTATCCTGCTATGGCTAAAAGGCATTCTGACAACGTGCACTCAGTATTATCCTTCCTGCAGGGGATCTCAGCAGCAAAACTGTCAGAGTCACTGGTCCAGGCTGAGTAGATATCGCTTCAGGCTGTGCTCAGGGAGTTTTATTCTCCCACCTTTGCTGTTCATGGTTTACTGGGTGAGCTGGGATAGCTGGTTTTCCTTTCAGGTGGTGCCTGGGGCCAAAGCAACAGATCTGTGAGTAAAAGGCCTAAGGTGTCACTTGCTGTTCCCTCAGCTTGAAGAATGGTAAAGAACCAGTCCCAAATAACCCCCTGTTATTAAACTGGCCTCAAGATGGAACAGCATGAAATGGTGATGGATCTGTCACTGTCCCCAGACACAGCCCAAGTGGATCCCACCATGGAATGGACAATGCACAGGAAGGGAAATCTCTGAAATGCAGCTCCCCTGGGAGATGAGAGAAGCACTTGAAGCAGTGTTTTGAAGATAGCCTCTAAGAGCAAGAATGGTGGGAACCCTGCATGACCAAGGTCCTGGGGATGGGGTAAAGAGAGGGGAGGGGAGGGGTGCGAGATGACCCCATGTGGATGTGCGCTCCTGGCAAAGGAGACCCAAAATGAGCCTTCTGCATCTCCCTGCTTGCTGCACAACTTGACTGTAAGCAGATGTACCCCAGGAGCAGAGAAGCACCACTCTGGCTGTGGGCACTGCTGTGCTCTCACTTCATGTGCTCCATGAAGTGGCTTGCCACGCCAGCAGATCCCGTGTCCTGAATCCCAAGTGTGGAGCAGGGACTCTGCCTGTGATCCAACAATCAGAGGACACATTCAGTTGTGGGTAGCTGCCAGCTGCAAGGGCAGCCCCAGGCTTGGGGTTCTCCACTTTAGGGTAGGTTACTGTGTTAACTCATTTGTCTCTTTTTGTTTTCAATGGTTTTGCACATATTTTCATTGTGCTGTGCTCTGCTTTTGCAGTCACATGTAGAAAACAGTCAGGATACATAAAAACAGGAAAGATCTTTAATCTTAAGGTCATGAGAATGACACTTGACCTAGCAAAGCTACTTGTCCAGTTGCTTTGCTTCTAATGTACTTGTTTTTTTCCTTCACCACTGACAGTGCTTCAAGCGTCTGGATTTCAGCTGTGGCTCCAGCTACGAAGTGAAGACAAGTGATGAGTCAAGGTACATCTTGAGAGGACTATGGTAAGCTAACAAATTATATCATCTCAGAAGAGTTCAGGACTTGCTCAGGACTCTCTTTCCACCAATTTCTTCTTTTGTCTTGAAATACATTCTAGAATCTTTTGAGAAAACTGGTGTGGTTTTGTTCATTACATGATTTTCTTCAGATAGTAAATATTAATTCTCCTATTGGGTGAAAGAATTAGAATAATGCAAATAGACCCAAACAAGAGTGGCAAATTAAATGATGCTCTAAGTACTTTACAATGAACAGAGAAAAAAAAATCACTTTAACACCTAAATTCATTGTATAAGCAGAATCAAGAGGCTGAATACCAAAAGGAACGTTAAAAGTTCCAATGACCCTAAATCTTGAGCTGTGCCATTGGAAAACTTTTGCACATACGTGCTGTGTTTTAAAAATGACACTGATGACCCTGCAAGAACACTCAATGAATCAGCTTCCCAGAATCATATGGTCAAGTTTGTGTGCAAACAGTATCACTTCAGAGCCTTGTAGAGACAAGGCACAGACATCACTTATGGAAGTCTCCAGACCTGGGCTGAACTCTGCAATGGTGCCTATCCTTTATGAATGCTTTCCCTATAACTTACAGGAGAGGATCACCCTTGCATACAGCAGCTCACCCCACTTTGGCAGTGGATGAGGCCAACTTGGATCTGGCATGAACAGGGAATGGCCCTGTCCCACCAGTCTCCAAGAATGCCACTTGGCAGCATCAGACCACAGGGAGCTTTCCTAAAGCTGCATTGCAGGTGTGGAGCAGAAACCCCTTGTTTCAAACTCCTGCATTATCAGAAAACTTCTAGAGTTTCTCAGGCATTCATCACCAAACCACAATCTGTCCGAGGGAGTGTGAATGCCCTGCAGGGGGATCGGGTTTTATCCGGCACCAGGTACACTGATAACCCTCTCTAATCAGTCGCTGATCTCTGCTCGCTGAAAGCACTCCCCGTGGTATTTTACTGAAGCTATTTTTAAATGACAGTGTGATATTTTGTTTTCTTTAGCTCATTTGTCAATGAAGAACTGGCTGTGCCATGTGTCTGCTCTGACAAGAAACTTCCAGTTATTTTTCAGCCCATTCCAGCTGGGATAGAGGCAGGGCTGGAGAAAGTGCTGGCTGCCGGCAGGGTGAGCCCTCCTGGGAGCAGTAACCCTGCAGACCTCTGCCTGTCAGGGTCCCCTGTGTCCGGCTGTGGGAAAAGCCTTCGAGGTTTCTTATGACTCTGGCACTCACTGTGTTTTGGGCTGGTTTGCACTATTTGGGTTTTTTATGTTTAGGTGAATTGCCGCTTGCAAGAATGTTGGAGTTTTGTTGTGGGTTTTTTGCTGTTTTTTTTTTTTTTTTGTCACTTGAATTAAAATGTTTTCAAGGAATTACACTGTTTTCAAGGAATTACACCCTTAGGTTTAGGGTTGTGATGCTCTCAAAGCATGGCCATCTAAAATTTGAAAATTAAAACCCATTATGTCCACGTGGCCTCACTGCATGGACAATTCATGTTTCACCTTGTCAAACAGCTTTCTTAAATGGAGATGTAACAGGTTCCACCTCTTCATCCAAGTACTTGGACATCACTGCATGTTTCACAAAGGGTTGAATGTTTCACATGTTATTTCTCTCAAAAATGCATTACAGAGTGGCACTAGCCACTTTCCACCCCTGTGAGTTTCTCCTGGGTGAAGGAAATATAAAATGTTTGCTGGAATTGTGCTGATTCCCAAGCCCTCCACTCTCAAGCACGACTGGATAACAGTTGTCCCACAGTTGTATACCAAGATTTTCTACCCCATCAAATTCAGACATGAATGGCTTATAGAAGATAAAGCTCTACTGGGAAATACGGATTGCCTATGAATGTGTGGCTATTGGATGCAAAACATGCCTAATTAAATCCTGGAAAATTACAATCTCTGGTTTTAAATCTTCTGATTCTTTGTGGGCCCCAGATTTCTGTTTAATCCCAGGATTCCTTCCACTGCCTTCCCTTACATATAACATGTACAATATTGCTTCCCTATGAAGCTAATTCCACAGATTCAATCAGGATTAATGTTCAGGTAGCTTGAATACCTTTCCATCTAAGAAATGGTGTTGGACCCAGTCTCAGGAGAGGAGCCAGCCTCTGAGGTCAGTCCCAGGAGCAGAACTAGATCTTTACTAAAATTTGCTGCCCTGATCCAGCAAAGCCAGCAGTTGGAGCGCGAGGGAGAATTGCATCCCTTCTTAGCCTTAGCTCTGCCAATTCCCACCAGTTACTGAGGCTGGTTTTCACATTGCAGAATCCAGTATAACTGGATTGAAACCAACATGCCTTTTTTCCCATTGAAGATCTGACTTACATTCTGAAATCTCTTCAGATTTCCAGTTCCTAATACAAAAGACCAGATATAGCCTGATGGGTTAGATTTTAAAGGTATGTTGTGCAGTAAAAATTTCTGCTGCCTTTGCTTAAGATCCCCGGGCAATAATAACAGAAGCTGTAAAAATACATCCCTTATTCATCGTGGCTTTACGTCAGAAGTTTACTGCTCTAATCATTAACTAGCTTGCTGCATTATCTATGAAAATTGCTTGGCAATATTTATGAAATGTGACCTTTGTTAATTCAATGTTACAAAGTGTTGGATTCATTCTGTTTGCAAGTGGAACAGATTTCCAAATCACTCTGCAATTAGTACAGTTTGATCTAAGCAGCCTATCTCTGCATGGGGTAGCCTTCTACTGAAACAGCAGGATCGCTGTCAGAAATGAAATGTATTTTCCGTATGGCTGAAAGTATGGCTGTGACACCTGCTTGCACTACATCATCTTTGGCAAAGGTAATTGCTGAATGAATATTTCCCAGTAAGGGAAAACAGTAACCAGATCTATAAAGACTTTTGTTATGAGAAATACCTCAATTAACAAAAATCAAAATGTCTGTGGCCAAAAATTATTGCTATGTGTAATATTGTTAGTGGAAACTTCAAGGAAATAGGACAGTTAGGCTGAAATGGGCATGATTAGCCATTCTGCAGTGGATACAGATAAAGGAATAGCAAGTGACAACAGGAAGATGCAGGAAACCAGGGGAGTCAAGATGCTTTGGAGTGTGATTCTCTAAATCACTCCAAAGGCCACCATTAGGAGAGGATGGTAAGGTTCTTGCCCACCCAAAAAGTCCATCTTCCCAATCCACCTAAAGCTACCATAGATTTCTGATTCTCACAGTCCTACAGGACAGTCTGTCCTCCTTCAGTGTATGTGGTGTTCTGGAGGAACCAAGTTTCACTGGAGCGACAAATGTGCCGGACAAGCATCACGCAGTGAAGCCATGTGGCACCATTCAGTAGCAGATCACTATGAATGTGTAGGATCCGCAGCATGAATATAATATTTTTCCATTCCCAGAGCTCCGCATGGTCAGTGTCAGCACTCCATTTTCAATACAGGATAACAAATGCTCACTCTGACTGTGACTGCTTCATGTGACACAAACTGAGCATCTTCCCTGTTCCCTGTGTTAGGCTCTGACCTTGTCCACTAGTGATGGACAAAATCAGAACTTGGTTTGATGAGCCAAGTTAAGCTCTGAGGAAATCCCTATGCAGACTCATAAAAGATACCAATCTGGCTCTGTGTTTGATTTTCCTTTAGCGTGACATCCAACTGTGCTTTCCTTTGCAGGAAACAAACATCCTCTTGGATAAAGCAGGGACTGGAAAGCCAGAGACACCCACCCTCATGTTCTGCTCATGTTGTGAGAACAGAGAGGGAGGCAGAGGGAGAGTTGGAGTGGGACAGGCCCCAGATTCTCATCCAGGACAAGCTGGTGCAGCTGCCCTGCAGACAGCACAGCTCTACCAGGCCAAGGGTGTTCTCAGGGAGGTTGCTTAAGTCCTCACAACAGTCCTGCCTTTCAAACTGGTGTTTTAGCACATTTTTTCCCATGTATGAAATGGAAACCATATTAACCCACAGGACCTGAATAGTCTGATGAGAAGCCAGCAGCACAGGCTGCAGAAAGCCCTGCCCATGCTCTGCTGCCAGTCAGTCCTCCATGGCTCTTGATTTGGTCCTAAAATTTGAAGTTGCCTGCAAGCCTGGCCTGGAGTGACTGATGAACCTCCTCTCCCCCTGTGTCCTCGACAATGTGCTGGAAAACAGAAGAACTTCTAAGGAAACAAATGTGAGTTGTGCCTGTGAATTACAAGGGTTTCTTGGCACCTGGATGAAAATTGTGGCATTCATTCCCAGAACTCACCAGATGCATGTAATCCTCCTTCCTTCACGTCACTCTGCTGTTTCCCAAGGGAAAAGAAAAAATACAGATGTTTATACAAGCAAATAGCAAGTGAGAAGCTAGAGGTGTGTACAGGCTGTTATGATACAGGAATTGGGGGGGAAACGGGCTCTGTAAGTACCAGCACCATGAGCTGCAGCATTGCCTGCTAGTGGCAGTGGGGAGAGGGACCCTCTGAGAGGTTGCACTCACCACCAGCCCATCTACCCTGCAGGTGCATTTCTTTGGATGCCTTTCCCATTACCCCAAATTGCTACCAAATGCAGGAAAATTCGGAAGGGATTAAATCATGTGCCGTGAACCAACTGTCAAGAAGGAGAATATTTGAGAGAGAACTTGTGAAACCAGGGAGAAGGGAAGCAAGCAGCTGCTCTGATGGGATGAGCTCAGCTCCTTCAGGTGTCCTAAAAACACAAGCAATGCCCTGACAGCCATGGTGAAGGCAACGGGACAGGCAGTGACTGCAGCACTCAGAACTGGGGCAGCAACAGCACAGGCATAGCTGCCCTCTGGCTACTTGGGGGCCTCCATCTCATGCATTTATTGCAGCTGGATGTGTTCACACTGGTGCAGAATGGGTGAAGCCCTGAGGGGATCTGGTTATCCCACAGCTCTGAGGCAGGCACAGATCCAGGGAAAGAGGAAGGCTGGGACAGAAGAAATGGTCTGGCCAAAACCATGTCTAGAAATCCCCAGGGTCCCGCTGGAGAGCAGTGCTGGAGCCAGGTTCCTCCCCACTGAGCTGAGCAAGTTCCTCTCTGCAACAACCAACGCAATGTTTTCTCTTCTCAGAATCATGGATTGCTCCATCAGTCAAAAGATTTTCCTCCTACTGGGTCCTTCCTCAAAGATGGGGTTCTATTTACCATCCACTGCTGTTCTCTTCCAGCAAACACATGTATGAATGAGTGTGATGTGAGAGCTCCCCATATCTTTGTAATGTCTATGACATCCCAACATCCGCAGTGTGAAATCCCCATTCAGTTTCAGGTCTTTTTGCCTTTTTTTCCAACCACTTCAGCATTTTTGAGCTTCTGAAAGTGTAGGAGGTTCTACTTTTTTGCATAATTAGGAAATTGAGAGCTGTGGTTTATCTACTTGTTTCCTGTGAAACACAAAGGGCTGAGAGACTGGGGGAGTGTGTGGGGTGGGGTGGGGTGTGTAGATAAGGCTGCCTAAAGAGTACAAGGATGAGTTTGCAGTATCGTGAGGAGAGATTTTCCCTGAGTCCCACTGGCATAAAGAGAAGACTGCAGCCATATTTTTCTGTGGAACCAGACTTCTTATTTATGGACTTGACTTCTGAGAAGTATCCCTCACTCCAGAAGTGATGTGCTGCAGCTTGATGTCACTGTAGCTCTCAGGCTGTGGTTCAGTGGCCATGGCAACCCTCCTCTGTTACCAAGGGGCCCTGCAGTGCTGGCCAGGCACCCTCCTCTTCACTAACATTGGCGACATTTTCTGCTGTGCAGATCCTTTCCCACATTGCAATGTTTGCCACAGAGTGGTTTTGTCAACTAGGAGGAGTTTTGAACAACTTGATGAGGAAGGGGCATAGAGGGCGAGGGATGGTCCATCCATGAAGATACGGGCAGCACTGATGGAGAGTTTGGTGCTCACCATCAAGGTGCCCCTTCCCATCCAGCCTCAGCCCTGTCAAGGGCTGGGACTGCCAGGATGGGGAAATGGCTCAGGAAAGCAGGAGGAAGGCATGCCATGATTCAGCAGCGCTCCTTTTTGCAATCAGCCTTCTAGCTGCCAGAAGAAGGCAAAGTTCCTGTGTGAAAATGTTTTCAGTTGGATATATCATAAAAAGTAATAATAGATATCTCAAGATGTAAACAGTAGCTCTTTTCCTCTAGCAAAAAAAAAAAAAGGCAATTACAGCTGTTGCATGCCACTTAACTGTTTACTAACATGTAGCATAACTCTAGGGATCAAAAGTGGGGGAAAGAAACTGGATTAAAGGAAATGTGGGCTTTTTTTAACTGAAAGTGTGCTTCACAAAACTATTATGCTGAGAGGATGACTAATGTAACCAGTGTGTGTTTTGAAGCGTGTCATGAACACATTTTATGCTTTCTGAACACACAAAGAGAAACCCCAGGAGAGAATTAATTTACAAATCTGATTAAGCATAGTGCCTAAGTGGCAAAAAGCATCAAGCAATAAATAGTAGACTCCACAGGTGAGCAAAGCTTTAAAAAACCAAAACAAACATACTCTACAAAGAGCCGAGATGTGTGCATTTTGGATAGTTTAATGTGTTTGATTAGATGTCAAAGGCACAGACAATGAAAACAGAGGTCACACTGAAGTAATAATACTAACCTCTTCTTCATTAAGCCATCATACTGCCTGTCCAGCATAAAGCACATATCTGAATTTGGAAAGCAAAGGCAAGGCTATAACAGAAGAATGAGTCCTAAGATAACGATTTTCTACTTGATGTCAAAAAAGACTTAAAGTGTTTTGCTTGGCCAGTCACAGTGGAATAAGTTGGGGTGGACCAAGAATCTGCCACCTCCTGGGGGTTTTTGTCCCCCACCAGACACAACCTATTCCCTCACCACTGGCCCAGGGCAGGGCCAATCTACCTCAGCAACAACTCTTTCCCCTGTGCTGTTTCACACCAGGTCATAACAAGGCCTTGCCCCAGCCACCTTTGCCACCAGTCTTGGCTACCTGAGTCTCAACAAATTTACCTTCTGAGTGGGCTGTGTCAGCCTTTGTTCGTGCACAGTTATAGGGTGGTTTATGACAGTATTTCAGAACTGAGCAGTACTCCTGCTTGCCAATCAGAGGCTACTGCTCTTCAGTGGCTTTCTGAGTTCACAGGAGTTGGGATGCTAATCACAATACCTTATAGCCATAGATCTGGGCACCTTGAAACTCCAGACAGATATTTATTAGAAGTTAAAGCTTTTAAGTCTCATTAGTGCACCTTTGAATATTACACCTATCTTTTTGTATAGGGGAATATACTTTTACTAATCTTCTCACCCTCCTGGGGTAACTGACAGTAGACATAACACTTAAACAACTCTCATAATTTAATTCAAAATCAGAGAGGTGACA
>JAOXXN010000471.1:64101652-64145524 GCA_026770055.1 Myrmophylax atrothorax
TACTCGAGGCTCTGGAGGGATGCTCGAGGGTCCAGAGGGATGCTCAAGGCTCCAGAGGGATGCTCAAGGCTCCAGAGGGATACTCGAGGCTCCAGAGGGATGCTCGAGGCTCCAGAGGGATGCTCGAGGGTTCAGAGGGATACTCGAGGCTCTGGAGGGATGCTCGAGGGTCCAGAGGGATGCTCAAGGCTCTGGAGGGATGCTCGAGGCTCCAGAGGGATGCTCGAGGCTCTGGAGGGATGCTCGAGGCTCCGGAGGGATGCTCGAGGCTCCCTGCCTGTGCTTGGGAGCATCTCAGGGGGCTCAACCCCCCTGTGCCTGCCCAGCCTCCCAGAGCCCCTGGCTCACGTGCAGGATGCTGCTTTTGGGAAGGAGGTGACATCAGCCCTCCAATCCTCCAGCTGTGCCATGGTGACATCTCCTGTCCAGTCCCTGCAAGCCGGGACAGGAGCAGAGAAAACACCTGAGAAATGAGAGACGGTGAAGAGCGAAGGGAAGGGATAAAGGAAGGGACTGGAGCAAGGAAGGGAGCAAAGTGTGGGGAGAAAGGAAGGTCTGAGCCTTGCCGAGGTTTATTAAAGTTTAAGGGAACAGAAACCCTGCTTTGCATGGAGGGGACCGGATATTTTTAGCCATGGGTAGGATGTCAGCTCTGAAAATAGCCTGCTACCAGATCCTAATGAAATCCTCTCTTTGGCTCTCACCCGGCGCGAGTTTGGAGGGGGAGGATCACTGTCACACCCGCAGCCGAGGAGCTCCTGACATTCACAACGACTCGCCTGGTTTTTTCTTATTTATTTATTTATTTATTTATTCCTTCCCCCTCCGGTTTCTCCTATTCTTCGCCGGCTCTGCCTTACGCCGAGCAGAGGAGTCACCAGCCAAAAAAGTGAATGCGGGGGTGGTGCTGCTTAGCTACGGCCAAATCCCAGCAGCATGTGACCAGCTTGGCAATTTAACACGGAGCCCTTCTCCCCGGCACACGCGCTCGAGTTAAAGTGACATTGAAACGGGCACTCCGAGCGCTGAAGGCAAAGAAACTGGGGGGAGCCGCCTCTCCCCATCCCCCCACCTCCAGCCCTGGGGAGAGAGGTTTGTTTCGTGGGGCTTGGTGGGGAGTGGGAAAGGTGGCACCCAGGTGAGGGAGGATGCTCAGGGCAGGAGTGTGGGCTTGGAAGGGAGCAAGAGGTGGGAGAGCTGGATGGAGCAGCTGGTCTGGGGAGAGCTGGGCACCTCGGGGCATCAGCAGGAGGGATGCCAGGTGTGCATGTGATGCCTGGTACCTGTGGGATACCTGGTGCACATGGCAGACCTGGTACCTGTGGGATACCTGGTACCTGTGGGATACCTGGTACCTGTGAGATACCCAGTGCACAGGGCAGACCTGGTACCTGTGGGATACCTGGTACACATGGCATGCCTGGTACCTGTTGGATACCTGGTACCTGTGGGATACCTGGTGCACATGGCATGCCTGGTACCTGTTGGATACCTGGTGCCCATGGCAGACCTGGTACCTGTGGTGTAGATCAGCCTGGGACTGCCGGGAAGCCTGAAGAAGACCTGGAACAGTGGATGTGGACTGCTCTGAGGAGAGATCAGAGACCACCTGAGGAGCATCACAAGGGCAGAGAATCCAGGGAGAGGGGGTCCCTGGGGCTTGGGGACAGAAGAGACACTCCTAGGAACATCACATGCCCACCAATGCAGGGATGAAGGTGCAACACAGGCACAGGCTGGGTGAGGAACATGTGTCCTGTAGAGGCAGGGTGAGACCTGGACAAGGGGTTGGTGCTCCAAGGGCTTTTTGGGACATTCAGGGTGTAGAGGGTGCAAATCCCCTGTCACTTGATCCCCTGATGGGTGTAAGAGTGGAGTTTGGGTGGGGAAATACACATCACCCACCCATGGCACCCCACCCAGACCTAAGAGCCCATTTCTGATGGGAACAAGAAGCCTTCACCTCTATGCCTTCTGTCCACAAGGGATCCAGCTCCAGAGCTCTACCACAGGCACAATGGGGCTCAGGCACCTTCCAGGGAGCTGGAAGATGGAGCTGACAATTTCCCAGTGAAGATATGCCTGTATTGACCATCCCTTGATATCTCCATGACTGATGCATTGTGTCTTCACCCACCCTGCTCAGGCTCCCCGGGAGCTCAGGGTTGGGATCTCACCCTTGGAGCCAACACTGCTTGAGTCACATCTTTGCTCTGGTTTTTCTGCTGGGAGGGGGACGTGGCTTTGGGCAGGGACCAAATGGGGACAAACATGTTTCTGTAGAAGATGAGCTGCCGTGGAAGTGCAGGGAGCCCATCAATCATGGAATCTCAGACTGGTTGGGGTTTGAAGGGACACTAAAAATCCTCTAGTTTCAACCCCCTGCAGGAACACCTTCCCCCAGCCCAGAGTGCTCCAAGCCCTGTCCAACCCGGCTTTGGACACTCACAGGGATGGGTCAGACACAGTTTCTCTGGGCACCCTGTGCCCTCCTGGTGAAGGTGTCTCAGACTGGGACACCCCCGTGCTTGGCTATCACTGTGCACCGCAGGACCGCAGGGATGCTCGAGGCTCCAGAGGGATGCTCGAGGCTCCAGAGGGATGCTCGAGAGTCCAGAGGGATGCTCGAGGTTCCAGAGGGATGCCAGAATTACCGGTGCCATTCTGTCCCCCTGGGATGGACTGAGGGGCTGGGTACCTGCTCATTCTGGGCACTGGGTGTTGCCCCCCGAGACGGCTCCTCCTGCCTCGGCACGGAGCCGGATCCATCTGCATCAATGAGTCAGCAGGACCCACTTAACACTTCCCCAGCAGGATCTGCTCGTCTCTCCCGACAGAATGGGCAGCTCTGGCAGGCTCTGGCAGCGTGTTACGATCTCAGCTCATTAAGGGACGCATCCTGAGCGCTTTATTGATGCTTTATGCTGCCTGGCTCCATCTTCAGAGGGAAACTCTCATTGCAGTCAATGACTACACCTCCGGGCGCTGCAGGCTGAGCCCGGAGCTCCAGATCTGGCTCGCAGAGAGGCAGGCTCAGCTCCGGGGGCTGTGCAGCTGCAGCGCTGCAAACCGTGGGGTTGACTCCAAAGCGGCCAAGAAGCGCCTCAGGGCCAGAATTCCTGTAGGGCGTTTTCTTTCCAGGGACTAGGGAATGTTCAGAAGGAAAACACAAGGAAGAGGTTGGGTTTTTTTCCCTTGCTTAACGCTCTTTCTGAGCAAAGGAGCTGCATGACAGGGAAGGGAAATGATGTTTCCTCTCCCCCAGCGCTGCCGTCTGTTCAGCCACAGCCCGGAGGGGTGGGTGTACCTGGCCTCCTCCTCCTCCCCACAGCGCGTTGGGACCCACATGTCCCCACCTCGGGAGCGTCACAGCCCTTTAATAAGTTCCCCAGCGCTTGCAGTTGCTTCTAAAAAGCTCGTGGCACTGTCTGGCTTCAAGTGGCTTTTACATAATCCAGACTGTCAGGCTAGATGAGCATCACAGTCCCTTCTGGCCCTAAAATCTGTGAATCTCCAAATTAGAGGGCACCAGCACCTCCTTGTTTCTGGCTGATTGAATCAGTGGCATAGTGTGTTCTCTTTCTGCTCTCCCCTTTTTTCTCTCCCTCCCCTGCATCATCTTTAACTGGAGGTGAATTACCCTCCTCCTGAGCCCAAGCTTGGCAAATAGCATCAGGACAGATGAGACATCTTCAGCCTTGCTCTGGGGTATCCTGCTCTCTGCTGCCCACTCCCAGACTGAGTCCCAGCTGGGAATTGTCCGGCTGTGGGCACAGGCAGGGCTGGAGCTGGTGTGGAAAACGGTGCTGAGCAATCCTGGTTGTTTTGAATTCACAGCTAAGCTCTGCAGGCTCCAAACTGAGCTCGTTTGGATTTGTGAGCAAGGTGTGGATCTAGAGAAACACTTTGGGAAGGGGAAGGAAAGAAAGTGACTCCCCACATTTTTTTGGGGTGTTGTGGATGTGCAGGAGGAGTGGAAAGAGCAACGTGGGGAGGAATTGCTGGTGGTCCGTGGGGATTGCTGGAGATGGGGGTTCCCCAAACACAGAGATCCACAACAGGTGCTGGGGGCCTGCTGAGCAGGCTCAGGTGGAGTTGGGAGCCCCAGAATGTGCTGCTGCCATCTCGGTGCCGCTGTGTCTGTGCTCTCGGCTGTCCCAGGCAGGAGATGCACCGACAGCCTCAAAGGTGAGTGGGACACCCAGGAGCTGCTTCTCCCCCTGCCTTTGGGCAGGTCCCCGGGGGCATTCCAGGAGGTAAAGGTGGCACATTCCAATTGGGATGAAGAGTGAAACCAACCCAAAAGCTGGGATAGCTGCAGGTGGGGGCTGAGGAGGAGCAGAGGCAGCAGCGTGTGGGGCACAGCATGGGCTGAGGGAGGGACGTTCAATCCCCCGCTCCCACACACCCCACACAGAGACAGAGGACCAAAAATTTATGGAATTCTCACACCTTCCTCTGCCACAGCTTGTCGGGGGGGGACCACATCCCTCTCCCAACACCCAAACCCCCTCTGAATGCTGCCAGGGGCGCAATCCCAGACCCTTCCTTTGGGAGAGGCTCTAAGGTTTCCTGCTTTGCAAACGCATTCGGGTTCCCAGCCCTCCTCTGGAGCGATGCTGCGGTCAATAACTCACCAGGAGGCTGCTATTCTCCCTCCGCTCCCCACCCTCCCACTCCTCCCGGGAGCTCCGCATTCAGGCCTTTTTGGCCCTCCCTCGGCAGCGAGTGAGGAATAAAGCGGCGCTGGCTGAGCACGACGCGGGCTGCGCTGGGATGCTGGGAGCCAGCGAGGGAAGCCTGAATCAGCGGCACCTCAAGGTGGGAGTGAGAGATTTGGGCTGGGAGAAAGGGAGGACATCACACGTGCTGCCAGGAGTCAGGTGCTCCCAGCCAGCTGGCAGTCGCTGGGAACTGGGCAACTCGGATCCTTTCTGTGCCTTTAAAGACGGAGCTGAGAGCGATGGGGAGAAGAGGAGGGGCCGGTGGGAGCGCAGAGGGATGCAGCCTGAAGGCTCTGAGCTGCAGCCGAGACTGAGGGATGCTGTCAGGGACTCATTCCTCTTGGAGAAACTCCTGCAGGAGCATCCTTGGTGGGATCTCATGGAGATGGAGAAACACTCAGCCCAGAAGTGCCTGAAATTAAGCTGGAAAAGCTCAGCTGGGCACCATGTGAGGCAGTGGAGTCACTGGCCCCAGATGGGGAGGATTCCAGTGCTTCTGCTGGCATCAGCTGGGAGGGGGGCCCTGAGGTCTGTGGGATCACCCTGGTTTGTCCCCATCTGTTAGAGCCACAAACGGCAGACCTGGATTTGTCTTCCTGATTCCAGGTCCTTCTCTTTTCCTCTTTCCCTATCCTGATCTCACATCTCCAGATCCCCAGAGCCTGGGGACCTGCCCACCCCGAGTGCCCCACACTGCTGGGGACATGGCTGGGGGGCTCAGGGCTCAAAACTTCGGCTTTGTGTCTTGGAGCAGGTTCTAAGCCCTGCCTGAGTTGGGGATGTTGCTTTGCTCATGTGGTGAACGCTCCCAGAAAGGATGGGTGACCACCCTGGAAGTGTTGAGAGGAATGAAGGGAGGGTGGGGGCTCTGGTGGGGCCCGTAGGTGACGTCCAGTGTCATCAAGTTGACCTTGTGTATTTGGGACTGGCAAACCAGGTCCAATTTACTTACATGGGGTTGAAGGGTGTCACAAGGATCCCTGGTGCTCCTGAGCAATGGTCAGAAAAAGCAGCGAGGAGGGAGCATGCAGGCACTCAGGAAAACCTCTGGGGTGGTCCTGCTTGGACTTTTGAGTCCCAGCTTTTTGTTTCTGGGACAGTGGGATATTTGTAGGCTGCATCTGTGGGTCTCAGTACAGAAAAGCCCTTTTCCGGTCTCTCTGCCCTGAGTGTCTCTTACAGGAGCTAATTCAGGTGTTGGTTTCGGACTTCAGGGAAATACCAGGGCTGGACAACACCTGGGCTCTCTCTGGTGCCTCCTGGGAAGGGTGAGCTGGGAGAAGATTGGATTTGATGACCAAAGAGGTGTTTCCCAACCTTTTTGATGATTCTGTGAAGTGACTGCACCCGTTTCATGGTGATTTACGGATCAAGCCCAAGGTGACAGGTCCCGAGAGCAGCTCCCGGCCCTTTGCAGCCCAACCCGACACAACCTGCCCGTGATGTCACACTGACCCCAAACCCACCGCGACAGTGCCCGTGATGCCGCTGTGTGTCCTCAGGGGGAGTGCCTGGCTGGGGGCTGTCCCGGTGGGCGCGGGTGGGGGACACCGGGCCGGGGAATGGGCGCAGAGGGGGCCGCGGAGCCCGAGGCAGACGGAAACGTTTAAATAGCGGGTGCGCATCCCGCGGCGGGGCTGGGCGGCAGCGGCGCCTGGGGAGCGCTGCGGGGCTCTGCGGGGCCGCTAATGGGCCGAGTCCATTTCAGCGGGATGACGCCACTTGGGTAAAGCGTTAAGAGCTCCGGGAAGGCAGCGCAGAGCGAGGGGGAGCGCGATGCTCCCGGGCAGCGCCAGGTCCCTCCCTCCTCCCTCCATCCCTCCTCCTCCTCCTCCCTCCTCCCAGCCTCCCGTTCCCACCGAGCGCGGGGCACCCCCCGCCGCTCCGGACGCTCCAGGTGCCGAGGCTGCCCGAGCGAGCGTGGCCTCCCCGTGCTTTCTGCTGCCCCCCCGGGTCGCCGGCGCTTCCTGCCGCATGCGGATCGGCCGGAGCGCAGGGCTCGGTGCTTTATCCCGGTTCCCGTCCCTCCGCCGTGCTGGCGGCGGTCTCGTTGTTCCCCCGCGGCCGCCGGTACCTGCGCCGCGATGGCAGGAGCCGAGCGCTGCTGTGCGCAGGCTCTGCAGCTTTGTTTGCTGCTTGGGCAGCGGCTGTGTACGTGCAGGAGGCTCCCTGTCTTACAGGGGACACTGCCGGCCCCTGCCTAGAGCACACCCAGCCCCGTGCTCTGCCTGCTCTGCTTTGCTCCTCCAGGGCTGCTCCGGAGAGGACCGAGGACCGTGCCCAGCTGGGCCTGCTTCGTCCCGGGGCAGCGATGCTCTGCCCAGCGCAGGCTGCGCTCTGCATGGTCATGCTGGATGGTGGCTCCTGTAGAATAGCCTAAAATGAACTTGGCTTGCACGTGACTTGTTTTCCAAAGGAGCAGTGAGCCTCGACAGGCCCGCTCGGCTCTCGTTGCTCCGGCGGGCATCCCGCACAGCGGCGGGCAGCGGGGTCGGGTGGTGCTGGGGAGGTGCTGGGCAGATGGCCAGGAGCTGCTCGTGGGGCACCGGAGGTGCAAACCGAAATCAAAAGCTGACGAGCTCCCTCCTCGAGAAAAACCCGAGCTGGTGAGCGCCCTGTTCGTGCCTGCTGCGGCCGAGCAGTGTGTCTTGGAGATAACTGAGGGGGAGCAAATTGTTGCCCCATGCCTCTGCTCTGAGAAAGGCAACGATTTTGGGGGGTATCAGTTGCAGTACTCTTACTTTTTTTAGTTTTAGTTGAATTCTTTGTCTCATCTTGGAGCACAGAGAAGACGTCAGTGCATTTTGAAAAAGAAAGTCATCAGTAGTGGGAGGCGTGTCTTATGTCCTGAGACACTTTGCTCCTGGAGATTTTTTATTGTTTTCTTGTAAAGTATGCTTGCTGCCTTAAAAAAAAATCAAAACAGGTTTCCTAGGATTTCCAGCTCTAAACTGCTCCTTGATTTGTCCGGGTTTCTTGTCTGTCTCTTACATTCAAGAAGTCTGTGTTACTTACAGAGCTATTATGCCATCATTTCCGTTCTTAGGGCTCTTGTCATCCACTGCAAATAGTTATTTGTCTGAACTGTAAGCTGCTTTCAGGAGTTTTCAGGAGAGGATTTGTAATCTATCAAATACAGCAGAATTAAAAGATTTTTGGTTACAGATTGCTAGTGTTATTAAAGCTGAGGCAGACACATCCACTTGCAGTTACTCTCCTGCTTTGTTTTCTGCCTGCAGATTTATATTTATTTACCTGTTCAGTGTTTTGTGCTGATTCTCGCTCCCTAGCCGTGGGAGCCTTCAGAAATGCCATCCTGCAGTGTGCAATGTGTATGTTTACTTACACTTTCTTTTCTTCTAGCTGCAGTGGTTAGATGGGGAACGGGTCATCACTGTTTTAGGACAGGATGATGCTTGTCGAGGAATGGTTTGCAGTGCGGTCACCACTGGGACAGTGGTTGCCCTGGCTCAGCACGGACACTGGCACGGGAAGCAGAGACACATTTCTTTAATGCGGCTCCCTGTTCCTTCAGGGCCAGGGGAGCAGCAGCAGGGCCCAGTGGGCACCTCTGCATTGTCCTGAAGGGCTCTGTGCCTGTGTCCAGCAGTGGCTGCTCACATTTGCCTGTGTGCTTAGAATTTGGGGGAGAAATTACCCTTATGTTTGAACATGCAGTTGAAAACACACGAGGTACACCAGCATCACTGTTTATTATTATTTGGAGCTTAGAGGCTGTAGGAGCCAAGCCCCAGAGTACAGCCTGAATTTTTGGTAAGACAAATAATTTTTCCTAAGCAACTCAAAGATTAACAGAAGGAGCTGACTGCCCAAAGTTCAGAGGATCTGGAGTGGTCGTGGGCGATGTGAACCACTGGGCAAAACATTTGTTTGTATTGTTCCACTTTAACCATTTTCCAGAAGTGCTCATTTTGGAGCATCAGATGCAGCCAGGCATGATCACATACGTGCCTGAAATTCATGCCTTGTTGTTGCATTGTATTTCTGGTTATAAAAATACGTACTTAAGGTTGGAAGAGTAGGGAAGGAGCAGATAACTGCACATTTCAGATCTGCAGGGGCATTGTTTTCGTCAACTATTTTTGTATTCTGCTGCTTGCAGCATCTGATCAGATTAAAAAGTGAGATTATATATAGAGACAGTATATATATTTTTTCATGCTTTATGAGCTATACATGTATAAAAGCATGAAAAACATCTTCCTTATTCTTGGAAAATCAGAAAAGAGGGAAGGAGGGGAAGAACTGTCAGATGTGAGGAAGCCTGGTGTGCTGTACCCTTCTTCTTTGTTCTGTGTTTTCTCCCCCATGTTGCCTGTCTGTGGGTAGAAAAACACACCCTGTGTAGCACAGGTGTGCTGGGCAGCCCCCATGGGCAGGACAACAGGCGTGGGGGATTCTGCCTGCCCTGCTGTTCAGCAAGGGCACGGATTGATGCCTCCTTCCTCTGCTGAGGTGGTGGTGATGTTCATGTAACAAATCATATCATGAGACCTCAGTCCCTTGTCGATGGTGGGAAAGGCCCAGACCCGCAGGAGAAGGGACAGAAAGGCTGCCTGTCCTTTGGACAGGATGCTCAGGTCTGTGCTAAAAGCTTGCTGGCCACTTGACTGCAATTAAGTAACAAATAATTTTGACAGTTCTGGATTCATGCTGGGAAAAACACCTGCAGAATAACATTTAATTAACCAAAGTCTGTAAGCCTTCTCTCCACTACAGGAATTGTAACATTTTTGCTTTGTCCACTGCCAGCTTTGAATCAAAATCGAAAGCAGTTAGCAGTTTGTTGGTAAACAATATTCTCGGTGTGGGGGGTTTTGGTAGCAATCAGACACAGTTTTTAGCTATTTCTTTTTCACTTGAACATTAAAATACTTGATGTTATGAATTTTCTTCTCAGTTTCCTGTGATGTGCCCTTTCCCATGTCACACAAACCGAACTGCTTTGTTTTCTCTCTGGCTTGCCATTCGTACTGTGTCCTCAGCTGAGATTCAGACTTGTTTCCCTCTGTAATTTTGACCAAAATCCTCTGGCAAATGAAACTGGATTCCTGTTTTGTGAAGAGGACAGGAGATTAGAGAAAGCCACAATATTATCTTTTGCAGGGAGGTAAACCTAGGTCACATCTTCCTGTTACAATAATACTTATCAGGTACTTGACTACAGTATAATAAATGTCTCCTCTTCGCAGAGCAGTGGCTGTATGTAGTTGCTAAAGCAGTGCCATGCAGTTTAATAATTCTTCTTCCGCTGTAGTTGGAATTCAAAAAAGGCATAAAACAGCTGGATTTAGCGAGTAACAAATATTCAAAAGTCAGGCTTGCTGTTTGTTCCAAGGGGATAGGTAGGTGACACGTGTGCGATGTGACGGGGAGGAATGCGACACAAATCTGAAATTTGGTGACGTTTGCTCACAAGGCAAGGCACTGACAGAGAAACAGGCAAGCCTGCAGATAACTGGGCTTTCTTCTGCCCTGGCTGTAATGACATTCACCAGGTGTGGGGTACCTTGAGCTGCATGTGGGTGTGAGGCGTGTGTGTTCCCAGACACGGGGCAGCTCAGGCAGCTGCTTTGCCACAAAAGGGGCAGAAATAAGGTAAAATGAAAACTCAAATCTTAGTGTTAGATGCCAGTCTACTGAGATCACGGTTAAATTTACTTGCAGAGAAAGGAATGGGATGTTGGTGGTGCAGTGTGTTTGGCCTGTTAATTTAGGAACTGGTTTATTGAAGGAAAGGGAGCAAAATAAATGCTGGTTTATAAATATATCTTGTGCATCTATTAATTAATATTTTTGTTCATATGTTATATAAATAGACTTGTACTTTGTGTTGTGTTTTGGCAAAGATAGGTAGAAAAAGATGAAAGCTGCATTTGGTGTTTCAAATAAAAACAGAGCTTAATGTCCGAATTCCTCTGTTGATGTTGGCTCAGGGTGAGGGTGAACCTGTGGCCTGCAGAACAAGCCCCTTGCTCTCTGCAGATGTTATTCTGTGCCCACACAGAGCAGCTTAGGGATTGCAGCCTCATTTTTATTTTTTTTCCCTTAATTTTTTTTTTGTTTTTTTAATTTTGTGGGAGGCCAAGAATAAAGCACTGCAAAGCAGACCATGCAGGCACAGCTCCTCTGATTTTTTGTCTGGGTTTTTGAATTCGATAGATCCTTCTGGGTTTGCTTTCCTAAAGCCAGCAGCACAGGGGCAGCAACTGATGTCACTGCACTTGGTTTTAAAACTGAGGCATTTTACTCCCAATATAGTAGATCTCACCAACGGGCCTGTCACCCCTGAGGAACTGCGGTAGGTCTGCAATGCTTGGGAGCTGCGCTGCTCCTGCAACTGAGGAAAACAAATCACCACTGTATTGGAAGCACGTTCAGACCTGGCCACTGCAAACATGTGGCAGCACAAACTTGAATGCGATGCTGGAGCCAGAACCCTGCACCGGGGCTGTGCCTTGTTCCCAGCTCCCAGCGGAATCTGCAGAACCGGTTAAATTTTGCTATGAGGAGAATGCAAAATTAATTTGTAGTGGATTCATTCCGTACAGGCTCTTTGTTTGACAGGCTGTGAGCAACGTGTCCAGTTTGAAACAAATGGAAAAAACCCAACAACCAAGGAACAGTGAATACTAGGCAGGTCACATGCTCATGTTCAGGTTTGTCTGGTGCTTTAGGTGGCGAGTTGTAATATTTTCAGGTGCATCCAACAGTAGGTTGTATGTGTGGACAGGGAATTTCCTGAAAGCGAATCTGGATCTTTCCAACAAAAAGCTGCATTGAAATTGCATTCACACAGGACTGCAGGTGTAAGCCTCGTGCTTTTACCCACCTGCACTTTTGGGACTGGGAACTGGATGCAGACACTTAACACGTAGTACCTTGTAAAACTTCTTGCTGTGTTCGTTCTTTTTCTTTGGGGCTGGACCAAAGGTGAAGTGCAGGCAGGGTAGTTCACACATGGCTGCATCACTTTAGGTGGAGTTGTATCCTCTGCACACACCCTGGCAGCCTTGCCTGCACTAGAAAGCCCTGGCATGGGTAAGGTGCCTGCCACTGTTTAAGCACTTCATTAACCACCCTGCTTTGCTCCCTATAGTGCTTTAAAATGGTTTGGCAAGTGGTAGTGTATTGGTGACTCATGGTCTAGACCTTGACACTGAGCAATAACCTTCAGTTCACTGCTTTTGTCAGGAGCTGTGCTGGTTTCCCACTGATAAGGTACCCTGGCTGGTGGGGTAAATGGATGGAGGAGTAGGGAAGATGTCTTAATACTGAATAGTTAACTGAACTTAATACTGAAGGTTGCACATCATGCATAGAGTGGAATCTCAACCTCTTAGGCATGTGAGCATCCATAACCTGCCAGAAAGTGGGCTTGGAGGGGCCCTTGTCTTTTCTGTTTTAGTCTCACAATCTCAATTAGCACCTGTATAAATTGCTTAAGTGTGCCTCCTGAATGTTGCATCAACCAAATGCTCAAATCCAATACCTTGAATTCTTTTTTGGAGAAAGGATGGTGAAGGGGGATGGCTCTAGGGATTTGCAAGTGGCAAAGCATCTTGCAGACCAACACCTGCATTTACTTGGCTCCTCTTTGTTCTTTCATATCATCTTTTGACAATTTTTTCACAAAGAAGATTTAGTTGCAGCCAGTGAACTGCTCCATTTGCTAACGGGATATTAGGGCTGTCTCAGGTCAGTGGTGTTGTTTAAGCAGCAGCATTCCTGATCGGTGATTTTACTGATGACTTTTTTTTTTATTGGCTTTTCCCCTTTTTGTCTGAACCTTTTTATTGTCACCTTTTCATCATTTCTACACCCAACTCCCCCAGTTTCTGCATGGAGATACTAAACTTAATAGTGTGAACCTAAGCTAAACGCCAGGAATATTCCTTCTCTTGCAGCCATTTTTGAAGGGCTCCACAGACCATTTGTCTGAAAAAGTCGTACATCTGTCTCTTTTATAAAAACAAACATACAGATATATCTTCTTAGTCATAGCCCACATCTTATCTTTTACTGAAGTAATAAAAGACTCCATTTTGAAACAGAGTACTGTTGGTACTGGGTTATCATAGAATCACAGAATCACAGAATCGATTGGGTTGGAAAAGACCTCAGAGATCATCAAGTCCAACCCTTGGTCCAACTCCAGACCGTTTACTATGTGCAGACCAGTTCTTAGGGTTTTTTCCCCTCACTTCAGGTTGCATGAACACCAGAAGGAAATGAATATTCTTGCAATATATGGTATTGTAGACAGGGAAGGAGATAAACCCCCCCAATATTTAGAGAGAAAGGTTCAGCTCTTCTGAAAACAAAGCCATCATGCTTGTAATAGGACATTTAAGTTGTGAAGATGGAGCAACTCTCAGGTAAATGTCAGGACTCTCAGTTTTGGTTCCTGCATAGGGACTGATGGTTGAGGTGCTAGTCAGCCTGCCCCCCCTCCCAAAATGCGTGGCTGGTGCCCACATTTGCACACTGCAGGCATTGATCAGGATTTTGTGTCCCCAAGAGCTGTGCACAGAAGCACATGCCACCACTGCTCCATTTGGGCACTGACACAACCACAGCCGTGCCCCTCCAAAGCTGGTCTGGCAGCACGTACCCAGGGGAACACGGGGGTCACCCTTCCTGGCCCAGAGATGCCCTGGGGGGTGTGCTGCATGCAGAAGGGCTTCCAGCTGCTCACTGCATCCTCTCTTAACCCAGCTTGGCCAGTGGTTCTCGTGCTGTCCCTGTACGTGCTCACCAGAGCTGCCGTGTGCTCTGCTGCAGCAGAATGGGCAGTTATGGTGATTGTGCTCATCTTTGTGTCTAATTACAAGAAATGTCAAGGAGTTCGTGCTGTAGGAATGAATCCAGACCAATCTGTATTTCCTCTCTCTTCAAAGTGCCCTGCGAACAGTGTCTTTGTGCCTTTGACAGGCTCATTGCGGGTGTTTGGGGACAATGGTTCCCTCCTGAACTTCTGTTTCCCATGTGTTTTCATAAGCATGGGTGGATTTGGCATAGTGTTTGTCAATTTTTGTAAACATTGGTGTGGAGAAAAAGTTTGATCTCTTTTTCTGTAGAGGTGAATTAGAAAATAAGAACAATATCCCCTTATTGTAGTCAAATGGCAAAGGCAGTAAAACACAGCAAACCAAGCCCCCCCTGCTCCATTTATGTAGCACAGAATATGCGTAAAACACTTTCAGTGTTGCTGCATGGGTTAACAAGAGTTACATGGCACTGTAGGAATTACTTGATTGTGGCTCTCTTGATGCAACAAGTTAAAAAAAATTACATAGGCATTTCCTAGGCTTTTCAGAAAAAGATACAGGTAATGGCTGACGTAATTGATACCTTGGTACCAACACTAAGGTGCTTTCTGGTGAGAGTGGATTAACATCAGTGCTGAGCCTTGTAAGTGTTTCAGTTTTACCTGCAGAAGGGCAGTTCACTGAGTTCCTTGCAGGATCAGGAGCTGTACTGGCCTGAGATAAATGGCTTATGGGTTTGTTCAGTGGATGTTTCTTTTCCTGAGCTTTGCTTTCTTTTTCCCCCTCTGTGGCTGGAGTGATGCTTTGTCATCAGTTAACGCTCAGGTAGAGCCACAGCATCAGCTGCACATGTGTGTGCAGGGACAGGCAGGACAGCTCTCCAGCAGGCAGTATTTCTGCAGGGAGAGTTTCTCCCTTTGGGGTGTCTTTGCTTACTGGAGGGACTTACCCCTCCAAAAGCCAAGAGACTGTGCACTTACCCCTCCTCAAAGCCCCCTTGGTCAGCACATTGTGCCCAGCTGCAGGCTGGGGCTGCAGCAACTGTGGCAGGGCTGCTTTGGCATCATCTGCCTGCCCCCAAAGCTGCCACCGCCTCTGGATCTTTTCATCCTGACGTGCTAGATGTGTATTCAGTGGGACAAAACTGAAAAGTCTGGAAAATTGCTTGTTTTGAAGTGGCAACAATAACTTCATTTTAGGAATGTTTTTAATCTGAGCTGTATAAATAAATGAAATTAGTATTTTCAGCTGAATCAGTGGGGAAAAAAAATCCTCCAAGGATTTAGGGCTGCCTTCTAACAGCAAAAAACCTGGGGCATCAGTTGGGGGAAAAAATACTCCAATCCTAGTAGATTGGAAGAGGATAGCATACTGCTGTGGTCAGTACAGGGACCGTGATATTTTTAGTTTCTTTTTCTGTTTGTAGCCTCAGAAGAATTAAGAGGATTCCTCTTTTTTTGCCATTAACATGTCAACAACAACAACAGCAGTGATTAGCTGCTGACTTTTGTTTCAGCTTCTCCGTGGCTTTGAAAGCTGCTTTTTGGGTGCATTTTGCTCTTACCTGCTAGCATTTAGATCTGCTAACTCCTTCTGCCCCCTCATAATTTTTCTTCACAGATAAAAATCTCGTGGGCTGTTTTTATTGCTAACTTGCTCATTTTTTTAATGTTCATTTCTGTCTCTGAATGTATTGAACACTAATAAATGCAAATTTATTGTAATTCTTCCCCAAACCCACGGTTTACTCATGGAAATTAAGTTGATACCTTCAAGTATCTAAGGGATGTAAAAGTGAACCAATTTAATAGCCAAGCTGTTTCATAATCCATATAAATGTATGTTTTAGAGAATTCTTGCAACTTATGCGGGTGTTGGCTTTTAAATATTCTAAATCTTAATTTATTTATACTTTTCTCTAATATTTCTTTTCTCTTTTTAATAGGTCATCACACAACGAACTAGAAAAACATAGGTAAGTCTTGAAAAAAAAGCTAATTAAAAGATGTATGGCTGACATTACAGTTACCATGTTTATTGAAGAATATTTTGCTGAAGTTGGTTTGATTTTACACTGAGTAGTTTATTAATTTTTGGTTTTTTTTTTTACGAATTAAAATCTAATAGGTATAGTAGTATTTGGCTTTTTTTCCTGTAGTTTGGTATGCTCTTCTTGAAACACCCCTGCTAATTAGCTTTGAACTGATTAATACTGTAACTGGATAATGGAATTGTTAGTAACAAAGAATCTGATTGCAGCAACTGTTTGCTAGAGGTGTTAAATGCTATAAGTACAAAGTATTCTGTGACTAAGGTGAACGATTTTTGGAAACAACGTGTCACACAGGGTTATTCTATGTTTTTGTTTTGTTTGTTTTTTTTTTAAAGTATGCCTAAAGTGCAGTTAATTTTCATCTTGCATGTAAGTACCTACAGATATGTTTTTCCCCTCCGTCTGCTTCCTTGCTGGTGCGTGTCCTGTCCGGAGAGCTGTGTGTGATAGGAATGGGCACCTCCTGAGCTGCACCCTGGGCTGGTGTAGCCAGTGCTGGGAAAAGCTGGACTTACCCAGGAGAGGCATCAGACCCTGCAGACCTGAGGGGTACAGAGCTCAGGTTTGCCCAGTTTCCAAGGCAGTGTTCACTGTCCGTTGTGTTTGCAGATGGGCCTCTGAGCTGTGTGGAGTTCTGGGGTGCACACAGAGGGCTCTGAGAGCACACGGTGCCTGTGCTGGCTCTGCCTTTCGGTTTCCTCACGGCAGGATCGCTGCCTTTCACTTACCATGCAGGCAGCAGGATAAACTCTCCTTCGGGTAGTTTTTTGTTCATTTTGTGTAGCTTGTGGTCTTTCGGGTTTCGTGCATCCAGAGAAAGCAAGGGTGGTGTGTGTGAGTATGATTTAAACCTATTTGCATGCGTCTGAATACGTGAAACGTGGTTGATGGCACAACAAGATTGAACTCGTGGGGGTTTTTTGTGTCTTGTTCTGTGGCTGCAGTTATGTAGCAGCTAGACCATCACTTCCCTTGCATGCTTACATGCTTTCCTGTAGTTTAATTGTAATATGAGTAAACTGTAGCTCTGCCTAATTGCCACGTGGTCATCCTAGAGATGAGAGGAACTGGAGGAGGCTCAAGCTCACAAACACAGGCCTCAGCTGTAGAATGCAGTGCATTGGCTAAGGCAGTGACATCAACTGGCAGAAGTTCTGCTGACAGTCTTCAGGAAAATAACTACATGTCAAATTCTGTCCTTTGGTCACACTTCTTTAAAATTAAAAAAAAATCATTGGCCCCAATTATAATTCTTTCTCACTCTCATTTTTTGCCGTCCTCTTTCTACTCTATTGCATTTGTTCATTCTCCCCAACTCCATCATTACTGACTTGTTGTCATCTAAACTACACATTCTTTTTTTTTTTCTTCCTTCAGTCATTTTTATAACCCAAGCATGGACTTGCCTCGACTTTCCTCTGCTCTGCCATAACGTGTTTAAGCAGCACAGTAAATGAGGCACAGCAGCATTTGCAGCAGATGCAGGGCCAGAAGGAGAATCTATTAATTGTTCAATCTCTCTTCTCACTTTCAGTTTTGTGTTGTATCTTGGTAGTAGCTGGACCATATAGTATTTGCCTTGCTACCTTTTCTTTTTCTGCCATCTCAAGGTCAAAATAGGTAAACTGCACAGTATGTCTTGTGATTATACAACTAATGTTTGTAACTGCTGCTGCTTGCTGTGCCTCCTGCAGCTAGACTGTACTCCAAGCCAGACTTTTATTATTCCTGGTGAGAACCTGCAAATTAGTGCGAGATCCTTGTATGTGCAAATGGATGTTCACAAAAGCAGATGAGGTGTGTACAGTTGTAGTTGCTTGATGTAGTGGTGCTAAGGACTCCTGCAATTTTTATTTCTTTTCTTTAACAACCCCCTCCTCCAGCACTGTGGGTGTATGAGCAGATAATACCAATCAAAGGTGGTTTTCACTGTGTTTTACTAAAATTACATTAAAATCTATCCAGTGTCTGGCAAAGTTTAATGGAAGATTCACAGCCATAGTGTGTCCCTCTGGGAGCTGGTCCTTTCAGCAGAGCCTGTCCTCTCCCCCAGCACAGCCCTGCCCTGTCAGCTGGGAAGCACTGGATGTTGATTTTGGAGGTGTACCCTTTCCAGGACCAGTGCCTTTGACTCACCACTGCCGTGATGCTTCTCTGGCGAGACACACTTGGTTATCTCCCAGGAGCCTGTCAAGGAGGAGTAGAGAAGATGGCTGCGTGCATCCTCCTCCTCAGCCAGTCCCTCCCGTGGTGTCTGTGGAGGGCAGGGAAATGGCTTCCTCACTCACAGGAGCTTTGTGTCCTGCAGGACGGTGGCCAGAGCTGCCACTGACTGGAAAGCCATGGTACCCCTGTGCTGTTTGTGGGGCTGTTGCAGGTTCTGCACTGGTGTTGCACATCAGAGGTTTTACCTCTGGGTTTGACAGGGTGGGAATGGCAGTGGTTGCTCTCGGTGTGTGCCCACTCAGCCATTTGGCACCACGACTTAATTTGCATTTCCTACTGCTGGGTCTCTTTTCTTTGTGCTCTTGAAGGGATGCTCAGAAGAAGACAAATGCAAGCAGAGATATAATTCCAGGCAAAAGATCTTGTTAAATTCCGATTACAATTATGGTAAAGTGTTTGTGAGCAATTCATACAATTTTTTTTCTCTGCTTTAAGTCTCCCTACACTCTTTTTGTGCTCAGAAAATTCAGTGCTCAGAGTGAAAATTCTGCTCAGAAATTTGGTGTGTGTTCATTACAGAGAAACTCTGTAATGACTTGCCCTCTAATGGCAGTCTTGTTTTGGTCCTGTATGATCAACATTTGCATCTTGGAGCCATGAAAGAGGAAACCCCCTAAACAAAAAGTGGGAAGGCAAGAAATCTTCTATCCTAGGGACAGATGAGGTCCTAGAAGATATTTTAATAATTACAGACAGGTTAGAGTGGCACTTGGATGTAACTTGTTCCTAATGACAAATACATACATGTATATTCATGTATGTATTTTTGTTGTTTCCAGCCACACCATTATGTCTGTAGGCTTTTACAGAGCAATATAAATAGTAAATAAATTAGTAGTCATGACTTTTTGCAAGGAAATTTTTAAATTGGCTTGACCTGACAGGTGTATAAAGGAATTCAACTTTCATAGTATAAAAAAGCCCCAAGAATTCATGAGAGACATAAGCTTCTTAAAAAGACACAGTATAATCTTACTTATTTGCATCAATTTATACTAGTTCTACATTAGAAGGTAAAAGCCAAGGTGTATCCCCCTGAAGACTGTGCTGAGCTCTCCATGCTGCTCTGTGAAGGCAGGGAGTCCCCTGCCCTCAGCTGTTCATGTGTGGATTTGTCCCCTCAGCTCATGCCGTGGTCCATCCTTTCTTGTTGGAAAGATACTGGGATCAACCCATCAGAGCTCTGCTGGTGACAGAGTCATTCACTCCTGCCTGAGCACGAGGAGCTCTGGTGCAGGAGGAATTCAAGATCTTGCCCTTTTCCTGGCAAAGTCTTTGAAAACTGCTTGCAAAACTTGATTTTAAAGGGCAGCTTTTCAGAATTAGCGAGGAAGTGTGCCTTGAAATTGGCAAGTCGCTTGCTGCCGTCCCCAGACTGGCACCAGGTGAGCTGAACAGGTGCTGTGTGACCCTGGGATGGCTTGATCTCAGGCCTGGGTCCCCAGGCTTAGGTTTGATGAGAGCTGTCGAGCTGAGCTGGATGGAGGGACAAACCAGGCATTGCTGTTGGCAGAGGTGTGTTCTAGGGGTGTTTCCTAGATTTCCTATGGAAGTTGCTCCAAGAAGTGGAAGTGCACAAGTGTTTAGCTCCGTCACTGGTATCAGGTGGGACAGGGAGCAGTTCCCTCTGGTTCAGGGCTCACTAATTTGTAATGTGGGAAGCTGAGACTGCTGTGGAAGTGGCCTGGATCGCTTGAGTGAGACTGCCCTGAATTTTTAGAAGTGCAAGGCCAGGAATAGGGAATACATGAGACATTGTGATTTGCAAAACCTTATAGAAGGCAAGAAAAATCCTTTCCTTTTCCCTGAAGAAGCCTAATGCATGCACTGCTTAGAGAGCTGATCAGGGGGAGACCAAAATTGTTCCCATGTGCAGAGAAGGTAGTGGTGCCCTGAGGTTTGGGTAGTGCTTAAATGTAGTATCCTGCCAGAAAAAGGTTTTTTATATTACATTATCACATGGATGAAGTGGATATCTGTACATAAACATATAGGTTTTGATAAGCAGTATGTATTTTGATGAGAGCATTATGATGTACAACATTGGCTGATACAGTAAGTAGAGCAGGTGCCTCTGAAATTAAGTTCTAATAGGTAATTTTCTCATGAAGGAGGTCCAGATACAGGAGCACAGCTACATTCAATTTCACCCACCAGAGTTACTTCCAAGTTTAAAGTTTATATAAGCTGAGAGAATACACAGATGATTGTCTTTAAATTCTGTCCATGGTTCTTCATGTTAGTAAACTGCAGGGTTAATGAAAAGCATGTAATTGCCAGTTGCTGATAAACCTGGAAGTTTTGAAACAGAACTGAAAGGTCATTGAAATAATAGCATACCAAAACAATGCTTAATGTTTATTTTTATTATGGGCTGCCTTTGCAAAATCACAAATTACCATTGTGGTTAGTACTGTTACGCAGCATAAAGATGTAACTGGATTGATCCATCATGTTGAATGGCTGTGGTGGCACCACTAACAGAGGAAACCCCCAAACTGGTGCTGGAGGCAAACTCCTCCCAGGGAAGGGTCACACAGTGTGTGTCTCACTGCTGTGCTTGCATCGGGAGTTTAACCCAGCCTGGTCACACGCAGGTCCTGCTGGGCCCTGCTTCCTGCCGGCACAGCTTCTTTGGCCAGGTCACCTTCCTGACCCAGCTCTCTGTCACAGGCACACCCTAATGCCAGCACAGGGAGAGGGTGGGATGCCTTCTTTGAGTGACAGTGTTAATGTAGAGTGTTAATTTACAGTACAGAGCAGTCACTTCTCTGTCAGTTTAGTGTTTCTCCTAAGCATCCAGTTCTGGCTGCTGTTGCCTGGGGAGTGCTGTGCTGGATGGATCTTACTGACTTGGGAGAGATCTCATTGTTATAATGGGCCTATAGAAACTGCTGCCATTTCTAGGATGTGTACAGATTACACATAAACATCCACATAACGTGGCTGCTGCATTACTGGTGGGAACCACATCGTCTTACTAACTGAACTTAACCTTCCTACTAGATCTGTTTCTTCTGGTTTCCTCATCAAGGAAAGAACTTTTTTTACACCATCTGGTTAGTGTGAAGTGGTTTATTACAATTCCAATTAATTGCAATAAACATGCCTTTGCACTGCTTAAGCAAGGTAATGTCTTAGGAGTGCGAGTTGCCTTTTGTGAGCTCACGCTCACGATGGTTTGGGCATCTGCTCCTCCTGTGAGCTATGGCTGCTTCTCTAAGGATGTCAGCTGTAGTGGGCAGGAGAATGGTGTTGCCTCAGCCAGTACAAGCCCAAATCTCAGTTTAACCCCCTTTTACCTGTAGTTTAATCTCAGGCATTTGTGTCTTTAGTTTCTGTGATTTTTTTTTTGGTGGAGCTTGTTTAGCAAAGTCCATAAAGATCTGGACCCACAGAACTAAAGATTAAATTCTGTGCTTTTACTAAAATGTCCCATGTTTCTGAGTCTGACTGATCTATGAAATTAAAGAAATGGGAAGGTTTGAAAGGATGTGTTTCCTCACCATTTCCCTGCTTCTAAAGAGTCAGCAGCGTCTGGACCTGTGGCTTGTCCTGCACTGCCTGTAAATTGCACTGCAACAGCTACTATAAATACTCATGCACTGAACTGCTGTCTTTCCAGTGCACATAGCAGCTCACCTGATTATGCACTCCCAACAATAGTATCTTCCCACCTAGGCTGCTGGTTTGGAAAGGAGGGGTATATTAAGCAGATGAAGCTTGGAAGTTAATCTGCTCAGGAAGTTATATTCCAGGTGTCGGAGATGTGCACATCCTCATGCTTTGGACAAAGCTTCTATTTGGCAATGAAAGATGGGACTAAAATACATCCTTGACTCAATTGTAATGTCCTTTTTCCTGCTGAAGTCGACTTTGAACTGTGGAGCCCAAGTGCAGTCCTGGGTCTGGGCTCCAGAAAGCCGTGTGTGCTTCCTGGCCAGCCGAGCTGCCAGCAGAGAGCAGATGGGCGAGAAACCAAGTGCCTGCGTTTTTTTCCACTTGAATTTGTTCATCGCTCTCTCCAAACATAAGTCCATTGAGTGTCAGCCTCTAATGGATTATGTGAAAGGTAGTTTATGTTTTCAGCATCTGCTAATTGACCTGGTCTGTTCTTACCCACCATGGTAGAGAGAGTGGCCTGGTCTTGTACAAAGGGGAGATAGGTGGGCCAGAATTCCAGCTGCTTTCAGGACTGTACAGACCATGGTTAGGTGCTGATTCCTTTCAAGTAAGGGAAGAGAGGCCTCGTGGTGACTGCTCTCTTGATTGGAGAAGAAAAAAATTCGTTGAATTAGATACTTTCTTCTAAGCTTGCTTAGCTACATTTGGGCAAGTGAGCTGGAACTTGATTTTTTTTTTTGTAAAGGTTTTTAGGCAGCTAATGGGCTTTAAGAAGTTGGCCTCTGAAACAGGTCTTATGTAATCTGATGGGAATCCTTGGCTGAATCCCAACCAGTCAAGTGTGTGGAAGCCCACGGAGCAAAACTGGGTATACGGAAGTGGTACCTGCTGTAGTTTGAAGGAGTGGCAAATGCACCTGAAAGCCAGCAGTGCAGCTTTGGCTCTTTCAGGAGAGCTTGGCTCTGCACTCGGGATTCACACCAAATCTGCAGGAGGCTGGATTACTTTCTTCAGAGTTTGCCATGAGCATTGATGTCCCAGTGTCCCTGGTTGGAGTATGCAAAAAGGGATCAACCTCAGCTGGAGGAGGTGGCTCTGGTCAGTGGGTTGTTTGTCCTGTCTCTTCCTTTCCCTGCCTCCATGCTGTATTGGCATCTCTAGCTCTATTTTTAGAACTCCTTTCCTGGGAGTGCCTACGCTGTTTGAGTATTGGATATGCCATGGCCTGGTCCCAAATTCAAAATGTCTCTTTCTGGATGGAACGATGTGTACTTCCCTGGTGCAGCTCATGCCCCTTTCCTCTCGTGGTCTCTGTCAGCAGACACTTGTGCTTGGATTTACTGCACAGAATTCCTTTGCAGGTCAAGTAGTTTTTAATCTGTGTTTTTCCCCTTGGTACACACGGTGGTTTAACATGTGGCAGGCTGTGGACCTGACTCTGCCTCACACCCAGGGGATTTCAGCAGGAGCTGTGCCTGCAGCCTGAACCCTGCATCACATCCGGGCAGCTGCAGAGGATGCAGACAAGGTTCCAGAAGCTGCACTGAGCATGAACATTTAGCCAGGAGGTTATAAATGTGAAAAAGCATAATGCTGTTCCCTCACAGAAGCCTAATGTGGGTGTTTTTTTGAAAAAGAAACCAAAGCCAACTCCCCCCCCGCCACTTCCATGCATGGGATACAGTTAAAATTGACTCCTTGTGTCCTAAAGAACTGTGCAATCTACAAGAATGGATAAGACAATCTTTCTATCCACTTCTCCCCATTTTTGGAAGGAGAGAGTTGTTTTGGGACTTCGTAGAGTACTGTGTTTTGAGATGGAGATACGTATGCTGATCTGTGTACACACCCTGCTAGACTAGAGCAGGGTGGCAGGACTTGTCAAAGGATGTCAAGTGGCTAATATTGTTTAGTTCTGGTTTATGTTATGCAATTTTTTTTCTATACAAATCAGTGTAACTAATTGTATAGTGTGTGGAGATTGGCACAGCTGACACAGAAGAGATGTGGGCTTGGATATATATACATGAGGTTGTGTTGCAGTGCTTGTAACTTGAAAAACTAATAACTCCAGTTACAGGCTACATGCCTGCATTAAGAAAGCCTATGTTAGATTCTACCTTATAGCAAGAAAGCAGAAGATTTGGGTGACAAAAACTACATCTGACCATGGTAAAACATCTCTAAAAGGCTGGAGAGCTAGTGGTGAGTCCTTTCATCCCAAATGCCACCTTGGGATTAATGCCTGACAAAGTTATCTGCTTTTCTTTCCTTGATGGTTCAATTTAGGTCACTAAGTGAAGATACAAGGTGCTAAACAAGGGGCCTGCCCGGCATGTAATTGCTGCCAGGACTCTGCAGCTCCTATTGAAGTTAGGAATACCATCAGTGTTTGCAAATATTGGCTGCACAGACACTCTGTGTCTTACATAGCACATTAGCTGGTATTTACAAAACATAAAGGTTGCAAACCCTGTAATTCCCCCAAGAAAGCTGACTTAATCCCGATTGGTAGGTGCTGTTGTGTTGACTGCTACAATGAATAGCATGGGTGGAGCAAGTAATTTCTGCTAGGGAAATTTGGGAGCTTGTTGTGTGTGTTTGGCTAGAAGCAGTTATTGGGTGTAGGTGCTAAGAGGTGTTTGAAAATAGACTGTTGGGTGTCTTGGTTCCCACTGCCTGACTTTACATACTCATATGGCAAGTGGGTCCAAACTTCCGGCTCTTCCTTCCATTGCTACGTAATTTCAGGACACTGCATTGAATAAATCTGGGATGAGTTTTGTGAGAAAGAAGATGAAGGAGGAAAGGGAGAAGAGTTTTGAAAAGCTGTTCCATACTTTATCACCCCCAAATGCATCATTTTCAGATTCTGCTCAACTGAGCCCTGTCTGTCTCAGAGACAACCAGCTTTGTACTGTTGGGTGAAAAGGGAAATAGAAGGGAAATTAGATTATAAACAAGGCACTACCTGTGCTGTGGCAAGCTGTATCTAAACTTTGGGGCAAGACTGTCAGATATCTGCGAGTGACCACTGTCCTGTGATGCCATATTTTGTCACTGCTTGTCAGGGGGAAATAAGTGTTGCTCAGCTTTTAATGCATTTGAAAGTAAAAATACCTATTGCAGCCTTGGAGGAAACCATCCTTAATACAGTCAGGGCATTTAATCCTTCCCCTAAATTTGTTTATATATACACCTCACTGTCTTCTATTCACCTCTAATTACATGGTTTCAATGAGGGAGTTGGAGACATACAGCAAGGCGTTTGGGGACATGTATTATTAATTACTTCAGAGTAATTTCTTCTCTTCCTTTGGTGTTCTCACCTGGGGTCTGAACCAGCCTTCACTTGGCTGGAACAGGCACCCTGCTGTAGTCCCAGGGCACATCAACTGTCTTGTTGTAGCACACTCAGGTATCTACATCTGTAAAAGACAGCAGAACCCACCACCTCCTTCCCCCCAAAAGCCAATCAACTTCATTTGTACATGCTTGAGCTGCATCATTCGCTGCTCCCTCTAAGGTGGCCATGAAGCTTTGGTGGGTGCATGTGCTGAGGAAGTAATAGCAAAAACAAAAATGGAAGTAACACATAGCACTGACTATCTCTTTCTGATAGTTTCCTGCTTAGAGCTTAAAACTTCCTACCTCTGAGAATGAGAAAGTGATTGTTTAGGTGCTGAACCGGAGACAGAGTTGCCTTAACTCTGATCACGTTTTCAGACTGTGGTGTTTCTTTTAGTGCCTCGTGCATGTGGGAACATGGAGTCCCTACAGCCTTTGTCAGGCTTGTTAAATTGAATGCTGAGTATTTACTTGGAATTTGGACATGGAGGTACAATAGACAGTAAAACCACAGTCACAGCTATCCAGTATTGCAGATGTTAATGCTCCATACTCATTTAACCTGATGCAGGAAAAGGTTGCTGAATTCTGGCTGTCTGCAATCCCAAGGCCTTGTGGTGCTCCATGTGTGTCAGCAGTGCATGTTTTTAATTTAGCTAAAATAATTCAACTTGACTTGCCTCTCCTTTAATTTGGCATCATACAGTGGTGTAAAAAACCCCAAAACTTGAACACATTTCCCTCCTCATTTGACATACATATAAAATAACTAGGTCTATAGGGAGGTTTAAAATTAGGCAGAGAAAGCTCACTAGGCCCAGCATTGTGCTCTCTTGGCTTAGTGCTGTGCTACAGCCCAACTTCTTTAGGCTTGTTTAAGCATTGTAGTCTCCCCTCCCTCCTTTTTTTTTTAAGATCCTTCCTGTTGGCAGCTGTCCTGAGACACGATGTTCTTGCTTAGCATTTTGATGTGGGGAAACAGTTCTGATAATTAAAGCCGGTTTCAAACCAGGAGCTGATTTGTAAGCAGTGACTTGCTCTGGGGTGTTGTCAGTTGCTGAAACATGTTGCTCATGTGCACAGAGCCACTCTGCACCTTGTGCCTTGAGCTCAAGACGTGAGAGGGACATACGCACTCCCAGGAGCCACTTCTGGGTGAGACAGACTGCATCCTCTTCAACCACCTGTTGGTGAATGGCAAAATTATCATTATCATCCTGTTCCCCTCTGTGTGTAAACCCAGTGCAAAGCTGTTGTTGCTATGCAGCTTTTCTTTGTTTAAATAAATGCAGTTCTCTTTGGCCCACGCTCTGAGTCCTCCACAAATGCCTTACAAGAGTACTGGGAAAGGTGGCAAACGCAAACACACCTGTTGCAGAGCTGCAGACCCACAGCATGGGTTTGGTGTGCTGTGGGAAATTGCTTTGTGGTGCTCACTGCCAGCGAGGGCCAGAGCGTTCCTGCTGTTACGTAAGTGGTCACAATCCTAATCCACTCTTGGGGTTTCTGTGGGCAGCGTGTGTAAGTACGTGTGTGCTTCCATGTAACTCCAAGTGGGAATTAAAACTGCTTGATCCTGTAGTGGCATGATCTTGTGATGGCACTTTCCTTATCTAATTGGGTCTGACACTATTCTGAGGTAGCAGACAACTTGAGTCTCCCTGCAGTGTAATCTAAGAAACTTGAGTGCCAGTAAGACAGATGGGTTTGAGAGGTCTAATTTAGGAGGACTACTAAATTGCAGTGTGTGCTTTTTAATGTGCGAAACAAATGGGTGGAAGGCTGGCTGAATGAAGTATTAAATTAGTTTATTAAAAGCCTGGCTGATTAGTTTTTTGTGGATTCTGTTTTCAGTGTGTACAAAGGTATTTCCATCATTCGTGTGTTTCCCCACAAGGCACTGTTGTTCATCTGCTTGGATTAGGCAGGTACTGTGTGACTCTGAGCTCATGGCACTAGGTGACACCTACCTCACTGTCGCTTAAAAGCACTGGAGAGGTAAATGTTAAAGACAATCATTAGATAACAGAGCCAAAAATAGAAGACACCTGAAAAAGAAATTCCTCTTCTATAGCTCTAAGAATTGTTCGTGTTTGCCTGACATTGACTTTGAAGGTTTAAAATACAGAAAACTGTTCTCTATAGATGAGCACAACCTAAAGGCTGAAATGCTAAAATATAGGCTGGATGTCCTTTTTTTTTTCCTTTGCAGAAGAAGAGAAATCCATACAAGGGAGAAATATACTGCAGTGGGTTTCAACTGTTTCCATAATGTTTGATTTCTGTTGCCTCAGAGTCTTGCAAGGTCAGAGATTTTATTGCCTGTGGTTGAAGGATGTAGAATATCATACATGTAAATTTGTGATGGTCACCATCCAGGAAAGACAAATGATATCCAGCTGCCATTACTTTTGCTTGTGATGCTTTTGGGAATCCCTGTATAGCTTTTAAATTCCTGTTGACATTTCCTGTGAAGCACATCTCAAATTTCTGTGTGTTGCTGTTAGTTATCACCAAGACCCAAGACAATGAAGGGCTGTTAAACCCTTCATGACTGCTCTTCAAATAAGAGCAGTGTAAGGCAGTGGGACGGCTGGAGCCTGGGGAAAGCTATGAGGACAAGCCTGGCTGCAGGGAGGACTCTGGAAAAAAACGGAGGAGATGAGAATGGTCATGTTGGTCCTGCAGCTCTTCCTACTGCAGAGCCTGAGGCTGTGGTTCCCCAGTGAGTAAGACAGATACCAGTCAGAGCTTCTGGTGCTCCACCTGCCCCAGGGTCCTTGTTGACATGGTCCTGCCTGTGTCCTGCCTTGCCCAAGTCCTCCTCTGAATGCCTCCTGTGTTGCTGGGTTGGTCTGGGGCAGTTCAGGTTTGTGAGTGAGCGTGCACGTCTCTGTCACACCTCACATGTCTGTGACAGCTCGTGCTCACTCTCAAGTGGGAGAAGGCTGAGGGGCAATACAGCAAGTGCCACAGGGCTTTTATTTCTTCTGCTGGCCAAAGTCAGATGTGGCTGTGGGACCCTCATCAGTCTGTCTGCTTCTGCTGTCAGTGCACTCCTGAAGGGACAGCACTGGACAGTCTGGCCAGCACCAGCTGCTGAGGCTCTGGTCAGGTCTGTCACGCTGGCATTGTCCATGTTGCTTTACAGGGTCATTCCAGCCCAAAGCAAGCATCAGGAGTTGCTATTATTTCCCCACCTTTGCTGCTGTCTCTGCCTTATGGCAGGACACAGGCCACCCCAGCTCACCTTCCAGTGGGGACCGGACCATAAAGTGCATCAAAGGGTGAGAGATGAAGACATGTTGATGTAGCCCAGTGCTTGTAATTTAGGACAGGCAACTGCAACTGCATTCAGTAAGCAGCTACTGAGAGATGGGGAAAGAGGAAGAGTGCAACATGGGCAGCAAGGTCTGTGAGACTTTCCCTCTCTTGGGAATCAGCAGCTTCCCTCTTGCAGACCAGCCACTCTTCCCCTGTCCCCAGCTTGCATCCCAGGTAGCTTTCTGTGCACTGCTGCTAAGAGGCTTTGCTGGCCCAAAATGCATACATTTGTGGCACTGCAGATGCTTCCCTTAACTTATATTTACTGAAATTACTGAAAGATGTAGGAATAAATTCTGGTTCCATGCATATGTTCCAGAACAAGTGGCATCTTTTGGAAGGTGAAAAGGCAAAAGTCAAGTGTGGAGTCTGGGCTCAGCAAGTGGGCTGAAGTGGCACTAAGTGAAAGTAAATAAAATGTACTGTGAGTGCTGTACTGTGCATTTATATATAGTGTAAAAGAGAACTGAAATATTTCTCGGAGCAATAAAATGCACAAAATGTGGAAATCATAAGCTGTGTAACAGGCAGCAGAGGGGTTTTCTTTCTGTCTTCCTTAGCATTAGGAACAGCACCAGACGTTTCTAAGCAGTATTCCCTTGAAAACATGCAGATAAGTCCATAGCAGCACTGACTCTGAAAGCCTGTGATGGTAAGAGACACTTGCAGCCATTGCCATCATAGGCAGTTGTCCTGAGTTTGGATACTCCCGAGGTGCCCAAGACCACCTGGCTGCTAAACTGATCTGGCTGATTTCAATTTAGCAAAACAAATGCACACAAGTATTCAAAGCACTGAAAATGCATATAGAGGAGGAAGCTCCTGGTTAATGCCACAGTAAATAAAGCAGGCGGTTGCACTGATTGTAGGGCTGTTGCATTTAATTCACTAACAATCACTGCAATTAGGCACTCGCAGCTCTTTCTGCTTGTTAGTTTCCACGGTGCCCTCTCGGGCTTTGCTGCTGAATGTAGTTGCAAAGGCCTCTGTGAAGTGTTAGATACGGGCAAAAAATGCCATGTGGAATAGACCTTTGATGAATCTTCAACAGCAGCATAAACCTCAGGATTTTGTTCTTAATATGAAAAATAAAAAAGACATCTATTGCAGAACACTGGTGTTTGGATTATCTTTCCTTGAGTAATAGAAAGCCAAGAGGTTTGCTGTTAAGAGTGCAAGTGAATTTTCTGGGTTTGACTCTTAAGGCGCTCAGCTGTGAGCAAGCTTTTCACACATCTCATAGCAATCGGCACACTCACTGCCTTGCTATGGTACAGTGCTTTAATACTAAGAGGTTTTCTTTCCTTTTCACTGAAGCAAATTTGTTGTGCAGTTGAAATAGATTGTGCAGCTCAAGTGTAAGCTGGAGCATCCTTTGGAAAAAAAAGACATATTGGAGGTACCCTTTGTAGAGGAGAAAGTATTGAGAGTGTTTCTGACTGAAATAAATCTGGAAGAGACAGGATTTTATATTGCAGTGGAGGGTTGTTATCTTCAATTGTATTTATTATTTTTCTGAAGATATGCTAAGTGCTGTCTGGACCATTAATAAATAGGTTTCTTTAGAACCATTTTTATCTGATTGAATGTCTGTGATTTCTTAAGATGGAAGTTTATATATAATCTCTTTAAATGGCTTTGTAAACAAATGTGTTTTAATTAGTACAGAATTGTCTTTGGTAGCTTATAAAAAGTCTTGTAGAACTGTAAATATGTAATTCCTGACACTTTATTAAAGTGCTAGCTTAAAGAGGAGCAAGGCAAGTATACTTGAGTACCAGCTTCTACTAAGCAGAGTTGGGTATATAATTACATGATTGCAGACATTATATGTGTGGCCATGATATCCAGAACTATACAAAGTAATACGAACACATTTAATTTTCACTACCATTATAGGTTTGCAGGAAAATTCCATCATCACTATAGAGTGTGACTGCGCAGAATAAAAAGAGCTGTAGCCCTTCAGAGATGTTGCTTTGTTGTGTCAAGCTCCAGTTAGAAAGGGTTGAAGCTGGAGTCAGAAAGCAGGCAGGGATCCTCACCCTCATTTTACCCTGGTGGCAGGTGAACCTGAAGTCACAATGGGGAAATTTTTACTTCTGCATTTCTTAAAAACTTTGCAATAATGATGAATTTATGAGTGATTATTCTGTCTGTGTTCATCCTGACCAGTGCATGTCACAAAGGATCCTGAGCTTCTGTTTGCTGATTCTAAAACTTGAGTGCTCCCTGTATGCAGGTATTTGCATTCCATAAATAAATCTGTGAAGAGTCTTCCTGTAAAAACAGGAGCATCTTACAATTAGTTCAATTCTGTATTTGATGCTGAATTTCATGTCTGGTAGGGAGACATGATCCTTTTCTTTAAGAAGAAAACAAAACCATTAGTTCACCACCACCCTCTCTGACCCAGGGTTGTGGGCTCAGGCCAGACTATTTTGTTTCACAATGTACCTGGAGAACATTTGAATCCAGAAGTGAATTTTTGGTGCAGAGATTCCATCTTATGTACACTATTAAGCCAGATTACATAGTCATTATGCAACAATGAAAAATTTAGTAACTGCTCTATATTTAAACCTTTGTGTGTTAACTTCATTGCACAGCACCAGGATAGGTTTGAATGTGGAAAAAAATGTGAAGCATGAGAAAAGGAATCAGAAATGCTTTGGTAACTGTCTAGTTTGTAATGCCTTCTTCTAGATTCTTTTCAAATACGATTCTATTCTTCAAAGTGGGGGTTTTGTTTGTATTAAATTTGTATTGAATTTGCCTTGTTAGAATAGGGTCTGATTTTGTCTGGTTTTTGGACTGGAACAGTTAATGTACAGAAATGACAAATTTTTAATTGTTGCATCTATTTCAGATGTGTCTGTTGTCTCACTAGCGCAGCTTGTAGCGACTGCATTTTCAGTGTCATTTGAGTGTTTGATCTGCAAGTGTCCTTTTCTTTTCAGAACATCACCAAACAAGTATATTTAGTAGTTGATTCGAGAGTATGTCAACCTCCCATACACAGAGCTAGTTTAGTAGACTAAATTTGGGACATCTGAGACACAGACACATGTTCAGCCACACAAGTGTTTTTAGCATTAAGGCACCCTGCAGAAAGCACAGACAGGGCCTTCTTGTGAGGCCACAATTGTTCCATGCCCATATGTGCTCTGGTGGTGCACTGTGGGGAGAGGTGTCTTGGGCTGTGGGTGTTGAAGCAACAACACCACGTCTAACCCAGCCAAGTTCTGCTGGACCCGCAGGAAGGGAAATTCAGAGTGGGCAGTGTGGGAATACAGACATTTAGTGGCTTTTTATCCATTTCCTAGCCTTTCAGATCCTTGCTGCCCATCAGCTGGAGATGCTGCAGGTCTAAGATGCCTCCCAGTATGGCCAGGACAGCTCCATGTCTTGACTGGGCAATCTGCTAGTAGGAGGGAGGGGGTGTGGACCAGAGGGAACTGTGGGGCTTCCCACGGGATGACAAACTGCTGATAGAGCTGTTTCTTCCCCTCTACAACCAGCTTTGGGTCAGCAGAGGATGGGTACATGTGAGAGTCATTATTCTAATTTCAGGAGGCTGTGGAGTGAGACCTGGAGGATGTGCAAGTTGAATACTTGTCATGAATTTTCCTTCTCTGTAGTGAATTTTATGTTCTTGCCCACAAATGTTCAGGAACAGATGAGCATGGCCCTTCTGATACTTTCAGCAAGTGACCTCTGGCAGTCAGGAGCATGATGCCAACAGTGGGAACTGTTCTTTATGTCCTCGGATGCAGCTTCAAGGAAATGCCCACCCCATGCTTCCTACCATAAACACGGGGAAGGCTGTCAGAAACTTGTCTGCATGGGATGCCCAGCTGGGCTGGCAGGATGGACAGGCACACATCTCACATGAACTCGACACTGTCACCCCGTATCATGAGTGTCTGTGACCATTTAATGTCCCCATGGCCTGGCTGAGCCATGCCATGCTGAGCACTGAGCAGCTTGTTGGGGATGTGCACTTTGCCTTTCCAGCTGGCTTTGTGCAGCTCAGTGGCCTCCAAATAAAGTCTGTAGATTTATGCTTGAATGGTTTAGGAAATGCACCTTTGCTGCTGTCAAAAAACTCTGCACTTGCTGCTTGAACACCTGCTGTCTGACTGGCTGCAGGCATTTCTGTCTGCGGTGTTGGGCCTGAAAAAGCCCTGGAGAGCCCCTGTGGAAAGGCTACAGTGGATTGGGTCCCTTCACAAACCTACCAGCGCTGTATCAATCAGTGGTGCAGGTTCGGGTCGCACAGTTGTGGGTGTTCTGCTCTGCAATCCTGTGAGTCAAATGCTGCAGCATTACGGGCAATCTTTGATTTACATGTTCATAGACACAAACATATGTCTGTGAATGTTTATGGTTCTATCTAGGGAAATCTTTAAAAACCTCCAAGGACTGCCTTCTGCAGCCTTTCTGGGCAACCTATTCTAGTTGTGCACTGCTGCCCTAGTAAAAAACTGATTTCCCAATGTCCATCCTGAACCTCCCAATTCACAGCCACTGCCTCTTGTATTATTTGACCCTACAGAGAAGCATTTTGTTCCTATTGCAACTGCCTATCAAATAGTTGTAGGAATTTCTTGGAGTTGTTGCAGTTTCCTTGGAATGAAGACTATCCAGGGTGAACAATAGATTTTTTGTTTCCTTTTTTTTTTTTTCTTTGCATCTTGGTATTCCATTTCTTGGTGCATTCAAATGGATTTGCTTCTGGGATCTCATATGTGCGGCAAAGCTTCTTGACCATTTTTTAACAGACCCATTTAACACAATTTTGGAATTGGTTAGGGGCAATGTTTTTTTTGAGAAGTGGTGAACATGCTTTTTTCCATAGCCAAATGCTGGAGCAAAGTGGAGTCTCCAAGGACTAGAGTCAGTGAGTGGTCAACAAATTAACTTGTGGTGGATGTCCTCGTCCTACAGGGACATTCTTAACAACACTGTTTTGCTGCTTTGTCCCTCGAGTGGGACAATCTGTGAGCTTATTAAGCATTAAAAGAGCTGTAATGCAGACTGATCGGACCATGTTGTGAGGTTGCCTATGGAGAAACACTGAAGTCTTGAACATCTGAAACCCCTTTATCATCTGGCACAAAAGACAGTGTGGTAAATCAGAGAGAGGGCACCCACGCACCTCTCATTACGTGGGGCTGTAACCAAAATGGAGAGCTGCAGGCTTGAGGATTTGGATTTGGGATGGCATTTTTTAAGATCCCTACCTTCCCTGATGAATTCAGTATCAGTGATGAGGTGAGAACAGTGCCCACTTCTGCAGGCACTGCTGTCCTGCCTGACACCACGCTTGGTGTGGCCGAAGGTGTAGCAGTCGGGGTCCGAGGCTGGAGCAGAGTGTAATTACTGACCTTCAACACTTCAAACACAGATGCTGTTACCCCGTTGCTCTTGAGACCAGGCTGCTTTTTTTGAGCATATTTTTAGGTGGAATTTCAGGTGTGAGCTGCAAAACACAAAGCAGCACTGGCTGTGATTACCTCTGTGAGTGCCTTTCCCTCCTCTGGTGGTCACAGGCAGCCGAAGAAAAGCAAAAACTGTCAGGTCCCTGCAGAAAAAGAGAGAAATTAGTGCTGGCAGAGTCTGTACAAGACAACTTATCTGCTGTGAAGTTTGAGTCCCTTGTTCCTGCTGGTGTGATCTGTTAACATAACATGCCTGAAATGTTTTCTTACATTCTTATTACAGTTTTTTTCTAAGATGTGCAAAATGAAAAACATGGGGATATTTACTGCAGTACCACAGGAATTGTGGGGCTGTTTTTCTTTTCATGCATTCACAATCCATGCCATCGATTATAATGTATGAACTAGTGACATAAACATGCCTGCATTTATGTAAAGATCTACATAAAGCTTATGCTTTAAAATCTTTGACAGATTCCTAGATGCTGAGTAATTAGAAGAAAGAAGTTGCTTTAAAAAAAAAAAGGTGAAGTTAAGAGTAGATCTTTCAGCAAGTGTGTTTACTACATTAATGCTGAGAATGCCTAAAGCATTTTTGTTAATATTTAGCTCTTTTTAATTCTTCTCATTGGTCAGTTAAAATACTCTTCTTAACCTCAGTCCAGTGTTCTTCATGGCACTTCTGTGAAATCCTGCTTTACCAGGCTGGCAGGTAACATGGGAGAGTTAGTGCTTTTAAAAGGGCACACAGCCGTGTCCCTGAATCCTGGCAATATTTCTGTTAACTCTCCAGCCCATGGTAAGGAAGTGCACTAAGCCTTACTTTCTCCCTGTGTTAAGCAGACTTTCCTCAAATAGCAGTAGAGGCAGATAAGTTGAGTGCATAGTCTGGTTTCATTAACATTTTCCAGGATTAATACGAAGTAGATCTCAGATCAACAATTCTGTATATTCCTTATCAGGTTTTAATTGCTCCAAGTATATTGATCATTCCATTTCAGTGCATTTAACTCTCTATTTACCACTTGGGTACTGTTTTGTCCTTTTCCTTGCTATATACTCCTTTATCTTCAGTCCCCACTTTCTTGTCAGCTGTCTAAATACAGTTGCATCCAAGTTGTGCTGAGTGACGCAGACAATTGCATGTCTGTTTAGAGGCCACTTAGAAAACAAAAAGATTATTTGAATTTAGTCCCTGAAATAACTTTTTGTATTTAAAATGCAAACCCAGTCAGGTAGTTGTTCGAGATTACAGGCTCAGAAATGGAAATTTTCCTGATTACGATTTTCTGTATAAATACCAGTAGTCCCTAAATTGGGTATTTCACTGTGGTAAAGATCAGTATCTCAATTTAAGGTAGCAGCCTCAGGGGATCTGATGGGGCTATTTTTGTGAATACTTAGCCCAGTCTTTGTTGATGTTTAAATAAAAGGATTTTGATGGATAAGTTTAGAGCCTTGTATTTAAAAACAAACCCCAGGCCTAAACAAGAAGTCTGTCATTAGTTTTCTCCTGTGAATCACATTTCCACCAATATTCCTTTTTTCCTGAAGTGTGGCTTGAAGAAAGAATTAACCATTTTATGGAAATGCTCTCAGCTTTCTTACCTACATTGCTGATTTGTAGGCAGCCAGAACTAGATGTGTGTGTGTGTGTAGTCATTATTAGTCTGTATTTATTTGATTTTATTTTGCTTTGGGTTTTTTCTCCATAAATTCTTAAGTTGTTTTCACATTGAACTAATCATTCCAATTACACACATGTAATTTTTTATTTGGTGCATATTAAATCCTCTTCAGCTGCATTTCAAACACTGATGCTGGGTTGGAGTTCTGAACTGATTGTTCAAAAGAAAGTTCGTTCTCTGCAATGTTTGTTTCCTTCATGCAGCGTTGAGCAGATTTGAAAAAGATGATTATTCATCTCGCCCTTGTGATCTGCTTCAGTTATTCTTATGGCTGTGTGGGGGATGTCGGCTCCAGGTCATCGCTTTGTTCAGCCTGTAACTGGCTGGGAGAAAGGAAAACAGTAGCCATGTTGCTCCTGGAAGTGCTTCTGCATCCATTCCTATCTCATTGCAGAACCATGTGGGTTCCCGTTCAAGAACCGTGAATTAAAACCAGGAGAGATTTTCTTTCAGATTTGGCTGTAGAAACACTCACACGCAGTTCTTTGGTTCACCACTGCCTTGTTTTGGATGGTTGAAGCAACTGTGTCATTGACTGTTGCATTGCCAACTTCTTTCTCAAAGAAAGGCAGTTTGGAAAACAGATATTTGTAGAAATACTACTTTGTTAATCCTCTTTTTACTGATAGATTATTATCATTAGTACAGGAGAGATTCTTGAGGGCCAGTGGTAATACTTGTAAAGGAGTAACAGAGGAAGCAGGACCCAGTTGTTGAGGAATATGGCTGAAAGTGTTTTCTCTTGTGTGTTTATAATAAATGCTGTACAATGAGAGGAAGAATATCTCCTTCTCGAGGGGCTGTGGGTCAGCAGAAGGGAGGAGAAGGCATCAGGACCTCCCTGTTAGAATATATTGATAAACCATGGCTGGAAACAGCTCTGAGCTGTGCAGAGCTGTGTGGGTGCCCTTGCCTTGCCTAGCACGAGTGTGTCCTCTCACAGCAGGCAGGGATAGGAAGAGAGGGAATCGTATCACAGCAGGAAGGGGTAGGAATGGGTTGCCCACAACTCTGTCTCTGCCTGCAGAAATCTCTGTGTTGGAGCAAAATCCCAGTTTAAATTCCCTGCCCATCCATAGGTTGAATGTACAGCCTTGCTTGGAATTCTCAGATCTCTGAGCATACTTCCCCCTTGGTTAAGATGGAACTGACCAGGCTGAGCAAACCGCTTTGAAATACAGGTATGAGGCTCGAGTCCGAGTGTGCCAGCAGCATTACTGCATTTCAAGTGACCTTTTGGTCTGAAACTTTGCCAAAGGGAGGGGAAAGGAAGCCACCGTTGACTCGAGTTCTGCACAGAGATCCTGCAAACAGATGGTGTTTGCATATAGGATATGCTGTTCGGGTGCAACTCTTACTACAACCCTGTTCATTTTTAATAATTGCAGGCGGGCTAAACTGCGGCTATATTTGGAACAGCTCAAACAGCTTGTGCCCCTCGGGCCGGACAGCACCAGGCACACCACTCTAAGTCTGTTGAAAAGAGCTAAGATGCATATCAAGGTAAAAACATACATGCATGTTTTTATTTCTTTTAAAGGAGAATCTTCCAGAATGTGTACCCATAGAGAGAAAACTAGTTTTCACACAAAATCCATATCCATATGTCCAGTCTTCTGGGTATGCTGGCCTTTATTATTTGCAAGGATTTCAGTCACAGTATCAAGGTTTTGCGATTTTCCCATCAGTCTCAAATATATAAAACAGTCATTTCTGCTTAGTTACTAACTAGTGTAATCAGTGATTTACACTGTAGTTTAAAAAAATAATATATATGTATCAAAGCTGTTATTTGATTAATATATTTGTTTTGTAAGGACTGAGCAAGGTAACTTTGTGTTGCATTGCTTTCAATGTAAAAAGATCCACTCATGATGAAAGAAACTAATGGAGTCAAAAGGATTATAGCTACTAGTGAGCCATATCCCCCAGCCCACATCTTGCTGACCAGATTCTGAAGCATTTTTTTAACCATTTAAATGAAATGAAAATTTAAATGCCATCTCCTGTTAGTTACAGCTCCCCTTGTTACAAGTTTAAAACAAAAAAACAGCCCAAAATCTCACCTGTGATCCAGCAGCAGTGCAGGTTCCACATTTGCACAGGTAATTCAAAGGGAATCACTCCTTAGGCCTCCTCTCTCCAAAGCCCCCTCCCATGTTCACTGTCATCATTTTCAGGGAGCAGGGCTATGTGCAGAAATAAGACAAAGGGGTATTCAAATGTAAAAGTTAAAGAACAGGTTTCTGCTGCTGTGTCCAGGACTATAATTACTCATCTGGCATTTTTTCAGTGCTACAGGGAAACAGGTTAAGAAAATTGTCAGAAAAGGTTGAACACTGACAGTAATCTTAGAATATTTTGGAGAACAGCCTGCTGATGTGCAGCATTAAGATTCACTGCAGTTACAGAAATATGTGTAATTCATATGAAGAACTGAAGATTAATTTAAGCAAAACTATTCTTGTGAACAAATCTACGGAGCTACTTCTTCAGCTTTTCTAAGCACATTTACTCCAGCTGGGCAACCCCTGTTTTTACCATTTGAGATTTTGGCCTCTTGTTTATAATTCAGGCTAACATGCATGAAAGGCACTGCATGTGGTTTTTGTCTTGGGCTGCCCCCCTATCATGGGCTTATGCATACAAATTGAAAAACTGTTTTTACAAGTGGCGAGTGTGAGAGATTAGCCCTGTAGTTACCATTTCAGCTGCTGATAAAAAAAGCAAGGAACAGCTTCTTTCCAAATCCATCGTGCACAGGACCAAATACTCATTTTCTGAAAACTGAGACAGGAGTTTAACTTTCTTTTTAACATTTTAGCTGAACCTGCCCTAGCTGGGTTGGCACTTAATTGCTCCCCTTTGTCAGGCCAGCTCCCTCCCCGCTGCACTGCCAGAGCATGACTGTGCCCTGCTGCCATTTCTAACACAGTCATTAGTTTTGAACTTTTCACACTCACCCCCATATATTGAAACTTACTCTGAAAGATTGGATGGTTTTGAGTCTCCTGGATATGAATCACTGGGTTCATTCCTAAAATAGCAGTTAGAGTTTGGGATTGCAGCCAGGAAAATACAGGAAAAGGAAATCTGATCAATTGGGCACATTTGGTTTGTTCTGTACATGGATGTACCAACCCCTTTTCTTATTATAACATTGTGTATCCACCTATGCTGCATTTCTGCAGGGAGGGGGCTTAACATTAGGCTGAAGAAGGTAGATTTCATTCAGCCAGGAAACTGCCCAGTTCCAGAGTGTCAGGTTATTTTTTTCAGACATAAATACTTTTATTTCAGGCTTGCATTGGAACAGCAAAATCTCTGAAGAGGTTTTGCTTGTGGTTTGCTGTGCACTGTCCCAGCCCACCCTCCTCAGAAAACCAAGCCCAGGTTCATTCAGATGGCAGGAGGCATTGTCAGCAGCTGGATTCACTCCCTGCACATCTCCTAAATCTCAGTGGTCATGTAAACACAGCTCACAGAGAAATCTGTTCTTTCTTATAAGTGCTGTTACTGCTACAACCTGTAATTTACTGCATCAGTTAGATAATTTTTTTAGTAATAGAAGTGTTTTGATTTGTGTGTCCTTCATGCTTTTAATCACATCTTACTCATTACCCTTTTTTCCATAGTTATAAAGTCCAAAATGATTATCAGTGGTTTGGAAGAGGGTTCAGTTGAAATATTAAAAGATGCTATTTCTGTTAATGCATTTGGACCAACAGCCAGCATGTATTCTTTTTATTTGAAAAATTAGTACCTGTTTTTATTCTATCAGAGAGGAAATTTTAGGTAGATACGTGGAAGGATCTCTTCACAGGCTGTTTGATGAGAGATTTTGAATTAATACCACTGATTTTGTGGGAGATATCACAGAATTATCATACTTGCTCTGCAGAGGTTCAAGGAAAAAAACCACAAGAATAAAGAGAATTGTTAGTAAATTCCTCCTACTATATATAATTAATGCTGCTTATTGTTAATTAAGCTTTTTAAATGCTAAAATTTTCCATGGCCTGTGGTAGGAGGGAGAGTGTTGAGGCTCAGGATGGTGCCTTTATGGTGATAGATAAGTCTCTTATTTCACCTAAAGAGGTGTTATGTTCTCACTGAAACCTGAGCTGCACTCGAGTTATCAAAGATGATGCCAGTGTCGCCTGATAAGATGATTTAAATATTCCCCACAACGAAGGCAACAATAATTCGGCCTTAGCCAAGGAATGTCTGCTAGTGGCAAGAGAGTCTCTGAGGGATTTTTTTCTTTTATTATTTTTCCCCTGTATCCATATATCTTATTGTGAAACGAATTCAGCTCTGACCTAGCCTGCCAAAATTGTACTGACCTATACAGAATGCTAACTAAAAGACTATAGTCTTAAATTTAATTTAATTTTAAATGAATTAAAATATTTACATTGCCTTTGAATTACTGTTTATGAGAAGTCCTCAAGCTACTTATGCTTTAACGTGGGTTAAAAGCTGTCAGCTTACTGTGTTCCTCTCCCTTTAAGAAATTGGAAGAGCAGGACCGAAAAGCTCTAAATATTAAAGAACAATTACAGCGGGAACACCGCTACCTCAAGCGCAGATTGGAGCAGCTATCCGTGCAGGGCATGGAGCGTATCCGCACTGACAGCATGGGATCAACAATATCCACTGACTCTGAACAAGGTAATTGAACGAGGGCTTCCCAAAGGGAGCCGCAGGAGCAGGAAGGAGAAGGGAAGTCAGGAAACAAGAAACTGTCATTTAGAACTAAACCCAAGCTTTCAACAAAACCCAGGCAAAATTGTTCCACGATTCAATCTGAAGAATAAAAAAATACTCCTACTTTTTCACATTCTTGGAAAAATGTTGTTTTTCCTAATCAGTTTTGAAGCTGTTAATACTGCATGTATTTTTAAAGCTATTTATCCTGCATATGTTTTTGCCAGTTTTTTAAACAATTACCATTTAGTGTTTTGAATTTTTAGTGTAGTTATTGGTAAGGCTGGCATAATGTTTTCTCTTGGAAAAAAAATTCTTATTGGGCTTAATTCATTTGTGTGAATAAATTAATTCCACATCGTTTATTGTGAAACTTTAAAACATTTTCTGTGTAATGATCACCAAGGGTTCTCTGCATTTGGTTCTCATTTAAGACAGAGCCATTTCTTATTTTCCCATTTGGAATTTTTTTCTGTGCTGAGCACTTGCCCAGGCTGGCTGTTTCAGGGCCCGTGGGAGTTGTAGTCGGTGTCAGGGCAGTTACTGGGGACAGATGGTCACACCACGGTCCTCACCAGCCGACACCTGTATGGGTTGGAGTGACTGGGAATGGGCCCCGCTATTATGCCATTGGAGGGTTGGGTTTTTGCTAGATCAGTGTCACATGCAGGTTGGAACAGTTCTGAGACAGCATTTGGTATTGATGTCATGCAGTATATTTATGTGGTTGAGGACAGAAGGGATTTTTAATTCTCAGGTGGACAAGATGATCCGTTCCTCAGGAGGAATTACTGTGCCAGTTCTTTTTTGGTTTGATTATTGAAAATGAAGTAAGATTCAGGTTTCACCTGAATATTGAGTGACACTGGCCCATGACTACTTGCTGCAACTACTGCCTTTCTGAAAATGTGCCTTCTTATGTTTTCTTTAGAAGTAGACATTGAAGGAATGGAGTTTACTCCAGGTGAAATGGACAGTATTGGAAGTGCCAGTGATGCTGAAGACCACTACAGTTTGCAAAGCGGTTCGAGTGACGGAGGTTACACACATTCCCGCAGACTGAATGCCAGGCTCTCATAGTGCCTGAGTTACCTGTTCAACTCAGGACCATCTGACTGAAGCACTTATATATGAATATTCCAGAGGTGTCAACTGCCACTCTTCCGGGAAACCCCAACCACAGTACTCTGACATGGAGGTTTCTTACCCACGGTTCTCTGCACTGTAACCACAATATTAGATATTGTAAATCATGGGTTTGCTGCAGAGAACTGTGGTTAGGTACAGTTGTGACTTAAAGCTAGCTTGATGTAGCCATACTGCAAATTAAAGGAAGTAAATTGTGTCATTCCATTCAAGAAGAATTAAATTCAAACTGTTGGAAGCATGGTGTAAGGGAGTTTGACAGTTATTTTGATTTTTCAGAAACCAATTTTCAAACATGGAAGAATAAATGGAATCTACAATGTGTTAGCAATTCAGAGATACAAAAATTAGAACTACTTTTTGTGGTATTTTTTTCATGGAAAAAAAAACCATCACAAACCTAAAACATTTTGAATGCTGTATAGTGGGCTCCGTAGAGTAAATTCTTTCAGCAGTTGTTTGGGTAAAGCAGGCAGATAAATCTTCAAATCTCAGATGATCTTTAGAAAAGGTCATTATTTACAAGTCACTACTGTACTTCAAAATGGGGGGAAAGCCAGCTCTAATAATGACTTCATGTGGGATGATCTCAACTTTCTTTTGCTTTTTGTATTCAATATCCAACCAGCAGCAAATCATTCTATCCATGTTAATGGGAGCAGTAGAAAGCAACATGGCAGTTTTAACCTGTTACCATGGAATGGATGACATCTGAAGCATTTCAGTGGTTTTATGGGTTGTTGTTTTCATTTCTTTCTCTGAAGAATACAGAACTCAAGTGAACCAGTTTGTGATAGTTAATCTTTCCTTGCAAGGAAATGAAATCTGTTTGCTTGTATTTTTTTTTCTTTTCTTCTATTTACACATGTCAATACATTTTTATGGAAGGCATGGCTTAAGATTACAGTATTCAGCTAGAAGATAATTAATTTTTTTCTTTTGCACACTATAATTGCATTTTCTATTCTTAAAAAAGTGCAAAAAAATTAAAATGTATGCTGTAAAACAGCAAAGTTTATTTAGTACTCATCAAGCTGTTCAGAACATATTTACCCAACTTGTAGCAATACTATGAAGATGTATTTTAATACAACTTCTGCTTAGTGAAGTCATTAGAGCTTGGCTTGCCGGGTAAGAAAAAAATGGACCAGTCTTTGCATTATCTGTTTAAAGAAGGTCTTTTAAAAAAATAAGAAGGAAAAAAAAAAAGAAAAAATTAAAAAAATGAAAAAGAGAAAAAAAAGAAAAAAAGCTATAAACACTTTTAGGGAAGTGATTTTAGCAAGTGTAGTCTATATTTCCTGTAAGAGATTTTGTATTATATTTTCCTAAATGTTCTCATTTACTTGTATAGGGAGGGGAATGGTACAGACCCAGACCAGAGTCTCAGGGACTCTTCACCTTTGTCATATTGTGCCTTGGTGACCATTTATGTATGCCTCTCCTTTTCATTGTTTAAAGGACAACTAAGCTTTGTTTCAAGACCCTCTGTTCAAATGGTCAGTTGTCCACCTTCTTACGGATGAAGCAGAGAGGTGTATTCGTATCTTCTCCCTCTCACAACTGATTCAGTGTGGCTTTAAGTGAAATCATAAAATTAGGTTTTGGTGTGAGGGTTAATTGTCTTTGTATGAGCCCTCCCCTGGATTTTTCAGCACCCAGATCTATATTTTGTTAGCTTTTAAAGTCAGGGTCTCTGTGAGACCAGCGCTCAGTGGCTAAGGAAACACAAACGTACTGTGTAAGGCTATGGGATGTCCAAGTGTGGTGCCATTTTTAGCATTCGGATACAAGACCTCATGACAGACTGACCATAATGATCAAAAACAAAGGTTCAGTTGTTCTTTCAACATCTGACATATGTGTCCTCCCTTTGGCTCTTACAACACGGAGTAGAAATATGAATACATTTTGTGGCAGCTTACAGATCCTTGTTTGCACTCTCGCTTACGCTTGGAACTTGCCAACAAGGAAAACATACATTTAATTTACATAACCTAATGGATGGCCACCCCTACTTTGGCTCTGGGGAGGGGCCTAAGGTTATCAACTCTGGCAGCTGAATAAAAAGAAAAACAATTAACCTTTTCTGTGATGCAGGTTTTGGTATTACATTCTATACACCTTGCATATTACTAAAATCCTCATTGTTGGGGAAAGCACACAGCAATATACTCATTGTGTGTAGCTGACAAGCAGCAGAAATTACTAGCTCCTTTGGTGCATATGTAACTAATTTCCAAATCATGGAAAAAAAAATTAAGAGTTTACTTTAACACACGACTGTTAACAGGAAAAAAAAAAGGCTAGTATATTGTTGCTGTTCATTTATTATATAATGAACACATTCATGGATTGTAAAGTGTTTTCTTTCATGACAAGCAGCTCTTGCACAGAACCTCCTAATGAAAAAGATTTGAAACTTACAGAAGGTAAAACGAGACTTTAAATTGAACATTGTTGTACCTTAGGTCAACCTGAAATTTTCCTTTTAAAGATGAATGTGCTAACTTAATGAGTTCTTCCACGCTGGGTATCCATGGCTTTGTAGATCTTATATTTTCAATAAAAATTACTCGAATAATCTTGAGTGGAAATAAAAAGGGTTTATTTGTTTTTACTTTTTCAGTTATTACAGCTGGGAGCTATTATGCTGGTAAAGAAAAATGACACCATACTGCCTGTGTCATTCTCCCTCAAGCACAGCCTAATTTAAGGTGGAATTTTCAGGCACAGCCTCCCTGGACAGCAGCAGCCCAGTTAGAGGCAATGGCACCACAGTTCCAAGTGTCG
>JAOXXN010000471.1:64161207-64183668 GCA_026770055.1 Myrmophylax atrothorax
CAGGCTCGAAGGGCACACCCACGTGGGGGAGAGTCCTTCCCAAATCTTCATTAGCGAAGTTTGGCCATACATACATATACAAATTGTTGCATCTACCTTAATTAATTTCAAAGGCATATACTGTCCTGTGTTACTGTCAGTTTGTGGTATGGGAAATATGTTGTCTGGATAGGATGTCACTGGAAAACTCATTTAAATTTCTCTTTATTTTAGATGGCCTCTTTTCTCCCCTGTTACCTGTAACACTCCAGTGATATGGTTTGTCCCCTTAAAAAGCCTGGCCATGGGTGGCTCATTTGGACAAAACAAAAATTACAGAATTTTGAAGGACAGTTGTATTTGGACAATCCTGCTGCACAGCTCCCAGGCACTGGGTTTAGAACATCTCTTAAATGGGAATAGGCTTTGTTAAATGCAGCTTGTTATGGTGTTTAAATAATTGTAGATACCTCAAAAATGCATCGAGGGAAATCTCCTGTTACATAATACTTCCTTGGTTAATTACATAAAAATATATTTAACTTTCATCTGTCAAGTGAATTTGCAACATATAGAACAGTTTTTATTAAAAATTGAAGCTCTGTAATTGGAACAGTACATATGTGGGAATTACACATTATTAAATCAAATATCTGTCTATTGATTCAATTTACCTCTTAAAACATAGTGACATCTCTTTCTACTGCTACTGCTCCTCAAGGAGAGTAACTCCTTTAATAACAAAATAATGTGTAAGTAGATGACTAATCTGTCTCGACTCAACTACCATAAGAGTGCTAGTTGGGAAAATTGTAGCTGGTGGTTAATGACTCAATTGTAAAATTGATTTGGCTTTTTTGTTGTGGTCTTTTTTTGCCTTTTAAGATTTGACAAGTTTTGAAGACTTGTGATAGATTGAAAATGTCATTCACTCGTCTGCCTAGGTCGGGGTCAGATTCTTATGGTCTTAACTGATCCGGTCAACAAGTAAATGAAATTACATTTTCATAACCTGATGTGAGTTCTGTTACATGGAGCTCAAAAATTACATGAATGAAATCCCTTATCACCTTTGTTTCTGGTTTTTTTTTGTGTGATTACTTTTCAGTTATAAACAAAAGTAGCTTCCCAAACCAAAACCCTTTTTTATTTCTAGCTCAGCTAATGTATTATCAGTATAGAAGTAATAATTTTTTGTCTTTTATTTTTTGTTAGGAACTTACTGAGCAGTTCCATCAACTGGAAGTTGATCTAGATAAACTAAATCAACTCTTCACAGATCTGGTTGCTGATCTGAAGTCAAAGAGAAACATTCTGGAGTCCAATAAGCTACAACAGATGGAAAGAGACTTGTATGTGTATTTTTTCAAAGACGAGGATCACTTGAAAGAGATGGTGGAGAAACTTGAGCAGCAATCTCAGGCTAAAACCAGTGGTTTGGAAGATGAGAATTTCACAGCCAGGAGTTCTTAATGTCTAAACTTCAGTACTCTTAAGGAAGGATAACGTTAATGTAATCTGTCTACAAGTTTATGGAATAATAAACATTAGTGTGTCAAGGCTGGCACTTTCCTGTCACTGCAGTGTGTTACTGGTTTGGATTGTGTGCTGCCTTGTGGGTTTTGGCATCTGCCCACCCAGTTTTGTCAAAGCTCTTGGATACAAAGTAATGCATTGTTTATTTGAAAGAATTGTGTTCAAACTCCTCTTCTGGCCTGTAGGTTCATTTCTGCTGCACCAACAGGAACATTTCACACCCTTGAGTTTTCTTGCATGCTGAGAATTGTGAACCGCAAAATAAATGCGGAGGAGGCACTTCAGATTTTGGAACATGAGTGTAATGTGCTCATAGTGAAGAGGAGAGTTCTCCAAGGCAGATATTCCATGATTGTTTCCCTTACAGTTCTCCTAAGATTTAGTTTTGATAAAAGTGTGTTGGAATATATACCAGAATCTGTTTTAACTACCAAGACCATCTATTTTAAGACCACTCCAAAATCTCTTAATTTAACTTGTGGCCTGTCTTCCCCATTGAGACTTGTCCATACTTACACCGGGCTTGTCAAGGAAAAAGAATTTTAAATTTATCTTCTGGACTTCTGAGTTGCGCTATAATTGATAATGATGGGCATTTCAGTTCAGAGTGCTGGTACTTTCATTCTTCTCCTTTCATGTGCATTGTTAGCCTGTTTATCAAATTTTTGTACAGCTTCCTAATATACCAGTGGAACTAAGTAGGCTTTTACAGTATGATAACTTCCAGTCTTTTGTACTTTGGTGGGATCAGCTGTGCTTGCTTTCAAGCATTGTACATACTGATGAAGGTTATTGTATCAGCTTTAACTTCACTAACAGTAGTCTTAAAAACTATTTTGATGGAAGACTTTTAACTTTTATGTGAGCATAACTTATTTTGAAATGTTTAATTTTTTTTTACCTTACTGTTTTGAGTGTCTTTATGTCTGGATTTCATGCTGTTCATCCTTTGTATTTATTATTAAATGCCAAACTCTATAAATTCAGTGTAGCGTGGTCAGTATTTATGGTGAATCTGTTTGTTGGTTTTAGGCCTGTTCTCAGGCATAGTGTCTTGTTTGTATTTAGTCTGTGGGGTTCTCATTTTGGTCTGCCCTGAGGCTGTGATTGCTGCTTCCCACTCTGAGAAGTAAGGGAGCACTTGAACCCTGTGTGGGAAAGAAGTGTTGCTCTTAATTATACAAGTTCGGAGGAGTTGTGTGTGGGCAAAGATTATACTTCTGACTCCTGGAACACCAGGGAAAAGAAAGCCACTCTGCCCCTCACTCCCCTTCCCTCACACACTCACTAATTGAAGCTGGATAGACACAGTGCTGGTGCAGCGTGATGGATGTTGCTGTTTGAATCCGGATACAAATGGTTGCACTACTTAAGTGTTCAAAATTGCAATTCAAAATACTCCAGTGCAAGCAGAGGAACTGTTTGCTTGATGGTTCAACCTGACAGTCTACTCATGATTTAGTGGAGAAGACCAGAGGAACAGCACTCCAGTTACTACCTGTAGAGGAATAATTTAGTAAACAGCAGTATTTGGTGGAGCAATGGACTTGTACAGCTTGAATCCTTTATTTAAAGGATCCATTTTGAAAATATTGGGTATTTCTCTTGTGTAAAGTGAAGTTTTATGCATTCTTCTGGTCTAACTGTAAAATACCAGGGCATCAGTATGGGCACCATTATTTGTGTTTCTCCAGTGTGTGTTGTATCTAGGGATTCTCCAAGTATTTTTTTTGTATTATAGAGTATGGCCAGATCAACTGGAAAAGCAACTCCTTTTAAGAAAAGGATGAAATTCAGAGCTGCAGTCAAAGCTTGTAGAGCCTGTAGATATTACTGACCAGTTTCTCAAACTGACAAACTATAGTAACTGTTTGAAAGTTACTAGTATGTGTAAGCACTTGAGTGCATCAATTATACAAAATTTAGGAAATAGAGGTCTTTTCTGATAAGTATTTTCTGAAACAGCACAGATCTGATGGTTGTATATCTTGATAGTAATGCTTGTTTCTTTCATCTTGTGTTGGCTCAATTTTGGCAGTTACTTGGAAGTTGGTTGTTTCTTTCCTGATAAACTCCAAGCAACAGTAACAGTAAGTGTATGCATGTGCTAGACTTGTTGAAAGATGGGGGGAAGTATGTCAGCCACACATCAAATTCTTTATTTATTTGCCAGATTTTTCTTTTTTTAGTACAAGTTAGCTGTACTTCAGACTGATGATTTTTTTATTCAATGTATTAAGACATCATTTCAAAGATGGTAGTCTTTATAAATAGTTACATTTTTATTTACAATGTGTTACTAGTAGGTATGTCTGGAAGGAAATGTAATTTTCCACTGAGAATAATCGCTGAACATGCTCACTATATTTTGTCTTTAGTTTCAACAGAATATAAGTGAGGATTGTTTGTGGCCCTGATTAATTAATAATTTCTGTGTTCTGTGTTTAGGTTTAATCTTAAAAATGGAGCGGTACATGTACATAGGATGTGAGATTTCTACACTGCCTCTCTCTGATACTGCTCAGAGGATTATGACAGCTTTGCAGTCTATTCCTTTAGAAGTTCAGACTAACAGAGAAAATAACCAGAGTGAGTAAATCTTGGCCTATTTAAGTATTTTTCAGGTAAAAAGTTGAACACAAACAAAACAATGTCAAACCTCTAGTCCTTATTTTTAAATAGGGGATGGGGGAAAAAGGTGAGAGGTTAGGTTTATAGGTTTAGAAAAGGAATTAAATTGTAACTGTGATACTTTGTGGGACTTTTCTGATTAAATAATGGTATGTGAGTGCAAGGAACAGTACCCTCTGTTTAAATTTTTTCTTTCTGTTCCTGTGTGGCGTAGAAGTAGATGAGAATTTCAAACTGTTACTTAACTAATACTATGAAATGTAATAAATTAGATGCATATATTAACTTGACTCTGGAGTAGATATTTAAAGATCACCAGAGGTACTGGGAACTTGGCCTGTGAACTCTCCATACTCATGTCTGTCCTTTAAACATGTGTTCATTAGCAATGCACTCCTTGTGAAATTCTAGGGGGAGGAGTGAACAAAAGTCCCAGTGAAACAGCAAATTAGGTAATGTTACAAGTGCCTCAGCAGATCTTTCTGTTGGGCAAATCTTACTCAGAACATTGTGGATACTAGGGAGGTTTTGCAAGATGCAATTTTTATTCTCAATTCTCTGCATGTCATTGTCTGTCAGTCTTGTAACTGTGGAAGGAAGTAGATAGAAAGTTAAGAGAGTTTTGCACAATTTCAGTTGTCCGTTTTCTCCTGAGAACTGGGTCCTGGAATATTATTTGATGGATGGGATTTGTTCCTGTGTACATCATGTTTTTTGCAGCCTCAGTTTTATATAAATTATGGTTCAAGCTCCTCTTTCAGTAGTAAATTTGGTATCAGTGGAGCCTGGTTGTGTAGCAGTGACAAGGTAGTAGTTCATTGCCATGTCAGTCAGTGATACACGTTTAAAGAAATATGGGATGAGTTCATTTAAAAATGGTACATTGTATGTGGTACACCTGGGACCAAAACCCAGATGATTTTAAACAAAATCAGATATATTTTCAGCCTTGGTTTAATTGCCATTCTACTTCTGCTACCTTGTAATTTTCACTGCCTTCACTTTCCCAAGTAATATTTTTTGTCTTAGACTGGGACACTCTCAGTGCTCTGCAGTAACTGTATCATGTTGTTTTGTCTGCTCTTGGTCCATTCACTCTCTCTCAAGATGTAAAGTGACAGATTCTTATTTTTTTGGAAGCACTATGAAGGTGCCTGGTATCTCTAGCCAAATGAGCCTGCAGTTGTCTTTGTAGTGCTGCTAAATCCTTATTTACCAGGGAGTGAAGGAACAATATTAAGCATTTTGTGGCAGCAGGTCACATGACAAGCTTTTCTTGCTCTTGTTTTCCTTCCATGCAGTAGTTACTCAATAATTGTTTCAAGTGTACAGGCTTAACACATTTATTTGAATTGCTCTTGTATGTGTGTGTATATATGTATCTATAGATCTTTATCTATCTATCATCTGTAGTGTGGATCTGGAGAGAAGAAAAGGTTCACCTCCCTTAAAACCAAAACTTGTGTTAGTTGTTCTGTTTCAAACTGTATTGAACTGTATTTTTTGATAGATTTTTAAATTCTACTTAATGAAAAAACTGTTTGTCTTCTATAAGGTAAATATTCGGCTCAAATAGAACAAATATCCACAATCTTGACCTCATTGGTGCAATTCTGTGGTTATCTTGGCAGTGTAACTGTAATGTTTCCATCAAGCCTTAGGGAGTTGTAGGGCAAGGACGGGTTTCTGCTGCCATCTGGTGATACTTTGGCGTAATTCAGGAATTGGAAGTTGCGTTTCTCTTCAATACCTGCCACACTGATTACTGCGTGCTGGAGGAGAGAAATGTAATCCTCATCATCTTCTCTGGAGGGTGAATTTATCAAGCAAGAGTGTCTTGCTGTGAAACAGTTAAAAGCACTGAATGTAAACTAAGATACTGTCATTCTTAATTTATAATGTTGTAGAAAGTGTGAAGGAAACCAAACCTAAAATGTTTGAAGCTACAAACACAGCTATGCCATATTGGCTGTTCTAACAGCTCAGGTTAGGAGTTTGAGCTGGAGATAAGTGGCTGATTATACACTTACACCAACATATAGTAATAAGCTTAGTTTCTTCTAGGAGCTAAGATAGTCTTTGAAAATGCTTTTTTTTCCCTCTGTGTTTTAAGTACAGGGTCTTGATTTGCCTAGACAAAGGTTTTTTCTAACAGTTTTAGTAAATAGATCACCTTATGGTTTGTGTGAGGTGGGTTGTCAGTATGTTCGATTCAGAAAGTGTCTTGCTGTTGGTAAGGCAAACTCATAGCTGAGAGCAGCAGTTCAGTGTTGCACTCAGTATGGGGGATGAAACACATGCTTTGCCCATGAGGTGTCTTTTGGCTGGATAGTAAGATAACCTAGAGATAAAAGAATCCTAATTGCAGACTCTGGAGAGACCTGCACTTCAGGAGAGTTGTCTTTTTCTCTGTTCCACTTTGTACCTTCTGAAATTGTAATCACTGCTAGCCCGTAGTAATTCCCTGCTCTTTCATTGCAGTCTTCACTTGCTTCTCCTCTTCTTGGGACTTCAGGGAAATGTTAAGGGCAGAAAAGTAAATATGTGTTCTAATGGTTTAGTGGTTTCACTTGCCATGGTGTGAGTCCTGAGGTGCATTTACAAACCTTGAAACTGCAGCCTCTGTGCTGTCTGAGCCGTGGGTGAAGATCCCTGGCAGTTCAGTGGTGGGCCCAGACTGACAGCTGTGCTGTGCTCGGTGTCAGACCAGCACGGGTGGCCATCCTGCTTCTCCTGGGATTGGGATCACCTTCCCTTTCTGCCAGCCTGTAGGTCTGAATTTCTCTTGCTCTCTGTTCTTGTCTGGTCTTACAATACCTGTTCTACTGCAGGATGAACAGTGTGAAAAAAATATCCCCTGCAGGTGAAACATGGTCAGTTCTCTGTAGGGCATGAAATGCTAAAGCCATATGTGCAAATAGTGCTTTAAAGAACAAAGTTCTTGTGAACTAATACTGGCTAATTCCAAGAAAACAATTAAAATGTGTAAAGTATGTAGGGTTTGGATTTGTTTTTTTCCCTTCATGCTCATGCCCCAGCTTTACTTTAACCAAAATGGGTTGTGTTTTCTTGAACAAAGGAAATATGCCTATTTGTGGGATTATAGTAATGCCTCTTCTGAGTACCATGGAAAATGTTTGTGTGCTTTGTAGTGAATTTGAATTAATTTTTTCTTAATGGTGACAAAGCAGGCTTTTGCATATGCATATTTCAGAACCTGCAGGGCCCTTTTAAGCATGAAGGATGACAAAATGGTTGTCAAGGAAAATTTTACTACAATTATTTTAGATTTGGTATAAGTGTCAGTAATATAACCCTGTATGTAACCTAAGTTATATGCACTGCTTGCAAATTCATTTGTAGTGAAAATTGTTTCTTCTTTTTTAAAGGTATAGAGAAGACAAAGGAAAATAAACTAGGTGATAAGGATGTACATCTGAGAAATGAAAAGGCAAGCATTTTGTAAGATTGAAAACCACTAAAAGCAATATTTTTATAGCAGGTTTGAAGTTATGTAGTGGCTCTTTCATAACAAGCTTTATTACAATATATTTTATAGACTCATGGTTCAGATAGCTTTTCCTGTCTTATTTTGCATTTGGCATGTATTTACCTGTGAGAATCTTGGCCCAACTTCTGTTACCTTTTCTACAGGAAGTTGATTTTTTTATGACAGATTGATCAGGATGAGCTTGCCGCATTCAGACAGTTGCCAGGGTTTAGAAATGTTCCAGACTTCTGTCACTGAACAATCCCTAGCACATAATCACAGAGTGAGCTGATTCAGGTGAAAAATTACTCTGTACTAGGAAGTTTAATTTTGGGATTTAATCATCTCTCTGAATTTGGTTTGATGAACATGTGAGTGAGTGCTGTGGCAGGAGTGGGAATGGGGCACTGCAGCAGCCCCAGCTCAGGCTGTGAGTGTAAAATCCATTGTGTCGATCGCTGAGTTGCAGATGCTGCAAGTGAACTCCTGTCCCAGCTGCAAGTTGTACAGCCTCCCTTGCTCTGACTCTGGTGCATGTTGCACACTTCAGCAAGTCCATTCAGGCTGCTCAGGATGCGGAAAACTGATTTCTTTTGTGGAGTGGGAGAGTTTCCTTCCAATTACATTGGCTCATAGATGCTCATGCAGCTGTGGGTGCATATGGATAGTAGTGGAACCCCTTTTTGTGATGATGAGATGCTAATTTTGACTTGCTGCTCTAATGGAATCTTCCTACACTGACATAAATTATGAAACTACATCCTGGGAGTTGTTTTCTCTACTTCCAGCCACACAGTTATTTCTAATAGAAGATCATAAGCTGCTGTTTCTCCCTGTGGTTAATTGTAGTACCAGCTGTATTTTTCTGACTGGATAATTAAATTGCATTGTTCTTACTTTTGAACCTTTAAAAGAGAATTGCTTATTCCTGATTTTATAATTACTGAAGTGTCCTAATTCAACTTCTGCTGTGTTAAATAATAAAACCATTTGCAGTTTGACTGGAGAATACACTTTGAATGAATTAATTGTCTTTCTGTGGCTATTAAACATACTATTTTTCCATTTCTGGTAACTTTTATAGTGTCCACTTTTTGATTAGCATTGTCTAAGTCCATTTAATTTGTCTTCAAGAATTTGTCTTCAGAACAGCCACTATTCATTTTGGTTGTAGCTAAAGTTTAATTAGCTCCCTTTTTCTGTTTTGTTAGAACCTGGTAATTGTACTTTTGCTGTAGACTTGATCCTGTGAAGCATCTCAAGCCCTTTTCATCTTTTGCCTCTATATTTTTGTGGTTTGGGAATACATGAACTCGGTTGAGAAATATTGCAAAACGGTAAAAAACCCACCAAACTTCCAGGCTTTGTGTTTCTGGCTTGCTCAATCAATACAGATTGGATAGAGATGGACAATATCCTTTAATCAGTGAAAACTGTCATCCTGGGGAGTGGAGGGAGCCCTGCACAGCAGTAACTTGTGGTTGGTTTGAAGTCAGGAGGCCTCAGTTTTGGAATGGCAATGACAGCAGAGGTGCTAAAGGAGACCGTGCTAGAAGAGCTGAAAATACAGTAATTTTGAGAGGCTTCGGTTGTTTTTCAGCAGAGTGGGTGAATGTTAAACTTCTGCATGATGCTCCAACTAAAAATGAGGAGACAACTGCTTTGTGGAAGTTAGAGAACTCAGGAGAGAATTTGGTTTTTATTTGATTCTGTGTGAGATTAGGTTTGAAATCTTCCTGCTGAGAGGTGCTCTGACAGAGACTATAATCTGAGACATTAAAAGATACATACTACAGTAGTGCTTAATTTCAATAGAGGAAAATACATAAAATGGAAGGAGGTTTTTTAAAGAAAGTGTAAAGAATCAGGAACAGAAAATCAGAACAGAAAATTAGAACATTTGTAGATAGCATAGAGATTTATTCAAAACAGAATATTGAAGATTTAACATGAATACTAAAATTGTGCCAAGAAAAAGTAGTATAGCCAAGAGACAGTATGAAGGACACTACTAAAAAATGTCATGCAAAAATGTGAACTTAGCAGAATTTGTGTTCTCATATACTTGCCTCATTTAACTAAGTTAAATGAAATACACAATAGTATAGTCCAAATAAACTTGGAGGAACAGTTTGCAAGTTCATCACTAATACATCATTTTTTCAAATGGCTCTGGAGTAGAAATCTTGCCAGTTCCTCTGAGGCCTACTGGTGATTGAGGCATAAAGAGATTGAGGGAAGATCCAACCCTGTATAATCTGTACGTAGTTAAACACACATTTACCTTGGGGAATCTTGGAAAGGTCACTGGTTGCCATTCCAGAGTCCTTGTTTATGAAATCAAGACAGAGGATCTGTCTCAGCTGAAGAGGTTGTAGAAGAAACTAACAAAATAAACAGTAAGAAAGTATTAGGGCCAGTAGCATACCAAGGAAATTTATGAAGGAAATAAGGACAACATTTATGAAGGAAATAAGAAACAAAACATTACCGTGCAGCATGTTGCTTAATGCTGCTTAGCAGCTGCTGCTGTGAAGGGATCCAGGGGCTTGCCTGCAGTAAGAAAACTGTTCTAGGTATAGTGGATTAAACAGAATAGAATATAATGCTTATTCATGCACCTGATAATACTTCTTCAGTGCAACTTTCATGTGTATATTTGTTATGGCTTAAAATCTCTGAAGTTGCTTGAAGAGATCCAGTGAACTCCTGTACTTGGATTTCCAAAGCAATCGTTAAAGGTCCTTGCCTAAAGTTCTTTAACAAACTGAGCTCATGAAAAATGCTCTGAATATTGAAATTAAACATGGACTCTTCTCTCTTCAGACAGTAATAACCTTGTCACTATGGAAGGCAGGATACTGGACTGGATGCATCTTAGAGTTGTTAATTTGCCATTTTTGAGCGTTGGACTAAGATTTAAAAAAACCCCAACAAAACAAGTGCTTGTGGATGTGAACAGTATATGTTCATAAAATAATCTCTACTGATAAATACTTGAATTTTGCTTTATGTAATGTGGTTGCCCTAAACTGACTCTGTTTTGTTAGTATCAACATTTTTTCATAGTATGTTGCTTTCTTCAGAGGTTATGTAAATTAACTTAGTGCATTTTCTATTTATCCTAGTAAATTGAATAATTGATTTGCTAAAAAAATTCCAATTTTCCCAGGAGGTTTGTGTTTCCAGAACTGCCATTTTAAAAACATCTGCCAGCCCTGAAAAAAGTGCTGCTGGTGAGATAGTCAGGCCAGTGCATACCAATGAAATGCTTGGCTGTCAAGATACCAAAATAGTGAGCTGTTACCAGGATTCAGGCTTGCCAACATGGGGATATCAAGGAAGAAATCTTTCAGTAGAAGCAAAAAAGCTGAAGGATGGGGAAAAGAAAATAGCTATTCCTCTGAAAAGAAAACAAAATGTGTCTACATCTTGTTCAGAGAAAACAAGAAGATTGCATGTAAAGACCTGCACGTCTTCACATGAAAGAAGTTACATCTCTAGCTCTGAACAAAGAGAGACTTCTGAAAATTATCCCTGTGATATCAGCACTTTAGGATGTGAAGAAAAAAGAGGACTGTTTTCAATTATAGCACAGGCAGTGGCTTTTGTAACTACTATGATATTTCAGGATGGTTCTTCACTGCTCAGCTCGGAACAGGTTAGTGAAGGATGAATATTGTTTAGTCAGCTCTGTAGAATTGTTTGTGCATGTGACTGATAAACACAAACACATGTTCACTGGAATCCACTCTTGTGTATTGCATACCAAAATAGACATGTAAAATGAGGTAAACATTAATATTTAGGCTATGTTTTAGTTACCAAGTAAAACCTGTAGAAAATGAAACAGTTTTGGCTAACCAGACATTTGTGTACTCAAAGTGAGACTCAATTAGAATGTCTTTTTTCATCTTTCTACTATGTCTGTCACTGTCGATTTTTGTTTCAAGACTGAAACACTTGCCTGCTCGTCTACTGTGTCAATGGTGTGTGCAATAACCCCAGTGCACATAGTAGGTTTCATTTTGTGAAATATTTGGGAACTTTTCTTTATAAGATTGCACAAAATCTGTCAGAGGAAACAGTTTTTGTAACTATACTTAACAGGTCTCAACCTCATCAGTAAAAGGAGTTGTTGTGCTAGTGAAGAATCAGTCTGATCACCCCTTCCCTCCCAGTCACTCTTCAACTGGCTCTACTTGGAATGCTGCTAATGAAAATGAGAAATTAATTTATTTAAAAACTGAGCGATCATCTGTCTGGGAACAAGGACAGACTCACAGGAAATTTTCTTGGTGAGAGCACGTAGGAAAAAAACCTGTTTTGCTTTACATATGCTTTTAGCAGCAGTGATGTTGGTTACGTAGCACAGGATTAATCTCCTTATGTGTCAAGCTCATTGAATTTCATATTGCCTGGGCTAATACAAACCTAATAAAAATAGACTATTCCTTGGGGGTTACCATGTCACTAATTGCAGCCCTGCAGAACTGGGCTGGGATTCTGGTGGGAGTTGTTTACATTCACCTGGAAATAGTTTATGAACAGTTAAAGATATAATGCACCAAAGAATGTGTTTCATCCACTTTTATCTTTATCATATTTTATCTTCCATTTCCTGAACTGCATTTCTTATCTAGTATTTTTTGATGGGCATTATTACAGTAAGAACACTTTTTGAGCTTTGCTATTATTTTTAGTCTTTTTAGCACAGGGTTTTTTGATGACTTTTGAGATTTCAGACAAAGTTTTACTAATATTCAGTAATAATACAATATAATTTTTAAAGTAAATGCTTTATGTGTTTGTTTAATACTTGGAACATCTTTTAATAAAAAGTTGGATTATGTTTTAAACTTAGTTATTATAACAAAAGCCCATTTTTATTCCTATTAACTTGGAAATTGTATCCCATAAAGGGAGAAATGAGAACTGAATCTGGTTCTTAGATGCAATAGTTACATGTTAAAATTTCATCAGACTATTTTATGACTATTAAATGCCTAATTGTAAACTGCTGAATTGGGGTTATTAAACTACAAAGCATTCATTTTCAAGATGTTGGACTTGATTGTTAGTGGAATCTCTGCCCCTGCTCCACTGTGACTTGGAACAAGTCACTTTGCATCCCTGTGCTTCTCCAACTGTGATACTGGAGTTATGTGACAACTAATTTAATAACTTGTTGTCAGCTTGAATGTAGGTTGTTGGGAATTGAGAATAACAGTTCCATAAATCATGTACAATTGAACAGTAAAAATTCAATAATAAATAAGTGGAATAAGGGTATTAGCATTTAGATGAAACTTACAGGTAATTATTGGATGTAAGAATGGTGCAGTTTTTGCTAATGGACCCACACTGCATACAATAATTCCTTAGGATTGATGTGATTTCTAATATGTCCAAACCCTTGGTATTGTGGCTTCATACCATCAAAAATGCTCTATAAAAAATAATACTTTTCTATGTTGACCAAAATAGAACACATTTAAAAAATAACACATATAATTATTAAATCTGTATGCTAATATATATAGTTGGCAAAATCTGTTTAAGGTAGTGTGAATGAGGAAATTATAGACATTTTGAAAAGGTATGGAAATAAATGGCAGAGATGAAGCATTCCAGATTCAAGTAGTGTACTAACACAAGGCAGTTATGGCAATTTAGATTGCCTAGTCACTTTTAAATCAGTATTTTGCAATGCTGCAGTAACTCAACCTCTGTGATCTTACTTGGCAGTATTGAAGGATTACAGGGATGGCAGTTGCTGGTTTGGACTCAGGTTGCATTTAACTTTGAGAGTCAAACAAGGATTTGTTTTCTTTATGAATGCACGATAAGGCTCATCTGCTAGGATGTTTAATTTCCTATAGGATGAAGCTTTGGGTATTACTGAATTGAGAATTTAATACTCAACATGCAGTATTCTGTTCTTATAAGGAAATTTTCTTGGGTTAACTGTTGAGTATTAGGTGCTAATTAAATGCATAAAAAAATGGATTCACTAAATCTAGTAACAATATAGTGTGTGTTAATGAACTACTTCTGTGCAGGCAAGTGTTATTTCAAATGCTACAGTGCAAAGTTCCCATAATTTGCTTCAATGCAAAAGATTTCCTGAGGACTCTACTTCAAGTTTATGGTAATGAAATTAGCTGGAAACAAGGTAAGTATTGAATCTATCATCTCCTCCTATAATCTCTGTGATTTTGAAGTTTCTATGAAAATCCCTCAGTCTAGAAATACCTATATAGGTGGTTAAGTAATATATTGAGAAAATGAGTTTAGTATCATAGAGAAGAACATCTTTCTGGGGGTTGTGGCCAGAGGCTTGGCGTGTAATGATGATGTATTTCTTCTCAGAGTAGGAATCAAATAATTGAGTATATTAAGGACAGCTTCAAGTGGAAACAAAAGCTCTCAACACAATCCTGACTGTATCTGAAAAGAGCAAACTGCTCCATGTTTCATATTCCCTAGAAAAAAGCTTCCTCTTCTCAAAGGAAAGGCTAAAATAAATCCCACAGATGCTCATAATTGTCAGAATTAGGAATTATTTTAATGAGTCCTTGGCTTTTTGATAGGAACAAATGAGACTCTTTTGTGTGGATTTAAAAGCAACTAAAACCAGAATGCCGAAGATGTAAATATAATGTCTTTGTTAATATTGTTTTTGGTTCCATGTATCAGATTATTGGTGAGTGAGTTACAGAAGTAAATGTGACCTTTCAGGAAGGGCTCCCTCTATGGAGAGTCGTCAGCTTGTGTTCAGCATCTGAAAAGTTTCATCAGTAAACCACAGTAAACTGATGATGTTTTAAAATCTGGTGGGAAGACCCACACAAAGCACAGCACTGGGAATGGGAAAAGAAGGAAGAAATGTAAGGATGGTATTGGCAGTAATGATAGTTTTATAACCTGTCCATGACAGTACTAGGTCTAGTTTAGATCTTATCAGATGTGTGGGATTTGAATCTGACATTTCTAGTAAGCAAAAGAATTCTTGTCTAGGTTTTTAAACTTCCGAAGGTGATGGTTCCTCAGACAATTATTTCTGCTATGGAAAAAAAAAACCCAAACAAAAAACCTCCAACAAAACAAACAAACCCCCTAAAATTTCTCTTTAGAGTAGTCCTGCAGCTGTAACTTGCATATAGACATTAAAGTTTGCTTTACCTGAGTCTGTAAGGTTGTGTAGCGTGGAGTTCTCTATAAAAGTACCTGTGGGTCATCATTTCAACTAATTTAGGGATTACTGAAAAGGGTACTTAGATTTTTGAATACATCACAAATCATTCAAGTTATTAGTTTTTCCTGTTCTCTGTAGTACTGCAGTACACATGTTGAGATTGTAGTTAAAAGGGAACTGAAACAGCACTGGGCTTGCTCCATCCTATCCATCGATGTGAACGTGAGAGAACGTGCAGTCTAAGCACGTAGGAAACTACAGGACAAGAGGTTCTGCATTTTGGAAATGACGTGTTGTGCACCCATATGTGAATTCATATTAACTTTAACAATCTCAGTCTGATTACTAGGAAGTAAATCTATCCCTGATTCCAAACAGCGATTCTGTGGATATCAGTCAAGTTAACAACAACAGAAGTGTACCAGAGGGAGACACTCACAAGAAAAACTTCAACCTTGAAGTTTTTCAGTGACAAGAAGGAGAGGCTTTAACAGTAAATCTAAAGAACTGAAGGCTTACTTATGTTTTAAAACTGGAAAAAATGAATTAATGAAAAAAAGACCCACCCCAGTCTCACAAAATAACCCACTTCAAAAATATTTAATACTGAACTTACTCCTAAGTAGTCATGATATTGACCATTTGTTACCACTGCAAATTCAATGTTTGACATTTTTGTTGAGTAAATACTTGTCCTTTTATGATGTGTGGGTACAGGAACAGGAAAGGTGGGCAAAACTTTAGAGGTATTTTTTAGCATGGGGGGTAATTTAAATATTTTGATTGTCAGAAATAACTTGTTGTTACAGTTGCCGATAGTGTTGTGTTCGATCCAAGGATTGCAGCGTGGCTGATAAACCCCAGCGACACAGTTCCTTCGTTTGAATCCTTAATACAGCAGTATTCTGAAAAGCCTCTTTCAAAGGGAACAGAAAATACAGACACAGGCACTTTGAGAAATGCATCTGTAAGTAGTTTGTTTTCAGTTGTTTGTGGTTGGGTTGAAAGGGGAAGGAAATGATACAAGAATTGCTTTTTCTTACGAAATACTGCATGAAAAGATAGATAATGCTTTTCTAATGGAAGAAAATTATTCTATTAATATGACTTGTTGGAAATATGAGGGGGAGAAGGGAAGGTTGCATTGCATTCTACCAAGATGGGATCTAATTCTCTAGGAAAAGCTGTGGAATTTTCCTACAAAACTGTAAAGTTCAGTAACAATATTAATTAGTGTATAATCTTATCTTTTTTCTTTCCATTTCCCTGAAAAAAGATTTCCAGCTCTCCCTTCCAAAATGTCTAATGCTGCCTTCTCCCATTCCTGTGAACCTGTAGCCTGTATTTAGTTGATTGTTATCAACAATTTTACTAAATTTCACAGCTGGTAAAGACACCACACCACATCTCAGCCTGAGGAACAGCAGGGAGTCAAATGTGAACTTTCAACACGTGAATGAAAAGATCTGAATTTTTATTCTCTCATTACAAGAGAATGTGGGATGAACTTTTTCAGATTTTATCCCCTGCACTATAGAAATTTCTTCTATGTCCTATTGAATAACTTCCTATATTCCTATTGAAGCATGTTTACTTAATACTGTAAAATATTGGTACACGTGTTTTGGGCCATGGTGTTCTACTGTGGACACACTGGCCTTCTGAGGTTGTTTGAATGATAAGATGATGTGCAGCAACTTAAATGATTTTTTTTTAAAACCATTCAATTTTCTGAGGCCTTCGTGGTTCAGACCAAGTACCACAACATGATTGTTGGACTTCTATGATAAAAGTCCACAGATGTCAAGTGGGCTCAGAGCATGGGCAGAGTTGTATCAGCACATACCCATTAGTATAGACACTTCTGAGAAAAACAGAACCAGTTTACATTAAAACACAGGCTGTAAACTTCAGTTCTTCAGAACTTGCTTCATGAATTAAGATGTTAGCATAGGGAATGGACAGACAAACAGGCAGAAACAATGAACTTGTTGGTTATTTCTATATGTGATAGTCCTTAATCTCATCTCTTTCCTTAGCCTGGTTCATTCTTTTGTTCTTCAGATATCACATCTCTTCTTAGTTATCATTTCTCAACTTTGTCATCCTGATTCCCAGCTCTGAGCTAAATATTGAAATCATATTTCCTTCCTGTCCTGCTTCAGGTCTAGTTTGTTTCCTTGCCCCAACAATCTCCACTGCCTTTTTGCTGACTTGTTCACTCAAGTTCCAGTTAATGCCTCCTTGTAACATCCTGTAATTATTCCCCACCATTCTTTATTCCTTAGTTTGTTACCTGGACTCTCACACTTCCTTTTTTGGCTCTTCTGTTTGCTCAGTGAGTCCCAGATCTTCCTGTGAATGCTGGCTCTTTGCCAGGTTTATCTCTTCAACCTTCTTGCTCTGTCTTTACTGGTAGGTTCCTGACAGTTGCCTGTACTCCCAGGGGGATCTCTGGTTAGTGATATGTCATGTCATGTGCCCCACTACTTCAGTGAAGCTCCCTCTGTATTGTCCTACTCTTGTCCACCCACCTTAGTCCTTGGAATGCCTGCTGCTTTACTCCATCGCTTGCTACTCACCCACGCCTCGGCACAGAAGGTGTGCTGCTTGTCTGTGTGTGAGGCTGTGCCACAGGGGTATCATGGTCCATATTCCCTGAAACCTTTGCTGGAACAGGTGCTAAACATCTTACTGTTTGTGTCATCACTGCATTTGCTGATGAGGAATCTTGGTGTTAATTGAAGCCGTCACTGGGCACTTTTCCATCTCCAGAGCAGGATCAAGCAAACTATTTCACAGACAGCTCGTGTGTTCCAGAGCCAGTTGGTGTGGAGAAGGTTCCTTGGAGACAGGTTGATGACTTTTCACTGCAGTGTGGATCTGCTTAAATTATTTTGTCTGAGGTAGAGAGAAGTCCTCAGTGATAGGACTAGAGCGTGAAGTGGGTTGACCCTGGCTGGATGCAGGTACCCACTCAAGCCACTTTCTCTCCCACCTCTGCAACTGGACAGAGGAGAGAGAATACAATGAAGGGTTCATGAGTTGAGGTGGGGACAGGGAGAGATTACTCACCAATCACTGTCACGGGCATAACAGATTTAAAGTGGGGATATTAATTAAATTTATTACTGACAGAATCAGAGCAGGAGAATGAGAAGTGAAATAAATCTTAGCAACACTTTCCCCTACTCCTTCTTCCCCAAGTTCTACCTCCTCCCCACCCTCAGTGGTGCAGGGAGATGGGAACTGGCTTTATGGTCAGCTCATCACAGGTTGTTTCTGCTGCTGCTCAGAGAAGAGGAGTCCTTCCCCTGCTTCCCATGAGGTCCCTCCCATGGCAGACAGTCCTGCATGAAATTCTCCAGCATAAGTGCATCCCATGGCAACAGTTCGTTGCAAACTGCTGCAATGTGAGTCCCTTTTCCGTGGGGTGCAGTCCTTCAGGCACAGGCTGCTCCAGCGTGGGTCCCCCCCTGCCCCACCCCGGCCACAATTCTTACCAGGAAAACCTGTTCCAGTGTGGAATTCTCTCTCCATGGGTCAGCAGGTCCTTGCCAGGACCCCGCTCCCCGTGAATCTCTGCACCCCTGGGGTCCTCCATGGGCTGCAGGGGCACAGCTACCTCACCATGGTCTGCACCAGTGCCCGGAGCACCTCCTGCCCCTCCTTCTCCTCTGGCCTTCAGGTCTACGTTGTTCTCATGTTCTCACTCTTCTCTTTTCTGCAATTTTCATCTGCACAACAACTTTTTTTTCTCTCCTTCTAAAATGTGTTATCCCAGAGACCTTACTATCGTTCCTGATGGGCTTGGCCTTGGCCAGCAGTGCTTCCATCCTGGAGCCAGCTGGCATAGGCTCTGCTGGATATGGGAAAAGCTTCTGGCAGCTTCTCACAGAAGCCACACCTGTAGCCCACTCACTACCAAAACCTGGCCTTGCAAACCCAATACCAGAACAAGGATCACCACCAATGGATCTTGAGGGTTTCTTTAGGAGCTGTCAGCATTCTACCTTGTAGGGCCTGCTGTTCCTCAGTCTTGCAGTGTCCACATTGTCTGTTTGCAAATGACCAGCACAAACAATGCTGAAGTTTTATAGGCAGTAGCCTTGAGCAGATGGGGAACCTGCAGGTGCTGTCAGTGTAAATCACGACCCTGCTTTGACTCTGCTGCTGCTGGGCCTTAGCTGGGACCAGATTCCTACTAGAATACATTGGCTTATCAGCAACCTGTTTAGTTTTATCAACTGTTATCCTGAGTCAGATGGTCATTTCAAGATAAAAACAAGGCCTAAGTATGTTCTGAATGACTGAATAGGACCCCTTTGGTTTATGTTATGTAGTAAGAAAATGTCCCTGTGGTAAATGTTGCACTAAAACTCAGATAGTTCTGTTTTTAACAAGAAACATAACTTGTAAGTCATAGATGTCTCCCACAAATAACTCAAATGTCACAATTTTACATAAAACCCCGAAAACTATTGTAAACATGTATTACTTAATTTCATGTAACCTATTTTCTGCCTGCAACATGGACAAGTATGTGATTCTTTGGAAAGAGTATATGGACAGGCAAGAGCATACCTTTAGTCTTTTGGAATGCTGCCCTAGGTCCTATGGCTTTTGGCCCAGAATTTTACAGGACAGTGCTAGTGTTTTTCACTTAATGGCTTGAATGTAAATTTATTACATAATTTTGATTTTTCAGCCATCATTGAAGACACAGGCTGCAGAATTTTTCACATTCCCATCAGTGATCATAGGAATTTAGCAATGAAAAGTGGCTATTTATTGTTTAATTTTAGTGTATTAGCCTGTTAAACAAAATTTAATAGGTTTAATTAAGTGTATTTTTAGTGATCATGTTCTTGGAACCAGCAATCATATTCTCAGTGTCTGTATGCATTTCAAAATGGTATCGTAGCCAACTGACGGAGGTGGCATGTGCAGAACACCTCTGGAACAGAAGGGAAGGAAGTGAACAGTCCTGGCACAGAAAAGTGGTAGTTCTTATGTGAGAAAGAAAACTGCAAGGAATTTTCCCTCATTTTACAAACAGTAATAGAACTCTGAATTCAGTATCAAAGGCAGTTTGATACTGTTGCTCCATACTCAGTCTGTGCAAAATGTACATGAAGGAAGAGGTAAAATCTGGAATGTTCATAATCTGTAATTCTGTGTCCATAAATTGGGTTTTGTCAGAGGTCTGAAAACATTTCTAAAATGTTGATGTAATAGGAGACATACAGAAAAACAAGAAAAACACATTTTTACAATTTAACACCTTTTAAAAAATATAGTTCTCTAAATATTTTTATTTTAGGATTAAAATAATTGATTTATTTTTTATTTATTTATATCAGTATCAAAGTTTAGGTGTTAATTTGGAGAAGCTTTATAATGTAATGATGGACCTTGCTCGTGACTTAAAGGTAAGACATAAAAAGAAGCCGCTCAGAAATAACTTGGAAGTGTTATCAGGAATTAAAGAGTTGATGATGTATTTCATATTCAAATTAGAATCTAGTTAAATAGAATGCTTCAACATTTAAAATAAACTGCCCATTGAATTTGCCATTTTTTTCTAGAAGGAGAAAAGTCTCAATTTTTAGTCTCAATCTTTAGAAGAAACTTTTCATCTGCAACAGTTGACTGAATATCTAAATGAAGATTCTGAGAACAGGAAAGGTTCAGAATATTGTGACTTTTCTTTTGGCATTTTAAATCTGTATGTTAAAGTATAAAAAGCGTTACCAGAGGTAGAACATAGTATAGCTGTTTCTTCCTATGTTTTCCTTGGGTACAAAAACTCAGCATATCTTGTGCTTTGGACTGTGTTAAGCAAACACTGGTCAAACACTGAACAGGCTTCCCAGCAAGGTGGTCAGTGCCCCAGGCCTGTCAGTGTTTGAGAGGCAGTTGGACAGTGCTGTTAATAAAGTGCTTTAGATTTTAGTCAGCCCTGAACTGATCAGGCAGTGGGACTAGATGGTCATTGTAGGTCCCTTCCAAGTGAACTGTGTCATTCTGTTTTACTCCTTATTGCAGTTCCAAATGCGTTGCAGAAGTTTTTTAGTTAGGATTTTTTCATGTGTTTGTTTTTTGCCTGGAAGTGTCAGAATTTAGGGATATGCTGAGGTGGAAGGTACATCAAAGCTCCCTAGGGATTTTCTTGGAAGCTGATGGTAGCAAACATAGGGCTCAGACCATTAGCTGGTGGAGCCATATTAGTCTGGACGTTCAGGTGGCCCAGCAGTGCAATGAGGGAGTACTTCTGTGAGGGAAGGCAGCAGGGAAACACCAAAGATGCAGAAACACTGAGATCCACCCTGCAAGAGGAATTTTTAGACAAGTCTTGCTCAGTGCTTAGAGAGAAAACAGACCTCCTGTTCTCTGTAACTAATTTGGGTACATAACCCTGTCATCTCTTATTTTCTTCCTAATGAAAACAGGTATGAATTATGAAGGGTTGCTAAATTGTTCAAGTGAATAAATAAAAAGTGATAACTGTGTGCCCTGTTATAATGAAGCTTGCTCTAAAAATAAACAGTTTGGAAAAAGGATTTTCTTTTTTTATTTCTTTATTAGTATTCCTGTACAAAACAATTACTATTGCAAAATGTATTACTATTCCCCACAGAAAGAAGTGATACAACATTTAGATACTGTAATTTACACTAAGTAGTATTTCATACCACAAACAGTGTTGTCATATAAAAAAGGAATATACAGAAAGTGAAATACTGCTCACTGGAAAATAGATTAACCTAATGACAATAATCAAAATTAGCTGGTACTAAACAATGTATTTATAATTTACTTTACAGGCTCAAGGTTTGTGGAACTTATTTTGCACATTAGAGCTTCCACTTATCAAAATTCTGGCAGGTATGAAAGTTCAGTTCAAAATATGAATCTTCACTATTTTCACAGCTGCTGACTATGCTCAAGTAGAATGCAATACCTCAGAATACAAAATGTTATCTTAGCCTCCTAACAGCTGTGTGAGTTTGAGATTCCATTTCTAAGAAGCATGTAAGATTGAAATTGTCAATTATAAATGTTCTCAATTTGTAATTGTATTTACAGTGATGGAAACACACAAAATATATGTGAACAAACAAGAACTGAAAAAAACATCAGAGATTCTGGGGGTAAATTTTGAATTTATTTTTTCTTTTTGAAATTGTATAGCATCATCTTGGTGCTTTTACTGAGGATAATGCTGGAAAGAGAAGGAACCTTTGTCATATTTAATCTAACAGTCTGGGGTTTTTAGTATTTTTATTATTATAAATATAACTAATATTATTTACATTTTAGAATATTTTCCTATTTATTTTGGTGAGAAAGAAGAGAATTTGCTTCATTAGCCTTGCCCCAGAACTGAGATTGCTATGCAATTGTGTTGTAGAGTAAAAATGGTAATGACTCTTTCTGAACCTGGTTTTCAGGATCCATGTTCCTGAGAAATGGTAGATTTCCCTCCCTCTCTTTGTAAACAATATGTTCCTTACAACTTACCTGCTCTTTGTAAAAGCAGCTAAAAGAGATTGCCATTTTGTAGCATAAAATCTGACTAGATAATCATAGTGGTAGCACAGATTACTAATTTATCAGAGTAATT
>JAOXXN010000471.1:64196251-64215519 GCA_026770055.1 Myrmophylax atrothorax
GGCAGAGCTTGAGCCCGTGCCCCCTTGTCCTATTGCTGAGTGCCTGGGAGAAGAGACCAACCCCCACCTGGCTAGGACTTCCCTTCAGGTAGTCTGTCACAATCTTTGTACTTCTACTGTTTATCCATTCACGTTTCAACTCCTGGCTCTGCACTTTTCTTATGCCTGATATTGGCATATGCAGCATCCCTGGATGTCTCCATTGGACACAGTCACTGTCCCTCTGTATGCTCGGAGGGTTTAACGGAGCCCATGTCCTACCGAGGTAATTTTCACTGTCCTCATACATAATACAGTTCCTTAGGTTGAATCTTCAACAATGTGCACAAACACACATGTAGTCTTTATATTAAGTATCTATATTAATATATTAAGTGCCTATTTGTTATTAGGTTTTCTGTTGGTACCTTTTGTGAGTTGATTAAGATTTTAAAAATTCTGCCTGAAGATTCTTTTGTTTTTCATATGAAGTTCTCCATTAGTGGGAGTTTTAGATATACATCTTAGGAAATACTCAAAGCTTGGAGACTTATGTTCTGGGAGGATAATTAAAATAAAAATCTCAGTCACACAAATTATGTATTTCCTTACAAACTCTCAAAAGTGAGATGTGTTACTATATTCCTCTCATGTCTGAATTCCTTTCTGCAAGGACAAAATATAGTCTAGTTCTGATATCAGAATTTTCATTTCAATAAATTTCATTATGTTTTAACATCAAAAGTATTAAGAGTTTATTTTTCTAGGCAGTGTTTTTCTACTGTACAGTCTTTCAACTTGAATCTCAGCAAAAATTACTTCAAAAGGTCTGAGAGGTCTGACAAGACAAAAAATGAAGGGGACAGAAATGAAGAATGATAAAAACAGAATGTTTTATGGGGGAAGATCAAAAGTTACGTACATTATTGGAGGCTTCTTTTCTTGGATGGTCTGGTTTTCACACAGTAAGGATTTTCCAAAGTTTTGTCATTGGCATCATGAAGAATTTCAGGAAAATTACCTCAGCAGTGTTTCATCCCTATTACATTCAGCTTTATCTTCTGACAACTCTTTTTTTTCTGTCAGTGAGTGGAAAATTTACCAATTCTTTATTTTCTCAGTGACCTTTCATAAAACCTCAGGAAATTTCATGCAGAGTTTTGGAGATGGATGCACACTCTCAAGTTGGGAACAACAGAGGAAAAACAGTGGTTGTGTAAGAGTCACTGAAGATGAACAGAATAGGACACAGGTCCTCATGTGACTCCTGCATGGCCTTGTCCTTAGTTCTCCCACGCTGAGGATCATCTGCTGGCTGTGGCTCTTAGGAACTTACAGTTAAGGCCCACTTCTATCAAGTCAGGAATTGTCCTGTCCAACTGTGACCAAAGAAGGAGATATTGCTTATTTAGGTTTCCCTTAACTCCTTCAATCAGCCTCCTGTTCACAGCCTTTTAAGAGGAATTCCCTGCCAACATATGCTCCATAAATTCCTCGGTATGTGGAACAATCTTGTTTGAGATGGTAAATTTCGTAAAACAGCTGTTACATCTTTTCTTTAGACAGTAAATTCTTCCAGCCTGGAAATCTTGTCATTTTTTGTCCGTTTAGAGGTCTGGTGTTTGTACCTTTGGACAATATTCCCTTGACACTGTTTATTTTAAAGCTGTAATATGCAGCTAATCTTCAACTATACAGTATTTGCTATCTCAAACTACCCCTCAAAGGGTTGTTATCTCTATGCCTTAGCACTGTCTTTTTCACCAAAACCAAATTGTATGTTCTTGGAGTTTATCCCAGAGTTTGAGCTTCCCATATTATTGAATATTTAAACAGAACTAATATTCTGAGTGTAATTTTTGTTCAGGAAAATTAAATAAGTAATAGAATTTACTGAATCTACATAAGGGAAACAAAAGCAGTCTTTGTCTCTTGAAAGATGTGAAGAGCTGTGTCTATACAAACTCCTTTGCTTACTGTGCAAAGGTTAACAATCTGTTAGTGTGTAACCAAGAATCTGGGCTGAACCCATGATTTGACAAAATAAGTTGTCACAGAACATGTTAGTAAAATAAAATATTTTTTAAATCACTCATCAAATCCTTTTTCATACGCTGCTACATTGTTGTTCCCTGAGGTCACTGCCAGGTCTGAATTTCAAAGAACATGACAGAAAGAGGATTAGTCGCAGGAAATCTAACACACAATTCTTATGGCCAACTCTCTGAAGTAAAGAAGTCACTAATTTTGGTTACCCATTTTTTCTTCCCTTGTATTCACTTTAAAAGCTGCTTAAGCTTGTGGGAAGGAGATGAATTGCTTTTAAATTTCCCACTTGTCTGACACCTAAAACCTTGACAATTCTGTGCTGCTGGGTTTGGCAAGAAAGAAATGCATTACCTTTGAGTGATTGCTCTCTGCTGAAAAACTGTAACTAGTACCAATAATGAGGAAGTCCTTTACCAGAAGTCTGTGTGATTCTGTGGGTTTTGACAGGGAAAACAGATGTCCTTAATTTTCAATAAGCCACTAGGTGGCAATTGCAGACAAGTCAAGATTTGCTCAGGAGTGCATGTACACATCCATACAGGCTGGCATAGCTATGGTGACCTTGTTCAATTTCCTATTTTCTCTATTTATTGAAATGCAAGCTCTATTTTAAAAATCGGATCTTCAGACTGTCTTGAAATTGTGTTTCATATAGAAGTCACAGAAATAATTTCTTATTCCTTTTCTATTATAAATAAATGCTGCTATGGGCAACAATTAAATGTGGCAATTTTCCAAATGAGAACTCTGAAGAGGTTTGTTTTCATTATTTCTGCTGCGTAATGTCTCTTGAGTTAGTTGCCTGACTTTGGAGATGGCAGACAAACAGTGAATTCAATGTTGTGAATGCCCTCAGGATTCAGAGTCTTCTTGTTCTGCATTGCAAGAGTGCTCCTCTGGGCAGGGTGCAGGTTTCCTTGCCATTCTCCAGCAGCTTTGGCTTTAACAGCAGAGCGAGCAGAGTGTTGATGGTTAAGGAGGTAGCTCACTGTCCCTGTGCTTGCATTTATTCTCTGATTGATTAAACGAGCTGTGAGAGCACAATTTATCAATAGATGCAAGTCCCTTGTAGAGCAAGAAAAGACAACTGAAAAAAGAGTGGAAAAAAATTCAAAGAAGCAAATAAATGGGAAAACCCCCACTACATGAAAACAGAAAAAGCAATCAGAAATATAGAATATAAATGTCAAAGGAGTTATCATCCACCTATCTATTATCATTGTAATGAAGTCTGGTCTTACAGACCAAAGTCTTACTTCTGCTCCAGAAGTGTTACGAAGAGAGTCATCAAACAGACACCATGGATTTAAAAGCTTACTTTGTGTTTCATTGTGTAGAGCTGAGTTCTTATTCAAAGAGAATAGTTGTGGCCTAATTAATTTCATAAACTTTTTGGAGAAGAAGATACTAAAAGAAACTCCAAAATTTTTGGACTCAAAATGCTCCAGTTTTTGCTGGAGTGCTACATTTCATGAGATGAACAAAATTTTTGCTGCTCTGAACTTTTTTCAAATGGAAGAGAAAATCTGAGTATTTCCTCAAGTATGAGGAAATAATGGTTTTCCTGAAGCAACAGCTATTAGAGTAATTAAATCTAACAAGACCACAGTCCCAGTAAATATTCTGGCTTATAAGAAATGCAACTAGTTTTTGCTATTTGTTGGCATTGGTAGCCACAGTAAAACAATAATTAATTCCTTTATTTTGCTCTAGTGTTTGGCACTAATGCCTCACTAACAGCAGGTGGATTAGTCACCACATCAAAGTGTATGTGCATGGTGACTCCACCTGGTCTAACTCCTTCCTTAGAGCTGTTTGGTCTAACTTCTTGTTGGTTTTAGCCTTCCCTCAACACACACCCCTCCTGTATACTTTGATGAATGGATACTCTTATCTTAGCAGTAAGTTTGTCTCCATTCTTATTTTTAAGTAAGATCTTGGGACAGTGTGGGGAATTAGTCAGAATCAAATGTCCATAGAATGGTCTGCAGCCACCTCTGTGCATTCCCATTTATTTCAGTAACTGTTACACTGTTTTGTTCCCCTCCCTGCCATTTGTAGGTCTTCAGACAAACATTCCATAGACATTTAGAAATGTGGATCTGAGCAGTTAGTAGATTATCGAGCCATTTTCTAGTAAAAAAAAAATATGCATAGCTATTGATGCCTTTGGATATGTACATGGATGTCTATTCTGAGTGTCACTGGGGTTGACTGAGGTTAGTTGTTCAAAAAAATAGCAATTTATGCTACTGAAAATGTATATGGAGAGGAAGAGAGAGGTATGGATTAGCTGAATTCATATAAAAAACTGAAAGGGGAATTATAAGAAAGGAAATATGGTCTACAACCCTACCTGACACAGAGTAAGAAATAATTAAAATGCACCACCAGCCTCTGTGATTAGGTGAAGTTTAACTGTACTGACTTCAAAGGTGATATATCCAATATTTATCTGTATACTGTAGTGCTTTGAAAGAGCCAAAGTAACATACTGGTTTTTAACCTAGGAAGGGATAAAAAATCAGTGGGAAATGTAGGTGTAGAATTTTGGATACCAAAAATGGAAAGTTCAACAGAAGGTGTAACTGAACTGAGATTAAATTCATCAAACTCTGAAACTGTATATTTGATTTGATTAGTATTACTTTTCCTTGATAATTTTACTCTCTTTGAACCTTATGAATTAGAGCATCCTTTTTGCAAGGCTCGAAGCTGTGTTTGTGAGGCTTTAGCAGAGACAGGTTGAGTCCATTAGTTCTGAGTCTCCTTGCCAAAGTGAAGTCTGTCATTGCTTCTGAATGGCTCTGTGTACAGAAGCAACAGCATAGGCAAGAATCTACATTTCTTCACCTGAAACAACAGACAAAAGTAAAACAGCTGTTTTAATAGAGGCATTTTCAAAATCAAGAGAGGTAGGATACACCAGGATAGTCAGTGAGGATGGATTATAGTGGCAAAAAATGCAGTTCTGGAGGTAGGAGGAAAGAAATCAGCTGTCTGTTTTTCAGCATGTACAGTTTTAATCTAGTATTCCTAGTAAGATTTTTTTTTCTGCCATGCCTGCTTTTTTCCAGCATTATGTCTTCTGAAGAGTTTAACTAAAAAACAGTGATCCAACAACCATCTAGTTGCTGGGAAAATGTGTCAAGTAACTGAAATTGTAAAAGAAGTGATGAATTGATGGAGTGCCAGGTCCCTGTGTGGCAGTTCCACTGCCAAAGAAAGGTGTCAGCATTGGACACCCAGGAAGGAAACAGCCAGTCTGTGTTTATCATTCCCAAAGTGACTTTAGTGTAGATGAGATTCAGTGCTTTTTTTCCTCTATGTTTGGTGACTATATTACCAAATTTAATCTGTAATCATTTAATACTTGTAGTGGAAGGGAAAGCAAAGGGTTTCACTGATGACAAAAAGATGAAAAAGTAAAGGGTACAGTTTTAAGGGTGGGGGGTTTTCAGCTTTCTGTCTGTTATGACCTGAGATTCAACAAGTGGACTTTATATTTTTATATATTTTATATATATATATAAATATATATATATACATACATTTCTTTAAAATTTGCTTGGGAATGAGACTGAAGTTGCCCTATGGCTTTCCACTGCCTCATACCATTAAAGACTTAAATTCCATCTCATTCAGAAATCATGTGAAGTAGAGAGAAGGCAATAGGTTGTCACTGGGATACATAATCAATTACAGTGATGCTATAAAAAGAAAATCACAGAAGCACAAGATCATTACATTTTGTCAGGACTGCTGGAGATTGTCTAGTGCAACTCCCCCTGCTCAAGGCAGTGTCCACCAGACCAGGTTTCTCAGGACCAAGTCTGACCATGTCTAGTCAGGGTTTGAATATCTCCAAGGATGGAGGTTTCACAGCTTCTCTGAGCAGCCTGTTCCAGTGTTTGACCACTGACACGGTAGCAAAGTTTTTTCTGATGTTTAAATGGAATTCGCTGTAATTGTTTCTGATTGTTGATTGTGTCCTGTCATTGGGCATCCGAATTTGGCTCCACCTTCTTTTCACCCTCCCACCAGGCATTCTGAGTAGAGGAGAATGATCATGTGTCTTGACCTGCTGGTGATGCACTTCCTGATGCAGCCCAGGATGCTGTTGGCATTCCTATGTACAAAGGCTCGTGGCTGGTTCAACTTGTTCTTCACCACGATCCCAGGTCCTTTCCTGCAAAGTTGCTTTCCAGACTGTGAACTCTGTGGGATCCTGATAGCCCATTTCTCTAGACTGTTGAGTCTCCTCTGAATCAGAATCACTTCTCACATATCAAGCACTCCTCAGGCTTTTGGATATCCTGCCACCTTGCAAGGTTGCACTTAGTCCTGTTATCCAGGTCCCAGGTGGAGGTGTTGGGCATTATTTGCCGCTGGGATGCTCCAGTAGTGACTGGCCTCCAGCAACTCTTTGTGCTGCTCCCCAGAGCCCTTTGAACCCAGCAGCTCAGCCAGGTTTCAGTCCACCTCCCCGTCCACTTATCTAACTTGCACTCCATCAGCTTCTCCGGGGCTTTTATGAGCGATTGTTTTGAAAGCCTTGCTGGAGTCAAGGTAAACACCACCTGCTGCTCTCGCTGCATCCACAGAGCTTGTCACTGGTTAAGCACGAGTTCCCCTTTCTAAGTTTGTGCTGACTACCCCAGGTCATCTACTTGATGTCAGTGTTTGCAGATGTTTTCTAGGATTATTTACTCCATCATCTTCGTGGGAACTGAGGAGAGGTGGATGGCCTGTAGCTTTCTGCATCTTCCTTCTTGCCTTCATGGAAGAAAGGAATGACAGCTGCTTTCTTCCAGTATTCAGAAATCTCCTCTGACCATCACAGCCTGTCTAACATAAGTGAAACTGGGACCTTGGCTTCATCTGTCTGTCAATCAATTGGAACCTCTGGAAATTAATTTTGGATTATGGTGTTGTTTTTTTTAGATTTTAAACTATTTTTTTTAAAAATAATGCTAGAGTCTTGTTAAACATCTACTAGAATAGCCTAATGTTTTTTTCCCCCTCACTCAGAAACAATGAAGAGAAGTATTAATAGTTAACTTTCACAGCCAGCTTTTCCATCACACTGTTTCAAGCATATTCCTTCTTGTATGTGGGGGCATGATTTTTCAGAGAGAGCAATTTTGTTTCTCTGTAACTTCTAGCAAGATGTGGATGCCCTTTTCTAACAATAAGGGATAACCATCACATCTTAAATTGGATCTATTTGAAATAGATGCATAAAAGCAAAAAACCAGGCTGTATTATGTAGTCCAAGGTGGTAATAATCATTTACCAAAGCCACATTAATTTCCCACTTCTGATACAATGAGACAGTCACCTGACTGAAGCAGAGGAAAGCTTCCTTTTAGGAAGACTCTTGTGAGACTGTCACCTTATTTCTTTATTCTTTTAAATATCCAGAGTAAATTTATCTCATCAAATTTGATGATCTAAATCTTAGAATACATCACCCTTAGGGGAATCTTAGGACAGCTTGTAAGTATGTGTCTTATACAGATAGATGGAACTACCCACTGGAGATTTGTGTCCTTGTGTGATGCCTGTAGAGGGATTCCAGACAGCTAGTTTAGACCAATGACTTGCCTCAAGACATATAAAATTAGATGAGAGGAATGTGTTAAACTATTCCAACAGCTTAAAGTTGAACATTACAACTTTCATGTTTCTTGAGTTACTTCTTTTCTGAAGATTTATTCAAATTACGAGTTGTTAACTAATTAACAAGTGAAAGGACATTTTGCACTTGCAATTATTTATTAGTGTTTTCCAGAATTATTAGTAACACTTTTAAAATTGCATTGAAAACAGACTTTGTGCATATGCTCTCAATGAAAACAAGATAGCAAATATAGTAATTTATTTTTACATTGTAGATAGATTTTGAAATACTTTTTTTTTCACTTTGTTTTTGTTTAGGATTTTGAAGCTAATGAGATAAGGAGCAATAATCAGGGAGAATAACTATAAACAACTCTAACCTGTGCTGGAAGTTATCTGACTAAGTACATGTCACAATACCATTGTAGAGCCCAATGAAAAATCCGTGCAATTATCTGTACTGTTAGAATGATTCTTTAAGTCAGAATTAAAATGTTGTGGGTTGTTCTTTTTTTTATGTGTAAAGTTAGGCTCCCACATTCATGTCCAGGTATAAAATAAAGGACTTCGTTTTCTGAACTTTTGAGGATCTACCATGGCCACTTAAACTGCATATTATTCATTTGAACAAGCACTGATTCTCCCCAACTTATTGATGGAAGTTGATAATTGCCAATAGGAATGTTAGTTTTGTGCTCAGATTAAATAACCACTTATTTCGAAACATGATTTCAAGATATGGCAATAAGCATTGCTGCAACTGTATCTTTAGAAGTTTCTAGAAGCTAAAGAGTAAAATACTTGAGTTGGCAAGTGTTTCTTCTGGGTCAAACTTTGTATTGATGGATTGAGAGCAGCATTATTCCTGGTTTTTACCCATGCTGTGAAAACATTCTGTATATTATGTAGTAGTTTCCTATCTCCCTCTTTGTATCTTGCTGTGGCAGGTGTTCAACTTTAATACATTTAATTGTAGATATTTAAGGATGATACTAAGACTAGAAATGATATTGTTCTGGTTTGGGGATTTTGTTCTTTTATTTCTGGTTTAAATTTTTATAGCTTTGCTGTCTGATTACATCCCTCTTAAGTTTAAAATAACATTTTGGAGTTCAAAATTGCATAGAAAATGATCATTCTGATTTGGAAATTTTATAGCACTATTCCCACCCCCTGAATTCCCAGTATTACATAACATTAGTGTGTTCATCTAATTCTTGAACCACTTGCAAATTAATTCCATGGACTCACAAAATCAGAGCTTGCTACACTTCAGCTCTTGTTGTGTGTAATCTTTCTAGATGAAGAGGCACAATGACATGAAATAGCAGGGAGCTGTCCTGTGTCTCTTTCATGCTTTACTGCAGGCATATGACCCCAAATCTTGAAAGAAAAATCTTCTGCTATTCCTACTCCTGCATATTGGTTGATAAAATTAGCTCTCACTGTTAATCTGGACTGATGTGCTGTAATCAATAAAGGTTCCTTGTTTATTTTGTCATGCATTTCAAAAAAGTGGGAATAGATATTGGAAAAATTTCTAGAGGCTGAAGAATACTCTGTTCCCTTAGCCTTAAGGCAGGATTCACATGTGTTCTTTTCTTGAAAGTAATGCACTGTATTTAAAAAATACAGGTTATCATAAGAAGAAAATTATTTTTATTGGGTTACTGATTATCTTCCATGGTGCATCCAGATATTAGAATTTGGAAAGGCCATCAGTGAGAAATTGTCTTAGGAGCTTCCAGTTTTCAAGGAAGAATGAATATTCAAAAGCAATTGTAGATGCAGAATGTGAAGATTCCTTTGAAAGACAAAGTGGTTAATCTTATTTAACATATGGGAAAAGCTTGTTGGCATAAGTATCACTAATGCTCTTAAACTGGTTATAAACTGTTCATAAACATGCTTTCATAAACTTTCACTTACTAAGCATTTTTATTTTTCCTATTTGTAGAACATTCAAGGTATCTCTAAACATCCAGTTAGAATTATAAAGAAACAGTACATAAAAGGTAAGCTGTGTTTTTATTAACATGAAAAGACAGTGTTATCAATTATTTTACTGAGTTCAGTTGTATCTCAAAGCAGACCAGTAGCTCCAGCATTAAAGAACAGAAGTGATGATTGATGCTTAGTTATACATTATCATTTAAACTGATTACTGTTGTTGGTTGTTCCTGAAAAAAAAAAATGGTTCTTTCAGCACTGATCTAAATAGTTACAAACTTTATTTTGTTTCTTTCCCTCAGCTACCTCACTGTTTATTTTTCCAGATTAAACTATGCATCTTAAATCCCCGAAATATCCTAGAGGTGATTTGTGTGCATTCAACTCATGAGTCTCTGCCTGAGGAGATGTTAAACCTCAGTCATTTTAATCATACAACTAAACACCAATAGTTAGTCAGATGTGTTGTTTTTGTTAACAGAAGTGGATTTAAGGCAGATGATTCAGAGAGAATCAAAGTAAAGTCTAGAAAAGCATGAGCCAGGTGATAAAGAGAGAAAGCCACAGCAACATATTCAAGTGTGAGAGAGGTATTTTGGAACACACACTCTCTTCCTGGAGCACCTGCAGCCACAGCTGGGCAGTGCTGCTCCTTGTGGTGATGTTTCTCAGCTAAGGGCAGGCTCTGCCTTTTCACAGCTTTTCACTCCCTGCTTTGGAAATAATACAGATCATAAAACAGGAGGCTAGGGAAGACAGTGTAAAATTTTGACAGTAGTTTTATTTTATCCACATGATTCATTTTTATGAGCATTTTTTAAAAGTTGTTATAAAAAGCTCTGTGAGCAGGGGCTGTGTAAACCTGAGGTGCCAGGAATAACTGTGGCACATGAAACTTCCTGGAAATGTTATTAATGGACCTATGTAATAAGTGCTTCTCAAAAATGTATTTGTAAGGTTTGACTGGATCAAGACACACTTATTTTTTCCACTTTCATGCTGACCAAATTGATTATGTTACTTTTCACACCACCATCCGTCTCTACAGCAAGTCAAGTGGAATTTCTGGGATGCACTGAGTTTCTAGTACCTTGTCAATGTACATTAATGCTTGATGATATTATTGGGTATTTCTGTCAGTCTGGATGCCTTTGACAGCTGTATGTTCTCAATATTATATTCCCCTGCCACATGTAACTCAGGATTTGGTTATTAACACATTGCTGCAGCATGTTCAAAGATGAGAAAGTACATTTTTTTAGTTCATTTTTTAGACCCTTCTTTATGAATGCTTCCTTTATTAAGTGATCTGTGAATAATGTTAGTTATTGTAGGTATTTGGTAGCCCTTGTTTTGGGAAGGGTGTGGATTTGAGAAAGGAAGTAAGCAGTACTGCAAGGGTGAGTATGGTGGAGATAAAGTTGCACATGACTGATACAGTGAAATAATTGTGATCCTGGCAGTTTGTGCCCTACTACCTTGCTTACATTGCCATCTCTGTGATGTTAGTTGTGTGTTTAGTGTGTCATTTGCAACCTCCTATGGTTTGCAACACAGTATTTTTGGACTGGTGTTTGGGACTTAAATATCTACCTCCTCTCTAGGAAAAGAAGAGGATGTAGTAACTATTTCCCCAAGAACATTGTTTGTTTCAAAAAAAGGATGTACATTTTTAGCAGCAGGTAAGATAGTGTGTGTTACTGTTCTCATACATATTAATATTTACAGTTCTGTCATCTCTTTTTCCCCTCTCCTTTGGATGACATATTTTACAAGGTTGTCAAATCCCTTAGCATCAATTAATATTGTTATATGATGTGTACTCCTTAGTATGCTTGAGAAGTGGATGATATTTAAGCCTTGTCAGTAGAAACAAAGAGCTAATAAGATTAATTGGCACATGAAGGTAATGAAGGAATCAGACACGTTGTGATCAATAGCTGGAATGCAACTTCTTCAGGATGAGCTTCTTACAGGCATTTGTCTTTTTTGAGCATGAGTAAATGGTTGAACACTTCAGGCTTACATTTTAATTTGTGATAGTTTGTTAAAATGCAGATATGTTTTTATTTCAGAGCAATAGATTCTTTTTAACACTGTTTTCTAGATTTTTCCCATATTGAGTTAAGGATCCTTGCTGACTTATCATCTGAACCAGAACTTCTGAAACTGTTCCAAGAACCTGAAATCACTGATATATTTTCCACACTGGCTTCTCAGTGGTAAGAGTAAATGTTGCATATTTTAATAGTAATTAGACAAAATAGTAAGAATAACCTAAACTATTGTATCACTGTGTAATGACAACAAAAGACAGTATTTTGCTACAGTTTCTATTGTTACTACTGCTTTACACCATGAATTTCTTTCTGTCTTTCTGAGCTTTTTCTTCTCTGCTGTGGTCATGACCATATATCAAAATCCTGCAATCCAGCTGGCCAGTATGAGCCCTGTGGCTACAGCTGATGCAATAATATACTGTGAGCAGCATTTGCTGATAACTTTCTCCTTCTATTATTGTTCACCAATTCTTTTTAACAATCCAGAGCAGCAGTTAGATAGGTTATTCCTCTGAAAAACTGCAGAACCAACTTTTCTCACTGAAAGTACAAGCATTTTTGAAATCTGCTTTGTTGTCTGGTAAAAATAGCGGAATCAAATTACATATGCTCACAAAATGGAGACTAGAGCTTATGGTACTGCTTTGGAACTGATAGGGTTTAGTGCTTCAGTATTCTGATGGATGACTAGAAAAAGGTGGTACTCCAGTAATTTAAAATAAATATTTCCTATCTCCATATCCAGATTATTTACTGATTTCTTCAGCATTCAGATTGAAAGATAAACTATCAAAAAAAGATGCAACATTAGTTACTTAGCTATTGAAGGTGTTTCTCGTTGTTCCTTTGATGGTGATGCCTAAAAATCTTCTTTAAGACTGTATTCAAAAGTGCCTGAGCATTCACTAAGCGACAGGGTAAATGTCATGAAGCTTGAAGTTTGAACAGGTCAGAAAAAGATTGAATAAAATGCTGTAACATAGAACTGTTTGAACAGTAAAGTCATGTAACTGTCATGCAATGTTCTTATTTTCTCTTTGTTCCACTCTATCTTTTATCTTTTGTCTCCATTTTTGTTGGAAGATTGTTGGCTGAAAATGAAAGCAAAAATAGATATGATTGATCGAGCTCAATTGTTATACTACAGTTTCTAAGTATTTGCAGACATAACCTTCCCAACCACAGTATTTCCTACCTACTACAGTAGTTCAAAGAATATTAGAATCCTAGAATGGTTTGGGTTGGAAGGGACCTTAAAGACCATCTTGTTCCAACGCACTGCTGTGGGCAGGGACATCCTCCACTAGACCAGGCTGCCAAAACCCCATCCAACCTGGCCTTGAACACTGCCAGGGATTGGGCATATGTTTTAATATGCTCTGAATTTGTACAAAGAAACAAAATGGAGCTCAAATTATAATTATCCTGCTACCAACAACTGAATCGGTGCTTGAGGCATGTGCATGCTGGGAGAACACGACTCAAGACCACAAACATTCCAACAAATATAACTATGGAAAGATCACCTTTATTTTGGAATTGCTTAGAAGCTTCTATTGGTACTAAATTAATTCTTAGCTCTAACATGATATCACTAGAACCTCGTGATGGAGTTAAATCCTTATTTTAGTTTGGTGGTCTATTGGAAATATATGCATGAAGATGAGTCAAATTTTGTCTCAGCTCTGGGCACGGCTCCAGAAGTACCATTCTATTCAGCAATCCCACAGCTCCTGGCAGCCGTCAATCTCTTAGAGTTGCTACATGGTAACTTTAAATTTAATGAAATATTACAGGCAAATATTTTTATCAGACAGAATTGTCATGGTGTGTCTACAAAATCATTACATAATGGCTCTGCTGATTCCTCTCTTAAGCTTCAGGAAAGCTAATGCTTGGAAGAAACTCTTCATTGAATCTATTATATGACTGTTATTAATCTCAGAAACATGAAGGGTGTGTTTAATCTCTTCTAACCTTGGACATTTGTCATGTACTTGGAGAGATTCATTTGACCAGTTGTTGATGTCCCCTGTGTAATAAGATCAATTGCACCTTGAAAGTAATTTCTCACCATTTAGAACAAAGTAGGTCTGGGGTGGCCAGCTCGAATGCAGACATCTGTATTTGTTCTGACAAATTGAATTCCTCCTATTGGATCAATTCCTCATGAATTCACCTTGGAGTTTTGAATTTTGTCCTTAATTTCTTTAGCACCAAAGAGAAGAAATAAAATTCCAGACTTCATAGACACTTTCCCATTCCAGATACTTATTTATCTGTCATAGTCCACTATTGATAAATAAAATCTTTAGGGCCAGCAGTTAGTTAATTGATTTTATTGTAGTTGATTCCACTTCCCTGGTATTAGAGTGAGTTATAAGGAAATCAAAATAAACAACAAACCTTTTATCTCTTCTTGGTAACCTGGTTTTCTCTGAGTCTTAATCCTTTAAAATTTGTGCAAGTGATATACCAAATGGCATAGCAAATGTTTTGTTCTGTTTGAAGGAATCGAATGTTGTTGTTATTTTTTTATCATTTTCTAACATATTTGAACAATTAGAAAACCTGGACAAAATAAGGTTTTTTGTCTAAGAGATCTATAAAGAATGGATTAATTCCCTCTTAGAAGAGATAGCATGTCAGCTTCTGAATCCATGTCAGTTGGTATCTTTTAGCAGGTTTTCTGTATCTAAAAATCCTTAGACTAATGAATATTAAATCATAAATAGCGAGAATATATTATTGGACAGAAATCTGAGCCACACTCCATAATCCAGCCAAGTTTTGTACCAGTTTATTCACTTATCTTCCTAAGCTTCATGCCTTCTCCACTGAAATGTAATTCCATTCCTTAGCTGCCCTTCAGGCTAAAACCTTCAGTCTGAAATCCAACCTTTTGAAAAACCTTTACAGACTTTTATAGCATTTGGCAACAACTACACATGGTGGGCAGTTTCTGCAAAGAGGTGACCTCTACCAGTTTCTGATTGAATGAAGGTCTCTTATGTATAAAATCTTTCCTTTCATATTTTGGATAGGCCTGCTGTACTGTATCTCAGCCTATCTCTGGGACCTTAGAGATGCATCTCTCTTGGAAACTTGTTGGATCCATGTTTCTATTAAACATCATTCATATGGAATCTTTACACTGGTCTACAGTGCAGGGTAGAGGTGCATCAGTGCGTGACAGCCCAGAGTATGTCTACTTTTAGAGTAAAAGGCTGAGTGGAGGTACTAAATTTCATGCTAAAATTCAGTGCAACACCACACTCAACCTATTAATCCAGCTGAGAGGCAACCTCTGAGCAAGGCTGGGCTGAGATCTTTTACTTCTGTGGAGAGCTCACAGAGACAACTCATTTCAGGAGTGACACAAGCTCCACTGCTTGGGCTCCCCTGCATTGTGCTCGTCTGTTTGCTGTAGATGGCTTTGTAAATACTGTGCGTTCTCTTTGGCAGAACTGTCTTGAAATTGCTGTTCATATAAAACTCAGAATCTGCAGTTAACTACCACAGAAACACAGAATGGTGTGGGTTGGATGAGGCCTCTAAAGATCCTAGTGGAGCCTCCTGGCCACGGACATCTTTCACTAAACCAGGTTGCTCATCTCTGCCTTATACAGCCAATATATTGTCTGGTCATCTAACATAGTTACCCCAGCTAAAACTAAGATGATAGAAATAGATTGTAATGTTTACTTGTATATGCTTAGTACTACTCTTGCTGTTTTCCTGTCTCTGTGGTGATGATCGTCAGGTATTACCAAAATTATCTTACAGTGATTACTGTGGTATGGCCAATGAAGAGAAAGTCTTAAAAGACAGGTCAGCACCTGCTATTACAAGAACACTGAGAGTGCTTTATGTTAATGACATACTTGCTACTGAACACAAGGCAGAGTTTCAAGGCTTGCCTAAACTTTTGAAAATTCATAATATAATGGATTCCAGCAACTTGCAAGATCACCTTGTGTTATATTGCTTTGATGCCCTGTGACAGTTTATAGCCCTTTTAAATACAAATCATCATCCAATGCTGCAGTTGATGAGAGCTGTCCTGGCAGCTGTCTGACCAGCCAAGAGACCTCACTGCACTAGACATCCAAATGACAACAGAGCTCAGCATGAAATCACTCTCGCTTCCTTATTGTAGCTTTTACACAATACATGAAAAATAAGTAATTGTATTTAAAAGGCTGATGATGGGTATATCTTAAAATCACTTTGCAAGATAGATGCTGAAAAATGTTTGCAGTCTTATAGGTTGTAGTCTGCAATTTCTTTCTTAATTAGGGGTACAGATATTATCAATCTATTTCAAACTGTTCTTTCGTCACCCTTCTCAGTAGGTTGTTGTTCCTCCATCATAGTAGATGCTCATATTGATCATATTGGGTCAAAATTCAGGAAAAGTATCTTGATTTAGCTAAGCACTTAAGCACACCATAAATATGTGATTTCATCCTATTTGGCTGAGGTTTACTTTCCTGCCTGAGTGCTTTTCTATGACTCAAGTATTAAGGTATACTTAAAATATTTGGGTGAGTCCTTTCCTCTGTTTCTTTAGGATCTGTCTCAGAGAACTGGAGGTCCCCAGTAGTGACATCCAGCAGTGCATAGTGATACACTCCATCAAGGGTCCTGAGGGCAGCCTGGCCATACAAATACAATTATATTTATGGTTCTGAACTGGCTTAGTCATTTTAATCTTGGAGATGTTGTCACTGTGTTTCAATGTCTGCTACAGACATCTCTGATATCTGCAAATTATATTTATATCCTATATTTTACGTTCTTGAACCTGAAATAGGACACAAAACCCGATGTTGGGTTGCAAAGCTCTGTGTGCAGTGCCAAAGTGTGCATCTCAAAGGGTGAAAAAGGCTCTCTATTGACCACAGAGCCATCTAAGAGAAGCTAATGGGAAATGTTAATCACAGAAGTTGCATTTGAAACTGCTCTTTGAAAGGTGGAACAGAAGGACAAGGAGACCAGTGGTCCAAACTCCATACCTGCTAAATAAGTAGAGTTCTCTGAAAAAAAAGCAAGTAGGACTCACTCTTTTCAAGTGGGTGTGGCCCAGCTTTTGTTTTATAAGAACTGACTGCTTGAAAATCTGGGCTCAGCTTGCTAAATCTTATTCAACTTGCTTCTTGCAGGAAAATACCAAGCAAGGCTACACTTTGTATGTTGCAGCTGAGAATCTGTTCAGCAAATACTGTATAGTTGAAATAACTGGATTTGTTTAGTTGAGAAAAGATAGGATTTAGGAAAAACAGGATAAAAATCTTTAAATTTATAAAAGGTTCCTGCAGAGAGTGAGCTAAGCATGGTGAATGGACTCACAGTGTTGTTAGAGATGTTTCTGTTAAGTCTTTTGAATACTAAAGACAGATAAATATGGAGATGGCTTATCTATAAAGGCTGTGGAATTTCCATAACTGGAAAGAGTGAGACAATTAAACAGATATTTCAAAGGATAGCTGAGGCAATTTCTCAGTCTCTCTCACAATCATCTTTTTATGAAACTGTGATTTTATTACAGATTGCTTACAACATTCAGTTGAAAAAGGAATTTCTTTATTTCAGTCTCATTTGGGAGATTATTAGTTTTACTTAATGATTGTTTAATTCTGTTTGTTATTAGTAGCTATAGGGACAAAAAATCAAACATTTATGACTCTCACCTGAGTACTCTAAATAAAATAGTGAGTACTTTCATATTTGTTTTCCTTCTGAACTCAATTTTTTGGGAGCTGTTTTCGAGTGGCTTTAGATTGATTGTTTTTGTTCTGGGTTTTTTGTTTTGTTTTGTTTGGGATTTTTTGCACAATAGTCCCATTTCTGTGTAATCTTGGAGGATGCCAACTTACCTTGTGGCCCTGTAATTAGTGTGCCTTAATTCGGTGTGACTGTGAGGCAGAGTTGTGGATGTGAATCCCATTAGGTGAAGAGACAACTGAGTTGCTGTCCCTCAGCAGCCAGGCACCAATTCCAGAGCGGTACCTCCTTCCCCTGACACTAAGGAAAAGTCAACAAATTCAAACCTGACAGCCAGAAACTCTCAATGTGAATAATGATGTGATCAGGTTACATTTCCCAGACTGAGTCCTACAGGCATAACAGAGGAGATCAGGTGGGCTCAAAGTGAGTCTGTGATAAGTATGTGCACAATGTAGAATTTTGGGAGCCTATTGAACTGTCTGGAGAAAAATGTTCTTGAGGTACCCAGAGAATTCAAGGACATCCAGGATTATGGGGCCACTTAACTGAGTGAAAGGGGATGGTTTGTAGTTTTGGATAGAGGCATCCACATTAATTTCTTGACATTGGTCTGGGTGTCACAGTTCCTTATGGAATTGCCAGTACAGGTTTGTAAGAGATGGACGTCCACTGAGACTGTCATAGAGAACTGGCCAAAAAAGAAATGTAGTGTTACTGCTCTAAGGTGAGCATCATGCCAGTGGCCAAGGCACTAAAACTAAACGGGCAGATGGAGCTTCAAGAGTCTGCTTTATGGTTTAGTCTGTAGAAAATTATTGCTGAGTTATGCTTTTAATTCCTAACACACCAACGCGGTATTACAGGTATGTTTGCCATCTCTGATCTTAGGTTGTCTTTAGATGTGTTTGTCATAAATGGCCTAGCAGATTTATGAAACCATTTTGGCCTTTCTAAATTATAATTGTGAATGAAAATGTTAAAACATGTAGACTCTGTATCCTCATAAACCAAGAGGTTCAAAGACCCTGTAAGCAGATTTGTTACAAATGGATTGAAGGGAAAGTCCAGAACTTCTAAATCCAGAAATTTAGTTATGGAAATACTCAGGTGATTTATAGTCTGTAGGAACAGTATTAACATACAAAACAAAGAACATCCCCTTGACCACATTATTTCTCTGAGTTTTAATAGTGTTTCCAGATTGTCTTGATTTAATGTTATCTTTCCATGGTAAATATACCTTTTCTTTAGGTGATATTTCCTATTCCAAAAGGGAAGAAATTAAGAAAGATACTTAGTGAATGGCTTACAGTATGATCTACTTGCAAGCAGCAAGTATTACCACTATGAACTGTGTATTTTCATTTCTGTGAGGGAAGGAAGATAATTGTCCCTGGTCACAAACCTATCCATGTGGCGATACATTACCTGGGTATTTTATGTCATATATTCTGTGTTACAGGTTGCCTGTTGGGCCAGTGTAGATCCATTGTATTAATATCCAAGTTGGTCTGTGCCTCAGAAAAATGCCTTTATAGATAAAATTGTTGGACAGTTGTGGATTGGGGCTTAACTTCTCTACTGTTTTTCCTTTTGAAAATTACAGAATATGAATCAAAGAACACACAAAAACTTTGCCCATATGCAATGACTTTTTCTTATATTCTGCAGAGAATATAAAAAGAATATAAAGAATAATAGAGTAGAGAAATTTAAATAATCTCTATTAAAAATACCTATGTAGTACAATGTAGTAGAGGAATATCTCTGATACAGTTCAATATACAGTTGTATTTGTGTATTAAAAGGTAAATTTACCTGAACAATCTGATAAGTGCTGCCATTCCAGTATGAAAACAGGCAGTCTCTTTAAAGTAT
>JAOXXN010000471.1:64215619-64235466 GCA_026770055.1 Myrmophylax atrothorax
TAATCACTCTCAAAGTACTACATGTTCATCCATAACTGCTGTTGGTGCATTAAAGTAACAAGGTAATTAGTGGATATTCTTTAAGTGTGATATTTGCTCTGATTACACCAATGAAAGGATGACTTGTGACAGTTGTGTACAATGCTTACACTCATGGCAGCGTTGGAAAGGAGCCTGGAGAACTTGATAGTGGTCTAGATACTCCTGTTTCATGTTGAGATCTGAGTTTTGTAAAACCCAAACCACAAAATACTCCCTTCTCTCTCATCTGTCATCTGTTTTCTCATATTCTTGCTATTAGTTCTTTCTTTTGTGTGATGATGGAGAACAGCATGAATACATGTGCTTCTTCCAGGTATTGAATTTACCTTCTACTAAGTACTGGACATAATGATCATTCACCTGAGGCTGTGTGGCTTTCAGAGAGTTAAGAAAAAATGGCTGCAGATAAGAGGACATGTCGTGCTATTTCTTTGTAGCAATTGCATTTTATATCTAAAATAAGTAAATGTGTAACTATTGTGGAATTCCAAGGGATTTAAAAATTCTTTACCACTAAGGATTTTGAAAAACATTTCTTTCCATTTTTGTAGTATGCAATTGGTAAGCTGATGCTTTAAGATGTGGAAGGGTCTTTAGCTTACACTTTCCTTGCCAGAATCAAAGGAACCTGAATACTTAATTTCCAGTAATCCTGGGAACTGCAGACTGTTTATAAAATATTCTGAATAAAAGTCCATCTTTCCTCAGTTGCTGCTTGTGTGGGATCATGGTAGTATCGGTTGTGAACTGTTTTGTTAAGAGATTGACATGTTAATTTTTAAAATTATTTGAGTAAAATCCTAGAGAGAAACAAAGGACAGAATTACTTGGAATTACCATATTGAAAGGAGAAAAGGGTTTGTGGTTTTGTGGTTGGTTGGGTTTTTTTAAGGTAAGTTCGATGAGATTTGAATAAAAAGACGACAGTGCAGAAAGGGTTGTTTTGTTCTTTGCAGACTTTCTTCCTCCAGGAAGTGTGAAATTTTAATTCTTTACCACCTGCCAAGCAGGGGACTCAAGGAACTGATTATATCTAATAATGGCAAGGTGAGCCAAACTTGCACACTTGCAGTTGGTCCTGTATGAACTATGTCAAAATAGGGACTCTTGTTTTTCCAGCCACTTGGTAATTCAGGACACTTCCTGATAATAGCTCTATCTCTTGATACCCTGCTGAGTTCTGAAGAACACAGGAAATTAGCAGGAATATTTTGGATATTCCTGAAATTAATCAAAATAATGCCTCAAGGGCTAAATTATACAAAAAGATACTGTGGCTGTTTGAAAAAGATAAGGTCAAATACAAGTTTGCACAAATACTTGGTTGTAGGCTGACTAAATATATATACACCTGCCCATACCTGTTTTATACAACTTTGTTTCAAATACATTCTTTGAATCAAATAGATTAAAGATTCATCCTTAGCAAAATAATCTATTAGGTTACTTCCCATAAATATATGGTATAGCAGGCTTGGAATTCATTAAGCTGCCTCCTCAAATAGCAAGAGCAAAGGCCAGTTAATCAGGGAAGAGATAAACAGACTTCTGAGAAGTGACAAACACATCTATAGCTAAATGGTTTTTAAACAGATATGAATATTTGTCCTTCTATATTAATTTTATGAAAATATTATCAATAAGCTCTTGAAAGAGTCATTATTAATCAAGAGATGTCACCTGGATGGTTGCTAGTTGATTATGGAATAATTAAATAATCATGCTTATCCAGGTGGATTTCTACTGAGCAGACAAAAAGAGCCTTAGCTCTCCTCCCAGCTCTTTAACAGACATACAGGTACAAGATATAGCCATGGGTTACACAGCTCCCTCACCTCCAGGTAGAGATCTCTTAATTTTATTCCTTGCCTAAATAGTGAGCTATACCAGTTTAGGAGTCTTAGAGCTCCATCTCTGTTTAAACATTTTTTTTAGGTAGTCCAGGCTATTTCATATACTTCTAATCAGATGTTACAGCATGTGGTCTCTTAGGTTTGTTTCTCCGCTTTTTAGGAGCTTAATGTCAAGTCTAAAATGAATTTGAGTTAATTAATTCACCTCATCCATTGCAAAATGGCAGTATCTTTCTTTTCTGGAGTTGCAATGAAGAGGAGACATTCCAAGTCATTGAGCACTTGTAAGATGGTGAAACAGTTTTGCAGTGTTAAAAGAAATTAGCTTGCTCTTCACTGCGGAGTATTGAGAGATACTTCTAGAATCCTGCCTTTGAAGGCAGGGACGTTTCCCTGGCTATTGCACTGCAGCCCCCTGAAATAAGTGTAACGGAGTAGCTCTGCTCAGGTCTCTGTTTAGAAATGTATGAGCGTGTTGTGATCTGAAGTTTGGCTGTGTAACTCAGCCAGTATTGATTCACTGTAAATCTGGAGGTCCTGAACTCAGAGCTGCCTTCTTGGAGTTTTACTAAGGTTAATAAAACAGTTCTTTCATTATCATTGGATTAGCTGATTTTGTAATCTTGTTACAGTTTTTAGTTAGTTTCAAGGCCTCTGCTTATTTTTCTTTTGTGAGATAGATTCTGCAGAAGCAGTTTCTGCAGTAAGTATCATTTCTATTCTGATCAATATCTAAAACATCTCTCATTTTGTATTTTGCATCTTTCTTTATTCAGAGTGTTACTGATAAAAAGTGCAGAATCAATTTCTTCTCTCCATGCAGTTCAGAGAGAGACCCGATTTCCGTTTACATGGGGAGGCAAATCCAATGACATTGGGGGGCAGGCATGGTTGTCCATCCCTGGAAGTGTTCAAGGCCAGGTTGGATGGGGCTCTGAGCAACCTGGTCTAGTGGAAGGTGTCCCTGTCTGTGGCAGGGGGGCTGGAACAAGGTCCCATCCAACCCAAACCATTCTGTGATTCTGTGAAAATAATTACTGTAAATGCTGAAATTCGGTAAAAAGGGAAGATGCTGGGTTTGCCTTCTCAGAATCAGTTCTAAATCATTTTAAGCTCCAAGTTCAACACCTCATGGGTGTTGGTGTGGAATATTTTAACAGTGTTACTTTCGCAGCAAAGCAATTTCTGTTTTGAAAGCTCATGTGCTATGGTTGGTACTAATGAAATTTAACACTTGTCTTACTTTGCGCTCTCTGACTGTATGTATGGCAGCTTATGGAAATTTCACCCTGTAGTTTGCAGTCCCTTAGAGATGTGCAGCTGTGACATTGGTTTAGACCGTCAGATAATAAGGCAGAGGGAATAAAGTCTTCAGGAAGCATAATGGCTTTTGTTTTTAGAAGAGCTAAACCATAGCTTTAAATAAACCAGGTAGTTAACTAGCAGTTTAACCAGACAGCCTAATTTTATGTCACATTGGTAGCTTATTATTATTGTCCATTAAATGCTTTCTTAGCCTTCTAGAATAAATGAAAAATAAAGTTTTAGAATTGCCACCACCACAACTAATAGGGAAGGTATTGAGCAAGCAAGCTCTGAGAAGGCTGGACAGTCCCCAGTTGTTTCATGGTGCCTGAATGTTTGGCTTTGCTGATTTCATAGAGAGGCTTTTTTGTGTATGAAACTCTATCTCCAAATAGTCTTCTCCTTCTAGAGTGACTTTGATAAAATGCTTCATTTTATGAGTGCACTCCAGAGCTCAATAAAATGTTTCCTTTTATTTCATTTAACTGAACTTCAACTGTAGTGTTAAGCTAGATCTTGATGAAATGAAAAATGTCAAGGCAATTCATTCTTCACTGTTACTTTTGCCTTTAATTCAATGTTCATCATAGGCATAATACAAACTTAAGCTGCAAGAGGTGTTTTTAGTGAAGACTGAAAGAGATGGGATATGAAGTATCTCAGCCCTCTCTGCAGAACCCATTTGTTCAAGATCCATATATACATCATGTCTGATTTCTTCCTTTTTTGACTGCACTTCCAAGATGTGTCAAAGTTTCTTTCTTATTTTTTTCTGAACTGTGTGGATGCATTTTGATGGAGTGTAACATCTCTCTTCTTCCCCTGCTTCTTTTTCCTGAGCAAACAATATTATAGCTCCATATTTTGTATCATGTAATATCTGAGATGACATGACATGGTCTCTTGATTATATATATTAAGAACTCTGTTCTTTCTGTTTCCCTTTTCTGGTGTTTGTCTAAAGACTGCTCTGAAGGACTATCTGTTTCTTTATGAGACTTCAAACAGGTCCAAGATGTGTAATTATTTCATACCCTGCTGTAGCTGCCTGTATCATCTCCCAAAATGGCTTCTGTTCCTTAACCATTTGAAACCTCTTGAAGAACAGCTTGAAAAGTGTGTGTCATAAGCAAAGGAAGAACTCTGACCATTAATTTGCATTCAATCCCTGATGCTGTTGTTGTATACAAATGGCCTCTGACAAATTTTATGCCATCTCCATTTGCATAGGCCCCTTAATCTACTTACATTTATTTGATCTTTCAGTGATGGATCACTGTTGATGCTCACACCTGAAGATGGGAACTAGTTACCCTAACTTCTCTTCTGTACTTGTAGACCCAAAGACCCTAAAATAAAACTACCCTCTAGTTAATAATTCCTTTAGCAATCACTTGACTTATAAATAAATATCACTTGTCCATGTAATTCACTGTGTACGAGGGACTATGGATGTGAGAAGAAAGCCCTTTTTGTTGTTGTTGTTGTTGTTGTTCCTGCAAGAGTGAAGGAGAAAAGAGGTGAAGGTTGCAGGGTCACATGTGCTCTTTCAAGCACCCTTATTGATGTCAGGGACTTTTTGATCCAACTGACAGATGTCCAGAATTGTGCATGTTTAAAGAAAAATCTGTAAGTGACCTTTTTTGTCAAGAGCACTGAAAGTAAGTGCCATCTAATTTGTCTCTTTAATACCAGAGATCTGTGACAGCAACATGCACGTAAATACCTTAATAAAGACAACGGATCACTTTACTCCCAAATGAATCTTTCCATGAATTGTTACTGATGATTTATGACATGACCTTGTTGCAATGTCTTTCACCGGTTACCTGCTACTTTAAAATGTAACAACAGAAAAATTCTGGCCCCCAGAGCAAACTGTAAAGACATGTCTTTATCTTCTGTAAAATACATGAAAGCTAGATATCATGCTCTTTAAAAGAAGGTGGAGAACTAATGAAATAAATCTTCATGCAATGAGCTGTAGAGGCTACTCAGACAAAGTAAATTATTTTATGGTTAACTACTGGAAGAATTTTAAAATCCTAAAGCGCTTCTGGATTATTGCAAAAATGTTTTATAGGGATTATAAAGCTTTTCCTGGTGCTGAACAGATATAAAATAAATAAAACCACAGTTTGGTAGGCTGGCATGCAAAAAGGGAAAAGAGCCAATGATAAAAAATGTGTCAGAGCTGGCTCTAGTCTGGGAAGGATGACATCAAGAAACAGTGCTGTAGTCTTTCCTTCGAAGAAGTTGAACACAACTGAAAGCGCTTATAAAAACCTCTAAACTAAATAAGACAGAAAGTTGAACTGCTGAATGGGAAGTTGTGACCTTCTCCCCTCTGTGTTTAAGTGCATGACCCCTGTATTTACATGGGAGATCCACGCCACGGATTCTCCAACATGTCCAGTGGCCACTGGAGGACAACTCTGCTTCTCCCAGTGGCATGATGAAAATAAATATACATGGGATGGGGACCCTTTAGATAATGAGGAAGAGCTATGAGGGATCTGGTGTGCTACCTAAAGCATCCCAATACCATAAAGTGTTGACTCATTTCAGCATATGCTTGGGTGAGGAGTTTCTTTTTGTTATTCTGTAACCTTCGATCTCACTTATGCAAACCAGGTCACCATAAAAATGCAAATACAAGCATTTGACTTAATGTCTGAATCAGACACCAGAAGTGTTTAGAAGTGACATAAATAAAAAAATGCAAGAAAAAACTAATATATATTTAGGTTACATCAGAAAGGTTTATCTTTCTGTTAGCTGTTGACCTGCTGTTTCCCTTCTGACAAGATGTTAGTCTTTGTCAATGTCAAAGGGTCATAGAATCCTAGAATGGTTTGGGTTGGAAGGGACCTTAAAGACCATCTAGTTCCAACCCCATGCCATGGGCTAGTCCAGGCGTCTCAGAGCTCCATCCAGCCTGGCCTTGAACACCTACAGGAATGAGGAGTCCACAGCTTCTCTGGGCAACACAGAGATTCCTTTCCTAATTTTGGAAATGTATCTTAACTGTATTTGCACTCTTCTGGGCAGTTTGGACAAATAGTGTGTTTCATCCTGCAGTCTCTGTGCTTTTATCAGGAAGACAATCTCACCACTTGTTTCAAACATAGTTGTGTAAATATCTCATAGTTATAGAAGGCACATACATGTGGTTGTGTGTGTCATTTTCACTGGATATTCTGTATCAGACCCTAGGTGTTAAATCTCTATTTGATAGAAACATTTAGATGGAGTAATTGCACGTATCCTATGTCTGGCTCTTAATCAACACGAGGCAAAAGTAGTGATACATTTTGATATGACAGTGTCTTCAGGGAAACTGTTTCCCAGCCTCTTCCTATTCTGTATTTTGTAACAGAGATTAGCCAGGCAAACGTAATTCCAAGCTCCCTTCTGCATATCACTTTACAAATGTCTGAGACAACCTATGCTTGAGCCTTGTCAGCATTTTCCATGACTCATGGAAAAACAGCTTTCAAAAAAATTGTTTATTCTTGTGCATTGCATTAGCAGTGAGTGGGCAGGATTATGTGTAGCCAATCCACGTGTTTAGGATACTCACATACATTGTGGTAGATATTCTGCTTGCCTTGGGTATAACAGGGCCTGTGAAACAAGTGAGCTTTCAGAATTTACCTCCTAATCTGCCCAGTGGTGATACTGTGTAAACCTGAGCTCTTCTTTCTGTACCTGTTTCATATGCCAACCCAAAGTTCCAGGCACAAACTTACAAAATATAAAATGCTCATCTGTTATTAAACAGCAACAGATGATTGAAAATGAGAGATTTATATAGTTCACTGATGAAAATAAAAAAGCTATAAAAGCAGTCAGGTGAACGAATGTGTATTCACTCATACATTCCATTCACTCATTTATTGGACATTAATGACCACATATAAAATGAATTTAATGGCACTCCATCTCATTTCCCACATGAACAACTCACAGCTAGGACTTGGATTCATTGGCAGATGCAAGAGAGCAGCCAAGAGTTTGTGGCTATCATGACTGAGCTGAGCTTGGCTGGAATGTAATGCAGATCAAGGCAATGCATGTCTGCCAGATATTGTGTTTGAGAAGTTTGTTCTGCCTTTTCCTGTGCATAAACAGTCGACTTCCGTCACCATACAACATTTCCCAGAAATTCTGAAATGTCTTATCGCATTCTTTTAAGACTTGTTTCCTCCTATTTCTACCTATTCTCAAAGTTTTATTTTGGCATTGCTAAAACTTTATGCCCTGTGGCCTCTTTGATTTTTTTTTTTTTTGTGTGTTCATACCCTTTATGCTGTGTGCACTCATTTGTGCATACTAAAATTTGTGCAAATTCTTCTTAATGTTCTGTACAGGTAAAAATAAATCCATTCAGATCTTTGCTCTTTCTTAAATGTGTTACTCCACCTTACACTTAAGTTTTTTTAAAATTGAAAATAAGATTGCTATATGAAAGAAATTTGGTATTCAAATGTTTTAAAGACTTAAAACTTAATTCAGTTGAAACTCTTTGAGATGTCCATTAGACCTCATTAGTATATGAAAACATACAGTGAATTTTGGAGAAATTATGAAAATATTTGAGGTATTTGCTTTGAAAAAGGAATAAATAACATATGCCTCTTTTTGTTTCACATCTGCACTTAGTTTCTTAATAATAATTAGATGTTATCCTTCTTCACTGGTTGCTGGAAAATTTTTCTCCATATTTTTCCCTCTCAAATTAAGGCAGCTATTCTCTTCTAGGCATGCAGCCCAGTTCTTGGTAGAATCACCTTTTTCAAGACATGATATATCTCTATTCTCACCACTTTTGCTATATTTTCTACCATTTGTGGCTTTAAGTCCTTTTGCTGTCCTCACAGACCTTTCCAGATTGTTTAGCTCTGCTAACTCCTTCCCAAGATAATGAGATCTGCTACCCTGAACGTGTCTTCTAGAGCTGAAATCTGTTCTTTTTCCTACCTAATAGATGTCTATCAAATGAAGTACTGTAAAGCAAAGTACTTGCAGACCCATGCTAAATAAAGCAAGGTAAAGGACAAACAAATCAGAGTAGTGGAAATAACCTGAGACAAGTATGTCAGCAAGGATAGGAATGTAGGCGGTGAAATATTGCCCATTTGGAGGTTTGGAGATGGTGAAAATATTGATTATGGTCTTGAACTTTTCCCAGCACATTTGAGAGCAAGTAGTGAGAACAATGGCATAAAATGGAGAAATGCACTTAATACTAGAACTGGTAACTGCGTATTTATTTCCTGCAGGACTTCAGGAATTGCGCTGTTTTCAGAACAAACTCTACAGCAAATTCTTTTTCCTCTTGAGCTTTTTTCTGGCATCAATTTCTATAACATTGCATTAACATTCTTCCCCTTCCTCCAGCTGTACATACAGTGCTGGGTGAGCTGGAGTCACTGTCTCGGTGTCACTGCCCAGTAACTAAGACTCTTTATACCCATTCACCTTTCTTTTTCAGATTCAAATTTATTCCAAAAAATGCATCTCCACTAAATGTCCATTTTACATCCTACCACAATTCAGCATTGCATATCTTCATGCATTGGATAGCTTGCTTAAATATTTCTCACACAAACAAGCAGATAGCAATCTCTTCTTTTCAACATTATGGTGTTCCATGATGAGTCTGAAGCCAAAAGAAAAATTCTATTTTGTAATAGAGTCTTACAGTAACCATTTAAAACAAACATTTTAAAAAAATTAATTATTTTGTAGAGGAAACAGGATGAAGCAGAAAGCCCACTGGGGATTTCTGACATGGCTGCTGCAATTCTGAGAAACTGCACACCTCCCCTTCAATTTTGTTATTCAAAGGAATAAATAGCCTTCAACTCAAGCTGCAGGAATACTGCTCTGTATTACAGAAGGAATCAAATATTTCTGTAGAAACCAATCATTGTCAATACAAACAGGAAAAAAGCGCATTTATTATGAAAAATAATGAATAGTTTTGATTAATGACTTCTGTTTGCTCAAGCAGTTTTGATTTATATGGCAATTTCATACTTTATTATTATGTGTTCTTGCATGTGTTACATAAATTTGCAGATACTCAGGTTGATAGATGTAATGCCTCTCTGCCCTGTGCTCGCATTTCCCACTGAGGTGTTGACTCACCATTTTGGTTTTAACCCTATATTAAAGGAAATATTTGACATAAACTTCTGAATTTTTAATTTCTTCCCAGTGTTTCATGTTTAACCACAGACAAGGAAATGCAAAGTGGCTGTTGGGTTGCCCTGATTACATGATGCCTGCACATCTGCACTGATAATTGTGTTAGGAAAAGTTTTATTGTGATTGCTGACACTGCTGATCACGATTACAGCAATAAGACTATTCCTGTTTTTCCCAGTCAGCCTTTTCAAGCTGAAGTTTGGATAAGGCAAAATTATCTTCAGAATCCCAGCAGTGGTTCTCATTGTGCACATAATCGAGTTCTAGTGTCATCTTTCAGTGTTAAAATTTCTCAAGAACCACCATTCCCTCCCAACAAGTCTCACTTTGTGTCTTCCTCAGTACCATGATCAGAGAATCACGCATGTTCCTCTACAGGTCTCCAGGACTTCTTACCCACTGTGTTCTTTCTATTGTAGCCTTTCCTTTTCAGAGAAGTGAGCAGCTGACATTTCTGCTACCTCTCAGTTGTCTCTAGCCTCTGACTTAGCAAATCTGCAAGTAAACTCTGTTGCTGTTTTTCTGTCTCTTGCCTTCTCCAGTCCTCTAGTTCAAAGTATGCAGCATTAGGAAAGCAGTATTATATTTTGTAGGGTTTCCCTAGTTCCAGCATTCTTCAGTCTTGGTTCTGCATCTCAGAAAAGTCCTCAGGTAAGATTTGCTCCCTTACAAGATTCTGTTTTCCCTCCTGGTTCTGGACAGATGCTTTCTCAAGTGTCTGTGTAACTTTCTGCCAGGTTCTTCAGGAAATTCCTGCAGTCTTTTTGCTGGAGATTGTTTTAGGAAATCCTTAATGATGTCTAGTTTCCTAATTCTGCACTTATTAGCTCAAATTGCCACTTTGTCCTCTTTCTTGGATGTCATTAGGAATCTCAACCTACTTTACTCAAAAGATCCCTGAACTTTTGACCTGGCATAACTAAGAAAGTAAATTATAAGACTCTCAAATTAGCAGAATGATTGACTTGAGTGGGAATAGTTTTCATTACAGATGGAAAACACTGTATTAAATTATCCAGTTGCTCATGTTTCTCAACTAAACTGAGCTGTGAAGGGTCCATTTTACCTTTGAGTAATTAGTAGCATTCAAAGGGACAATGTGAGCTTCTACAAAATTGAAGACTATTTGCCTAATGAAGGTTTGAAATTATGTACAATTTTATTTTTCCTCTTGAAAAAAACCTGTTCTGCCATAAGGACTTGTTTAAATCTGATTGCACTGGAGGTCTGCCTGTTTATCATTCAGAATACCTAATTATACCAGTACTAAGCACAGGCTTGAGTAAAATCAGTATATGGGCCAAGCAAGCAAAAATTGGTGGCTCTGCTGATTAGGTGTTTGAATATCATGATAATGGTGAAAGACTCTCCTTCAAGAAGATACACAGGAATACACCATTTTCTCAAAGCTCCTCAGGCAAAACTTTCACAACAAAGCATCTTTCATGGCAAAAACCCCCTTATAACAAACTATGGGAAACTTTGCTTTTAAAAATGCAACCAAATTTTAATGAACAAACTCATGAGGAGGCTTATTCCAAAGGGTGCAGATGTAACCCAGTATCTCTGATAATAATTCTTCTCCATGTTTCTAGAGCATGAGCAGGTGATTGAGATTTCCCTCAGCAGACTTCCATTTAAACCAAGTGATCAATATCCTTCAGTGCGTTTGGTTGTCAGTAATGTCAGCATTTTCTGAAACTGCATTTGGATAAGAAATAGTATAGGGGGAACCTACTTGATTATTGCAGAATCATAGCTTTTTATTTTTCACATTGCTAAGTCCATTGGCCCTTTCTAGGACTGTTTACATCAGCTGGTGAATAGATGGGAACTGGGAAGGATGATACTTTGCTGGGAGTAAGGTAACTACACTCTCTGGTTCAGAAACAGCTGGTGCTGCTGTTCTGTGGAGCACTGTCAGGCATGTGGAGAGATTCAGTGCATGCTTCTATCAGTCATTTCATGATCAAAGGTTGGATATTCCTCTTAGTGATGCCCTGATGGCAACATTTTATAAACTAGCTTTATGTCAGACTTATGCTTTGAATCTCTACACTCTCACGTCTTGAAGAAATGCTTTTGCTGGAAATAACTCATTTTTCTCATGGGTCAAGATTAAATCCTCCTCAATCTAAAGAACTAGTAATATAGTGATAGGATTTTTCCTAGCCAAGAATTTGATTGAAAAAGAAAGGAGAAGATTAAGATTAAAGAATGTCATTTGCTATGGGCTATCACCAGCAAAATTTGTAAAGTTGTGCATTCCTGGCTGACAACAAAAGCCCTTAAGTGCTTCTGTTCACATCTTACAAGTTTGTAGTTATTACATGATTATTGATTTTAAATACATTTTCTGTTGGGATAAAAACTTAAATTAGTTTTAACTGAAAATGTATGGGTTTTGTTTGTTTTAGGAAAGGTATTCCAAGAGAACAAGTGAAACATGCTGACAGAGAGCAAGCAAAGCGTATCGTTTACTCAGTGGTTTATGGAGCAGGTAGGCACTTTTTTTAAAAAAACCCAACTACAGTAAGTTTATACTTTATACATCATTTATATAAGTAGACTGAATTGCTGAAGGTGAATAAAAGTTTGTCAGTGTTACATTTTTATCAAGGATTATTTAATTATCTACCTAGTATCAGAATTACCAAATTAATGGAACTACATTGCCATATGCAAAGATTATCTGATTTTGTGTTTATTTGTTGCTGATGTAACTGAAGCATTTGCCTTTGTCTAAAATGATTTAATTTTCAGTGGACTTTGCAATCTCTCAGTATATGGACAGAGATAAGAATAACTGCAATAAAATTTAAAGAACTCCAATATTGTCTCAAAACACATTTATAGGATCACAGAATGGCAGAGGCTGGAAAAAAACTCTGGAGGTCATTAGGTCCAGCCCCACTGCTCAAGCAGGGACACCTTGAGCCTGGATTGTGTCCAGATGGCTTTTCAATGTCTTCAAGGCCAGAGAAAGGCCTCTTCAGGGCTCCGCTCTTCCCTGGGCAACCTGTGCCAGTGCTCATTTATCCTCACAGTGTAAAAGTGTTTCCTTACTTTGAGTCTTGATGTTTTCTGCCATTTCTTCACAACTGCACAAAACTGTACCCAGCCTGCCTAAGGCCTACCTAACTGCCCTCCATTTCTTATGATGCCCAACCCTCCTAATGCTTCATACATGCTTAGAACTACCTTTTCTGGGGAGACAGATGCTTGTATGTCATCAGCCTACAAGCTCTTGTGAATGTAGTGAGCAGCTGACTAAACTTTATGTAGGTCTTCTGAAGAAATCAAAAAGCTCTACAGAAGCTGAGTACTTGAAAAACTCATTTAGTAAATCAGAGCCCTGTGCTGTAGGCTTTAAGTAACATGGAAACAGTACATCTTGGGTTCCTGGTTGAGGATGCTTTCTAAACTATCTTTTGCACAGAGTCATCAATAGTCCTTGAACCAAAGGCAGAAATGACCAGGGCATTCAATTTATTGTTTGTGGCATTCAACTGGGAAAGGGAAAAAACACTTCAAATTCATCTCTCCAGTATATCTATTTTATGTATAGAGTTGTGGGTAGGTTATATATACACATATAAGAGTAAATATATATATATATATGCACGCACCTGCATTTTTGCATTAAGCTGCATTGCATTTTAAACGTGTCTAAAATCTATATCATAAAAGCCCAGCACTTGTTCCCTGCAATGTAAATTCAGACCTTCCTGTGCTGAGACGAATCACATCTCCCATTTCCAGCCTGAATAGTTTCATCACTGGATTATTTTACAAAATGCAAGCATTAGCACCCCTGCCCCTTGTTCCATGCAGGTGCTGCACATTTACTATCTCTTCCCTTCACTGTGGGTGGAACAGAAAATACCAGATGTAATTGGACTGAATCACCACCAATTGGATGCCCTGTACTTCAGTATGTAGCCAGAAACGTTCCAGGGGCTGGAGCCTATGTCTGTCTACTGCTGTAGAGAACTTCCATGGTTAGATTTAAGCACAGTGTTGGCACTCCCTCACTCTGAATCAGGCACTAAACATTTCAGTGCAGCAGTGCTTGATTTAAGTATCTCCTTTACTTGTTTGCTTTGTGCCCCTCTCTCTTAAACAAGGGCAGATGAAGCACCTCAAAGATAATAAGATGTTTCCAGTTCATTAGCTCTGTGATCAGGTTCTAATTAAGACATGAAATGATACCATTAAACTATTTAGATGGAAACTGGGCTGACAAAAAGTAATTGTTAGATACCTGAAATTGGTGGACTGAATTCATTCACAGTTTGTCTCCTTTCAAAAGATGGCTCACTTTTCATTAAGGAGACATTTTGATACAACTGAAGTTGTATACATCTTCCAGGATTAAAAACCACAGAAACATGCCCTGAGCAGCCTGCCTGTATTATGCTTTACAGGAGTTAATGAAAACTTGTCATGTAGTAATTAGTATTTTTTTCTTTTTTTTTTGCTTTAGTTTACCCTTGGTTTATGTTTTCAAGGTCTTTTCTATAATTCTGGAGGATAGTAAAGAAAGAAGGTTGATTATTAGGAAAAGGTTCTTCACCCAGAAGGTGGCTGAGCACTGGAACAGGCTCCCCTGAGAAGTGGTCACAGCACCAAGCCTGACAGAGTTCAAGAATCATTTTGGATGGTACTCTCAGCCACATGGTGTGATTCTCGGAGTGTCCCGTGCAGGGCCAGGAATTGGCCTTGGTGATCCCTGTGGGTCCCTTCCAGCTCAGGATATTCTATGATTCTATGAGTGTTTTTGCTTGGTTTGGAGCAGTTCCATTCCCCTGCTTCTGTCTCAGTCATCTTGTAAAATTAAAACACGGACAACTTAAACTCTGTAAAATAAGGAATTAATTCTATTCAGTGGCAGTAGTATGTTCAAGCCCTGAATTGACACAAAGGGACATCAAAGTGTTTAAATGAAAACTAATGCTATTTTCAATTTTGAAAGATGATATTGCAGAATCATAGACTGCTGCTAATAATTCCCCTGGCACAGATAACTCAAGGAGAGTGCTCAAGGAAGCTTCAGTCCACTCCTGGGCTTTTCTTGGCATGGTCTATGCTTCTGCATTGTGGAACATGATCTGACACAATTACGTGGCTGTGCCTTCACCTCTTTTTGCTTCCCAGGAACTGCATTTCCCTGGGACCTTTCAGATGTCCTTGCTAATTTTGTGCCTTAATTTTCCTAGTATTTTATGCAATACTTTGTTCTGTATATTAATAGTTCTTTAAATGGATAACATGGATGAACTTAGATGTTACAGTTCTCTAAGGAAGCTGCAGAAGTCTTCTAGCTGCTAACAATATATGCTCTAGAAGATAGATTTGTCATTTGCTGACCCAGGAAGAAAACCCAAATTAGTTAGATGTCAAAAAAAAAAAAAAAGGTACAGACCTATAATAGCTCAGCAAGTGTCATCCTGGATGCCTTGTGAATTCCTTCCTCTAGCACCTTGTCCAGACTGGTGTTCCTGCAGCTCAATGCAGATCCTGGCAGGACTGAGAACAAAATGCTACAGAATTGTTCTGAAATGCACATCAGACTGACAGTGATGGCATTTAGGTGGCTGAAATCCTCTCTCTTTTAAAAGAGTTAGATAATTTTTCTTGACAGCATTTCCGTGACAAGGACTATTCTGTGCCTTTTGTGCCTTGAGACGTCGCCTCTCAGCTTATGTTCTTTGCAGACACAGTGCTGGTTCTGTGTTGCTGTGCAGCTGACATAAATATATCTGTCTTTCAAACTTCACATGACTGATGTTGATGTATGTTTTATTTTTGCTGGAACTGTTTGGTTTATAAATGTGTTTAAACTGTAGCTCTTAGTTTATATTTTCACACTCAAAAAATGTCTCCAGGTTTTTTTCACATTTTTATAACTGCTCTTGGATCTAATGTAATATATATTATGCACCTATATCCTATGCCAAAGCTCTCATTCCTTTTTTTCTCTGTTGAAACACTTTTTCTGTTTTTTTTTTCTTTTTCCAACCCTTTTATCTCAAAACTTGGACCTAGATTTTTATAGACATTGAGGAGCCTAAGACTGCTTGAAATCTGTGAGACTCAGTCTCCTATCAGCCTTTCTAAATTCAGGCTATTTGGTCTGTTTGCCTCAGCAGTTAGGTTTTTCTGTGATTTCTGCACCAACTCCAAAGCTTCTAGCCAAACTCAACCTCAAACATCTCCATCCTTTTTTAGATCTTCATTAATATTTTTGTTTGTTTAAAATTGATTTCACATTTTATCTGCTCTTCAATGTTTGCAGATTTCAACACTGAACTAGTAAAACGTTACTTAAATCTTCACAGAGTTATTCTGTGAACTAAAGATTTCAACCATGTTAGAGGTATAGATTATAACTAGGAATTTCTCAATTACATAATTCTTATACACTTCTTATTAATTATATACCTAATCTAGTAACTTCAGTAGAACAGTCAAGCTCAGAGTTAAACATTTACTTTGTTGAAATATGATTGTAGTGTATCAGATCCATCCTCTTTCACAGAGAGAGGCAAGTAAAGTTAATTCCAGTAATTGTGCATGTAGCAGTGCTATTGTATGTAGTGGGTTTCTGTTCTGCTTTATTGCATAATAAAGATAATTTCTCTACCACAGGTAAAGAACGGCTTGCTGACTGCTTGGGAGTTACTCCTCTTCAAGCCAGTCAATTTATAGAGAGTTTTATGCAAAAATACAAGAAAGTGCATGAATTTACAAAGAAAACCATTGAGCAATGCCGAAATCAAGGTAATCCAAAGTCTGTGACCATAAGTTGTATAATGATCAGCACTGTGTGACACTGGTGAAGACAAAGATTCAACTCAACCCAAATTCTGATATTATAGGACAATAAAAAAAGATAGAATATAACTTCTCGGTGAATGAGGTTTGGGGTTTTTTTCTTTTTTTAACCCTTAAAGGAGCTGCTTAAGCCTGTCTGCCTTTTCTCAGAAAGATGCTAACAGAGTAAGACATCTGTTCTCAGAGTGAACCCTACTTAATGTCAAGTTACACTGCATCATTTTGACCTATAATATCCTCCAACACAAGCCCAGGGAATCTTTTACTTAATAAATATGTTACATGGCTGCTGGAGCATGGAAGTTCAGCCAATTACACAGTCAATTTTTTATAAGCTTATTTTTTCTTTGCATCAGTCAGAATTTATGTGCTTGAAGTTCAGGTGGTAGCTGTGATGACAGATGTGTGCAGAGTGCTTCTTGGAGCCAGCAGCTGCAGACTCTTCCTGCATCAAATTTGTTGTTAGTCTACATATTCATTTATATTTTAGTGAATCCTAGGAGTGCAGTAATTTGAGGAGAGAAAACATAGCTGCTTCAAATATTGTCTTTTAAAAGCTAATTAGGAGAGCTGTCAAAATTGAGCTCTTTTGTTTCTTAATAGGGCATGCAGTACTAAGACATTTTGTAGAAATAAATAGTAAATTTGCAATATGGTATTACCCATTATTGTATGTTGTGATAGAAACATGTAATTGACATCTAGTCATGAAAAGAAAATGGGTAGTATTCCATTTTTTGTGCTTTGCAGGGCCTAAAAATCTACTGGCAGTACAAGCTGTCATTGTGTCATGCAGTTGCATTCCTTCCTTCATTAATATTACTCACAAAAAGTGAAGTTACTGAGCAACCTATTTTCAGCTAGAATTAAGCCCAACATAACATACCTTGTAAAATATTACACGTTTATTATACATTTATGATGTATTTAAAATAACTTAGCATTCTTTCCTTAAAAACTAATGAATTTCAATAACCAGAATTCTGTGGTAGAGAATCTGGTTTGTGAGTTCAGTAGACAAGAGCATCATGACTAATGTTCTAATGTCATCAAGGCACACTGGTCAAATTACTTCTTACTGCTCCTTACACTCCTGTTTATCAACCTTTCTTAACCATTAATGGCAGAAGAGCAATCTATTTAGGTTGTACAAGCTCTAAAAATCTGCAGCAGATCATGATTATTGAATATTTTTCCTGCTAATCCGCCTCAGATTCTAACTTTCCAACAAAAACATTCCAACCTAGTGAGCTCATTATAAGGTTGTTTTTCTATACTTATCTGCAGCTCAAAGGTGAGCAGCACCCACCTGACTAATACTATTTAGGTGTTATGAATGTCTGATCTCCATGTAGACATGATAAGCATACAAATAATGATTTTGTGATGGCAATATTTGTTAGTGTATATATTACTATACTGCTGGTGTTTTTTTATAAAATTGTTGGCATATTAAAAAAACTGCATTAAGGCCTCCTTCAGATATGTATTTGCAGATTAATCATTGACCCCAGACCCTCTGCCACTGTTACACAAATGATGGTATTTGTTTGGGGGTGCTGAGCAGTTATGAGTATTGCAATGGTGTTTCTGTTGTGGAGTCACACCTCACGGGAATAAGATTACAGCAAATCTGTTTTTGCCTGAGAATACATTAGTTCAAGGGTTCCATCTTTACATACTGTTCTTCATGGAAAATCTTAGTTAAATTGGAAAGACTGATTTGCCAAAGAATATCCTAATCTCCAGATAATTCAGTTCCTTGTTTCAAAACTGGTACTTTTGGTATCAGCGCTCCTGGAAATACATTAATTCACAGAAAGCTGTATTAATTCAAAAGAAACACCTTCCTCTGCATGTATAGGTATGTGCTGTCCACAGGAAGGTTGCAACTTTTTCCTTGAAGAGGTCTCCTTACCACTTGTGCTTGCATAGCTTGATTGCCACAGAGGAGATGAAGCTGTGGCAGTCTGAATTTCTGTGGTGTATAATGACAATTCATGGGCAGTCAAAGTGATCAGAAGTAACAAAATATTTTTTTAAGATTTATTTTTAAAATGGATTTTTTTTTTCATTTTTCTTGAAACAAGAATAGAAGTTCAATTTTGAAGATAAGCTAAGTTTTGGTGTGTGTTGTTTTGACAAGAGGATCCTCACATCTCGTTTCCTTTCTCAACTCCTCTCACTTGCCTTCCAAAGTAGTTTTTTTAGCAAAATACGTCATTAGGCATAACATAAAGCTTTAACTGCGTTTTCATATGTTTCTTTTAAACTAAAAAACCCCACCACACTAGTGTGAGGGAAGTTTGGCTGTGAAAGGGACACAGAAATGCCACATGAATAAAATGGAAAAAAAGATATTATTTGGGTTTTTTTCCCCAAAACTATTTTATATTTTTGGAAAACATTCATTACTGATTTAATTACTTTACAAATTGATTTTTCTTTACTATTCCCAAGTAAACTATTCATTGTGTGGAAAGCTCTAATTATGGTTGCTAATAGGTAGCTAATTCTGCTAGTTATTTATAGTTTTCATCTCCCACAGAGAGAGTTTGCTGGTTTATCAGTAGACATTCCTAATGGAAATACAGCTTTAATGAACAGGAGTTTTCCTTGTATAACATGTACCAATTCTCTGAGTGAAATCCAAAATACAGTAAGCATTTAAAGTTTAAATAAGCTCTGTTTTCAGTGGGCAAAATATTAAACTGACTCAGATAGCACATAATTACTAATGTCTGTGTTATCTTCAAAAAGAATTTTTGAAATTTGATCACTGTAAGAATGCTAATTTCTATTTAAATCCTATAAGGTTATGTGGTTTCCATAATGGGACGTAAAAGACCACTGGCTAATATCAATGCCCAGGATTACAAGCTGCGCACTCAAGCAGAGAGGCAGGCTGTCAATTTTGTTGTCCAAGGTAAAGAACTGCCTCCCTACCTTGCTGCTTATCTGTCTTTTGTCTCTGCTTGGCTTTAGTGGGTGGCAACTCTGATAATCTCAGAAGAATGAATATTCTAGTAGTCTACTGGAGTAGGCGTGAGTTTTACTACAAAAGAGAGGTTAAAATTATGTAGTCTAACTGTCTTGGAAGTTGCCAATAAACAACAACAGCAATAACAGTAATATCAGAAATAATAATAATAATATCAATAAGAATAATAATAGTAATAGCAATAACAAGAACAACAACAACAGTATAAATGTTCTAATACACTGGAGTGCTCTGTGGTAGTTAAATGTAGGTATTGATACAAACCTTGTGTAGAGAGAATATCTAGAATTCAGTCCTTCAGATGCATTGTTGTATTTAAACCTTTTCCTTTCTGTTTTTCATAGTTTCTTACTCCAGAAGGGTTTCTGTGACTATGCTGCTTACAGATTATAGCTTTATTTTGCCAGACAGCTTTAATTTAAGAAATATAAAATATTACAATAATTGTATGTTGTTATTATTTGTTTTGAAAACCAACTGATTCTTTGTAAGAAGCATTCAAACTTAATTCTAGGAAGGGCAATAAGAAAGGTGTTTTTTCACCCAGAAGAACATTGCCAATTTACCAAATAGATTAAAAATGTAGAAATCAG
>JAOXXN010000471.1:64236167-64246561 GCA_026770055.1 Myrmophylax atrothorax
AGTGCTCATACGTTAGTTAATCTGATGCATTAATTATACTCTGTTTAAATCACCTGGGGCTCGGTTGTGTACATTAAAAAAAACAACCTGAGCTGTCAGTCCTAGACTGAGATCCCACCTACCAAGCTATCCCTTGGAAGAATTATTTTTCAATTGGGTGATGCTGGTGAGGTTTTCCTAAAGTTGTATTGGAAGTGTACAATTTACAGGCAAGTGAAAAGTGCTTTCTAGACATGGTGATGATGAGCTCCTTATAAAGTGATTTGGATGATTCTCCTTTTGAAAGGATTGTGTGTTGGGGTTTTTTTTCCAATAGTATTAACTGTAATGTTTCATTTTTAAAGTTACTTCAGCATGTATGTTGTATTTGACGCTCCTTATAATTTGTAACTTACTAAGTACTGTCACTCCAAGGATACCTGCACATCTAGAATTCTAATATATACCCTGTTGCTTGAATAATAGTTGTGCTCAAGCAACTCTGCCTTACTGTAGAAGGCCCCCATCTGTAGAAATTTAAACTCTGGTATGATCTGCAGCAAAGCTTGCATGTTTTTAAGGCTGGCCATGCCTGCCCAGTGCTCAGCGTAGCTGGCCCCCATCCAGCTGGATGGAGCCCCTCCAGGTGAAGGCACGACGCTTGAGCCAACCCAGCGAGTCCTGATGAGCAGACAGTGTAGCATTAATGAAGAGACACGGCCCTCTGAGCAGCTCTTGCCATGTCCATCTGTCCCAAGAGCTGGAGCTGAGGCAAAACTACCACAGCACTGTCTGCCAAACACTCACCTCTATGCACCTACAATAATAAGACTGTCATATTTCATTGTTGGACAAATTTGATGAAAAAGAATGTAGCTGTTATTCAAAACATGCGATATTATAATGTCTGATAAAGCAAGGAATGAAAAATTACTCAGTATTCCCAAATTTTACACAAAATTTCATTCTAGACTACAATGATTTTTGAATTTCAGGATTTCAGCTAGGAGATAATACTTTAAGACTGTAAAAACTTTCTAAATTCTGTTAAAACCTTTTTTTTTACAGTTAGTGAACTAAACCTCACTTAATACATGTGTTTTATATTTATACTTAGTAGTTTATTCAAGTAGTTTGCATTTTGGTTATTGTAGCAGCAGACTTCTGATGCATGACAATATTGAGAGGAGTATAGAATTCCAGCTTTAACTTACTGCAGCTAAGTTTCTCACACTTCTTTCATAGTGGTTTTTCTCTTTTTGGATATTTCCCAGTTGAATAGTTTTCACCAATGTATAGCATAACATTCTTCAGTTATAGTTCTACATATCTGCATAGAGCAAATCATTTATTTTATATTATATTATTTATTTATAGTTGTGACAAAATCAACCAGAAGGATATAATTATTCTTTTTAAAAAAATTTAAAATAGCCTATCTCTAAAGATCATATCTCAGAAAAAAATATTCGTTTGTATTTTATTACTCTACATTGTTTCATGAAGAATGTACATAGAATGTATGTATTGTGATCAACTATATGCTCAGTTATGTAGTTTTATTCTCATGATCACTAAGAAGATATTTACCTGACCTTTGCTGACACATCCTTTTCGTACTTTTTGTATCAGTGTGTTGTATTTGTGTTGTATTGAATCAATTTGGCACATCATTTGAACAGGAAAACAAGACAGGTATGTGAGACTAAAGTTGCAGTCAGATATTGCCATCTTGAGAATCAGACGTGGGTCTGCACTTGATACAGCTGATGACCAAAACAGTCTCAGCATGGCATTCAGAGGAGGCAGGTTGGCACAGAAAACTGGAGAAAGAACAGGTGTTAAGTCTGAGTCCTAATTCTCTTAGATGTTCTCCCTTAGCCAGAAGGGCCAATCCCAGGGAAAGGATCATGGGCACCAAGCCTGACAGAATTCAGGGAGTCTGGACGATGCCCTTGGTCATATGGTTCAGATTTAGAGTTCTGCAAGGAGCAAGGGCTTGATGATCCTTTATGGTCCCTTTCAAGTGAAGATATTCTGTGATTCTGTGATTATTTCCCACTTAAGTACCCTTACCATTTGCCTACCTGGCTGTTCTTTGTCCCTACTCTGGAACCTGAACCATTTGGAAAAAAGAGTTCAAAATTTGTTGAGTTACTGGGTATAAAAAGGACAATGTGTACAGACTGGGACATTTAGGGTATCTGATGGGACAAAGAAGATTATGGATTTCAATGCTTACTTAAAGAATTGAATCTGTACTTTATCTGATAAATCTTTTATGTAAAGTGTATGGTTCAGAACAGAGCCTTTCCCCAAACTGCAGGCCTGGAGAATCATTCTGCCTCATGATCACCAGAAATGCATCATCTATTATATACCATAACACTGTTTTATGCACCATTGCTCTTAATACTGTAATGAATATGCATTACATACACATGGAAATGTGAAAAGTAAAAACTTAAGGCTCCAAATTGAAATGCAGCAGTGCAACCATGTTCTGGCCTTTGAGACATTAAATTTTAATTGTTTTCTAAGTAAATCTTAATTCAAACTTAGAGAATTTCAGACTTTTTTTTAAAGGGAGGTTTTCAACTTATAGCCATGACTGGCAAATTCACCTACAATTAACACATAATTTCATATTGTTATTTTCTAGTTTTAATTAACATGTAATTATTTTGTTTGGTTTTTATTAATCTTACAATCTGTTTCACATATTACATTAATTGGATCTGCTAGTTTTGAAAATTCTTATACTACCAAATCTTCGTGTTTTTCATTCCTACGTCATAGTTGCAAGAACAACATTTTCCTTTTGGGTGCTTTAAATTAAAAGCAGATCACTTTCTTCCATAGGCTCTGCAGCTGATCTTTGTAAAATGGCTATGGTGAAGATTTTTAACTCTGTTGTCATTTCTCCAACTTTAACAGCCAGGTTAGTAGTGAATGACTGCAAAACTGTTTGGTTTTTTTTTTTTAAATAGTTGAAATGAATATGTTTCTGGCATTTTAAGCAGCTGTAGAAATATCATGTGTGCCCTCTGAATCTTTTAACAAGCAAGGACTTGTAGGATGGTTTTACACATTTAAAGTTACGTCTTTGTGCTTGAATGGCTGGGTGTGTAAATCCATCCCAAGGCAATAAAGTGCCCTGGGGCCATTTAAACTCAGTCAGATCTAGTTCAGTGGTAGTTCCACATCTTTGAAATCAAGCCCACTGATCATATCCTTCCTGTATTTTGAGTGTATTGTACAGTGGGAATTGAACATTCAATGGGCTGGGAAAAAAAACAGGAATCGGGAAACCAGCATGCAAGAAAAATAAATGAACATTTTTTATTCTTGTATGGATGGCTTTCCTTTGCTAAGGAAAAGCTTGGTCATCATGATTCACTTCTGCTGTGACTGCTCAGAGTTGGGTAGGAGATCACAGAATGTCCTCAAAGGTTTTACACCACGAGCAGAAATGATGAAGTCTCCTTTTCCTGTATAGAGGATGGAAGGGATGGTGCAGAGAGCCAGCGAGCATTATTATTTGCTGAAATGGAAAGATGCTTTGAAGGCAAACAGGCGGAAAAAACCCTAAACAAATGGGTTCTCATCTTCTGGAATACTGTAATAAACAATCCAGTGGAACACGAATTTGTGCAGTAGAAGTTCAAATGAAAGCAGAGATAGCAGATAGTGCAGAACATCAGTGTTTCTGTTGCCATCTAGAAGGGGTCACAACAACTTAGCTGTAGCTATCCATCATGTATTAAGAAATTCGTGAGTATTTAGGTCAGTACAAAGTAACAGGGTTTGGCCTTCCAAATATACTTGGCAATTATATATAATATCTAACTCTATTAATTTTCTGTGTGTGTTTGTGTATGTATCATTTACACACAGTGGTGTCTTATTTGATCAATGTTTGAAAATGTAATTTTTAATTACAAATATAAGTTCCATTTGTGGAATTCAGAGTTAGAGTCATTTCTATGCCAAAAATAAAACAACTTCTGTTGTGTTCTTGCTAATACAAATCTGAAATAGGAAATGGTTTTTTGGTGAAGATCCTGCCTGGATTCAGACAATGATACATTTATGTATTAAATGTTGAATGATGCATGATCACAAATGGCATTGTACATTTTCAGGAAGATTCTCTGCACTGATTATAAGTCTTTTTGCTACTTGAGTTGAATGAAGAGCCCAGAAGTTGGCAGCTGTGGCATGGATGAAAATTTTTGTACCAGTAGCAGGCATAACTTTGAGTTAGATTAGTGACAGTGGAGCAGCCAACAGTTTTTAGTGGAGCAGCAAGTGCAGGTGCCGAGAGGGCAAAGAGCATACTCCCTTCTGCTATTCCTACCTGGCACACAGATCCTTAGGGTCAGTAACTGGCTGTTGGTTGTCTGAAAAAGTCAAAGTTTTCTGCTTCTAATGTCATGTCTGATAAAGCTTGTGAATGTTTTCTTCTCTCAACAGAAAATTTTGCTTGGGTTGTTGTTCCTATTGAAAGCGTAGGGGAATGGCTACCCCAGACAGCAGAAAAGTATCACTGCCTATCCTGCTTATTGCCATCATAAGTGTCACAGCTGGGAAAGAAAGACCAAAACTGCAAGGGCATGTAAAAGAGATAGACTGGTTTAAACAGGAATTTTGAACTCCTTCCAGCCTTTAACAATGCGACAGCTTTGCTAGAGAAAAGGATTTTAATGGTCAATAATGGCTCATTGCTGTAATATTTAGCAGGTACTTACAGGCCAGGCTTGTCAGAAAAGCACAGTCAATGCCTTTACAAGTTCTGTGAACACTCACCTGTTTGGACAGTGGCATTTGAAAGCATCAGTGAGGTGTTGCCAGAAAAGTATGGGATGAAACCTGTAATACTGTGTTTCTGCTTGTCTACCAGGTGACATTCGGTTAGTTGTTTTTTCAGTGGTCTGTTTCTTGATTTTTCTTATCAGTCAAGTCAGGATAATGATCCTAACATCCTTTAAAAAGGCCTTTGAAAAATATTGTTAAAAGGAAGTCTGTGCATAATTGGTGTTCTTGTTGTAACAGTGGGAATGCACAGTAGCTCTTCCAAACTGAGAAATATAATCAATCTCCAATTATCATCCCATCAGATCATATTCATTCCAAAGATAGCATACTACTATCTTTTTTCCTATCTTCATCCCCTTGTAAGTATCTTTTATTTCCCTATTAGAATTTCTAATTTTGGAAACAGGGGTTTCTCTTTGAACAGCATATCAAAGAGAAATACCATTTTTACAGGCTTTAGAAGTGATTATGAACATTTACACTGGGAGTCAGTATCCTATTAAGCATAGCTAAGTTTTGGCTAACGCTCAACATTTTGTCTTCCTTACCTTGGAAATGAATAAAAAAATAATTCTAGATAATGTCTTACAGTATTTATTGCTGGTTTGCAGGTGTGTTTGCAGTCTGCACTCACAGCACTGCATTCACTGTTCTGCACTGTGAGCTACGCAGCTGTGAGGTGCTCTGACCCAACAGCGTGAAGCTTCATTTTTGTGTGACTAGCAGTCAGTAGATTTTCAGTTATTTGCTCATATGATACTGCATTTGGAAGTCAGGGAAAGGTAATCAAGTTACATTTTCATGAGGCTTCATCAGAGAGGCCTTCTTGATGAAACAGTATATTCCACTGTTACTGATCAATTCTGTTCTGTCAACTAGCAGTCTCATTTTTCTCTTTCTCATGTTCATCTTTCAACTCAAATGCCAGCCTAGCAGCTTATGCTGTTGAAAATAAAAAGTCAATCACTTACTTGGAATTAATTTTTCAGAAATTGGGAGAAGTAGCATTAAATGCAATACATATGATACGGGTCTGATGTTAGTATGAGTTGGCTACTGGCATCAGTGTTAACATCTCTGCATTTTGTGTGGCACTGACAAGTAAACAAAATTTCTTCAGACTTCTTCCATATTACCTTGGTCTTCCTTAAGATGCTGTTCTGCTGCTGCTGGCCAAGTTGCTTACTGAAAATGTGCTGCTGACATAAATTATTCAAGTGCCAGCTTCTACCTGTCTGATGCAATCCACAGAACCTCCACATGATGTTTCCTGCAGGCAGATGATAGCAAAGAAACTTCTGAAGTGAGATCAAGGCGTAGAGTAGCAGCTGAAAGAATGAGTTCTGGAATTGACGAGAGTGTGAAGGTGCTCGGTGAGCTCAGATGGACAGTTGTAGTTCTTTTCAGTGTTTAAAACATCACTGCTGTGTCAATCACATGAAAACTTGGTAAGAAAGAATAATGCTGGCAAATTGTGGAAGAATTGCTGCCTATAGCAATGCTTGTACATATCATTTTGCATGCTCAAGGTGCACTGATGTTACCCAAAGTCTAGCTGGTGCTACATGGACTTCTCAGGAAGTCATTAAAGTTGAAAATATCCCAACAACATGCAAATTAATTTTAGCAAGTCTACACAACTATTGAGTAATTTGGTGTGAATCCAGCAATTCTGCTTTCTCACCAATTTATTGTTCCTTCAGCACTGGACCTGTGCCACAAACACACAGTTTTACTTCTCAGCATGTCCGGAGCCTAGTTAAAGAGAGAGGTTCAGCCACAGGCCACATCTAAATGAGTGATCTGAAAAGGAAAGCCAGCAAATAAAAGGAAAAGATGTGTTTTCTTGGTCCCAGCTGCTTTTCAATAGCAGTGGATGCTGGAGGTTTTGTATGTCTTTCTCAATGAACAAACACCTTAATCAACCTAATGATTTTCTGAGCTGGTGAGCTGTAAATGCAGCTCACTTCTACAGACAGCTAAATTAGTTAGAAACAGCCCCTATCACCCCAGGAACAAGCATTGTATTATGTGACCTGCATTTTTTTCAGATGCAAGTCCCGTGATAAATCACATATGATTCATTTGTTGGAAGTGGCTTCAGTTTTAGTACGACACAAGAATCTAGAGGCATTTCTATATGGTGTATAGGGATTCAATCTTTATTACTTTATGGACTGCTTATAATTTCTCAGATTGATACAAGAGGGCATACTAATAAATCCAACTTCATGATTACATCATGGTTTCAACTAAATACATTCAGTAAAATGCTTAGAGCTGCTGCTATGTGTGTTGATTTTCTTTAGTTCTGAGCATAAATCTTATGTCCCTTTATCTGTTTCTTCAAGAATTAAAGAATTGGTTTTACTTATGTTTCTTCTCTACCAGTTAATCAGGATTTTCATGTAAATGTTTATTGCTCTGGTTCTCTGCCCATGGTTCCCACCCAGTATATGGATTAACTCTAGCAAGATGGTCAGGTTTTATTCTTACCCTAATACTGGAGAGATAGAATCACAAGGAAAAGATAAAAGTTTGGATTCTGTTTGAGAGGAGAATAAGATTGTTTTTTCACACACAAATGCTTTTGTTCCAGTAGCAGAAGGAAACTTCCCAGGTCGTATTGCTGTGTCAGAAATGATGTGGGCTCTCCATAGCTGCTGTCCCACTCCAATATATAGCATTTTGCCTTCCAAAGTGGCCAAGTAACATTGAATTTCTAGGCAAGCTGTAACTTAAAAAAATCATTCCTTTCCTCAAGCATTCAAAGTCATATTTTGCATGTATCCACAAGATAGAGAACTGGTAACTGAACACTTTATACACAGTGACCCAGAGCAAGTCAGAGTCATTTATTCTATATAGGAGGAGCTAAAGATATTTCAAATGCTTAAATATCACAGCTAAAAAGGACATTCATGATGTGGCAGGTTTTTTCAGGGTTCCTTTATGTGAGTTGTTGGACGCAAATAAATATATTTCATTTGTAAAACCCTTTTGTTGTAGGTCATCTTTTAGATTGGTATGTTTTCAAACATTTTGGATACAGGCAAAAATTCTATTATCTTTAATTAACCATCTGCTCAGTTTCTTGCTCTTCATGATGTAGCTGCTGAGAAAACAAATTTCACAAGTTAGCTGAAATTTTATGGTTAAAATGCAAAAATATCTCGGTCTTTATCACAGAAACATTGAAAGAGGTAGCTTGAAGTTAATGCAAGTAACTTCTATAAAGGCATGATGTATCTTGAACTATAACTTTTATATTATCACTTTAAAAATCCTGATAGATGCAGCTTCAACTCTCCTGCTCCCCAAAAAAACTCCAGGGAGATTCTACGAAATATTACAAAATTATTATAACCCTTTTCCTTAGTTACATGACAATTTAATAGGCATTTTGCCCACTGGAATCTGTGTACTTCTGTGGGGAAACTGAGGCATAATTAAATAACAGTAGTAGTAGTAGTATCAGAAAAAAAATGAGTAGTGTTTTACTTCAGCGATATTTCTAAGAAGGATCAGATCCAACATCCATCTGGTCCATTATGGCTGAGTATGGCCAGGAGCAGATGCTTCAGGAGGAAGATGTAACATTTGTAGTATGGTACCTGTCTGTCTGCAGATTTTCATCCTCCTCTGCTTGTGGGGACAAGTCTAAGATCTGAAATGTATGGGTTAAAAGTCTTTCCACAACTTCATTGTATGTCATAATTTCTAAAAGTTCTCAAAATCTCTGTGTTTGTTACATGAGCAGCCATTTGGGCTTTTTCTGGTAATGGGTTTCATTACATTCCTTCTAAACAAATAATTTATTTTTATAAATATTAATTTATTAACTGTGAATGTCTCAAATTCTCCAGTCATTAAATTCTTCTTTTCAGTCACAAAACATAAAACATTTCCATTTGTTTTTTTGGTTTTGGTGGATTGGGGTTTTGTTTTTTCATATTCCCCCATTAGTCTGATTTCAAAATACCTTATTGTTTTTATCTCTCTTTTTTCTCCTAACCACTTGATAGCTTTTATGCTTTGGGGGGATTTTTTTAAACCTATCTTTATTTACAAAGCTTTTAACTGTGTACTCCCATGTCTGCAGTTTCGAAGTCTGCCATTAGGCATTTACAGGTTTCAAAGTCAAAATGCAAAGTGTGAAGTTACTAGTTGGATTATTATTTTATTGATCATGTTTGATTTGATTACATCAAAAAAAGGGATTACACAGAATGAAAGAGAAAGACATTAATATTTGGGATATAAAATTTGATACTGTTGTATGATCTTAATTTCAACGTCAGAGACAGTGCTTTTTAAAAATACAATGAAAACCTTGTGGGAATAGAAAATGACTGATTTTTAAAATATTTCTAAATGTTTATTGTGCTACCAAATGATCATTAATGCCCTGTTTAAAGTAGTGTACTTTTAGTAACTTTTATGTTTTTCCTTTTCGTATTGGGCTTTTATAAAAAACAACTATTACCATTGGTTTTAGGTTCTTAAGTACTGTATGATAGGATTTTTTAACTAGAACTTTTACTCAAACAATTAAGTTATGAAGGATTTCAAATAATTAATCTTTTTCCCTCCTTCTCCAAAGAGAATCCTTTTGCTTTAGGAAATCTCTTGTTCACATACGATTTAATTCTCAATATGTCTTCAAATGAGAAATAAAATGTCGATTTTTCATGGAAATTTTACAGTTGAGAACTCTAGTTCAGAATCAGACATCCTGTTGCCTGGTGCCACACCCTTTTTTTTCTGAAGATGTGGAGCTATCCATCAGGAACTATCTTAAACTATTTGAGTCTGGGCTCTCAGCCTGGTCCTTGGTTAGAATAAGGTGCCCTTGATATCTTACAGAATACAACCAATTCGTTTAGAAAAGACCCTTAAGATCATTGAGTCCAACAGTGATGGTTGGAATGATGATCGAAGCCTCTTATTTAAAGCTTTCCTAGTTACCCAGTTTTAAACTTTATTTTATTTTCTATTCAAACTCTTAAAATGGACAGCTTGATGTAATACAGGTCATAGAACCATTTTGGTTGGAAAAGACCTCCAAGATCACTGAGTCAAGCTGTTAACCCAGCACTGCCATGTCCACCACTAAACCATTGGTGGTTTCTATTTTATATTATCTTCATACAGATAAGGCTGGAAAAGTAAACCACGTCATGCTTTGGATGTGTTGTTAACAGCAGTAAAATTTTCCCCAGTGACACAAACATGTATCACAAAGATGTACAGAGAGTTCTGTCTAACTTCAGGCCTCCTGTTTTGGGAGGTGGTACCCCACAAAGTCAATGCATAGAGTGGGGCTTTTCCAGACGTCAGTTCTGAGCGTCTAAGTCAGAACCAACCTTAGTCCCTTGGCTATAGAAACAGTATGAATTTAATTATTTTGAGCATGTCTTTGCACACTGTAATGCCCCAAAACACTGCACATAGCTGTTAAACTACTATAGCAATTCTGCCTAAGTTTCAGACAATCAAGAAAATAGTTAATAAAATATTAGATTAGCTCAGTTGGTTAAAACTTGGTTGTAATAATGCCAAGGTCATGGGTTCAATCCCCTGTGTGGGCCATTGAC
>JAOXXN010000471.1:64252685-64299825 GCA_026770055.1 Myrmophylax atrothorax
GATCTTGTTTCATCCTGCTGACTGTAGATTTGATTTTTTTGATTTGTCTCTACTTTACTCTAAGAGGCAAAGAAAAAAAAGTAAATTCTGCATTACAGGAACTTTCAGATATACTCACATCAGAAGAGTGATAAAATATCTTATCCTTAACACAAAAGAGCAACCTAAGACAATCATTTCCTTCTTCATCTTGTCATTCATTCATTTCCTTTCTCTTAATTCATCACTGGGGTCTGGGCTCCCCAGTACAAGACATGGACAGACTGGAGAAAGTACAACAAAGGGTCTCAAAGACGATGAAGGATCTGGAGCATCTCTCCTGTGAAGACAGGCTGAGAGAGCTGGGGCTGTTCAGCCTGGAGAGGAGAAGGCTCAGGGAATCTTTCTAATGTGTATCCATATCTGAAGGTGGGGGGCATAGAGGAGGGAGCCAGGCTCTTTCCTGTGGTGCCCAGGGACAGGACCAGAGCCAAGGGGCACAAACAAACACAGAAGATTAGCTCTGAAGATTAGGAAACACTGGTTTCTTGTGAGAGAAACCCTGGCACGGGTTGCCCTGAGAGCTGGTGGGGTGTCCATCCTTGGAGATGTTCAAAGGCCATCTGGACATGCTCCTGGGCAACCAGCTGTACTTGACCCCATGAACAGAGGGGCTGGACCACATAACCTCCAAAGGTTCCTTCCAGTCTCCCTGAATCTGTGTTTTGTGAGTAGCTCTATCACTGGTAGAATTAATCCAAGTTGTCTTAAAAGCTGGTTCCTCTTCAGTGTCATTAATGAGTATGTTGCTTGATCTGAATAAGCAAAGAAAGGGTGCATCTGCACTAACATCTACCTTCCAGTCAGAAGTATGTGCTGAAGCAGATCTCCCCACTGTCCCAGTCCATGGTGTGAACAGTTTGGTTCACATCACAGAGCACTTTGAGAGTGGCTGACCTAGATTCCTTTCAGATGAAACTACATAGGAACACTCTTTTCTCCTAATCTTTTCCAATTATTTCAGGAGCTACTAAGTGAGGTAACAGATTAGATACTCGAGTTTTAAACCAAAGAAGTGTCACTAGGATACCTGCTCCTAATTAGTGCTTTGAAAGTCCAAATATGGTTTTCATCTCTTTACCCAAAGTTCTTTCACCATTTTCTGTCAGTCCTTACTCTTCTTACTTTTATTTGCCAATATTCTTTAGCTGTCAGCTTTGTCTTTACATATCTAATGAGCTTTTGTCCATTCAGAAACTTTAAATTACAGAATCTGCTGACTTGCAGTTTCCAGCCTGCAGTTTAATGATCCAGAGAGAAATCTCAGTGGTACAGTCACAAAGCTCAGTAAAGGGAAAGACGTGGACTTAAAGCTAAAAAGCAGTGTTTGAGGGCTTTAATGGACTGCAGTTCAGTGCTTTGTTATTCTCCTGCATTTAGTGTGATCCAAGAAGCACTGGCCTACTATTCAGTGTGTTTGCATTCTGATTCTAGTCATGCTTCTGATCTACTTTTTCAAGAAAGCAACTACAAATATACGTCTCCATTTTCTTATTTGCAGAATGGATATGAAATCTTTAAATATTTTTAAGATTTATAAATGACGAACATGAAGGTAAATGGTATTATTTCATTAGATCATAGTGCAGAACATAAGCCTTCTCAGCAGCATTTCCCTCATGAAGTGTCTCCTTTATACTGTTATACAACATTAAAATATCTATTTGCCTCTAATACACTTTTCAAAGGAGGCTGAGAACTGCCACAAGGAATCATAATGCCGGTGCTTTCTTTAGTTGTGCTTAGGACTTCATAGCCCCAACAAGAATTTTCAGGACTTTTCAGTATACAGAAATCCAATTTAGAGTGCATCTAATAACGCACAAATGATTTTGAATCTTTTGAGTCTGATAAACAAGAGGTAAGCAATAATGTGTTCTTTTTGTCTAATACCTACTTCTGCACCAAGTACTGCATGTAACATAAGTAAGGTGTTACTTGTATTTTGCAAGAACATCTTCCAACAGAATCCATCGCCCACAGTTTTATAGTATGCATATGGCTCACGTGAATGGACATGACAAAACTTCATTTATTTACAACAAGGCTTTGAGTGTCCAAGCTTTGACATACTTTGAAATACAATAAAGCACATAGTACTCCAAATTCTGCAATTTTCAGCAAAAATATGGCATATTATTTCCCTCAGTTCTGTGTTTAGGGCAAGAACATGTCAGCAAAAGAGCTTTTTACAATCCTAATTTCCTATTAAAGGGTGCTTGGGATGTTCAAATCAAAACATTTGGCAGAAATTCATTTGGTTTGGGTAGAAGACTCGGCTTTACCATCAGTAATCTGCCTGGTTTCCAGCCAGCTTGCCTGTCTGGCTTCCTCACATCCTGAGCTATCCAGCAGCCCAGGAAGCAGAAAGGCAGAGGATATTTTGGAAGTGCCAAAAACTGGACTGTTGGATCTGAGAAGGCTCAGCATCAATGAATTCTGAAGTCTGGTAATCAGGTCAACAGACTGTCCCCAAATCAGACAGTGAATCTGTCTAGGGACTCTGGAAGAGTATTCAGGAATTCCAGAACCCAATTTTTCATTTTGTAGGGTCTGACACTGCCACTCCTTGCTGTGTTTGAAATGCCTCTTTGCACTTGGATTATTCAGAATACGTTAGTGCTAAAAGGAGGAATACACTTTGGGGTGAAGAAATGCAGAATTTTTTTTTTTACAGTAAAGGGATACCTGTAGTTACAACTGTAAAGTCTGGCTTCTGATGTATGTTCCATAAATAGCTGGTGGATTTGAAAGGTGAACTTTGCCAATGGTGATTACTGTGGATTCTTCCATGTCTTTCTGCCTGCTTAATTGCATCCATTAGTGATAATTAAATGAAAGACACTTGGTACTTGAAATAACATCTTTGCGTAGAAATACGTGTATTCCAGTACTTTGTGTTCAATATCACAGTGCATTAATTAATTTTTAAAGATTCTTTTTTAAAACTCAAAATCATACATTATTGATAGAATTAAAGAATTTCTGCATCTGTTCTTATATTTGATATATGTAAAATGTAGCATTTAAAACAATTTTTTTAATATTTTACCATGTATAAAATATTTCAGGTGAAGTACTTACTCTAAATGAAAGAACACCCGAATGACCAGTTTAAGGAAAAAAATCCAGATAAACTAAGTCTATTTATTTTGCTATTCAGATCAATTAAGAATCTTACTACCTAAAGAACAGTATCTGAGATTTTTTTTTATCATCTGCCAGTACAAATTTTTGGCTCACATACAAATTCCATGAAATTTCTTTTTTATTCTGCTACAATTTCCTGCTTAATGGATACTGAGGCAGCTGCATAAAAATGTGCACAGGTTCAAAAGGGGACTCAAGTATCAGAAGAACAAAAGAATGAACTGGTCATCACAAGTTAGTGACATTTTCTGTCCTCTGAGCTGCCTTTTTCTAACTTGAAAAACACTGGTGCATAAACTAAAGATGCCTCCAGATAGCTTTCAATTTGCAAAAATTCCTGTTCCATAGATCATATGTCTGGCCAGCTTTGACATGTTTCTGGAGTCATAATTTCATAGGTGAGTGCGCGTGAAAAATGTCTTCTGTTCAATAGGGACAAATAAGCTTTTGTTCCACAGCAGGCATGCATGTCTTTCCTTTGTTCCCATTCACAGCACTTTGAATAAGCATATTTATCCTGGCCAGTATCAAGAAAATCTAATGTATGTTAAAACATGTTAAAATTTCAGTTCCTTATAATCTTGTAACTTTGCTGTCATCAGTTTTTTTAATAAATAATATTTTAGCATGCATACTTAGCACTTACAAAGCATTTCAGGATGAGTATAATCAACAACTCTCCTAATTGCTGACTGGGTTTTGAGAGATAAATTACAAAGATTGGGAGAACAGCATTTTACATCTGCCATTGCAGTATATGGCTGGCTGTAAAAGAACATTTTAAAATTAATAATTTATGTGCCCCAGATATACTAGATTCTTCACTGAACAGAAATAGTTATTATCCCCAAAGCCTCCAATCTAAATCTTAGAAAAGAAGCAAAAAATTAAGAGTGGTAGACACAGATCTATTTAAACACTGTAGTTCCATTTTAGTGACCACACTCTAAAATGTATGTGAGATAAAGAAGATAGAGTTATGCATGTCTGATTGTTTATTTCTAGCTTTGAGAAAGAGGACCGTTTTCAAGGAGGTTGGAGAAAGTAGCAGGAGAATCAGATATTATGTACATGGGACTAAAGGGGGCCTATCCTGTGATTACATACCCCCGTGCCATATGGTCTCTTATAAATTATCATCTCCATATGAAAAATTACTCCCACTAGGAACTCTTCCAGAATTTCATCTCTCCAAAATCTAGAACTTTAAATTTCCAGCCTAAATGCATTCAGCCACTATATCTATTTATTTTTGTGCAAGGACTGTAATTTAGTTTAAGTGCTTCCTTCTCTGTTTGCTGTCTTAGCAGACGACTGAACAGGAATTGCAATTCAGCTGCTTTTTCTTGATATTTTTGTTATTATATATTTATTATTTCATTCAAAATCTGTGATTAAGTAGATACAGGTTAATCTTTTGTATATTTGCAAAGGTGTGATTTCAAAAGGCTGAAATGCAGCACAACAACTCAGATTGCTTGAAATGAATGGCTTTACTTGCCACCCACTAAACTCTGGGTAGAGAAGTTGGTGTGACAAGAGAAGGAGAACAGGGAGCCAAACTGACACAGAAAAAAAGAATTAAGAAAATGGAGCAAACCCATGGAGAGGTTTTTAATGGTTGTCAAAGTGAATGAGGAACCATTGGGTTTGTTCACTGATGGGGCCACTTTAATCTGTGCTTTTTAAAATTAAGAGCAGTTAAGAATGCAGCAGAATTCTGACTGTGCCAGATGCCTTAGAGCGAACTGTCTGTCAACCAAAAGAGAAAGCTGTTGCAATCATTGCTGCCATCATGAATCCTCTTTTGGGGATAACAGTTAAATGGGAGAGAACTAGTCAAATTCAGAGGTCTAGAGAACTAGGGGAAAACTGGTCTAACTCAGTGCATATGCAGACAGCAGCCTTTATCATACCACACATATCTTTCAACCCCTGAATCAATGCTGCTGACTCATGCTCCATCTTTTGTTATCTGTTGGAGCTCTTTTTGTCAAGAAGACCTATTCCCCCAATTGCCCAAATACTCTGTTGCTGTCATTTGTCTAACACAAAACAAAATATTAAGTTGCACAGAGTTGAGTGTGCCCTTCATAAGTGCTGTGGTGGAATATACAGAGCTCAGTGATTCTGCGTGAGAAGTGCAGAATCCAGGTGTTATCCTCTCAAAAGCTTTGTGCAATCATAGCCTGGTAGAGAGCTTACTGATGGGAAAAATGTTTATCCAGGACTAGCCACCCACTTAGCCTACTGAAGGCATCCCACCTGTCTGGGATGCCCCAGCGTCTGCTGCATTGCTGACCTCCTGGAACTGACAGCTTGCTGAAATTCAGAGTGGGCTTCTCGTCCAACACTCTGCTATTAATAGCCATGTTGACTTGGACTGGATTTCAACTGGATAATTATTTAGGCCAGCACTTCTCCTTTCACAATCTGTGGTTGCAATGTTTGTTTCTGTGCCGGAAAAATGGTGCTGTGTCCTGCACTGGACCATGAACTACCTCAGATCTAACATGGAGCAGATATATAGGTGGAGCTGTGCATCCATGTGTCAACAAATGTCTTGGTTTCCTCAGCTTTGGCACTTGAGATGCTGATCCTTTGAGTTACTGCATAATTCGGACTTGATGGAAAGGCTCCTGACAGCTCATTAGCACGCAAGTCTGAGTGAGCCAGCAGGCCTGAGCACTCCATTTCTGTTCCAGCAGGCACTAGTTATCCTCATCATCATTATCAAGCCATCCTCGCTGTCACCCATGTGACACCAAACATTACATGCTGCTCTTCACTGCTGGCATCATTAGGAGAGGTTTTGGCAGCAGCCAGAGCAACAACCATACTCAGCTTCTTAGAGTTCTTGTTGCTCCTTTGCCTCCAACCTCAGCTGCCAAAGAGCCATGATGTGCATCGGGGGACAACTTCAAAGGAAGCTTCTCAGTAATCACGTGGGTTTTGCTCCAGCACCTCGTCTGGCACACCCTGCTATTCCTCACTGCTGTGAGGACGTCACCACATCCATTATTTAGTCATCCATCCTGTCAGAGCAGTGGAGGCTGCTCCGTGTCCTGTGTTCTAGGGCTGCCTAGTATTCTTATTTCATTTTCACTAGCCAAAAATCACTTCTTTTTAAAAAACTGTTTATCCAGTGAATCTCTCTTTGATTTTTATTAGAACAGTATGTGTTGTAGCAGCAATCTTTGTCAAGCAAAATACTATTCAGCAGGACCAATGATGACAAATCTGATCCCAAGTGATTGATTTGGAATAATTATAGATGCATTTGCACAGTAATACTGAGCTTGGTGTTATTGTATGATGAGTTGTTAAGTTACATGAATTATAGTGAAGTTTAATTGTTTAGATTCTTGAGAGCTCCACTATCCCACAGGGAAGATTTTTTAAAAATGTTGGCTCTGATCTTTTTACTTTAATGGATAAGATATTTTAAAAAGTTCAGGCTCCTAGTGGGGGGGGGGTTTCCCTAGCTTTTTTTTTGTTGTTTTTAATTGATTTTCATGGCTACACAAGAAAATTAAAATATATAAAATTTCACCAAACATGTAGTTATGAGTACTGAACTTAAAAGATGAGAAATACAGCACTCAGACAGCCTCTATGTACCTCTGTATGAAATATGTTAGTACTGTACTTCTTTCTATTGGGATACTGAAGTTAAATAATTCTGCAAATTTTACCATAAAATTCAGTTTAAAACAAGAAATTAAACCTTCCACAAGGGATAAAGTATAACTCAAAAATAATCTTTAAATTTGTACATGGTATTTTTGAATGCAGAAATGCAAGCATTATGTAACATAATATAAAGCATGTGATTTTTTTATTATATATATTTAACAATTCCAACATGGAAAATAAAGCTGTAGGTTTTCAAATTAACCTTACAGTACTGGTAAAAAGAACAATGGAGTCCCTGCAGCAAACCACAGCCTTGGAAGTGCCACTAAAGGTAGGATTAATTCTGAATTTCCATTACTGTCTCAGGCATGCTTAGCCTTGTACAGTATCATCATCATATTAAGAATCTAGCAAAAACTATTTTGCCTTCCACTTCAATTGTTTCATTTTCATATTTGTGGGTAATTTCTTTTTAAAATTACTATAAAAATTACAAAGGAAAAATCTGCAAGTCAACCTCCCTTTTGGAAAGTGAGGTTGTCTTAGCAAAGCAGTATTGTAATTTCAAAATCTACAGAGTGAAAAATAGCTCTTTTAACAGCCTTTCTAGGTGTGCCAGGCATTTGTTACTGCTGAAAAAATATTGCAAAAGATCTTTCTTCAGTAATTTTCACTTAGAAAATGGGTCTATTTAACATTTCCATGTGGATGCCTAACACACAAAGCAGACAAAATCCCTGGTCACTGTTAAAAGTAGAGGACATCATCCACCAGACCAACATCTGTAAAAACTGAGTACATAGCTGCACAGTTATTGTACCTATCTATGTATTGGACCTAATTGTAATTATTTTATAAAATAATTATATTTCTCTCTCTACAAGACTGGTACCCTCCACCCTATCCTTCTGCTCAGCTTTTGTTGCTTGAGAGAAGACGTTCCCAAGCTTTACAAACTGCATTTCTGTAGGTTGCTTACATTGTATCCCTGTGCTTGCCTAGCTTCTTTAGTTACAAATTCCTAAAAATAAACACGAGTGGTTTTTAAGGTATACTACATTTACATATTTTTAATTACCTTTAATTTCCAGGTATACTGCATTTAAATATTTTAATTGTAATTAAAACATGTATTTACACTCATTCTGCTATAAGGTTTATAAAAATAATGAAGTATACTAATGTTGGTGGCATATAAAGTGAATAGCAACACTACAGTCCTTCCTTAGGAGACTCTTTGGTAGTTTGTTTCAGTGGCTACAACGTTCATACTTTGCCTGAGGATATCATTGCCATGAAATAAATATGAACACTTTAATAGGTTTCTAAGAAAGACAAATGTTTACATGGTTACTGAGAACATTTGTGGTTACACAGGCAGAATATCATTTTAGTGTTACATATGTCAGACAAACCATTAACTGGCAGAAGGTTTCAATGTCCTATGGACAAAATGGGACACACCATCTTATTCACCTCTGTCTAAAGTGTCCTACTGTCACACACTGACAAATTCATCTCAGTGCATTAGCAAATGGATTCAATATGTCATTCCTGTTGGAATTGTAATTCTCTGTTAAACTCCAACTATGTTTCCATAGGTGAAAAGAAACACATGGTTGAACAACAGGCAGTTGTCTGGGGGTTTCAAAGATTAGGACTTTTTAGTAGGCAGTAGAAGTATTTGGAGAGACACATTTCATTACCCTTGTTTGGTCTCCTTTTCCTGAGCAAATTTCTGTAGGAGCCCTGACACACTTTTACTCCTACAGCACGCTAGACTGCATGCATCATGGAGATACTTCATCTTCCTCTGAAGCATCACAAAGAGATCAATGACAGAGGCCAGATAGAAAACATAAAGTACCAACAGCTTGATCTCAGAGAAGAAATTGAGTGATCTTTTAAAAAAAAAAAAGTCTGTATTTTTATTCATGTTGTTTACCCTTCTACACAGTAAGAATATGCCTTTTAGGGTTGGAGATGCTGAAGATGAAAAGGTTTTTGTGAAATGCTCCTGCTTTCCTTCAACAGACTTTCTTCAACTCAATATGTGTTATGTGCTCTGTTAATATGAATATTATTTTTTAATATGGAGACAAAATGTCACTAAAGTAGAGCACACATACAGTCTTAACGGGGAGAGATCTCTTTTTCTTCTTTGAGGTAAAAGATGCTTTATCTTTGAAGTAGCTTTTTTTCCAAAATAGAGTCTTTGCTAATGAGGCAGCTTTCATGTCAGCAAATCTACTGTATACCAGCGCTCCAGGAACTGCAAAACAAACTGAAATTAAACCAAAGCAACAATAAAAATACTCCAGAATTTGAAAAGTGGGTGGTAAAAACCCCATAGTATCTTTATGCATTACTGACAAAGTTGCTGCTGATAAACATCAAAATCATCACAATGATTTTGTAGCTCTTTTGAAAAGCATATAAGATGAATTTTGCTTTAGCATATTCCTTGCAATTCAGTAACATGTATTTCAATTTCAAACCTAAAGGTTAGTCTTAACTGTTAAGGTATTTTAATCAAAATTGTTGCAATAATGGAGTATGAATAGAAATGAAGAACATTACATATTGGATAGGTGTGTAATCTAGAGCAGTATCAACATCCAAAGGGAAAAGCAAAAATAGTAATCTTGTGATGTGTGATGTGTTTGTTTGTTTAAGTTTTTATATTTCTTTTATTCTGACAGGTTCCCTTGAAAGTGATTCTCACCACTGGGAAATCATGGGGGTGTATGACAGAATTGCAGGAGATGTAAAGCAGTCCTTGGGGATGTTATTCAGTACCCGAACACCTCATTGGCCTGTGCTGATTCCTCGCTGAATCACTAGGCAACAGCGCTGCTGGATCTTTCATAAGCACCTAATACTCTGCATGTGAATTTTTTTACTTCATTTTGTCTGTAGCCCTAGGCAACTGCAGTGAGATAAAACTGGTTTTTACCAGTTCACTGTGTTTCCTTTAGCCAAGGTAACCAGCAGGGAGCTGCTTTTGTTCAGAGCTAAATTACTACATGTAAGGAACGAAACAAGACAGTATTAACCCTTTGGGAACATCACAAATATATTTGAGTTAGAGGATGTTTAGACTTTGATGTTAAATATTTTGTGAAGTGCTTATGTAAAAATGCTTCTACACTGGCACTATTTGAACTGTATCAGCAAATGTTGAACTGTTGTATTCAGCTTATTTTGTGTTTTGTGAGTAGAATGCAGATGCTCGGCGTTCATCACGTATTAAATGTCCTGGTCACCAGAGTTAGAAAAAGAGTTCTTTGGAAATGAACCTAATTTTTATCTAGAATTTTGAAGCAAAACAGGTAAATGAAAGTAGAAGTCTAAATGCAATAAAAATAACCAGATTATTTTCAATTCGATTAATTTCAAATTCAATTTGCACACTGTAGCCTTAGCATTATTTAGAGGAAGTAGTATAGTTTTGCCTAATTAATTATTTTTATTACTGATGTAATGCTAAATATTGTTTAGATAAATTTTAGGAGTTAGCCTTGTACATCTAAGCATTCAGGCTTTTACTCTAATGTTTGCATTTTTTATTGATAATTTGGTTTTCTGTAGAGTTTATTCTTTAAATGAGTTTGTTTCATAACATTACTGTTTTACAAATTCTGTCTACATGCTTGTAGAATATGAAACTGTCCTCAAAATCTACTAATTACTCAGAAATTGAAGTCAAGCACAACACCCTTAAGTGGTATTCAGTGAGTTTCAGCATTAGACATCAAAAGATCAAAGTAATACAATTTAAATTTTAGAGCTGTATAGTTACAAAGATTTTGCAGTATTTTTAATTTGTGTAATAATTTTGCATTGCACTTAAAGGCATTAAACTATTAAACATTGTTTTCTTATGTTGCTTATTAATCATACATAACCTGTCAGCTGGAAGTGAGTCAGTAGTTCCTAAAAATTGATTCTTATAATATTGGCAGTGATCATGTAAGCAAAGTCAGAACCTTCTGCATATTAACTGGGGGCAGCTCCTTGGCTGGGGGGCCCAGCCTGGGTGGCTGTGATGCTGTGCCAGGTCCTGTGAGCAGAGAGCCTGATTCCACCTCTCCAACAGAGAAGAGGTTGCACAAATTTTCTTCTTCTTTTTGCTGTTTTGTAGCCTTCTGTGTTTGCAGTGGTGTTCAATAGGTGGGAATTGTTCTGCTGCCTCAACTGTTTCACTCCTCTCAAAGACCTACTGTTTCCAGCAGGCCTGTACTAATTAAGCCCAGTTTCTCCAAGGCTGCACTGCTGACCTTCGTCCTGTGTGGAGGAAGTTGTCATTTTTCTGTACGTTCCCAGCTGATTTCCACCTTGTGTGTTTTTCTCAGGATTTCTACTTTTAAACTAGATGTTGTATTTTTTCAAGTCCTGAACAACACTATGAGTACCCTTCAGCCTAACAAATAACAAAAACACACTTAAGAACAAGAAGAACCTTTATCCACTTGTGTGAATTGACATCTGTTCAAATATGAAGCTACAGAAATGCAGAGGTCACCACACAGAACAAATTTTCAAACACAACCTTTCACAAAAGACTGTCAGTCACAGTTCCCCAGACGTGTGCACTTTGTATAGGTTGTCATACAGCAGGCAAAGTTAATATTTTATTCTCCTTGTGTCACAGTTTCTTCATGGTTTTAAATTTCCAGAGTCAGTGAATAAAAGGAAAAAGACCAAGCAATAATGCCCCACTTTTTCACACATGTCCACGGGCTCATTCTGCGTACACTGGTGTGAGGACAAAAGGCAAACTGGAATAATTTTGGAGGATTGTTGCTGCCCAAGATCTCAAGACTTGGTGCAGTTTGTGTCCCCACAACCTGCAGGATGCATACCACAGCCTCGGTGTATCTTTCCAGTGCTCCAGATTCTCCAGGAAAAAAGCTGAGTCTCCACTTGAGAAAGAGTCGTGTTTGCAATTCATTTCCCAGTAAGGTCCTCTGAACAAGGCATCAGTTTTGCCACATTTGTGTGCTGATCTATGTGTAACTCTAAAATGTGGGCAGTACAGTTTTCCCAAACCTTAGGCAAGGTCTGAATCTAAAGAGCCATTATAGGAAAGTGAGGCCAGACCTGACCACAGATTTCCTCCCAAATAAATACATGTGAAAATGTTCAGCTTTTGATGACTGCCAGGAATTCCTTTGGGCAGCACAATAATTTCATACCAGAGCACTCAAGACCCTTATTATAACAAATGACCACCTTTTCAGGTTATTTTGGTTCTGCATGAAACTGACTTGAAAACATGGTTAGGCTTGAGCAGGAATAACCTTAAGAGCCCTTTTCCATCCTTAAAACTCTTGATCTCTAGAATCATTCCCTTTTTCTCAGAACCTGTGAAGAGGTACTGGGAGAGCAAGAAACAAAACTTCTGTTTGAAGTGCAGAATCCTGCAAAAATACTGATCAATGAGCATGGGAAATCACGGAACAGATGGGGAGAGGGAAATAGTTGGCTGTACTTAGTTTCAGATATCCTTTGTGAGCAGAAATTTCATTAATTGATTCTCTGAACATGGTAAAAGCCCCTTATGAACTGATTTGTGTCTTTGGGTTTAATTTCAGGTGTGCCCTTAGTGGCCTGAATGTTCCCTTAGATCATCTATTAATCTCTTCCTTTGCCCTGTAGGGTAGTGGGGAAGGAGCACTATTTGAGCATACTTTAACTTGGTGTGTGGGGAAAATGGAACAGCACAGCTCTTTGCGGGTGTTTGCATGGAAGAAATGATCTCACAAACCTTCTGATGTCCACACACCACTGTGGGATGGCATGACTGATTCTGAATGCTGGTCCAACTTGATGATAACCATAGCTCAAGCACTGGTCTCAGATTTTATGTGAGGAAGACATTTTACACAAGGAGGGAAAAAAAGTCTTAGTTTTTGAAAACAGAGTAGATTAAGAGATTAAATCTGCTAGAGCATCCAGGACATCATTCATTCATGGTAATGATTGAGAAAGCCCTTAAAAGTAAATTTTTTTCATTTTTGGGGAGTCAACAAAACCTCTTCCTCTAATTTCTTGTTTAATCTGATTTTTAGAAGGCCAAAGAATGGGTTCAAGGTTGTATTGTAGTTTCCTGATATATTTTCTCAATGGTCTAAAACATCCTTTGTCCCTTCATCATTAGAAGACCACACTGGACAAATCCCTGAGTAACCTGGTTTTGACCTCAAAGCTCACCCTACCTTGAGCAGGAAGTTAGACTAGAGACCTCCTGAGATCCCATCCAACCTGAATTTTGGTCCTGTGTCATTCCTCAGTTAGACAACAGCAGTCATATGTGTGGAAGACAAACCAGAAATTCCCTTCAAATATTCTGCTGCACCACATTGAAGTATACAGTGCCATACCAGAAGAAGCCCCAGAAATGTTTTGGGATTTCATTCCTCCTTCCCACCTGTGTTGCCTCATTCCGTGCCAGCATTTACTATGTTCCCTGGCTCACAGGCTCACTTTTGGCTGGCATACTTCCTTTTGGTATTAGCAGGTTGTCAGAAACATTCAGGGAGTGGAGGGGAATTCGTTTTCTCTGCTGTTCTGCAATAGTTTCAGTAGGCAGTGCATCTCTGGGGTTTAAAGTACGTTTCAATCATGTCCTGTCTTTGCCTTCCTGGGAAACATCCCCAGTTCATCCCTAGTGGAAACAACAGCCACCCTCAGCTGGTTCTCTTGAGACCACTGCACTTCTACCACACATTTTTTTAAGACCCCCCCATGTGTTATCAAGGTGTCTTTATTATGTGCTGTAAGTCCAGGCAATTTGTTACCATCTGTGCTTGTGTTCTGAATTCTGGCTGTCCAGCTTCCAGACAACATTTACACATTTTTGGTGCATTTTTCCATGTCACCTTTTCCATTCAGGGCTAATTAGTTGGGCAATTTTTAGCTTCTTTCTTCCTCAGCTTTTGGTACCTAAACTGATTATTTAATCCACTGCCAACCTTCCCCCTGCAATTCATAGCTACTGTTATTATTGCTAGTAAAACTCTCACTATTAATTGTTCACAAGTTAAAAAAAAGAGTTGCTTATCTTTCTACCTCTAACTTTTTTGCCCTCCGTTTGCTTTCTTCTACCACTTGGCATGAAATTTATGCATTTATGGCATTTTGGAGACTGTTTTCTGGCTAACTATATTTTCCTGTAGTTCATCTCATGATACATTTTTCCATGTTATCAAAAATTGACTGTGGAAATTCTCTGGTTTTCACCCCCCCTTCACTTTTTGGCAGCTTCATCTGCTGTGCACACTGAATTTCTCACATCTAATTATTCAAAAGTGTCATGCATCAGATTACAATCCCATTTTCCAATTTGTGTGTTAAGCAGAGAACTGTACTTATGGGCTCCTGAGAATCAGCCTCCGTCCTCCCCACGAGTGGCTGCTGCTACACTGCCTTTCTGCACAGAATTGGCTGAGAGAAAATTAAATATCTCCCTGGCCTCTTTGCACTGATCCATTAGTCCACATCCAGCTGAGTCCAGAAATTAGTTAATTGCTAATTTATCCTAAATGCCTTATTGGTGTCTGGTTAGGTGAAGAAGACAAGTGTCCTAAGGACTTCTGCTAGAATTTTTTTCCTTCTCTTTTTAACTCCAAGCATGTCCCAAAGCCAGCTCAGGATGATGATTGACTCCAAACTGCATTTGAAGGACATGTCTAAGAACTTCATTTCTTCCCAATGAATAAATTCTGCAGCAGTTTGAAAGCTGGGCCACCCTACTCGCCTGCCAGCAATCCTCATCTCTGTTTATCTTCCCATCCGTTCACTTGAACCGTGATGTTAAATTAAATAAGCTTCCCAGGGAGGTTTTCCTTTAAATATAATGAGCTTTTGTAACACATGAGCTGGGAGAAGTCAACATCTTCCCTTGGGGCCTCTGTGGGTCACAGATGAGGTTAAAAAAGGGTTGTAAATGTTGGGCTTCAGTCAAATTCTCTGGCTGTGTTTGCTGCTTCTGATAATATGGCTTGTGATATAATTGATTTTTTTTTTTTGGAGCTGAATTTTTTTCTAGTCCTTTCACTTCTCATGGGTGACCTAAACTTTAACCTTCCCCTGGCATTATCCATATGCCTTAACACCTTCCATTCCCTTGTAATCAGGTTGGTAATCACCTCTTTAATTCATCCTAGCCCTGCAGTCTGGGCAGACATTTATAACTGCAAAATAAACCAAATATTTTTCTGATAATGAGTCATATCTTTCTTTCCTGGGAAGTTCTTCAGTCCTGTTTATGTTGCTTTTGTAGAATTGAAATCTTGCATTAATTCTTCCTGGCCACAGTTTATAATTCAAAAGGATTTTAACAGGTTGGAATAATAGTATAAGATTAATAAAAAGAAGCGATTCAGTGTGATAAGCACGAAGCTTCACACAAAGCAAAACCAGTTAGCTACCCAAATGTAGGCAACACAATTCCCAAAACGTAGGGAACAGCTAGTTAATATCAATTTCAGGAAAAGACCTGAGAATTTCTAGGTGTTTGTACAGTGAGCAAGAGTGGTATAATCAATCCCACCACTCTCTTCAGCCCCAGCAAGGGCTCAGTTGAATGCTCTGCCCAGTTTTCAGAAGTGCATTTCAGAAAAAAGGTGGAGAAATAGGAAGTCAGAGGAGAGCAACAAGAATGATCAGAGCTACAGACAATATCACCTATGAGGAAAGGCTGCAAGAATTTCAAGTCATTTGACCTTGAGAAGACTGAGCAGAGACCTAAAAGCGGTTATCTGGTATGAGATGGGCTGTCATAAAGATGGTAATTAACTGCTCTGTAGGGCCTCTGGAGGTAGAATGAGAAGAGAGGGGCTTAAATTTCAGGAAGGTATAAGTAGGGAAGATGTTAAGCAAGTCTTTAAAAAGGATGCTAATGATGACGACACATTTGAAGGGACTTGAATAGAGCTTTCAGATGTTTATTACTATGCATTTCTAGAACAGGATTAACAAATATGTGTCACAATATACTTTTGCTTCATTGTTGCTGTGCCAGGCCAAGGACAGATCCTGAGCAACCCCTTGGGATCCACTCCAGCCCAAGTTCTGTTTTCTGGGGTCAAGGCCATGAGCACAGTACATACAGCATCAGAAAAGGTGCCATTGGCTCTGCAATGACACCAGCAAACTAGGCCCTCAGTTTACATCCCTCATGCAAAATGATGGTGGTTCCAGTACAGTGTGTGCTGTTAGTTCTGGACAGACTGTGCTATGTAAGAATAAAGGTCTCAACCATACCTCTCTTTGAAGCTGGTCTTGCATTGAGCTGGGGATAGGAGATCACCAGAGATCCTTACCAACCTCGGTTACCCTGTGAGTCTCAGTAGCTGCCAATAACAGACATGAAGCACCCTGCTTTCCTCTGGAGTCATTCCCAGCTAGAATCCCACCAGGTCCAGCTCTGCAGTCAGCCTGGATGACAGTGCCATGTTCTAACTTGCCTTGGGGAAAGAGTCCTAGTGATGGTTTTTAATCACTGGAGTTTTTGACCAGGGTGGAGAAACTGGAGTTTTCTGGTGGCTTCTGTCTCAACTAGTGCAAATGGATTTTTCTTCAAAGTGAAAAAAATAGTTAAGAGTTTTTTTCTGACACACCCTTGATCTTTAAAGGATCTTGGTATTTTGGCCAAGTGAGAAATAGTAGTATTCAAACTCTCCAGACTTCTCTTTGTTGTTTCCCTTTCTCCTCACACATCTCCCTACTTGTCAGTGACTGTTCATTGCCAATTTCTTATGGATAACATGTTACAGAAATGACTGCATCAATGTGTTGCTGAGCAAGCTTTATTAGGACCTTGGAAATGCAGCACATCTTGACCAAAAAGCTCTTGGACAGGGTGGGTGAACACTGGCTGAGGACTGGTGACAGGAGTCCCCTCCACAAGTCTCAAGGAGGCACCTTCACCTGGGTGAGGTGAAACTCCCAGGTACACTGGCACTGGAAACATTTACCTGTATCTTTGCACCTCACTTGCTGTTCAGCTGGTTGAGGTTTTGACACATTCCCTTACACAGTGTCATCCTTTTAATATGTCACATATTAATATATATGTATATAACCTATATATAACTCTACAATTGTTTAAACACAGTAACATACAAATTAGGGTCTTTTCCCTGAAACAAGTTACAAGATCACTAAGTCATGAAGACAGAAAACAGTATTCCCAGGTTGATTTGCAGACAGCTCCTTAAGACTGGACAGGGAGTAAAGTTTGTTGTCACCAGCCTTCCATTAGACATTGCCAGATTTCAATGTTGGGCAACAGCTGGATTTCTTAAAATACAATTTCCACATATCCTAATATGTTTAAGGTACAGTTTTGACTTTAGAGATTATTTTTCCCTCTGCTTCAGCTTTGAAGAAAACACACCTCTGTAACATTCAAGCTCAAATCCCACAATGGGCATAAAGGCTCATAGTACCAAATACTGCTTGTGGTACATCTAGTACAACTCACCATTGTGAGACATCTACATGTTGGGTTTTTTCTCTTTTCAGCTAAAAACACTGAACTTTTTTCTGTCTGAAGACTCAGTTCTGAGCTATCGCTGTCACCTCATTTGGGAGCATGAAATAACAAAACCATATATCTGACTTATTCAAAGGCGAGTGTAAGGATGGATCCTTTGAGAGCCATCAGCACTTGAGAAGCACCACCTGAAATGTATTTGCTTTTGTGTGCAAAACAGTGCACCTCACACTTCTGGTTGGCCATAAAGTGTGTTTGTGTATCCCAGCCCACCCCAACCACAGCACACCATCTCCCGCTCATGCATTTGGCATGTCTACCCTTGCCACAAAGGGAGAATTTACCTGCTGAGTTGGGCAATTTATCTTTGCTTATCTAGAAGTCCAGCTTGGGTCAAATAACTACTGACCCCTCCTTCTATCAGCTGCTAGTATCAGGATTCCTGAGCATTACTCCACCTGGCAGAAAGCAGCTGGCAGACTGTTAGTGTCATACAGCATTTTTAGGATCAGACACGCTCATCAATCTATAAAATGTCTAAGACCTTTGTTTGCCAGTCCTCTGAATATCCAAGGAGCCTGCTCAAAAAATCTGTGCACAGGGAAGTGATTGGGTCTGCCTCTCTGGGATTTAAGTGCTGACTTCTGGGATTCATGTGCTTGTGACCGAAATCCATGGCTTTTCCTTCTTAACACTGAGGAGGCAGCTCCTTCCTTCAAAAGGCAGTCAGAGCAATGGATGTTGCTGATATTCCTGTCCTTTTATCTACAAAGTGTAGGGAACCTTTCTCTCTGAAAGGCTTTCAACATTCATCACTCACAGGAATGCACAAATCACCTGATTACAGGAGGTTCTGCTGAGGAGCTTTCTGTGCTCCCTCATGAGGCTGGCTGGCCACTGTGTATGAACTAATCAATATTTGCTCTGCCAAGATAGAGACACAAAAACAAAAAAAAAAAAAAAAGGAAAGAGCACAACCTGTCCAGCCTCCAAGTTACTGCACCCCACAGAAGAGCCTGGACTCTGTAGCCAGACTCCAGTCTGGGGAATGCTTCATGGTTCTAAACATGTCATTGTGTGTGACTCAGAACAAAGCAGAATGAACTCTCTGTTGTGTAATTGCCCACAGGCATATCCCAGTGAAATGCCTGCCTTTTGCCCTAAGGCTGGAGGGCTTTTCACTTTTTTCATCATTGCTACATTATGGATCCTCCATGTCCTTCTTCCAGCTCCACACTAATGGCGCAGAGACAGGAGTGTACTTTCTTGTCCCTGCTTCTCCGTCATCATCTTCTGACTGAAGAGTGATCATTTAAGCTATTTTTGTGGTATTTCTTGGCCTTAAAACTCATTTCTAGTTTACGTATATTTCAGTTATTTCAATAAATTATCTTAGCAGCAGGTGTTATTCACTCCCCATCTTACTTTAATTCCTGCTTTTCTTTGCTCATTGATACTTCTGTACCTAACAGTTGCCAATGACATTTTTTACTTCTTAGTCCAAGGACATTCATTCCTCAGCAACAGCCAAGTCTCTTTTTATACTTGTGTTGCTTTTTTTATTTCTCAGTCTGCCAGCTTAAAGCATTGTCCTGTTTGTGGTGCAGTTAAACACATTAGTCATAGGGAGGAAACTGTGGAATTTAAATCTTTTTACTGCCTACATGAACCTCACATTGTAGGTTAGGTGTTTAATCTTCAGATATTTCCTTTTCCTGTCTTGCAGAAATGGGGAAGCAAGACATCATATTGCCTGGTTTGTGAAGATATTGCACTAAAAGTCAGTTTTGAAAACCCTTCTTGATACTCAATTGAAAAGTATGTGTTCCCTCTCTCAAAACTAGTGAGTTAACAGAATTCAGTGGATAAAACAGAAGCTAAAGGAAACCTGCATAGGAAAGACTCAACTCAGAAAGCATTGAGATTCTCTAAAGAATTCTCTGTCTTTCTGCTTCCTACAATTAACCGGAAAATTTTGAACCCTTTGGTACTGATAACTGAACTTGGACATCACTGAAAGGATCCAAAGTCTCAAGCCTGCTTTGTAGTTTTAGCATCTGCAAGAGGTGTAGAGCAGAACCACAATTCAGAGCAGCCCTCCCAGTGTGTATCTTCAAGTGCATCATGATTTCTTGCCTGAGGTTGTTTAAAATTTCATCTAAGCCATCAGGTCATACCACTACTCTGCCAGACAACCTATTGCTTAAAGACCAAGGCATTCCTCCTCGCAGTGTGTGCTGGGATAGATCTTTTTTTTGCCTACAGAGAACTAAGGTTTTCAGATCAATTCCATGTGGAACGCTCAGTGGTCCTCTTGGTCCATCAGGGTATGGCACAGAACAGTGAAAATGCAGCCTCTGGCAAGGATGGCAGTCGGGACATAAGCAAGAAGCCATTACCAAGGTAGGCTCTATCAAAGAGATTTAATTTTTTTTTCCTTATATTTCTGTTTTCCTGACACTCATCTGTAGAGACTGGTTAGAATGTGGCCTTTGACAACCCACCCCAGAGCACTCCAGTGCCAAAACCACACAGGTTCTTCATCGGTTCATAAACTAAATTGATCCAACCCATCTGAAGGCCTGGACTTGTAATTAAGTGGGATGGTTTGTGGGTAGAAGTCATGAATAAATTTAATTACATTTAGCAGGATAGACAAAATGCTTGGCATTTACAAGTTAAGTTTCTAAGTCCGGTAGCACTCCCAGAAACAATAATTAAGTAGGAATTAAATGACTTTCTTTAATTAAAACACTTTGCCAGGAAAATAACACTGATAGGTACTTTACTTCCAAGAACTTCATGTCCCAATAAACTGACCAAAAACTACTATGTTGACTTTCAGCAAATGCTTCCATGCCCATAGCAAGAATTCCCTATTGGTGCACTTGGAGTAGCTCAGTGGTGTTGGAACAGCAGAGAGCACAGTGTGGGCTGCAGGAACCATTTGGGAAGGGCCTGTGGGAAGCTCTGCACCATATTAGTTCCCTGCTGTAACAGCTCCTGCAGATTTATGGACCCAGAGGAACCCCTTTAAAGTCTCACTCAGTGGGTATTCCTGAAGGAAAAGGGGAAGAGAGGCAAAGATACTCTGGCTCATCTCTTAAATTGCACACAATGGGCGCAGGTGACCCCACCCTATGTTTGGGACCTGCACACTGAAGCCCATGTTGCAGCTACAAACACTTTGGTTTAGAGCATCTTGTTCAGACCAAGGTCCACCAGCATGAGAGGCTTGAGCTTGTCTTCATCAGCTCTGCAGCATGTAAATCTCACAGCCTTTATCGAACTCATTACCAACAGAGTGAATGCAAACAGATATGTGTAACACTCTTTCATTTAGTGGAAGGGGAGCAAAGAAACAATCTTGAACATTGTCCCTTATGTTGACCTCGTGTTTCACCTAACACAGATTTTATACAATAACATACAACACTGCAAGCAAAGCTCTGCATCCTCTGCCAGCCACCCAAATGGTTAACAAATGAGCTTTACAGCCTTGAATTCTACATGGAGCTGTTTACATACAAGGAGTATTAGGCTATTGCACATTGATGAAAAAATAGGTGTTCAGTTTAAACACACAACTTTTAAAAATAGTTTTCTGATTTTTTTGAGTACAGGAAGGAAACCAAGACATACTTAGATACATTATTCTGTATTAGCATGCTCAAAGTATATTAAGTTCACAGCTCTTACCCATCTGACATGGTCTTTTGTAGGGCCTGAGCTTCTGTGCTGTTTTCCCTTAAGACTCCTTTACATATGCAAAAAATACTGAAAATCTGTGCGGAAGCTCTGGTGACAAATCCTTTGAGACTATGACATGATGAAGGAACAAGCCATCTCAATGAATAATTTTGCAGTTTATTAGCATAGTGAAGTGTTTTGATTACTTTTGCTTAAGTGAATGACAAAGGAACTGTTTTATCATGTACCCTGCTCGTTTCACTATTATTTGTCCCATTGAAAGCTATCTCTTTTGGTTTTTTTTCAATTAGGCATAGGCATGGCACATTCTTAGGACGAGAGGTGTCATGACACTGATATTAATTAAAAGGCTACTACAGAAATAGGAGATAATCACGTGATTGAGCTGTGCTTCTCAGATATTCAGAGTCTAGGAAGACAAACAGTCCCAACAGGGAGAAAGGATATTTATTTTTTTAACCTACATAACTTGCAAGTGCTCAAGTTATCTGTGGGACTTGTTCATGTTCACCATGCAAACAGAGGATATAATAACCCCAAATGACTCAGCAGGAGAGTAAGGGAGAAAACAACAATACTGCTTACCTCTCCAGCATGTTAGGTCTCCCAAAGCAATGCTCACAGCCTGGATGGGCTCACTTCAAGTCATCTAAACACAGGTGTCTCAAATGATACTGGATCGGCATGTTTAGCCAGCTGAATCAGGTCCTTTGTGTTTCCAGAGAGCATTACTACTCATATCAAAATCTATTGTGTTTCTGATAGAAAGAATGTGAAAAACCAGCATCTGCCTTCACTAAATGCAGTATTTCTGCAAGTCATAGGGAGGGAATCTTGCCAGGATGCCCAAAATCTCAAGTACTGCTTTTAAGCACTTTAATAGACTTGAAGCTCAAAGGGAAATTGCAGTTCTCCTTCCCAGGGCCAAACTGAAGGAGATGGTGTGTGGTAATCATAGGTGTGTTAATTGACATTTAGGAGACTAATACTGCAGTGATAAAAAGTTCAGATCTAGCATCAGTGAGAAACACCTCAGCCTTGTCAAAATTTAATAGGCTATCAAGGACATTTTTGCTGCAGTTTAATGTGCCCAAGTGCCAGCCAGGCAAGTCTTTGCTGTCTGGGAACCAAAGTAATAGAACAGCTACTGGAATGTTTTCACACTATTGTATTTGTAGAAACTATTGTCAGTGTGGATTTTTTTCTCCTTTCCTTTTTTTTTTATTTGCTCACCCCATTTTCACCTCCCCACCTTTCCCAGGACATTGATATCCCGCTTGACTTTATCTGAAACAGAATCTGATGAGCAGAGGTTTTTTTTCTTCTGTGTATAACACCTGGGAAACTTAATGGGAATGGAGGTAGGGGCAGGTCAGTATAATTTTCCCTGTCATTTGAACCCTGTTCACCACCACACTTGGCAATGCAAAAGATGTATCTCCAGTTGGGTTCTTTCTTACAGTGGACTCAGTGGGAGAGATAGGTGAATAATATACATCTGTACATTCATGAGAGACAAAAAAGGCAGCTGCATTATAGAAATATGTATTTATGAGGTTTTATATAAATGGACATACAGGGTAGCAGTAATGCTTTAGACCTTCTTGCATTAGAGGACATTTTGATCAGAGAGTTAATCTTTGCAATGTGAAATAGAACCACAGTGTGGGATTTTTTTCCCTGTGGTTAACCTCAGAGTTATCTTAGGTGGTGTTTCACTGGATATACTGCACTAAAATGAAAGCAAGAACTGCTCCCCTATCATGCAATTGTCTCTGTGTATGTTCACGATGGGATATGCCCACAGTGTTTACCTGCAGACCTTTGGCCTTAGGGCATCTGCACTGGCAGACCTAACCCTGCTCCCCCTGCACACATCATGAATTCAATTTTCAGAGCCTTGGTACAAAGTCTCCTGGTTTTGGAGCCTCTCACCCACCTTCTGGGCTGGAGTGAAAATTTAGGTATTTGTGCAGTTTTTCCAGGCAGCAGCATGAGGTCATCATAGAAGGCACAGAGCTTCTGTCAGACCAAAGCAGTCCAAACCCTACAAACACCACTTGGATTACTCAGCTTCTCTATATCCATTAAAAAAATGAAAAAGAAAAAACATGTCAGAAGAGAGCATCCAATTCTAAATTCAGTTTCTGGTGGAACCTTTTTTGGGTTTGATGGCTTGACCTTCCCTTTCTCGTGAGTCTTTATTAGCTTTGAGACCCTTCCTGCTTTAAAAGCAGTAGGAGAAGCTCATCAGTGATGGGACACCAGAATGGATGGTTCTCCACCTTACATGCTTGGAAAAGGCTAAGAACAAGCATTTGTAACCATTTAGTCATCCCTCCCTCAAACAGTCTTTGCTCCTTTGGTGAGAAAATCCTTCCTCAGGTGGGAGGAAGGATCTATCCTTCCCACTTGGTGTGTCCTGGCCCAGTACTGAATCCTCTTCCCCTTGATGCTCTGCGCAAATGTTTTCATAGTCCACACCACTTAAGGGGTTTTTAATGGTCCACTGACTTCCAGCTTTTTTCTTTTGTTCCTTAAAATGTTCCTAAAGAAGTCACAACCTGTAAGACTAAAGTATCTACTTTATTCTTTGTTTTCTTTACCTTTCCACAGAGAAAAAAACACAGAAAAGTTAATAATGGAAACCCATCTCATCATACAGACTGTTCTCTCCTGTTCTTGAGAAACAAGATCTCTTCAGCTTAGAAGGCTGTAGGAGCTTCTGTTTTTACAAATAAGTCCACCAGATGTAAACCAAAGTTGTTCCTAAACAATACAAATGAAGAATGATCTTGATTTTAATGGCTATTATTCAGGGTTGCTAGAAGATAAAATATGAGTGACAACATAAAACAAACAAAGAGAAGTGAAAGGTAATTCAGTTTGCTGTAGTGTTCCTTTCTTCCATCCCACTTATATCTCTCTCTGCAGAGAAACACAAAGCAGCTGTTTATTCTTTTCCTACTCTATAGTTCTTTCCTGTCGAGGTAAAAAATTCTAAGTAATTAGACTGCAGTATAAATCCTAGGGCTGAGCAATTGATTTTCACACTTCTGTGTGGTAGATGGATCCACAGTGCAGCTTAACCAAAGCAGCTGGACCAGACTGATGGCCACCTGAGCCTTTGCAAGTAATTTGTCTTTACCACAACATCAAACCTTTGACTCTTTAACAACCAGGAACATAGTTCCATGTTAAGGCTTTAAGCTTTAGTGACTGAATAAAACCCCAATGAATTTTTGCTGGAAAAAGTGATAATTTGTCCTCCAGTTTCCCCGAGTTCTCTGGTACAATTAAGTTTCTCTACAGAGGCATGTTAGGATTTATCTCACCTTAGGTGTTTCTAGGATAGACATCTACTGCTGGGCTAGTCTAGACAGACCTTGCTCTGGTCATTAATAGAGAGACATGAACACTTCTGGAGCATGATTCATCTGACCCCGCCTTTGACATCCAGATGAGATCTATCTCTTTACAGAGCTCATTCCTCTTCTGTTATAACTGATATCAGGTGCTGAATTTACTTTATTGACTTTGCAAATGCAGTCAAGCATAGAAAAGAATGAAAACCTACCACAAAGAAATTAATAGGTTAATTTCCTGACAAATTTGGCATTTAATAAGAAATAGTATTATCACAAATACCCATAGATATGGTCATTTTCTTCCCCATACCCATAGTTGGTATTCCAACATTTTGTATGTATTTGCTGTTGACAGGGCTGATAACTCTACAGATTTCATCTTGTAGGAATATCAACCTGGAAAACTTTGGTGGCAAGAATTTCCAGGGCCTGAATGCATCCTGGCAATTACAAAGAAACACAATGTCAAACTGTGGGTTGTCAGGACTTTGGGGAGCCAAGCAAACCTCTTGTGGTTCTTCAGCCTCCTTGATGAGGAATCCACTCCAAAAAAAAAGCAGCTCTCTTTGAGGTGTTTGCTTCCCAGGGGAGCGTGGTCATACCTTGAGACGATGGGGCAGTAAAAAGAAGCTGGTTTGCTTTGCTTCTTTGGCCAGTAGGGTTGCAAATAGCTGCAATAAAAAATAATCTTTGGGACAGGACACCTTCACCTTCATGAGATTTTTCTGTTTATTAAAATGGAAGAGATGGTGGTTGTGGTACTTGGCATTTGTGTAACAGAGGGGAGGTGGGGACATGGGGGAGCATTGTGAACCAGGGAGATGCTTAAGGGATTAGAGAGAGAAATGTAGCAGAAAGCTGGGTGAAAGACTCCAGAGAGGTGAAGGACTTCTGGGTGACTTCTTCACACCCTCAGGAGCACTCCAAGAAGATTCTGGCAGTAGCTTAGTAGACATGTGAGAGCTTTCTGTCCAACTGGCAGGTGGTGGTGGGATGGCTTCTAAAGGGGAGCTACTGCTGGAGTAGAAATGCAGTCTGGAGCAGCAGGACTGGGTGTCTGACCATGGGGCCAGACCACGTGTCCCACACTCACCACTTGCACTGCTACAAGAGCACCGTTACCCAAAGACACCCTTACTGATAAACTCAGAATCACACAAGCCTGAACTAAAAGAGACATGTCCATAAGGCACAAAAATCTTCCTTGCTGCTGAGATAAGCAAAGGCAGGTCCAGTTTGACTCCTGCTGAAGCCTAGATATGGAATGACCCCAGCCCCTGCACCTGTGGGGACACAGGGAGGACTGGAGGAAAGCCAGAGCCCCCAGATCTTGCTGCAGCACCCTTTGCTCAGCCTATTTGATTGATAAAAGCCAGTCAGCAGCGAGCAGCTGTCCAGGAGAATAGCGGGCTTGTGGTGGAGAGTGGTGGGAACTCTGTGGGGACTTACCAGCTCTGTCTCTTGGCAAAAGGTGGGATAGGCTGGGTGGGTAGATGGACGAAGATAGATGGCTGGATAGATAGGTAGACAGATGGAGCGTTTTGTGGCTGCTTGGCTGAGATAAAAGCAGTTTTGTGGGTTGGATGTGTTCAAATGTTAGACCTGGGCACCTCCCTCCTGGTTCCAGCCTCAGCCTCCTTCCCTTCCTTTGGAGAGCACCAAGCTCCTGAGGGCAGGCCATGGTTACAGCAGCGGGGTGGGCTTGTGTTGCTGCTTTTCTTTGGCTTTTTAGGAGGCATAAAAGCATACTTAGGTGGTGGGTGTGCTGGGAAGTCTGCAACAAGGGAAGAGGTCACGAGGTCCTGTCTCATCCATGAATTCTAATTTTTTTTACGTGAAGCAAGTCACCATGAAGGGTGAAAGAGACTGGAACAGAAATGTATTGCCTGTTAGTGGAGAGCTTGAGCCCAATTATCAGTTAATTGAGGTGCTTTAAGGCACACAGAACACCCATATTACAGCTTCTAAACCAACACAGCTTTTGTTGCCACTTTTCTGTTATTTCACTGAAGCAGCTTTAGGGTAAGACTTTTTTTGTTAGCTCTGGTATAAATTAAAGCTTGTGCACACGCATGAACTTACATCTGTTTCCCCCCAGACCCCTCCCAAATCCCACAACACATTGCTATCAGTCCCAGAGGTGTATCACATACTACTCTGAGCAAGATACCACTATTGGTGTCTGCACATCTGGATACAGCAGGAAAGGAGCAGGGGCCAGATCCATATGGCAAAGGCATTAACCTTATGCTCCACATTACTGTCTGTCTGTCCAGCCAGATAACCCTGCACATCCCCAAGCCTCAACCCACACTTCTGGGAAGGTCACAGCTCCCAGGGCCCCTGCTGGGGGTGCTGCCTGGTGATCTCCAAAGCCAGGTTGCCAGCGGGGTCTTGCCTGGGTGCCCATGAGCTGCTGGTGGCAGGGCACTCCCGCAGCATTTGTAACTGAAACTGCTTTTCATGAACAGGCATCTCCAGAGGCCATTTCAGCAGCAAACAGTTTATTCCAACTGTATCTAATTGGACTGAAGGATGGAGCCCCATTTCCCCTCCCCAAATGGAAGGCCAGAGATTCCCTCCCTCACAGAGATGCTCCAGTTGCTCAGAAATAGCCTCTTGCAGGTCTCACACATGGTGGGGAACAGCCCATCTGTGCTGGGGTTTAACCTAAGGTAATGAACAGGTGCAGGTAGGGAAATGGAAGGGGCTTGTGTGGCTCAGGGAACCACCCCCAGATGCATCTCCACCACAAAGTATCCTCCTCAATAATGGTGTTGTTTTGAACTCTGCTTCAATGGGATGTTCCTCAGAGCTACCTCAGATCTCAGTGGGATTTTGGGTGATTGCTCAACCAACATATGAAGGCCTATACCTGGTGCCAGGGCCAGGCAGGGTCCCATGGCAGGGCAGTGCCAGCACCCAGGGCTGGCTCCACAGTTACTGTATGGAGCTCCAAGAACATTTACACTTCTGTATGTGATAGTATGAGCTGGAATAGCATGGAAATACAATCCAAGGACATGCATGAAACAAAGATATCCCTATTTATCAATGGAAGCAGGAATGAGTGGTGTTATACTGGAGGGGGAGCTGGAAAAGATGCAGGCACCATCTGCACTGCAGTGTCAGTAACTTGACAACAATACAGTTTAGGAAAAAACTGACATAAGTTTTAGATTTTATTCATTCGTACATTATTTACAGCAGTTGCTTTCATATTACAATTCTCTTTCATCTTTTCAGTTTTCACTTATAAAAAATTAACCAAATAAACCTTATATAACCAAATTTATCACAGCAGGTCTGGTTAATTTTCACAGTTACAGCGGCCATCAGGAACAGAACTTAAGTACCTACAAGTCATTTGTCCAGAGCACCTCGCCTGCCCCTGCCTGAGGACACCCTGCTGTCCCTCGAGAGCTGGCTGGCTCCCGGGGCTCTGCCACTGCCGATGGAGACAGCACACCCCACCAGGAGGGTGCTTTGTAAGCTGGACCTCAAATGCCTAAAGCACATCAAGGGATAACTTGGACACATCTTAACGTGTCCTGCCACACCAGAGGAACAGGTTTGTATCGATACCTTGACAGTATGCAAACAGCTTTCCAACAGAGCTGACTTCTGCTTCCCTCCATAAAAACAATAGTAATTTATTCTATTTTCTGCTATTGTTGAGCCCCAGTTGTGCAGTAGCAAAGTACACTGGGGTAAAAGACTGCAGCAATGAGCATTTACCTTCCTCTGTGTGACTGACAGCTCTTCCTTGTGTCTGTCTCTCCCACCAGGAACGGTAATTTGCAATAACCCACCCATAAAACTTCGGTGAAAAACCTGTGCTGCATCAGGACTCAAGTGACTCAGGTGGAGGGACCCCACACAGGCAAGTTTGTGGCCAAGGTGACATCCAGGCCCAGGATGGCCTTCCCTAGTACTTAATCCTGCTCCCCAGGTGGAATAGCAGCACTGATGCCAGTGCGTTCCCAATGGTATCACCTTCATTAACTGTCTCCCTGGGCTCTCCCCCATGTGCTCATTTTCTTTACAGTGGTAATTATTGCTGTTTTAGAATATGTTCATTTTTCTTTGAGGACTTGTAGCCACTTCCCATTACAAAGTACAGTACATACTATGCTGAACATAGAAAACACAAGACTCATTTCACATCAGTCTTGTACAACGGTGAAGAGATGCAGAGTAAGAGGCTGTTTGGGGGAATCCAAGTTTCTATTTAGGCATGAGTGAGTAAGCCACTGCCTTAAACATGAGCAGTTCTGGTAAACAATTTAGCATGTTTGGTTTGGTTTGGTTTTTTTCAACTGACACTGGACATTTTCCAAATGCATACCACACATCTGCTTAATACTAGCAAAAATATTTTTTTTTCCTTTACCACTTTTGTCTCAAGAAGACTTTTGCTTTAATAAAATAACCCAAGCACACAAACTGCTTAAAGCTAACGGCCCAGCACAATCATAAGTACAACTTACAAAGCAATGGATGCTTTGTTAAACCTAATTACATTAAAAAAAAATCAAATATACATATTACAAGGCAAAAGGATTAAGCTTTGGAGGAAAAGAAATTGAAAACAATGTTAGCTATAAGTTCATTATGCTTATATAGCAGTAGCTGCTTCTGCATTCAAATGTGTTACTTGTAAATAAATTTACAGTTGCATCGTGTATTTGTTATGCTCTTGGTCTCACTAAGTCTGTCTTCTACTATTTAGATGTTAAAAGCATATCCTCTCCCACAGGTGACCATTGTGCAATACAAAGACAGCACTGAACAGCAATTTTTAACAGTGATGAAACTCCAAATGCTGACTTAGAGCTTGTTATTTTAAACAACACTGTGTTTTGACTAAACTTTCTCTTGTTCAAATTAACCTCTTGTTTTATTTTCAATGAAAGGTACTCCCAATCACCACTCAGGTAGCAGATTTTGAGGGGAAATAAGCATAAGTTCTGTTGCAGTCTCTAGGACTGAGGGATTCAAGAGCACACAATTTTTTTTCCTCCTCAAGATTCTATGTGGATGTATTTTGAGGGAGAAAAAAAAAGAGAAAATTATCCTTTTGCATTTTAAAGCTTATTTAACACTCAGCATTCCTTTTTTTTATGTGGTACAGTATATTCCACTGCAAGACTCCAGTTACTGTGGAATTAAAATGCCTTTATTAAGCTTTAAATAGAGTGCATACCAACAGTATTATACTAGGACTAATGAAACACAGGCCCCAGCACACCAAAAATGAGACTGTTAATTGAGAGGTAACTGGAGCTGGTTCCTGACTTTGTGTGTTTGGCAATTCAGAATTCCCTGCAGTCAGTCTCTATCCATTTGCACCTCAGCCAGCAAATCTGGCAAATTAAAAGGCAGCAGACCTGCATCACGGATGGGTACGGATCACTGAGCAACAGCAGCAGCAAGGATCGTGACAAGGTTTTGCAAAGCCACAGTTCCCTTGGGAATCTGTTCTTGCAGTTGGCCACAGCAAGGACAGGGCCTGAGCCCCCTCCAGGCACCAAACACCTTCTGCTTCCACTGCAGGTGTGCAGCACCAGGACCACACCAGGCACATCCAGACCCCAACAGTCACCTGCTGACCCTTAGTCCTGCCTCTCCTACACAGCAACCATTAAATTCCAACAAAGCATCTCATAACCCAAAGCATCATCCTCATTTCCCATGGGGATAAACTAAACACTGGGTGGCAGGGGAGGTGACTCCTCAGATCCCAGCCCCAGGGACAGATGTTCCCAGGGTCATTTGCCCCCTGCATTTGCTGAAAGGCAATGCTGAAACAAGTCAAGATGCAGAGCTGGCCCTTGGGATTTTAAGAACTGAGATGCATCCACCTTGAATGCAGCAGCAGAACAACTTGTGCCCTGTGAGCTGTGACACAGGTTTTGAGAGTGCAACTGCCTGTACAGCAAATGCCAGTCCTGCCCCTGTGCCCTACACCACCCTCACTGCACACAACCAGCTCAGTCCTGCAGTCGCACCTCTGACCTGAAGGGCAAAGCATCTACACTGTCTCCTTTTTAACACTTAAACTCATCCTGCTTCTGACAAACTGCTTATAAAACAAGCCTGTTTTTCCCTAACAGGGTCACTGCTGGCTGTCTTCTTCCCCTCTGAAAAGCCCTGCAGCCAAGGCACCCCTCTCTCCTCCTTGAGCAGGCAGTGCCCTGCAGCAGCCCCCACTTCCTTGCCTGTTTCCCAAACCACAGGGACAGGAGCAGATGGACTGTGCAGGGAAGAGCCCAGATCCTGCCACTGGGTCCTGTGCGTGGGTAGAGCCTGCAGCACATCTGCAGAGAGGTAAAGGCTTGCTCAGAAACACTGTCCCACATCACACATGGGGACAGAGAGGTGAGGGGAAAGAGCAGCTTTCAACTGATGGCAACAACCCAACAGCAATACCCCGAACTTTTCTGCAACTCCCAGCAGAGACACATTACAGTTGCCATTCCCAAACATCTTGCAGGTGCTGTCTGATTCATAGAGGAAAAACACTGCGTGAATTTATAACAAATATGAATTTCAGGGTTTCAAGGTAGATTAGAAACCCTGTTGTTAGTTTGATTGCTTAGCATTATTGGCCTGGATCTGCTCGGAGCCAAACTTCCTGGAGAGCTTATTGCCAAATATAATATGAGCTGGAGATGCCAGTTTGCTCAGGATGTGCAGGTAGTTCCTGCTCACTCCACAGGGAATGGGCCAGGCTGTGCCAGGGGGCTGGGGCAGCCCTGAGGGCATGGACCTCTGCCATGGCAATGCAATTTTCCCATTTCCTCTCTCTCTTTTTTTTTTTTTTTAAATTTTGGACACCACACCAGGTTCTTTCCTCAGGGAGCAAGGGCTTCATCCCAGGATTCTCCAAAGAGTGCACTTGAGCAGTATCTACTGCCCAGGGATTAGCAGAAAGTGCCCCATGCTAAGGAGGGAGAAGCCAGGTGAGGAAACTGCAGGCCCTGTGCCACCACTTGGCACACAGCACAGGGCAGGGGGCTGTGACAGCCCACCTGCACCGCCAAGTAAGCACAGGCACCTGGCACAGCGGGGGGAAAGTGCCTTCACAGCTCCAACACACCCTCCGCCTAAATCTGAAGTGGTCTTACTATCTACCACATTTACCAACTGAGGCTCAGACCCAAGAGACACTCCACTCTTCCTCACGGTCCAGACAGAATTGTCCTTGAAAAGAGAAATCTCCAAAATAAATCAGGAATGTCCTTTCCCATCTCACCCTGTGGGAATCAAGACTCAAGAACTGGCAATAGGATCACAAAGGGTTTTCTGGCAATAAAACCAAACCCAAACTGGGCTCTGCACACCCTCAGCCACTGCTCAGGTCCCGAGAAAGCTACAGTCAGCACAGCCCTATCTGGGGCAGGAGAAGCAAGAAAATGCCCAAGAGGGGCTGCAAAGCCAGGACTGGGGGCACAAATGATGAGCTGTGGGATCCTTTCCATGCAGCCTTGTTTCAGCCAGTGCACCCTGAAAGAGGCAGAGCAGATGGATGGATCTGCCAAAGGCAGCCCAGCCTCAACACATCACCCTGCAAGGTGCACCACGGTCCTATCGGCACACTTGTCCAGCCACTGTGGGCAAGGAAGGCTGGGCCCTGGGGGCCGTGGGAGAGCCTCGCATGGTCCAAAGCCCAGGGGCCATGCAGACCAGCAACTCTGTGGCTCCAGAGTTGAGTCTGAGCTATCACATTTAGGGAAACTTGCCTTGAATGCTGACAAAACAACAGTACCACTTGACGCTTTTAAGTCCAACCTTGCACAATCCTATTCAGAGCAGCTCTGGGTGGAAGACCAGCAACATCAAAGGTCATGTACTCCTGTCCCACTGCTGCTACAAGGGATGCAGCCCTGGCTGCCCTCTCTGTCTTCTGAGAAGAGCAAATCCCAGCCAATTTGGCAGCCAACCCTTTCCTTCAGAAACAAGCTGTCCCGGCTGGAGAGCTGGGAGCAACCTGCTGGATTTCTTCCAAAAAGCCTGGTCACACAGCAACTGGCAGAAGCATTAAGGGAATACATTTGCTTGACAGCTACCGGCCAAATGGCAAGGACTCAACCCTTATCAGTGCATCTCCACCTGGGGGAGGAATGCAGACAGTACCCTGACAGCCACACCTTCCCAGAGCACCTCTTCCCCAGGAAACTCAACAGCTATTGCGATCAGATACTGTTACTATCCTCAGTTAAGGTGTACATGTTTTAAAAGAAAATACTGGTAACCTGATTGTACTTCTGCGTCTGTGGGATCTGGTGGGATTTATTCCAGGCCTGGATATTCTGGCAGGATGTGGAGTTTTATTACAAAGGCACAGGTATCAAATAAAACCAGCAACATTATTATAATTAAATATCCTAATAAAAAATTAACACTCAATTTAGGCTTTACATATTCCTCCCTTATTAAAAGACTAGTTTTTGTTTTGTGGGTTTTTTTGTTGGTTTTTTTTCCCCTCTGGAAAGTTTTAGTGCAGTGATTATATAGCAACAGAAAAATAAACTAAAAAAGGCACAAACTGTTTTGTTTTTCTTTCAGCTTTTGCTAACACTTTATATTTGTCTGTTTTACTTCGGTTAATAAATCACTGAATGCAGCAAGAAAATATTCTGCCAATTTCTGTACACTATACAAGAACCCCTACCAACAGTACATTATTTCAACTTCAGGAGAAATGTACAGCATAGAAAGACTTTTAAAAATATAGTGCCCCATACAGAAATTTTCTTAATTAAACTCACGGTGTCTTGCTACAGTGCCCTTCACCACCCTCATTTCTCCCCTCTTATTGCTGGGACACACACTGGGACTCTGCCCCTCCAACTCCTTACAGGCTGGACTGAGCCCAAGCCCAGCATTGAAAGCGCTACCGGTGTTGTGCCAAATGGCTCCTCAACCCCCAGCATCAGTGCCTGGTCCATGGCTCAGCAGGGATGGGTGAATCCCCTCCCCTCTGCTCTCCTTCAGCATCACTGGCCATGTCTCAGTGCTGGGAAAGCTTTCAGATGGAAAGCAAAGGGCAGCTCCCGGTAGGAGTGAGACAGACAGCACCTCGTGTCCAAGGTCCATGCCGTCTGCCCCCTCTTCCTCCCCTCGGCTCCTTCCTTCTGGGGCTCTCCCACTGATGCTTCCATTGTATTTGGAAGTGCAAGCGTGGTTAACACATGCTTTACCCTTTCACCAAGTTCATGACAAAGTGGTGGGGTTTCTCCCTCTGCGCACTATACTACTTCATAAAATAGCAATTGGTTTTTCCCCAGAAACTGAAGGGCTTTTTCCCTTTAAATGTATTAGCTGAGCCAAACTCCCTTCTACCCACCACAAATTAAGTGCAGCCAGATATGGTTTTCTGTCATATCTCTAATACCACGCTTTAAAAATGAAAACCTACCGATCTTCTTTTTCCCCAAGACATAATTCATGCAAAGTTGCTATTTGTTTAAATAAGTTATAAAAGTTGATATCTCAGGCTAGAAGAAGCTGTAGTCTTGGTTATTCTTTAGTTGGCAGGCACTGTACATACATACTGGGTACAGACACATGCCGAATCTGCTTTGCATTGCTTTTTGCATTGTACAATTCACAAATCTGACATCATTAAAGCAGTTAATTACCTCTGATGGAAGGCTGCAGTGAGGCCATCTACATTTATCAAACAAGCAGCTGGTTAAGATAATAAGTATGCTCTCCCCACACCGGCACTCCCCAAAATGCTATTATCTGTCACACGTTGATTCTCCGAACTGGTGAGATTTGGTGTGCACATTAATGTGCAAATGTGTTGCCATAGGAACTGCAGCCTCCATTACGCCTCAACGACACCATTCAGCAAAAGCCAAAACTAAGAATAACAACAACAAAATAACCCTTAAAAATAAAATAAAAACAAACAAACAAAAACAAACCAAAAGGCAGCAAAAGAGAAAGTCCAACACACATGCGGAGTCTGGCCCAGGACTGCAGGTTACACGTGGCTACGGAACAGCGCAGGAGATACTTAGGTTTGATCTTAACTTCACACTATGGTACAATGGGGCTCAGTTCAGCCGGTCCGAGTCTGTGCTGGCTTAGGAAGGAGGGGGAGGTGGAGTGGAGTTGTGGTTACCGGATGCACCCAGGGTCTCTCAGGCATTTGGCAGAATGAGGCACATCCAAAAAAAGTGCAACACCAGTGCCGTGGTGGCAGTGCGATGTGTTTGAGTGCGTGCACGCGCTTTCCTCTTCATGCATTGTAGCAAGCGGGTTGGGGCCGGGGGCGGGTTTGCCCCCACCTTTTCTTTGAAAAACTATTAACCAGTAAATAACGGTAGGACGAATGCATGTTCTACTTACTGGTGCGTGAAATACTGAAAACTGCATTCAAGTAATATTTCTGCACTATTATGAATGCATCACTATGTTATTATCTTACATTTGGAAAAGGAGAAGACTATGTACACCAGAGCAAGTGGTACTATTTTGCAGTAAGTTTCTGTGCTTTATGGAGGTACCTGGGAAGGAGAGGCCACCGCTCCGCCCCGCCGGGTTGCAGCACTCCCAGCACCACCACCTACAGCATGCGAGGAAGGGCCCCATCCAGCTGAAGGAGCAAACCCAAAGGTGACATGAGGGAACAAAAACTCAACCCCAAATTGGCAAATCAACGGTGATGAGAAATAGAAGGGTAATTTATTATTTTTGAAGGGGGGAAGAGGAGGAAAAAAATACTTTTTTTTTGTTTGTTTGTTTGGTTGGGTTTTTATTCTTCCCGCAGCTGCAGGCGGTAGCGGTGGTAGCGGACCTGGAAAAACATTCTCTCCAGTAAGGAGCGTGTCATCCCTGGCAGGGCATAATGTTCAACAACACCCACGTGCTTGAACCCCAAGGACTCGTAGAGCTTGTGGGCTGCCATCTTCACAGCTGTGGTCCCCAGCACAACGGAGGAGTAGTTGTTGAGCATGGCAAACTCCAGCACTTTGCGGCCCAGGGCCTTGGCAATTCCTTTGCCACGGTAGTTGGAGTCAACGGACATGCGTCGAAGCTCCACCGTGTTGTCTTCCTCGTTGCCCCGCGCTGCCACGATTCCCACCACGTTGCCGTCCAAGACGGCAACCCAGAAGCAGGAGCCTGTGGGAGATAAAGCAGCACATGAAGTCACTGGCCACCCCGGATGGGCAAGTGCCCATTGCCAAACATACATCTGGGAGCAGGGCTTGGGGTCCAAAAGCAGCCGTCACACATGGGGACTAATGACCTACATAAATAAGGGCCAAACTCTTTTCCCTTGTCACTCTGAAGGGAATGCTGTTTTCCCAAGGAAAATGCACAGGGAAGTCCCTACAAACCTAAGGAAGATTCTCAGTGACCAGGTGTCACAAAGTGCATTTGGCTGCCATCACAAACAGGAAACAGTCAAACAGTCCTCAGCCCATGGTGGTACATGATGGGCAACTTCTGACCCACACACAGTCCCACTCTCCTGTCCTACCATGTAAGTTCACTGCAGTGAATCCCAGATCCCTTCCAGCACAGCAACCCCCACCTTGGCTGCTTGTTTCATCACACCCTGTGACCCGTGGCTGGCACAGGCAGCCTATTTTGTGTTTTGTCACCACAATCCTCCTTTACCGGCGGTTGCACTTTTCCAGAGGTTCTCATCTGCAGGCAACAGCTCACCTGAGGCATGGGCAGGACATCAATGGGCTGGACTCATCAGCTGAGAGTCACTGATGTGCTCTGGGCACACCTGTGTTCTCTGAAGTGAATGGGGCAGCACTCGCAGGCAGAAGCCCATGGGGGAGAAGCACAAGGGGGTGCACAAAGCATCTTTGGAGATTTGAGAGGGCAGGATTCAACTGAATGACAGTGAGGAGGGGGAAAGGCTGAGCTTCCTTCTCTAATGCTGCAGTGAGAGGCAGGGAGCCAGCTCAGAACAGGATGGGAGCCTCTGTGGTGAGGGATTGCATGCAGGGCTGGGGCATGAGGAGCTGGTGGGGCCTCCTCAGGTCTGGGAAAGCTGTACCTGCTGTGGGACTGACACTGACCCATGGTCTTAACCTCACACTGGGATTCATAAAGATGTTGCTTTTCAGGTATGATGCAAGAACTGTCCTGATGGCTCAGGACTCCCAGTGGCTACTCCTGCCACCTGCTCCTCCATCCACAAGGACCTAAATCCATCCACAAGGAAAACCTAAATAAGTGACTGCCTGGCTTGTTTCTGACCTCTCTCCATGCACGTTGGATACGTAAGTGCATTCTCCTCTTGGAGACTTCAGGAACTCAGTGTAGGACTTGCCCAAGACAGTTTCAAACAGAAAATCCAAACTGGGCAGCAAGATGCTGCTGGTGAGGAATTGGGACCATTAATGGCAGCATAGCACCAACAGAGAAGAACACCATAAACATGTTCCTTGTCTGCTGGCCTGTGCCAGGTGAGAGTATGTCCCAAATTGAAAACACTGCACTCAAGCAACTCAGGCCAAAGCCACATAATTTCAGGAAGCAAAACCAGCCCATCCTCAGTTACAGTGGTGCTGGTCAGCAGTCACACTGCTCCAGGAACGAGGATGCAGCCTAAAGAATAGGCTGTGCTTTTGTGGGTACAGGGGGGTCAGCACAGTCACTCTGCTGTGAAGTGTTTTGCCCAGAAGAAAAGCACTGACTTTCAGTGCTCTGAAGCAACATGGCTTCATCCAGAGGAAGAAGACCCCACCCTAGGAGGAACCTCTGGTGCAGGCAGTGGCCTTCTTCCCCAGAGCTAAGCAGAAAACCTCACTTGGACAGCAGCTCCATCTTTAGCACCAACCCTGCCAACTGCCCCAACCTGAATGCATGGCACATCTCTGGAAGACCAGAGTTAAACAGCCCAGGTGGGTGCTCAGGGGTGCATAGCACCACCTCCCCTGCAAAACTGGGGGCAAAAATTCATTAAAGCAACTCAGAGTTCTTTGTCACTGGAGGCAAGCAATGCATAGGATGGTGGGAGGTGCCTCCCCACCTGCTGCCTGCAGGACAAATACACCTTGTGGCTCCACAAAGCCATGAGAAAGAGATGGGCCAGGGTCTTCCATGCTTCCCTGCAGCACAGTCCAGCTGCCAAGGAAAAGCTGGGTAAAAATGAACATGGGGAACCAGCCCAAGTTCACCCCAGCACTCAAGGCTCATCCCCACCTTCAGAGCAACACGCAGCTCCAGTGACACTCCCTTTCGTTCCCACTGCAAGCAAGTCATTTTGCTGCTGCTATCTAGGTCAACTGATAATTTTTAAAACACCAGGGCCCATTTTGACCCATTTATCATGAGCAGTTAAGATGTCTCTGCTTTGCTGCCACATTGACAGTGTGGCTTGTTCCCCCTGCACTCCCTTGGATCTCAAAACATAATTTATGCAGACATGACCCCAGAAGAACACCTACAAGCACTGAAACCCAGCAGCCACACTCCTGCCAAATACAAATGCAGGGTAGAGAGCTCTCCACTGGTTTTAAACTGTTCATCACTTGGTGTTGTGCCCAAGGCACTCCCCAGCCCACCCATCACACCTCTGGCCACATGGCAAGCACACCACAACATTAGGGCAGCAGTGATGCTCACCCCTACATGCACAGCGTCCCCAAAGGAGGTTTGTGAGTGCCCCCATGTTTGGGGAACAGGGATGGCATACTTCCCTGGAGGCACATGGTGCCATCCCCAGCACCCAATCCAGTCCCGGGGCAGCCCTCAAAGGTGCCACAAAGCAGCCATCAGCTGGTATCCCCTGAGCTGCAGCTGGTGGCACAGCTGTCACATCCCTCTCATCCAGCCCAACATTCAGCAGCTCCTTCTGGAGCTGCTTCTTCAGCAAGTTTGTCTCTTTTTCCTCAAACCAGAGATACAGCCTAGGCTCCTCTCAACCCAAGGTTACACAATCACTTCCGTGATTGCTTCCCACTTTTATTCCTTATTTTCCCTTCTTAGCAAGCACCTCTTCTCTGTCTCTGCCCACCAAACCTCAGAGGCTGCTAAAGCTCGTTCAGCAACACTTCCCACATTTGTAAAATGGCACGTTTCTAGCACTTTGGGGTATTCTGCCTATTTAAAACTTAAATCTGGACACAGCCACCACAGAGAGTCCCCAAAACCATCACATTCCCAGTTCTTCTGGCCAACCACTCCCCACACCTGTCCATCCCAGTGGGGACTGGTCTTGGTTGCAAAGCAGCATGACAGCAAACCCGTGCTCCTTGTTAGTTTTTACTTACAACTTTAAAGCTTAATTATAATGATTTTGAGTTCAACATGAAAAGAAATAGTATCTGGCACATCTCCCAGTGTGTGCTGTGCACATAATGTGTATAAATAGCCACAGACAGGACACATCTGTTCAAACAATGTGAGTTGTATTCAGCTCTTTGCTTATACCAGCGCTGTCAGTCCCCAAGACCTCTACCCTACTGCCCATCTCTTGTCTATGTCTGCTCCGAGGATCACCAGTGGCCAGATCCTTGTGCCTGCTGAGGACACCTCAAGTTCCCAAAGGTGGCTACAAAGCCCAGGAACAGCTTTCCCCTCTTGGGTTATCAAATCCCTCCTCTAGGCAGCTGTATCCCATTTGGATGGGGATTTGCTACTAAAAGCGTCTTGGGATTACATCACATGCTGCTGACCTTGGACTGAGACCTTTGCTCCTCTGGGAGAACCCTCCAGTTTCAGAGCAGGAATACTGAAGGTCCTCAGATTGCTTATTACCTAAACTCAATTAGATGACCTTTAAAAGTCCTCTTCAAGCAAAATTATCCTATGATTCTGTGTTTTCCACAATTCTAACCAGCCATAGCTCCTCACCATATGCACTCTTCCAAGCAGCACTTACTCTGGAACAGCATGGAAGCACCCTGGAAAAATCACCCTGCACTGCCACATCCCAGGGCTGAGGAGGGGGTTTTCCTCTTCACCTTTTCTGGACCAAAGGGTTTCACTCAGAGCATGGCTTGGTTTTTAATTTTTTCGTACCTAGGATGAAACAAACTAACACATCTCACCTGTCAGGAATGAGCAACAGCCTTGTTTGCAGCACTATTAATAGCAGGAGCTGACGTTTTACTCTCACATGCTATCTGAAAATAATCACTGCTGCAAAGATAAACACGGACCCTGACAGCTACAACTCTCCCTACCCTTTCAGATACTCATCCTGTGGCAGCATCTCTGTCTCTGCCTGCACCATCATTTGCCTCCATCTTCTGCAGTCAACCTGCCAATTCATCACTATGGTCATCCAAAGACCTTCCAGCTCACTCCAAGATCTGTTCCTCACAGATGTCTTCCATTTAATTACAGCTGCCCTGTGAACACCACTCTGAAGCACTGGAGGTACCCTGCAAAGGCACGAGCTGTTTCCAGCCAAACACCAAGACTCTGTAGCACTGTTCCCTGCTTCCTCCAGGGCTGTGAACAGCAAAAGCGAGGAGACAAAGCCATGGAAAACACACTACCACCTTCCTTAGGTCTCACCACTCCCTCAGCTTGCTGCCTCACCACAGTCTCAACATCAGTACGTCACAGGCAAAAGACATAATAAGGGAAGAAATTTTTTTACAAAGATGGTGGCGAGCCACTGGAACAGGATGCCCAGAGAAGCTGTGGATGCCCCAGGCCTGGAAAGTGCTCACGACCAGGTTGGATGGGGCTTTGAGCAAACTGGTCTAGTGAAGGTGTCCCTGCCCACAGCAGGGTGTTGGAACTACATGGTCTTTAAAGGTCTCTTCCAACCCAAACCATTCTATAAAAAACCCCAAGAACAACACCTTGCAATACACACACCTGTGAGAAAGGCACAAAATGGCTGTGATGTGCGTAACAAGGACCATGATTTTAGGTTGCTCATGCTCCATAGCAAGGTCAGACACAGTTCCTCAGCTGATGGCACCCAGGGCCTGAAAGCACACAAGAAGGTAGTGCCTTTCCGCTCTAAAGTTAAGGATGATTCCCAGCTCTTGAAGGCCCAAAGAGTGTTCTTTTAATCCACCCACCCTTCTCCCACAGCACAGGCTGCCCTCAGGCTCCACACACTGCTGCTGGCACCACACCCCGAGGACTTCCCTGGAGCAGTGGCACCGCACTGGCCACTTACTCCCCACTCCTGCCAAGGAGGACATGCCATAAAACCCCCTGGCTGTGCCTGCAAGCCTCCTCTGCCACCCTCCTCCGCTGTCATGAGCTGCACAGCTCTCCCCCACACAGCCGACGAGGATGGATGGTGGGTGAAAATAAATTCATTTATTTTTGCTGCAAATTCTTCTACACCTTTTGATGAATAAAAAGCCAGTGGGTGGATGGGTGGAAAGACTGGAGCCAAAAGCAATTGCAGAGAGAGTACTGCTAGAAGAGAGGGGGACAGAGAGACATCAGCCTTTCCCACCAGCCTGAGTCCTAGATGACTGATGATAGCAGGTTCCCACAGCTTTCCTGAGGCACTCATCACTCAAGGCCCCCTACTCCAAACTCCAAAATTTAACAGCAGTGTGTTGCTCTGGAAAAGCAACACTGTCTTCCAGGTAGGTCCTTTTCAAATCCATTGTTTTCTAGAAAAATCTAGTATTCCCACGAGAACAAGCAAAGCTCTGCTGCCCCAAAACATCCTGAACTCACACTTTGGTGCTCCCTAGTGCCAGCACCTGCACACTGAGGGGTAAGTTTTCTCAGGGCTGGAGAGAGGACAGACCAGCTCCTGCAGCCACCACCACTGACTGTTGGTGCTAATTTTGCATGGATGCATCCAAGGGAAGGAGTTTTCCTAGGGAGTATGTATGAAAGGCAAGTATAGAAATCTTGCCCTGAGGCAGGCCAGTCTTCTCCCTCTTTCTTCAAGGGTGGCACTGCCACCTCCTCCAGCCAAGCTCTCATTAATTCTCAGAGGCTTATTCATGGAACATAATTTCCAGACAGACATGCAACTTCTCACGGCAATATCCCTTCAAACACTGACTGTGACTTTCAGTTCTGCTTTGGCATGTCACAGCAACACAAACATGAACAATTCCCCTCTGGGCTCAAAGCTGTCCCAGGTGATGTCCTTAGAGCACCCTCCAGATGAGTGGACTAGCAGAGATGCTCAGCAGTTACCACCACCACTGCTGGGAACCCACCAGGTAAGCACCAGCTCCTTTGCATGCTTATAGCAGAGCCAGGAGAGCATCCAAGGACTGGCCACCATGAGAAAAAGAAGCTGATTAAGAGAAACTCCGGCCAGGCCTTCCAAAATTAAAAACAGGAACCTGCATCCCTGGTAAAGATGTGATATGCAGGTGCAAGCTCTGGGTTGGGGAGGGAGGGTTCAGCCTCAGTGGGCGTTTTCAGGCCTTTGCTGGGAGAAGCAGCATCCTGCACAAAGCAAACATCCCTCTCCTACATTTTCCCCCAGGCTGCTATGAAGGGGCAAAAGGGGAAAAAAACCCCAAAACCAAACACCAAAAGAGTCAAAACCATCCCCACGCTTCCCATAGGACATGACCTGCAATTGTCCATGTCCCTCATTCTTAATATACCTACATAAAGGCTTGTCAAAAGTGTCAGGCTTGCTAATCCCAGAGATCCAAATGCCCCTGTCTCCTCCCTGTGACCTGCTGACGTAGTGTGGCACAGCCTGGTGTGACACCACTGCTTGGAAACTCTGGGACAGAGGAAATGCAACACGCTGTCCCATCATGAAGCTTTAAATACTTGCCCTTGGTGTCACTTGTTCAGTCTCCTGTTCCGTCTCTTGATGTGATTTTGGCCAAAGCAGCAGCTCTTTGTGCCAAGCAGGGGTGGTTCAAGCAGGGCAGTACAGAAGAAACTAAGGGGTCCTGCACTCAACACGGTGTAGTGCCATTTATTACCTATTTACAGATAACCCATTAAAAAGTGCCAAAATTCAGTGTCTGGACTCTCCTCCTGCCAGCACTATTTATATACATCACTGTCAGTGAGACAGACTGCATGGTAGCAACTGGACAGAGTCCCCAACCCAAAGCTGGCTGTGTCATGGCTCTGTATTGCTGATGCTTGTTAAATCCCTGCCCTTTTATGCTGTCTGGGTTTTGAAGAGCCAGCAGAAAAACTATTGAGCACTTGAGGCAACTCTCTCTTCTCCTTCCCCTCCATCCTTGGGGAAATGCAGGGCAGACCAGCCACATTACATCAACATCAAGGGAGAAGAGGCTCTTCTGGGGACAGCTTGGCTGCCGTGATGTGAATGCTGCCAGCAGGAGGAGTCTGGGGCACAGAGTGGCACATCGGCTGCCACCCAGCCAGACATGGGCAGCCTGAGTACAGGGACTAACCAAGGACAGGCAACAGCTGTCCCTGCCACTGACTGCAGCTGCTCAGCTAGCCAGGATGGGGAGGGATTTATGTCTGTGTTTAAGATGTATGCCATTATCCCTCCTAACCTCCACCTTTCCTGTGTGTTGAGTTTCTCTCCTTTCCACCTTTCTAGTTTCCCTTGGCTTCAAGCAGGGCTGGATGGCAACTCCCACAAGTTCTGCTAATAACTCTACACTTCAGTTAAAAGGTATTCCTGGAGGGCTTCTACAAAATAACGGCATTTCAGTGTAGTTTATGGCTACAGAAACTGGGTGAGACGGGAGATACCCCGATTCTGACACTCCTGACATCCACGGGCATGCCTGTGCACCACACAAGGCCCAGGCATGGGGGAACAAAAAATGTCAGGGACACAGGAATTATTCATGCATGAAATTAGAAATGCTGTGAGACTCCTTCCTCCCCATAAATAACTCCACATAACCTACCACCACAGGACTTACTGCCCTGTTATAAACAATTCCGTGCTGGAAGAGCACAGGGCAGTACATCTATATGCCAAGGGTGGGTGACATCCCTTGATTCATGGGGCATCTGGGCAGCAGGCGATGAGATCACATACACAACATGAAAAGAGATGGATGATTTGGTTCTGAGCAACCAGTTCATCTCCTTCTCTATTTGCCTCCTTTTCCATCCTTGTTACCTTTTACCTGTGTTGCTACTGAGGGCTGAAGTTACTTGCAACAATCCCTAAGCCCAGGCAAAGTCTCCAGAGCTGCAAGCAGCAGGGAATCAGTGGGATGACAGCAACATCCAGCATCTGACCTGTCACACAGCTACAGTGTGGACATTCGCTACGAGAAACACTGTGACCACATTCCACCACAATGAAGGGTCTCAAACTGCCCCAGGAGACAAGAATTCAGAGGTGGCCTCTGCAGCAGATAAACCTGAGCATAAAGTGAGACAGACAGGGAGATGGGGTTTTGGACTGCAGGCAACAGCTGGCCTGAACATCCGTGCAAACTCAAAATCCTATTTGTATTCAGACTGGCGTATGCCGTACTGTGCCAGTGCTGATAAACCTGGAGCAGCAGCACATTCTGCACAGGTGATGGTCCCACTGGGAGGTTTTGCTGCAGCCCAGCTCCAGCTCCTCCTGAAGGAGCTGGTCCATCCTCAAAACCACCCAACTACATTATCACAGGTATTCCCTTTTGAGGTGTCAAAGCCCCCAGAAAACTCCTAAAATTTTGATGTCTAGCTTATAGTTTACTTTTACTCTAATATTTTGACAGAACTAAAAAACCACCACATTTTGTATCAAAGGGACTTCAGGAAGTGGTTTGGTCCTAAACAGCATCTCCTGCTGCCACTGCTGGGGACAAAACCCAGCAGGCATTTCTAATCTTCTTAAAACCTTTGCTTTAAACCTCACCCTGTTCCTGCAAAACACCTCTGTGACAGCTCCTGCCCACACACCTTACCCTGCAAAGCTTTGTGAGGACCCAGCCTGGACGTCTGGATCAATGTAAGCTGTTAGTGGCCATACCCCGTGTCAGCACTTCACTGGCTGATTTTTCAAACAGGCTGCAGTCCCTTGGGGCCCAGTGTGTCACCCCGTGTGACAGCACCAGAGGGGGGTGCTCAGCAAAGCCCCAGGACATGCTCAGCACAGCGCAGGAACAGGCTTTTGATGAGACAGCTAGAAATCCAGGCAATGCCGCAGATGGGATAAAGACAGCCCTTCTAGCACATTTCAGGGGGTGCTATATTAAGACGTGTAACAGCAGGACTTTAAAATCTTCTATCAGGCTCTTTTCACTGGCCATGCTGCACCTTGAAAAGCAAAGGCTGTAATAAAGCCAACGTTATAACAACTGTTAAGAAAAAGCTGCAGAAGCAGTTGTGGGGGATTAGAAATTGCCTGGTTATCTGGACAGATTTAGCCTGGCCCATCTCTCTGCTGCTGAAAAGAAGGACACAACACTGAGAAAGGAGATACAAAGCCACTGAGAGAGCGACCAGGCTCTACCTGCTGCTGGGCCATCAAGGGAAAGCGCAGATTGAGAAATTGGGCAGTGTCTGTGGGTTTGGCACTTGAGCAATTGTTATCAATAAGCGAAGAATTAAATAGCTTAAAGGAGTGCACAAAGACTAGAATATGTGATTTTGGCCTGGCATTGTCCTCAGGGCTGACTAGATGATGAGTCCTGGTACAATGGAGCTGGCTCAGCAGAACCGACTGGACTGCACAAATGAGCAAATCCAGAAAAAGTATTTAAACTACTTCTCAGAGTAGATGTTCCCTGTGCATGCAAAATCCACACTAAGCCTATCAACTGCAGAGTCAGACCCTAAGTAAACCAATGCTTTAGAGTTTAGACTGTTTTTTAGTTAGAAGTTTAAAGGAAACAAGAAATCAAGCCCTTCTGCCAGCTTTGATAGCCTGGGTCCTGCCAGCAAAAAAAGACTAATGTGACAATTAGCTCCTTGTTAGTGAAATTAGTTTACAAGATGAAATGTGCTGCTGGTTGTGTTTTAAGCCAGCTCCTTAAAAGGACCTTGTTAAGGCTCAGTCTTCATCTTCTACATCAATCTTTCACTACATGGCTTTATTGCTTTCAAAAGTTACTGAATTCACCTTACAGCAATTTTCACTTCCAAACACTGAAAAAAAACCCGGAAAATCTACAATTACTGGATGTTCTAAAATTCGTTCACTCTCACTTTATATGCATTACTGTAAAAAGGGATCAAAAAAACCCCCAAACCATTGAATGTCTTCCTTTAGGTTAGCAGTTGGCCTAGCCATAAATCATCCAGGGAAAATGGACAGGATCGATATGATTTTTGCCATCCATCATTACTTGTCTGCTCTAAATTTAGTCAAGACTCTCTTTATTCAACAGAAGTGCCTGTATCTACACAGGTACTGCACCAAATGCTTCACAACAAAGAGAGAAACTATGGTTCATTTACTTGAGGTTAAATAACAAATGCAATTCTGATCTCTACAAAGACTTTAAAGTTTGTGCTGCTCTGAGGTCAATCTTTAAGGTGAGTCCCCCTCCAGGAGAGCCCCTCTTCTGCAAAAGACCACAGCAAAAGCCTCCAGAGCTCACTGCAAATAACTACTTTCAGTCATGAACAAGGAAGGCAAGATGAATTGCACCCACGATGTAGGTTTAAACTTAAGATGTGGCATAACGGTGCGTTAGGACAGAATAACCTCTGTGCATGCAAGCTCTTTAAATCAGTCAAAAATACGGCTGAGAGGTGCCTCCCCTCCCAACAGCAGGGGGTGAGATAAAGGGAGTGACTAAAAACATCTGCATTTTTAAAAAGCGACAGACAAACCCTACAAGACAACATACCAGACTTCCCCCCTCAAAATCAAAACACAGCCCAAAACAGGACTACATTGTGTGGGTTACTTTTAGGGGCATCAAGATGGCAGAGCTGGGAATAGGTCACTCCTGGCAGGCAACTGACAGCGCTTTGCAGCGTGTAATCCCAAGGCACAGGATGGGGCTCCCCAGGTGCTGGGGCAGATGCTGTCAGATTGTGCAAACACAGCCAAATCTACATCTGTAAGGAAGAGAACTGACAGAAAATGCCAACAGCACGACACTCAGTTGTGAGCTGTGTAAAGCTGTGTGCATATGTTCAGCCAAACCATGCCTGTACAGCGTATTTCAGTGGTTCTGAATGTGGGTTTTCTCCCCCTTTTGCACATTACTGTTGCCTTCATGAGTCTCTGAATGAGAACTTTCCTACAACAGCAGCCAATGAATGACAATGATGCAGAGCAGTCAGCAATATTTATGGTGCAGAGACACTGAGCAGGAAAGTCTCAGACCTCCTGGCAGATACTTCTCTTTCCTTCCTAAGGTGTGCTGGGATTGACAGACAGGGACTGCACTTCACCAAACCCTGCACGGTAAAGAGAAACTACCATAGTACTCTCCTAACAACGAAGATAAACGCACCTCTGCTGCATTCAAAGACTTTCCTTCTCCAGATTACATGAGTTTCACAAGAGTCCTACCTTGTTACTAACACAATGAATCAAACCTCCCTGACCTCTAACTTTCCATTGTATTAATAATCTACAGGAGTGAAATAGCAGTCATAAGGAGTAATATTTTCTCTGAAACCACAGTGAAGAATTTATTACTCAACACAGAGTAAGACATCAGAAAGAAAGAAAATGTTCAGGGCACAGATTTGGTACTAACTACAGTCTGAAGTCAGGTGGTACGTGGCTTATTTCCTTGAGTCTATTGCAAAGAATAATTATTTTTCCTATTTCTAGCACAACAGCCTGAAACGGTGCTGCAAACATACCCTTCCCAGAGCACAGGCATCCAACCAGGACACCAGTTATCAGCTGAGACCAACCCATCCCACGATATCACAACATGTG
>JAOXXN010000471.1:64299835-64314708 GCA_026770055.1 Myrmophylax atrothorax
ATAGTCACCAGCTGTCAGACCAGGATGAGCCTCCCAACTCCATCACAATGGACTGGAAAGAGCTCAAGAGTTGAGGAGTAAGGGTGGCACTGAAGCACAGCTCATGACCTCTGTCCTCCCCCACTGCTTGCCAAAGGTATTTATTTGGGTGCTTCTCACTGGGAATAATCCTGTCTGACCTGTCCTGGTGAAACCTATTCCCCTAACATCTGGATAGGGAGTAGATGGCTAAATAATAGGGAAACTGAAATTATAGTAAAGATGGGAAGGAAAATCAGGCTTAAGTCAAGCAAACAGCCTCTCTGCCCTGCTGCCATAGAGGTGGCACATTGTCTCTGCAGAGATGCTCATCCAGGCATGGAAGGTGCAATTTCCATCTGCAGCATGCCAAGAAACAACGTCTGACATGCATTTCTGACATGCAAGGCTAGAGGTAGCAACAGGATTAATGCAACTCCTGACCCATATAAATAAATGAATAAATAACTACCAGACCCCTCTGGAAGCAAACTTTCCAAGTATTCCTGAAGTGCTTTCAACACTACCATACTTCTAACACTGGAGGCTTTCCTAAAGCAATGACACCCTTCCTACAACACACCAACCAGTCCATCCTATTTGGGAAGAGCAGGGAAGGAGGTACTCTCCCCTCCACACCCTGAGATGTTCTCCAGCGCTGCTGTGGGGCTGAACCTGACCCACTGACAGCTGCAGGTGTCTCCTGGTATCTGCACCTTCCCACATCTCAAACCCAACCCTCAACCAGTTGGGTGGTGACTCCAATGACTAGGCAGAATCGGCATACAGAGGTGGCACTGTGTTCTCATCCTGCTGTGTTTGTAAAGCCTGGTTGTGGGAGATGCTGAGTCCTCCTGAGAAGGTGCCTGGTGATCCTGAGCCCTTCTGAGGTAACTGGGCTGTTGGGACAGCCAGGACTTCCAGGGACACTACTGCAGTGAGCGCTCTCTCCTTGAAAATAAGCACAGGCTTTTTTCCAGCAGGAGAAGCCTGTGAAGGCAATTTACCATCCTTCAGGTACCACCTCCCCATGGCCACCCCACTGCAGCTCCCACTGTAAATGAACACTTGCTTGCCTGCAGCTCTTACTTCTCCAGATTTACTGTGAGTATTTAATCCCTGGGGAGTTGTTATATATAAACCTAACTCAGCCAAACAGAGCCCTGGTCTGAGGTTGCTCTGGTGCATCCCACCTGTGTGTGCCTGGGTGAAGGGCTCCCCACTCTGCTGGAGCCCTACACAGCGAGGAGGGCAAACACCGTGTCAAGACTTCACCTCCTTCTGCCACAATTCATAGACTCTTAGAAAGTTTGTGTTGGAAGGGACCTTAAAAATCGTCTAGTTCCAACCTCCTGCCACAGGAAGGAACACCTTTCAATAGGTCAGGGTGCAGAGCCCAGCAAGGCCTCCCAAGCAGTATGAGGCTCCACCACCACACACAGCTTCAACCTTTAACAACCAGCAAATCAGTGGCAATGCCCCATGTAAAGCCAAAGCCCTGCCATAGTGCAGGAAAAATACACACCTGGATGCCCACTCTTCTTCAAATCAGTGTGTTTCTACATCCCTCTCCCAGCACATCAAAATCAACATGCCTTGGGTATAATTCTACTGAACTCCACTACTCCAGACTGAAACTAGCACATTTATTTGACGTGGCAGTGCAAGAAAATTCTACATCCATAAATACATGAACATCTGTCAGGCTGGGCACAGACAATGGACCTGTTGTTGATGATGCATTAACAGAAAATGAAAATTGCATGTGTAAATCTCTACATCTCTAAAATTAAAGAAGGAAAAAACCCCCTTTGCCACGTGTTCAGACTACCACGCCAGACCAATCAGGCCAAAACATCCCTACAGAAACCTAATGCAAGATCTCCTGTGATAACAATTTATCACCACCTTACACTCCACATCAGTGGGGTTCCTTTGAGCCCCAGCCTCAGCATCAGTCACAGGAGCCAGTGATTTGAAAGACATCTGTGAAATTATTTAATGGAGTGAGTAGGCAACAGGCCACATCTCATTCCATCGGGAAGACATGTGGGAAATGAAGGGCAGGCTGCTCAGGACTAGTGAAAGCAGACACTTCAGTGCTGTGCACCGTCAGACTGTGGCATGCTCATTCACCAAGGATCTGTGGAAAGGGGATCAGTTTACAAATATGAATAGCACTACAGCAAACAGAGCAAGAAGAGATGCAAATCCACACAAATCTGGGGAGAAATGAAGTATTTTGAAGATCTGTTGGACTTTCTCAGCTACAAAGACAACACCAAAAGCCCATACCCGATGTTAAGACAGAGCAGAATGAATGTAACTAAGAGGTTCACAGCTACAGGTCCTTTCCAATGCACCAGTACTCCCTAAAACATCACAAATTCATCCTGCAGGCAGCTGATAGCACACAGAGAGCAAACTCAGGGTTTGCTCCACAACTGGACTTCCCATTTATGACACAGGTCTCCTGTAAATATCCAAAAAGCACTTGGACCTCTGCTGCCGGATGCCCCTAAGTACTGCGCTAAACTCCCAGCAAGAGACAAGGGATTTAAGCCCATGATTAAGTTAAAGCAAATGCTCCGCTGAATCTTTAAGCCAAACTGTCCCAAGAGTTCAGCTCAGTGAATGTGGGGGGTTATGTGAGATTTTTTTTAGAATTTCACTGAAATCCTCTTTAGCTATTTGAGATACCCATGAAAAATGTTCCCACTTCTCAAGAATCCTTGCAGATGCTTTGATGTTTTTCAGACTACTGATGGTGCAAAAAAGCCCCGTAAAACCCGATGATGGCTTATTCCCAAATGAAAATCGCTGTCCGAGAGGCACAGCTTGATGTTATCCTTTCAACCCCGGCAGGTTCTGAAACCACACCAGACGTAGATTTTCATAGCCATTAAGTGAATCTAATTGACTTTACAGGCAGCAAAAGCTTGAAAAGGTGTTTTACAAATACCCCTTTTAAACAGTTTGAATTTTAAAAAAAATCTCTCATCAGCATCCCTGTTGTACAACAACTTATTCCCTACTCACTTTCCCTCTTTTTTAAGAAATCCCACCACTAACGATGTAATTCCAACAAGGAGGACTTTTCCAGCCAGGTATCTGCCCTGCTTTTCATTGCTTTCTCTAGCTAACAATCATCTGAATTGCTTAGCACTTGGAAATGGCAGGTGCTCCAAACCAGGCTGTTTTCAAAAGCTTCTCTTTGCAGTTGTACTATTTAACATTATTTTAAATTGAAAGACTACAGATTTAGGTCTTCCCTGGATTCCCACCAGAAGTGTTACACAGTGTTTCTGATGCTGTTATCTAGTTCCAGAGAGGATGAACAGATTTGGCACCTCCAAAAAAAGAACAAAAAGCCCTGATCGCAGCAAATGAAGTGGTTGAGTTTGGGGTTTTTTTATTTTTTTTTTTGTACTCTGACTGCAATAATGATTTTATATATCCTGTTAAAATGGGAAGAATTATGTTTATAGGAAAAATCGTAGCAGAAAAGATCAGAAGATACATCTGGAAGTGATGTAGGTCAGATGCTCTAAAGAAGGTGTAAGAAATCCTGTTTTGGCAGTTCATTTGCCTTTAGACAAAATGTTCTCCTCCCTACCATCAACATGTGGGTTTGTGCACTGACACACTGTTTTCAGCTTAGCAGACACAATATCCTCATGCTGCTGACTTTTTTATTTTCTCATCTTTGCTATTCCATGTCTTCTACTAAAAAAAAGAATATACTTGTACTCACTATGCAAAATATCTGAAGAAACTAATAAGAAAGTATGTATACAATGAAATTAGGCAAAGAAACAAAGTTAAAAGTATGAAGGGAAGAAGGGGAAGATCAGAGATACAGAGGGATGCTGTGAATGGGACCACCACTCGTGGAAAATGCCAGAAGTGATGAATGAAGCAAGAACCAGATCAGACTAAAAAAAAAAAAACACTGCAGAATTCAACACAGGGCTGGACAAGAGAGCCAAGCAGAATTCAAAGGACACAATATGCAAATACTGCAGTTTGACCCCAGACTGGAAATGTGGGATACAGAAGTGCTGTGGTAGGGGACGGAATGGGGGAACAAAATGGAAAAAAAATAATTCAAGGAACCCCACAGGTTCCCCATAGTAGATGTTACTATTGGATAGCTGTCGAAATGAGTGTTGAATGCAAGGTGCACCGAGGAGCCACTCATGGCTGGACAGCTGGTCCATTGCCCCCCATTTCAATTAGCACAGAGCCCAAGAGCTGCAACTGTAAAAAACAAATAAAATTGCAGGGCTGATGCTGGTTTCCAAGTTAGGATTTGAGCACAATGGCAAGAGGGAATGGGAGCAGCTTTTATAGCAATTACCAGTGATCGAGGATAAATCTAGGCATGTAGCTTACTTTAAAATGCAGTTTTTGTCAATGCAAAACAATTTACACATTTGTCCTGGATTCACCAAAGCTGAAAAATGAAAGGCAGAGGAAAGCCAGGCTGGCACTCATTCTTCACACAGTTCAGCCTCCAGTGCTGCTGGCCCGGACACCAGCACACACCTCGGTCCTCCCCAGGACCACAGGGGGTGTCCCAGCAGCCACAGTTTCAGAGATGGACCTCCCAACACCCCTTCTTCAACTACTCCACTGGTATAAAATACCTAAACACAGCCCAAGATCCAGGCAATCCTAGCATGCACTCAGTATAGATATAATAGTGTCATGCAAAGAACAACAGGGGGACCTGCCAGAGGGGTAACAAGCACTAACTCTATTGTAGCTCTACCATAATCAGTATTTTTTTTAAACATATGTTTGAGTATGACCTTTGCTTCTTAAGGAAGCCTGTGACAGAATCAACAATTTCATTTTGGGCTGAAAAAATCAATACACTCCCCACTAAATACAGATACTTGCTTCTTCATAGCACAAAAACAGAGGGAGTAGTAAATCATCTTGATTTAGACCAAAACTATCCTATCTTTTACTTTTCAGTTCCTGAACTGAAAAATAATTTTCTCATAAAACCTCTGGTTTTCAGTTTTGCCACTTGGATGAGTCCTAGAAACAGCACATGAATTTTAAGTGACAAATATTACTTGCAAGTCATCATTTCAAGCAGGACATCCTGATGTTCAACTAATGCACTGCATTATTCTATTAGCATTTATGCTGTTGCAAATCCAATTTTAAATGACAACGTCTCATGCAGCCACTTAAAAATACAACTGCAATATATGTTTTCTGTTAATTATTTTGAAATGTCGCCTTTCACTCACAGAATCCCATTTTACAGCAGAAGCCCAGCTTGGCACCAAGCCATGGAAGTCCCAAGTAAAAATTTTAGAATTATTCTGTATAAGAAATGAATTTTTCAATTTTTGAAAGAAACATTCTTCAGTTATAGAAGACAATGAATGATCCTGTATATGCTATCATAAATTGTTAATTGATAGCTAGGGTCCAAGAGGTCAACAGATGACTTAAAAGAATGGTTCAAAGCCACTTGTAACAGATACCACAGCTTGTACCTGGCTCTAACCAGACCACTATGAACTAATTTTTGATGCACTGTTAATAAAGGGCATGAAGCTTTGTGGTGATTCTACTTGGCTCTTAGCAAAAAACAAAACTGCCCAAACAAGCAAATAAAAAATGCACCAAAACCCCCAAATCCAAACCCTATTATTTGGTTACAAGGAACAGATTTATAAATAGAAACTGGGTAAGACATGCTGCTATCTTTGGATTCTCTTTAAGAGTCCTTTCCTTAGCCACCTGTCAGGACAATGAAATGATTCCTCAGCTTTCAATGGGAGGGAAAAATAAATAAATCTAAAAATACATTTTGAAGCTCCCTGTTCTGTGACAACAAAGGCTCTTACATCCCTCGGCTCACCATAGAACCAGGTACAAGCAAAACACTCCAAGTCCCTCTTTTTGCTGTAGTCTGGAAGGGAGTAGCATCAAACATGTGATTATTTGTAGCAGATCCCCAGCTCTGCATTACCAAAATAAAGGCATGTGCTTTTGGATGCACCAGTAAACAAGGCTGAGAGCTCCCAGAGCCCACGAGGGGCTCATGGCCACCCCAACAGGTGTTCACATACAGAGCAATTAAATACAACCTGCCCAAATCAAGATCTAAGCCTACAAAAGGAATTTCAGAAATCCACTCTGAAGTTTTTGAAGATTTTTGAATGGTCTGTTTTTCTTAAAAATCAGGCCATGCATTTAGACTTTAACATGACAATTTTTTCAATATATTTAGAGGTATTTAAGTAGGGCAATGTCTAATGGCCTTTTCTGAGGTATTCAGGCCATTCATGCATTTTGGGAGGAACCAACATGACCACAGACACTCTTGGATAACCCTAAGAGGCTGAATATAATAAATAAATCTAATAATATGTTTGGGAATAAGATTTTTCAGTTCATGTTCCTACACCCAAAATTCAGTGCCAAGAGTGGCTCAAAGCTCTGTACCCTTAAACTCCCACCACTAGTTAAATATCAGACACAGAAGCTAAATCTGGGTTATTATGAAAATCTTTAACTGAAACAGAATTTTGGGTAATTGTTTTAAATTTTGGTCATTTCTAAGAAAGTAAGAAAAAGAAGAGCTGCTGAAAATCCTTCATAAGAGTAATAAATTTGCATTTAGACTTGTAGCGAAAATTCTGGAGTCAGACCTTCTTAGGTTTATTCACTCAGACAGTTGTGAGGAATTGCATACAACTATGCCAAAAAACATCCAACACTGGAGAAAATATTAAAAAAATTACTCAAAGCCAGCAAAAACCCAACAAACAAACCAAAACAGAACACCTGATGTTCCTGCCTCCATGTTCATAAGTCCCAGTGTGGCTTGTTTGCTGGTCTTGGGAAGTTAACTGTGCCTAAAAAACTACAAATGTTCAATTTACACAAGTGGTTACTTCTTGTACTGAAGATTAATGACCAGCACTGGCACATCCTGGAGATTTTAACCATCCACAGTCAGAGCTTGAGCTCAGGAGCATCATATCCACCCAGTCATGGCTACAGCTCAAACACTGCTGCATCAACTGATGGCTGTGTCAGTGAGGGACTCACTATTTTTAGAAATAATTTTTTAACCATGTGGACAAAAGAAAAAAAAAAGGTTATATTGCTCTGCGAAATTTACTATAAAAATCTATTTTCATCTAATTTTGACATGGGACTGTGCCAAAGCTTGTGGATCTAAAGGAAGAGCTATTTTTGTCTTATAGATACACACACTGAAGAATGGGTTTGTGCATATGTTCATGCTCCAGTAATAAATAAATAGGAAGGGAGGGCAGGCTGCAGCAGCTTGCCCATAAACATGCTTCTCCCCATTGGCACAGATGACACAGCCCTGAATGCACAGACTTCCCCCCTCAACAGGCAACTCCAGCCTTCCCATGCTGGCCCTTGGCTCACAGTGCTGCACTTCTACCCTGTACTACCTTAATTCCCCGAAAGTGGAAAAAAATTGATAATAAAAATTTTATTGGTAGAAAGACCCTGCAGGCTCTCCAGAGGGTTGAGCAGAGCTGGCCCACATGTCTCAGCACTGCAAGGGGCCGCAGCTGTGTCACCTCCAGATCCATCCAGCACATATCAGCAGGGCTGCAGGGTGGGGCTGGGACCCTGCAGAGCTGCCTGTGGCCGGGACAGCCCTTGGACAGCTCTGGGAATGTGGGATGGGGATTAGGAGCTGGTGCCAGCAGTGCTGTGCCTTGCTCACTGTGCCCTTGTTTCATGGGGCTGCCTCCAGATGGAACAGCCAAGGCTCCAGCACAGCGAAGTGAGGCAGCCACACATAGTGGAGTGCCATTGTCAGGTGAGGTGGGTTTTGAGAGGCAACCCAACTTTAAAGACATTTTACATTATTCAAATAAAACCAAAATATTTCAGTCCACTGCTAATGCTGGACAAAGCACATCCCTAACACTTGGAAACACAGGTTGTTTTTCCTGTTGATTCCTGAAAAACTTTGCACTGGAGATGAGAGATGGCAAACTGGGCAGTTCCTGTGCTGCTAAGGTGTAGAAGCCCAAAAGCAATAGCAGGAACTGCTGAGCAGCAGCATCCCTGACTGTTCCCCTCGTAAAAGGCCAGCTTTGAAAATACTGACAAAATACTGCTCACTATAAAATACATGAGAAGTCTGTAATCCTAATCTTGTAGGATCTGATATGGAGATCACGTGCCTTGAAGCAAGTTCACTGAATAGCAGAGAGATGCCAGCAGTGAAATGCTCACAGGACAGACCCACCTCTGCTTGAGGAGACCTAACCTGAGTTCCCAGCAGTGGTGAGGAGCAGAACTGGGGAACACCCAGGAAGAGATAAGGACACAGCCTCTCCCATGGGTTTTCCAGGTCCCAGCCCCAGGCAGAACTCTTCACAGACCTATGCATTGTGTGGGAGAGGCACAACCAAAAATCCCAATACAGGACAGACAGCTCAGGGGTTTGGTAGATACATGAGGTCAGGGCACTGCATAAGCCAGCAAGAAATCCCAAAGATAGGGATGCTTCAGATTCCAGCTGCCTCTTGGGCACCCGGATTGGGGCAGGGCTCTCCAAAAACACATTCCTCCACTGGAAAGCCACAGCCCTGAGCCTTCTCTGGCTTCAGGTAACTAAGCCCTTTCTTTCCAAAGCAAGGGCTGCTCTATTCTTTCCAAACAATGTTATCATTTGGCAGCTTTGCTCCTGCTTATCTGTCAGCTTGAGCATTACTCAGAATGTGGAAGAACTGGGCTCCACAGCCACCCCTCCACCCTGGGGGCTCAGCGGTGGGGAGAAACTCTCCCAGCCCCCCTCTCCCTGTGGCTTCCAAAAGGTTTTGAGCAACCACAGCTCTGGGGGCTGAGGATCTCCTCCCAAGGTAGACCCTGTATTTTCTCTGCACCCCAAAACTCCCTGGTGCTCATCCCACAGCCTCTCCAGGCTCAGCCCCCACACAGGAACCACATGATTCACCTTGTAAACATCTGGGTTCAATCCCTCTGGTCTGGTCCACCCAAACATCTTGCTGAAGGCAAGGGACAACTCAAAAGGTATGAGCAACAGAAACAGGACCTCACCTCCTCACACCACAACTCTGGCTACACTTCAACTGGTGCCCTTCTGGCAGAAGGACATGAACTCAAAACCTCTGCCAAGAAGGGCAGGACATCCCTCCTTTTGGGCTCAGCTGAGTACTGTGCCACCCAGGAGCAGCAGAAATTGAACCCTAACAAGCCATCCCCCAGCAGCTCCTCTTCCTTAGGGTCCTGTCCCCCAGGGAGGTGGGGTTTTCTGTGCAGGCTTTTCAGCAGCATCCACATGTACCAGAAACAAAGGGCAGCAGGATGGGAAGGCTCTGCTCACCTCTGGATGGAGGCAGGAGAGCAGAGACGACCATCCCCTCCCAGCATGAGGCAACCAGAGGCACCCATCTACCCACAGAGCAAGAGCTGCAGATGTGCAGCCACTGCTGAAAACCACAGCTCTCAGCATGGCATGGTTAATGTGACCTGACACCTCCTGCAGCAGCTACCCCAGCTTCATCTGCTGCATTGTGCAAGCCAGATGCCCTCAAAATTCCACCAGGTCCTGCAGCCTCAGTTCTCCAGGTTGTCCGTCTGTGCTGCCCTGTCCATCCTTCTCTTCAGCACTGGGCATTGCAATGCAGCCACCCAGCCTGTCACCAATCCCTGAAACCCTGACAAAGGCCTGCTCCCACCACCATGAGGTCTTTGCACCACCAGGAAAGTTATGCACACCCCCAGCAGACCCTGCCAGGACAGCCAGCAGCATGAGGTAACTCTTTAAACAACCACAGAAAGACATGCAAGTTTGTCAGCCAAAGCCCCAGCTCCACTTGCTTTGGAGAGCAGCAGTTTTGCTTTGGAGGCAAAGGAGCCCTGGTTTCAATCAGCACTCTGGCAGAGATCTCAGCCTCACAAGAATCTCTCTAACACACCAACCACTGCAAAAAATATACAACACAACCAACTGGGACAGAAGCTTGAAGAGACACTGTAAAATTGATTAGTCATCAAAACCATCAGACCATAAAACATGCTCCAGCTGTGCTCCTCTTTTTTGTGCAGATAAATGCAAAAGCTAGGGCTCTATTTAAAAAAAAAATTTGTTTGTTTGTTTACTAGAGCCCAAGTTACTCTGGTTGACAATTAAGCCCATTATCCAACTCCTTTCTTTTCCACCAGTCCAGTGTCTTTTTTCATAGCCTTTGAAGAAGGAAAAAAAAATGAATTCCAGTAAGTGCTATTTTAAAATGAAAAATGCAAGTTTACAAAGAACTCAGGAAGACGTTTGAACCAATCAGCCTTCTGTTTTAAGACCCCAGCACAGGACTCAACACAAACAATTTCTTTCACATTAAGAACAATTTCAAGTCACACTGCTGTGTACAAGCTCCAAGTTAAGCACTGGACCAAACATTCTTCCAGACCCTTGGTGTAAGTGTAGGAGGGCAAGAGAAAACAAAGATTTAAATTTTGGCTAGCGTACCTATGCAGAATCATTGTCAGCACATATTTTTCAGTTCGTACAAAGCCTAAGGGAGGAAAATTCCAACAATAACTAATTTGGAGGCGAGCAGTTCAGAAAGACTGCAGAAGAAAAACCCTAATGCAGGGTAACTCGTGGAATTGCTCCACACTAATAATTAACCTGGGTGCTTACGATATCCCACTGCAAACTGGGTCCTTTTGGTCTGTTTTTGAAACTGACCCACAGGTTTTGTGGATGCTTTTACAAAACCATCAAGAATGATGCATTTTAACAGTTAAAATATCCTCTCACTATAGGCCCCTGCCTTACCAGAGGCCATTTGCTGTAGACACTGTTCAACAGTCCCCCAATCCTGGGCACCACTGCAAACAACAGGTTTTTGTGCCTGGGTACCATGGATTCCAAGGGGAAAACCTCACCAAAACCACAACCAGCATCACGATCCAAGACCTTAAGGCCATGTCCCAGTTTCACCTTCGTGTTCATCACCCTAGGAAACAGGGGTTCATAACCCCACCTCAGAAATGCTCCCTTCCTCTATTTTCCATGTTGGAAAAAAATATTCAAGCAGGTAAACATGGCTCTTCCGAAGAAGGAGCAGGAAGTTTCCTGGACATACTCCCAGCCAAAGCCAGGCCAAGGTGCAATTACATCAGATTGTGTTTAACTTGCCTGGTCATGCTCTGGCCATCTCCAGCTTCTCTGTGCCCCTGTTCCTGCACCCCATTACCCTCCTGTGACCAGTTCTTAACACCTCATTGAGAAAGTTCTCACTAATATCTCAGCCGCAGAAATACAATGAGCCCCTCTTGTCCCCACTGCAATCATTTCTGCCTAGGTGCTAATTTGTGAACTATGCAAATAAAACAAAAACTTGGGGCTGGAATTTGTTTTATTGCCATTGTTCTGTCCTTTGGGTGGGATGGGCAATGCCAGTGTGGCACATCGTTGCCCTTCTCTGGATTTTCAGCCAGCCAGCCTCCAAAGCACACAGAACTCCAGGATTTTCCAAGATGACTGTATTTATACTGCTATCCTATAGGGAAAAAATCCACCAACTGCATTTTTGGAGGAAACAGGAGCAAACCACTGGATTCAAGCTTTGTGCACAGCTACATCAAATAGCACCATACGGCTTCATGGCACACAGACAGGCATCACTGATAGTGCTGGTCCCAGCATGCAGACAGCCTTCTCCTTCACAGTCCCCAAAGCCTTTCTGGTCTTGATCCAATTATTTCTCCAGCCAACTTGCTTAACACCACTATAATCAAGAACCTTTAATAAGCACCAACAATCCCATAAGTCTACTTTTTATGGCATAGCAGAAGCCTAATTACATGATTAAATTCTGTCAAAAATTACAGCCCACACACTTGCTCTAAAATTGCAATTAGCCCTTTCAGGTACCAAATAAAAGCAATGCTAAAGTTTCAAAGACATGTTGGCAACACAGCTGAGCAGGATTACATTATTGACCCTAAACAAATTGAGGGCATTACTCTTCCTTTGAGTCCTTTTCCTTTATTTTCTGTATCTGTTAGTGTTATAAATACAGGCAGTATGACCACTTTGACCACACAAATCCTGAGCATTAACAAGCAAAGCAGCTCAAACACCTATGAGCTCCGTATTACATGTTCTTATTCTACTGGAGTCTCCTGCTACTTTCTCCAGCATAATACCTTGCTGAACCTCACTACAGAGGCACAGAGATGTTGTGCTATGAACTCATATTTTTGTGACACCACCTCTAATCAAGATTGATCTTTTTAAATACAAGTCATACATCACTTAATTTTTACAAAAACAAGCCCTGTAAATGGAACACACCCTGTGAGTAAGACCTGACAAGATCTGCACTAGAAACTCACTATAAAGGGAAACAAAATTTAAAGCAAGAACATCTAAGCTATTTGGTGAGTTTCACATAAGAGCAACATTTTAGCAAAATGTAACACTGAACATTAGAAGAGAGGGAAAGTTTGTGGCTATGGTACTGCCAAGGAGTCCTCTAAAAGTGCCCGTGAAGAGGTCTATCACACCTGGGCATCAGCAATGATACAGCAAAAACATGGTCATGTGGGAAAACAACACAGTACATATCCAAGAAGATACCCCGAGAAGATAGAACTGAGGTGGGATACAGCTCTCCCAGCTCACCACCAGCACTATGTGACCACCAAAAGCAAACCTCAAACCCCAAGCGACTGCCCAGGCATCCCCCTGCTCTGATCCTCAACATGGATGTGTATCTTCAAAAGGGAAATGGCGCCTGACAGGTTCTAGAGGGACTTTTTTTTTAAATGATGACATAAGATATCTTTTACAGAATAACCAGCAAATATTATCATTAGATACTGTATGTTTAATGATATTCGTATATGTAACAAACAGATAAACTCGTATTATATTAAACCTTTGTAGCAGCAGCCCTTTACATACCTGATCTGTGCCTCTTCCAAACCACCTGCATTAAGGAATGTTCTTGAACAACATGGGAAAATGGGCACAATAGCTAAAATGGGCTCCTGTGTGCATTTGAGCTAAAAGGCCTTTCATCTCCCTTTCTTCCTGCTGCCAGAACTAATATCAAGTGCAAGGAGCAAAGAAATAGCAGACTCAAGACATAAGGGCTGGGGTGAATAACCCGCATTCTCCAGCCTCAGTGTCCCCGAGCACCCACGCCCCAGTCCTTGGGCTGGCTGTGGCACCCAGCAGTGCCACGTTCAGGGGGTGGACAGAGGGTGCCATGGATGACTAGGCACCTTGCGGGGGTAGTGGAAAAAAAAATTAAAAAGAAACTACCCACAAAAAATCCCAAGCCAAAACCAGAGGTGGCTTTGTGCCTGGTGTGGCTAAAGAACTGCATTCTGGTGACTTTTGAGCTTGCTCAGTGCTGCTGACAGGAGGAAAAGGCGCCAGCAGCAGGGAGCAGCCATGTTCCCCAGCAGGCTGGGAGAAGGAAGGCTCCCTCGGGCAATTTGTACTCACCTGGCGGTTTCATGTAATATTGCTCAATATCGGACATGTCCGTGTGCAGCGCACAATCGAGATAGTGCAGGATAACTTTTCTACTGAAGTAGTACCTCATGCCCATCAGAAAGATGGGCAAACAGCAGGTCAGCAGGAAGGACTTGGTCACAACAAAGCACATTACTATGGAGATAAGGAAGAGAAATAAACGACACCTGTCAGAAAAGAGAATTCAGTGTTGATTTCGGAATACAAACTCATTATAAAAATAAATAAATAAAACAAGCACAGTCAAAATATACATTTGCTGCACACAAACAATTCACACTCTCGAGATTATCATGTTAAGGGATGGTGTATCGCGACGAGATAACCCGGAGAAGTTTATGGGGTCCTGGAAGGAGCTGGTTGGGAGGATGCCGCCACGCCACGGCAGGTTCCACTGACCCCCCCCCGGAGAGGGGCCGTGGGGACCCCGAGGGCCCTGCACACCCCAGGCCCCCTTCGCTCTCCCCGCTGACGCCGGAACTCGGCCGGGCGGAGAAGCCGCGCTGCGGGCACCGCTCCGCAGCCATGTGTTCGCCACTGCGGCAGTGCTATTTCCATCGGCACCGACTCCCAGGGCAGCCACCCTGCCCGCCCCCAACTCGCCGGGCTGCTGAACACCTGGGGGGGCTTCTGCGGGTGCCCCTCAGACGGCGGTTCTCTCCCGCACGGCCCCTGCGCCCCAGAGCCACCGGCTGAGCCTCCACGCCTGCTTGGGGGTCCCCATCAAGCGCGGGGCCGCGTCCTCCCCCGTGTGTGGGACATTGGCTACGACCCGCCTGCAGCCAGCGACGGCAGGAGACCACCCCAAAGCCCGCCTGGGGCGGGGGGCACACATTATTAATAATTATTGGCAAGGGGACGGGACACCTTGCAAGCGCTATTTTGGGCATTGAACTCTGCGAGGTGAGGTGACCCTCCCTCTGTCGGCTCGGCCCTGCTGCAGGGGAGACCCCCTCCCCACGCCGGGGGAGGGTTTAACGGGGGCTTTCACTGGTGGGCTCGGCCGTCTCCAGGCAACGCCGGAACGCGGCGCGTCCCCCCTTTCCGGGCTGCGCGGGGGCGGCCAGTGCGCGGTGCGAGGCGCGCACCGCTCCCCTCCGAGCCCTGCAATCACCACAAGGACGGCCGGCTCTACGCTTTCCCCCGCGCAACTCCCGCGGCAGCCTCCCCTTTCGCCGCTCCCCACCCTTAAAACCCGCGGCAGGGTCGCGCATCCCCCGGCGGCGCAAGGCTCGCATCCCGCCTGCCCCCGCCGCAGCGCTGCAGTTCCGCGGCCGCCCCGCACCGCCCCGCGCGATGCTGCGGCGCT
>JAOXXN010000471.1:64316193-64328028 GCA_026770055.1 Myrmophylax atrothorax
AGCCCTGGCGCGGAGCTCCGCGGGACGCGGAGGGCGGCCCCACCCCAGTCGCAGCCGTCCCGCGTGGAATGCTCTGCGGGGGCAAAGGGGAGCGGGGGATGCAGCCGCGAGCCCTCCGGCCCCTCCCAAGCAAATCCCCGTCCCCATCCCTCCGTTGCACTCCCGGTCAGTAACTTTTCCAGCCGTGCCCAAAACGCTGCGCGGTGCGGGAAGCGCGGCCGGCCCCGCCGCCTCCGCGCCCCACCGCAGGGCGGCGAGAAGGGATAGAGATGGAGGGGGGATGCTCAAGGAGGTGGACGGGCTCTTCCTTTTCTCAGGACCCGAAAAGCTTCGGCCTCTCCCGGTTGGAACCGGCCGGCATCTGCCCAAGGCATGCGCCGTGCGCGGCCGGTGCAGGGACGGGGCTGGGCGGGGAGATGGGAGGCCCCGGACCCCCCAGTCTTGTGAGGTGCATCCCCCGAGAGCTTATCTGCGCCTGCCCCTGCCCGGTGGCAGCCCCTCGCGGTAGCAGCTCTGCTTCTCCTCAAACTTCACCTGTGCATCGCCCTGGGACTTGCATCCCCGTGCGAGCCTTAGCTGTGCCTCCACCTGCAAGGTGCGCCCATTACACCCCATAAAAGTTTCATCCGTGTCTCTTCCTCTGGTCAGGTGCACCTGTGCACCCCCCTTGCACCCATCTGGTTTGGAGTTAACATCCCTGCCAGCTGTACATATCCCTGTGATGTGCACCCATAACCTTCTCTGCAAACTTTGTCCCTGCATCTCCCGGGGAATGCACCTGCCTGCCAGGGAGTGTGGCTGTGTCGCTGGCATTCTGCAGGATTTGGCGCTTTGGAGCTCGTGGAGTGCGCTTTGGTCCCCGGGAAGATGCAGTGACTGGATCTGGTTTCATTGCTTCACTTTTCTATTAAAAATTGTTCATGAGTATGAGAGGGAAAAGGAGGAAGGATTAGATAAGGACTTGGAAACGTTCCCACCCAGCAGAGCAGTGCCAGCACCCCACAGGCTTGTGCTGCATCGGGCGTCCCTGATGAGAAGCTGCTGCTCCAGTAGCTGTGGGACCTGCTCGTGGCCAGGCACTGCAGCGCTGCCACCCTGCTGGAGCACCCGCAGAGTTCCCGTTTCTAACAGGCATCGTCGGCAACTGCAGCCAGAGCCACCCCCAGCTCCCAAAGCCTGTGACTGACTGTGCTGGAAGTCAAAATGTAGGATTATAAAATTCACGGTACAGAGTGAATAAATTGGCCAAAAGAGCGTATCCTCTTTGAGACTGTAGTCTCCCATGCGAAGAAGATCATCCCAGTAAAGAGAGGCGAGGGATATGACATTCCTGCATCTCCCCATCACATCTCACCTCATCAAGGAAGGAGCAGTTGGATTCCTGCACTTGGTGAATTTGGGGCTGCCAGGTATATTCCAACACAAGGAGTCTGTGGATGGGGAAAAAAATTTAAAAGATCAGGGCAGTGTTTGCCTTTGAATTCTGAAAGCTTTTGGCCAAAGATAGGAGGTTGGTGTTTCAAAAATACAATGAAGATAATGCTCAGTTCCCATATGCCTGGGTTAAGCAGGCATTTATTTTTGTGTCATCCTTTCTAGTCAGATGCATTCCTTATTTATGAAATTAGTACAGTAATAAAAACAGCCCATTCCTTAAAAAAAACCCCAATCTACTGCAGTTATGTAACTGCCAAGGGAGCTCCCAATTCCAATCCTAGGCTATGGACCTGAGTATTTGGAAATGAGTTATCTTTAGAAAGGCACTAAATACTTGTTTACTATTTATGCTGCCACATTTGAGCATCTAATGAGCAGTAATTAATATCTCCTGTTCCCCTGAGATAAGGGGGTACCATCATTCTCGTCCACAGTGAGGGAACTGAGGCACAGAGGGACGCACTAATTTATGCACCATCATGCAGTGACTCAAAGAAGAAACAAAGCGCCAGACCAAATTTCCCGAGTTCTTCCTTGCTGTCTGAATGCCAAACTTTGCCTTTCTTATTGCAAAGCCAAGATTTCAGCTTTCTCTCTAAATGGGAGTGAAGGGGAGGTTCTGGGGGTGCTGTACAATGGATAGCAGGAAAGGAGAAGGAGCTGGAAGCTGTGACTGACTGAAGCAAATGTCAGTGAAAATTAAGGACCTCTCTGAAATCAATTGCAAAAGCCAGTCAGGTTCACAGGCAGCAGATTTGGGTCCCTGGAATGAAAACGATATTGTTAACAGCAGCTTGCTGGCAAGGCAACTGCTCTGCCAGGAGCTTTTGGTCTTTAAGAACACAGTTGTCATCCCAAGTTACTGAGGATTTTACTCTTGGGTTTACTTCTGCTCCTCCAGGACCTGAGGGTAAATCTCCCACATGCCGTGACCGACTACTGAACCTCACGGATAGAACTAATTTAATTAAGATGGACAGTTTAAAGTTTGAATGTCGTGCCAGTGCTCTCAGCAGCTCTTGCTCCTCAGTGTAAAACAGGAGATAGTACAGATGTTTGATCCATTGGTACGTCTGTGAAAAATCCTGGGATAATGAGGGCAGGCTGTGCAGCTCTAGGGGCTGAGGATGTTTGAGTATTGCAGTAAAAACATGCTTTGCCTTCAGCAGGTCTGCTTTAGGCTGACTTTGCTTTGGATTAGCACATCAAACCAGTAAGCCTTGGAAATGCTATTTATCCTTCCCCAAATGACAGCTCTCATCTTGGGTCAGGGGGAGTCACTCCCTTTCATGAGTTGTAGGAAGCACCCAGGAAAGGTACAACAGAATTACCACTTCCCCTGCTGACAAGCTCACACCCTGCTCTTGATCTGAAATGTTAGGGTTTCCAACCCTGGGCTTTCTGTGACTTGAGATGTCTTCCAACTATATTTTACTGTAACTCTTGAAGCAATGAGATCTGTGTGATTGCAAATGAAGGAAACAATCAAGATGAGCAGTTGCTCTCACAGTGCATCTGTCCCTGAGGAGTGGGGAACACCAAGGCAGGTCCCCTGCAAACCTCTGTGATCCACCACTCAGTATCTGCTGGACAAAGAGAGAGGTTCTTCTGTCTTTTTTTCTTCAACAGCTACGAGCAGCCACAATCCTTTGCTCATCAAAGGCTGTATCTATCAACCTCGGAAATTAACTGGTTGACAGCAAGAACTGCCCCAGGTTATATTAATGCAATGATTCTGGAACACCTCATCCCAGGAGGATGAGGCTGTCAGGGGTGGCTCCCACCCTGTCCTTTGCAATGTCTCTATCAGTGAGCAAGGGAGGAAGGTATTCAGGATTAAAGATCTTCTCAACTTTCCTCCAGGTTCTTCTTCAACCTGGACCTTGGTAATTTCAATTGTTTTTTCCACGCTTGACCCAAGATGCCTGGAGCAGGCTGAGCACCCTCAGCAGCATTGGCTGTTTGGTCTCGGCAACCTTCCAGCCTCCAGCTTTGCTGGGCTGGGAAAAAAGTAAAAGCCTCTTTGTTGACTGCAAACGTGCATATGAATGTGAGGCATTTGCCTAATAAATATCTTCCCAAAGGGGGATTAATTAGCATCCCAGGATTTGCTCTCACTGCACTCCCTCTGACTGCAGCAGCTCTGCAGCACCTTCTCTTAGGGACGCTGATTTCCCACTGAGAGTGTTGCTGGCCCCTTTCCTGGTGCACAGACCCCAAGGCTGAGGATTCACAAATCTGCTCATGAACTGACACTGGCAGTGGCACCTGTGCCGTGTGAGCGGCTGGCAGTAACCAAACACACATCCTGGCTTCCCCAGTCCTGCTGTAAGCTGTGACCCATCACAGCAGGGATGAAGGCTCCTCCTTCCCTACCTGTCTGGGGGCCAGGAATAAGTCACTATAAAACCTGACATCCCAAATTATTTCCAGCTGGTAAAAATCCATGAATTGGTAATCAGGGCCAGAGGTGGGATCTGCTGGTACACATAGATCTCTGCTGGTGTTGGAGCTGGCTGGCCTCTGCTTTGGGCACAGCAAAGGGAGAAAACAGGCCTTGGAGTCACAGAGCCTCACAACCCAATGTGGACCTCTAAATAGATCAAATGAATCATGTGCTAAAAGCAGTTGGGTTTTTGTATATAAAGGGAGTTCAGGGTGCCTAGTTTGGCTGGGGAAGTCTCCCTGGGGGATATCTGAGGATTAATCTCTTCCTACAACTTTTTGGGGTTGAAAGAATTTTGTGGGTTGTGAATTAGATACAAATGTTTCCCAAACAGTGTGCTGCCCACAGATGGCTTTATCCGCTGCCGAATGGGGATTTGGGAACTCGCATGTATGTTTAATGTACAATAACATCTATGTTGAGGAAACTCCACTCTAGATCAAAGCAACATTAAAATCTGAGGTATATCGCAATTATTCAGAGGTTTATCCAGAGCATCCTGGTGCAGCCATAAGGAACATTTTCAAACAGGGAAGTGTTCAAGGCCAGGCTGGATGGGGCTCTAATCAGCCTGATCTAGTGGAAGGTGTCCCTGCCCCTGGCAGAGGTATTGGAACTAGATGATCTTTAAGGCCCCTTCCAACCCAAACCATTCTATGATTCTGTAGAGATTCAAAGCATCTTCAGTTAAAGAGCAGTATTTCCTGACACTGGGTATGATGTCCTGGGGAGACAACATGTCTTTCTTCCTGATATTATTTTTGTTGCAAGCTTAGATTAAAAAGAGGTTGGGTTTTCTTTCCAGATTTTACCAGAGATTTTCACCTCAATTAGCTGCAGAAGATAGAGTTGGGCAAGCAGAGCAAAGCTCTGTGATGTATGTGAGAGTCTGCCCAGGGACTGTGTTGGGAGCACGGTGCCATAAAGGAGGGGCCAGGACTACACGTGTCCTGAGAAAAGCTGTCCATGAGAGCTCTTATGCACGTGGGATTAACACAGGTGGTGTAAGCCAGGAAATGCTCTTTTCTTGGGGTTTTCAGTGCAGGACTTTGCACCTTCTTCGTAAATTAGCAACACTGCTTTGGAAAAGTACCTGCCTCCACAGTCAGTTTTTTCTTTTGCTGTGAATAACCTCCAGCCACCTGAATTTTGGCTACCTGCTGGGGTCAGCAGGGTAATGCTATTACAAAATCTGCTGCATCAGGAACAACTCTGTCAATGTGTATCCATCTTTGCTAAGGAAGAAGAGGAGAACATGAGGTTAATGACTGTACTTTTGACCAACAGCTGTTTTGCTGGTGTTTTAAACAGTGATTGTTTTAACTAACAATCACCAAAGTACAGCTTTATGATCTTGCAAGGAGGCTGACAGGACTTGGATGAGCAGCATCTTATTTACTGTCCACATGGCAGGCTCTGCAGCTTGACAGCAGGCAAGGGGAAGGGAGTTTGAAAAGGACCAAGGGGAGGTTATAGGAGGAAAACAGAAAGAAAACTGAAGCAGAGAAGGGATGAGGATATTCTGTAGCAAGGAGAGGAAAATTAGGTGTCCAACCAACCACAGGGAGGAAAACCTCAAAATGCGCTACTGAATGCTGCCCTGGCCAAAGATGAGGTCTGCAATGACAAGGCAGGAAAAGATGTGACAAGGTTACTTGAAGTTTTTCTGGCTACTTTTGAGAGACAGTTCTGCTGCTGAGCAAAGGAAAGTCACATTTTCAGCTTGGCCTGCAAGGCTGCCCTGTAACTGCTTGCAAGGGGAAGCAAGTGGCCAGCAAGTAACTCCTCCAGCAGCCATGTGCATGTAGCCTTAGGGGAGGCAATATAGCTTATCCCCTGTATGGGTTGGGCTTATGCTGGTTTTTCCAGCACTTGATCCAGGCTGGGATTTTCCTTTCCTTGCATAATGCCTTTCAGCAAGGAGCAGAGGCTAATTTTCAGGTATTTCCAGTTTTCCTGCTCATTGATGCCTCAGGCCCCGATGCTGCAAGGCACAGGCTCCAGGTCCCCCTCCCTCTGTGCATGGAGTGGGGGAACATTAACAGGGACTTGGGCTCCTTCTGGAGAAGAAAAACCTATGTCGGAGAGAGCCATCTGACTGACACCGCCCCCCCTTCATTTTCTAGGAGGCATTAAGCTCTTAAAATTGCACTTCCCATGGCTTCCTGATGCTCTCTCTTCTTCTGCACAGAGATCCAAGAACCCTCCTCAGGGACAGTATGAGCGTGGGGAGAGGTGTTGGGCATCACCAGCTAGGGGCTGCAAAAGGGGTTTTGGGGAAGTTGAGGGTAGACTACACTGACCTGGACATAGGCAGCAGGGCTTAGATATGCTCCCTGTAAAGAGCCCTCTGGACATCTGCTTAAGGAAGATTTCGCTCCCAAACCTCACGGGGGGGCAGGAGGACAGACCCACTGGAACAGGACACAGTCCAAAATCTTTGATTTCCAGCACCAGATGAAGACCTGCCTGGTGAACCATGAGTCCCTGTTTTCCTAGGGTAGACAAAGCTTCAGCCTGGAGTCTACTGAGAAGCCCAGTTTGTTTTTTTCTCTGTGTGCTGCTTTGATTTTGCTGGAAACATGGCAAGTGCAGTGTATTTCTTCTTCATAAGCCAAGAATGGTGGGGTTCACCTTTTCAGGAAAGCCATCTGCATTTTCTATTCCTGCTAGTTGAAAAAGCCCATCGTTTCATATCATCTTGATCTTCCAAGCTGCAATGCTTGTGAAAAACAGCAATGCTCCTCCATTTCTGGGCTTGGCCATCCTTTTTGCTATGCCACCCTTGTGTGTCCTCCCTCCTCAGCCCAGCCTTGCATCCTCACACATCAAGAAAACATCCTGTATCTGTGACCCCTCTCAGCTCCTGCAATGCCTTTGCTCATAACTTTCCCTCCATCCAGAACATGTGGTCCACCATAGCCCAGCTGAATTTCAGTTATCTTTTGCCCAGACTGAGCTGAGAGCTGTCTGGTGGATATATAACATGGCAGCAAGTTTCTGCAGCTCGGTTAAAGAAAACCATATTAAGGTTTTGCCTGACTCCTTGCAAAGCAGGCAGCAAGGCTCCAGTGACCACTGCTTACTTTAGCTCTGCTCTCTGCTCTCCCTTCATGGGAGGTCCACCACTGTCATCTGGAGCTCCTGACCAGAGCAGGGAGGTGTATGTGATGTGATTACAGGCAAGGAGCATCACAGGTGTATGTCCAAAATGAGACCTATGTCCCTACAACATCTGAATGGAAAAGCTTGGGATCTGAGTGTGGGTCAGACATGAGTGTGGTGACAGCGCCCAGAAGAAATAGCCCTGTCAGTTTTCAAGCTCCAAAGGCAGCCTCAGAATGTCCAGGCTCTGAGGAGTGAGTGATTGGTCCTCTCAGTTTTCCGTCTGTTCTGAAAGTGAAAGGGGAGGTTTGACTTTCTCATCTGACCAGAGCCACCGTATGGTAGTGGAGGATGTTGTGATCCTCATGTGCCATATTTCCTCTAAAACTGAAGTCCTAAAAACTTGTGAAGTTTGAAAGATCTGGTGGAATTTTCATGATGGTGAAGTTGAGTGCACTGGGCAAATTCAGAAAATGCAGTGACATCCCACAGTGTCACAGCACAGAGCAGTGAGCACAGCCTGGCACCTTTCAGAAGCCAGAGCAGTGAAGATTAAACTGGGCTGAAAGACAGCTGGTGTGAGCCACCCTTGAGCTACCTGTGATCCTCCATCCTCGGTGTTGGTGCTGAACTGCTGCATCCGTGTCAGACAGCTTGTGTTGTGCCTATTTGTCCAGCTGGGAAAGTGGGTGATCACCCTCCCAGAATGAAACTGCTGTGCAAACACACTCATGCCATTATCTTGCAGCTCACAAATGAATTTGAACTTCATTAAAAACAAAGTCGGGGAAACGGACACAGCAGGAGCCAGGGAAGCAATGATGGGGATACAGGCAAGAGGTGCAGGACTGGAGCTGCAGGGGCGGGATGACATGACAGCAGGTGTCTTCCGAAAACAGGAACCTGCGACTCTGAAAAAAATGAGCCTTAAAGTGAGAATCCCAACATCACCCCATCAATGATCCCAGCCAGCCATGGAAAGGAAGGAGGTTTCACTTCCTGAAGGCACCTGGCTTTGTGCTGGGCTGTTCTGAGGATGAATTCACTCCAGACTTGGGAGAGATGCAAGTAGCTCCTTTCTCCTTGCTCGACAGAGGGCCGGTGCGGCTTCAGCTGCAGGAGGTGCCTCCTGGGCAGACGAGCTAACCTTCCCATATTCGAGTTTTGCTCTTGGAATTTTGCCCCGCAATGAGCCAAAGGTGGGGCAACCCCGAGGTTGCCCTGTGATGCTCAGCGGGGAGCCGACCTGCCCGATGGGTACATGGGCTGGCTCGGGGAGGTGGGTGCACTATCCTGCTCAGGCTAAGGGAGGACCCTGAGATTAGCTCAGTTGGTTCCAGCATGGTGCTAATAACGTCGGGGTTGTGGGTTTGATTCACTTAAGAGCTGGACTCGATCATCCTTGTGGGTCCCTTCCAACTCAGAATATTCTTTGATTCTGTGATGAGCGGGGTTTATCCCGCACTGTGCAGGGCTGTGCAGTGAACAGGAGAAAACAAATGCACACAGACCTCCAGTGGTCCTCGCGAGTACTACACGGCATTGTCACTGCCACCCCAGGGACGGGGAGCTCGCCTGGGACGCCTCTTCTTCCCCTGCCACTGCAAGTGGGTGAACAAGATCTCATGTTCAAAGTGAGAGGTATGGAAGAGGAACTCCATGCTTCAGTGGCCAGTGCCTCAAGCATGAGGTTGGCTGAGGCTACAGGTCTGGGGGAGGAAGACATCAGGACACTGCCCATGCAGTGAAGCACTGTGTGCCACTGCCCCGTGGCACTGCTGTGCTGCCTTTCCTGTGCTGGGCCTGACTTTTGGGGCTCAGAGCCTGCAGCTTGTGTAGGAGGGTGCTGTAGCCACAGATAAACCTACACCACCCTAATGTGTCTGGGACCTGGTGTGCGCTTGGCTCAGCTGCTTACAATCCATGCTGGGCTTTGGAAACAGGGAGCTTGAGAGCAGGTGAGAAGCTCAGGGATTTCATTTCCCAAACTCAGCCATATACCTTCTGACAACGAGGGACCAACACTCAGGAATGCTCAGTGGAAAACACACTGAAGGACCAGAAAAGGTCTGTCCTAAGGATTTTTACAGTGCATCACCAGCACAAGCATCACAGATAACCTACTGCCCACAGGAAAGGGTACAGTAAGGAAGCTTTGTGCCTCCCTCCCTTTCCTCCATCCCTCTTGGAGAAACACAGAGGCTTTCCTTTGCCATCCTTCTCCTGGTGTTCTTATCCAGATAGGCACAAGGCTTGAAATCATCTGCTTCATGTGATCTCATCAAAACCCTTCTAACAACCAGCACTTCTTTGTGCGCCTCTATTGTAAACACCTCCATAAGGAATGGTTACTCATTTACCAGGCAGTGCTCTACGTGCCAGTCTGCAGCTCCTGGGACAAAAAAAAGAGTAGCAAAATAAAACTCTAGGGTTTGGTGGTGATTTCCCAGGTTTAACAACGACCAGGGAATTAAGTTTGATGCTTTTTTCTTTTGTGACCCTTTCCCACCACACGGGAAAGCTGTTTTTAATTAGTATATTTTCTTAGCCCCAGTCTCCTCCATGGATTTTTCTGACTTCCCTGATGTCTATCACCTTCCTGCTATGCCCTCTGCAAGAGGCAGAGTCATCTCAAAATTCAGCACAAATGATTTAGATACCAAGGAGGTATCTTGTGTGGCTTCAACAAACAGGTTTTATAGGGGAAAAACCAAGAGCAGTGCTGAACACAAAAGGGAAGATCAGAGGCTTAGTGTCTAATTTCAGCACATCCAAGTGAGGATTCAAGCCTGCTAAGAAAAACCTCCTTCCTGCTGTCCCCCATCCACTCGCTGGTGCTCCCTGGGGACTTGCTGCTGACTGCTTCAAAATTCAATTTCTGCACTAGCAGCAGCACGTTGGGCCTGGCAGTAATTGCTTTGCCAGACAACAAGCTGCTCAGCACTGTCCACATGCTGGGGGGCCAGAGCAGCTGGGATGTGGTGCTGGGAGAGTGCCTTAAGTCACAGGGCTGCAAGAAGCCCCATGCTTTTGGGTCAGCACCCCCCTGCACTCAGTTGGGCCTACATGAGTGGCACACCAAGGCTCAGGTCTCAGTGTCTTGTTCACAAACAGACTGGTTTTGCTGAGAGTTGGAGTCTTGAATTGGCAGCACTGAACCCACTGCCTTCCCTATCCCATTTCGTCCATCCCATCCCATACCTGCACGGTTTCTGCTATATCCTCCCAGTGTACACTGGCATGCCCAACCTAGTGGAAAAGCTTTTGAGGGTCCACAGGGTCCCTTGATGATGCTCACCCTCTGCTGCTCCCTGACTATCCTGTGCTATTTCCAGCACATCTCCAGAAAATAGCTCACTCCCCCTGACACAACTGGCTCTCTACAGTGGGGAGCAAACTCAGCAGTTTACCAGAGGGATTCTGATTCTTATTTTAGTCTCCTATTTTAACCTTCTTTTTCTTTCTATATTTGTTAACTTAATCCTTTTTACAGCTGTGGGAGCAAGATGCTGCCAGTGCAGCATTGCAGTACCCATAGGAAGACTTTCTGGCTTCATAGCCCTGCAACCTGCTTTTCTCACTTTGCCAACATGAGCCTCCTTTAAAGCAGCTGCTTTTTATTACTGTTATTAGTTTTAAAGCTACAAGCATGACCATCTCTTCAACTACAGCAGAGAAGGTGAAATGGCTAATGTGGGGTGTGGGCAAGCCTGGTGCAGGCTGGCAGCAGTGATGCTGTTTGGGACTGAAAACTGCAGAGTCCTAACATAAATCAAAACTATGGGTTATATCCATAGCCTTTTAAATTGCTCCATCTCCATATCCCTCATTGCAAAAGGCCATGCTTTGCCATGAGATCTGCCTTGTATCTGCTGTGTATTGAAACCTGGTCACCAGAAAATCTGTGTATAACATCTGCGGGTCATCTCAGTTTCAGTGGATGGGAAGAGGGTGATATGCTGTGGTCATGTGAGTCTCTTTTCAGTTGTTTTAGCACATCAATGTACTGGTACAACCAACCCAGATGACATCTGTTATTCCTGCAATGCCAGCTATGTATCATCTTGGCTCCTTTTCTATTAGATCCAGCTGTTCTGGCTGATATGTTATTGACCTTTTCAGCTGGTTCAGCACGTGGCTACCAGGAGGTCACTGGATGCCACTTCGAAACACGCTTACAGCTCTTCTGCTGGGGTGAGGAGGGATTTCATCCACCTGTTTCAAACATGAGCACCTTGAAAGATCAGCTGGCCCTTGCTACCAACATAAGGTCACTGCCGTATCTGCAGGCTTCAGGAAGCATCAATAAATCAGACTGGCCCTGAAGTTTCAGTAACCTGTGTAATCTGGAAAGCACAGCTCAGCAGCTCATGCCCCTCTTCTAGGGAACCACAGGCTCACATCGCAGCAGGACCAGGTCCTGACTTCAGCTTTGTTAGGTAGGAGGAGAAGCCATAGTGATGAATGCACTAAAAATACCTATCAAATATCATGTAGCAGTCTTGCTCCTTGGGAAAGCATGGGCAGGGCTTGGGAAAGAAGGGAAGACAAAAGGGCAGGGGGTGAGGGACTTACTAATACACATAACTGCAATACAGGAGATGGGAACTAAGCAGAGCATAAAATGTTGGGATGTGATATTTCATAGACTGAATTGCTCTTGTGGGTAGTGATTTCTGAAAGTGACTTTTACTTTTGTCCATCTATTTGCCCATGTTCAGTCCCTAAAACAGCACTTCTGGCTGAGATAAAGCCAGACTTCCTTTGCAAGTAAGGAACAAATATTGCCATACTATTCCTGGTCAAAGTCACTCTCATCTGTCATTAAAAACCTTTAGAGATGGGGA
>JAOXXN010000471.1:64331013-64344026 GCA_026770055.1 Myrmophylax atrothorax
CTTTTTAGCCCAGCAGCAATCCAATAAACTCCAAAGTGTAGCTGGGCTCTGCCATTTCTATGAGTGCTAGAGGAATAAATATGACATATAGAGTGATTTATGCAAGTTCACTTGTGTTTCCCAGTTGTTTCCCAGTTTCCCCTGCAGCTTTGACACTCTTCAGGAGTCTTCTTTCTTCTTGTCCTACTGCTGTGCTCCTGAATGGGCTGTCTGGGTTTCCCTTCTGAGCTGCTGTTTCCCAGCCCACCCACACCAAATCAACCTGCCACTGCTATGAGAGTGGAAAAAGGAGACAGGAGTGGGACTAAAAAGTGTGTATGTCAGCCCACCTGCCTTTCTGGCCAACACCTCCACCAGGCTGCTCTGACTATGGCAGTGAAAGGAAACATCAGAGGAGGATGCCAAGGCTGGGGGAAGCAGAGAGGTTAGGAGCTAGTGGCACTTGGAAGTTTATTTCATTGAGATGTATTTCAGAGGGAGGATTTCACCTCTCTACATGGGGAAATGCCTGGTCAGGGAAAAAGACAGAGGCAGTCATTTTGTTATTAGGCACCTAAAAGGTTCATGGATTTCTGATGAGCTCTGAGACAAGCAGAGCTTCTACTGGGCCTGAGATGTGAAGTCAAGCGTGGGATCAGTTCCTTGGATCAGTTATTATTTAGTATTATCGAACAGGTAGAGGGAGAAAAGGCAGGGAAGGGAGGCTGTGCATGGCAGTCAGGCCTTGTGTCCTGCTGAGCCCAAGAGGAGAGAGTCCCAGATGGAGACTCTCTCCCTCAGTGTGGACAGGCATGGTGACTGAGCCAAGGCAGCTGGAGAGCAAAGATCCCAACTAGAACCCTGCAAAGGTATTCCCATTGCTCCTTCAGTCTCCAGTTGTTGTTGAGGACATACTTAATGACTCAAGTTATGCTGCTTGTGGGGAGTCATCATCCTTAAGAAAAAAAGGCTAAGTGGAGCTGAGATCCCAGCAGTACTTATAAGTTCCTCCTGGATGCTGAACTCTGTGGGGATGACAAATTCCCTGGACTATTTGCATGTGCTTGATGTCCAAAGCACATAACACAGCACAGGCCTCCTCCTCCTCTGGGGTCTCTCCGACTGCAGCAGGAATATGTAGCTCTGGTGTGGCCTCTTGGGACTCGGCATGTCTGTGGGATCCTCTCCAGTACATCAGGAGCTGTCAGCAACTCCACAGAGCCTTCAGCCTGGGTGCAATTGCCCCCAGCAGGAGCAACAGCTTTGACCGAGGACATCTGCAAAGCTCCCCATCACTTTCTGTGTTTTCTGGGGGATCAGGGGGTGGCCTCAAGGGTTAACAGCCACTGCCAGCTGTGGCTCCCCAGCAGGGACACAGAGGGCCTGGGCACCCTGCCAGGAGGTAATGCTGTTTGAGCACTGCTGGCAAAATCTTCAAACCCCTCAGCTAATTTCAGATGTTCTGCTTGTGACACGGAAAGCTACATTCCCATGTATGAAAGAGCTCTTCCCTGGGACTAGGAAGGGAAAGGACTATTTATTAATATAACATTGTAAAGAGTGGAGTTTAATTTCACATCTATCTTTTTGAAAGCCCTGGTTGAGGTGGATTCCTTCATATGGCACTTTTCTTCTAAGGAGCCCCAAATATGCTGCAGAAGAGGCCACCCAAAACCCTTGGCACACAATGCAGGATAACCACTTCCTCTTAGTCCAAGAGTTTGAGAGAATAAAAAATGCAGAATATTAAAATCAGAGAGAAAAATTTGGGCAAAGCCATGCCAAACGTTTCCACATTGGTGGAGTTGCATATAGGTTTTTATCTACAATAAAAATGGCTGTATCTGTATCTATAGTAAGTACAACCTTTTCTTTCAGCTAATTAAAAGAGGTTTTTCAGATGGGTCAGACCTGGACCCTACGTGTCAGCAGCAGAACATCCTGCCTGCCTGTCAGGTCCAGGTAAGAAAACAGGAATGTGCTCGTCTCCAACTAGAGATGCCATCTGTGTAAGCTCTCCCTGGTTTAGGAATTGCCTGGGAGCTCCTCAACATGAGGAGAGCCATCCAGGCTCCCTTTGGTGTTCCCTTATGGAGGCACAGTCTCTTCTACTGCAGCAGAAGACCAAACATGGAAACCAATCTGTCTGAGGAAACTGATTTCCCCACGTCTGGCCTGGGAAGTACGAGCAGCGCTGTCTCCCTGATGGGAGAGAAGACCTTTTATCAGTGAGGGGTTTCCCAGCAGTATGGTGCTGACAGATGCCAGTAATGAGATCATAGAAGAGAGAGCAGCATCAGATGACCAGATCAGTCTCTGTCTGTCCTGGACGTGTTTCTAACACAGAGCCTGTACCTTGTAATGCACTGGGTCTGTGGCCTATTGACAGCATGAGATATATGTGGCCTGGTGATAGCACTTGGCGAGGCTGAAACACTGTCCTTCAGCCCTCACTGTGGCCTGTCTCCCACCTTCTCCAGTGGCAGTCATTGTGATGATCAAGGCTGCTGGATTTAGGAAGTTTGGGGCGGTGATTGCTCCTTCTCTGGTGGCAGCTATATGGTGAAGTGTTATTCCTGGCTGCCTGGTTCCCCAGGGAAGGCGATACCTGGTAGTAACAATGTCACCATCAACACCATGACTCTTCTGGGGAAACTACAGGCAGATGCATTCATTCCCCTGCTTTGCTCTCTCCATTAGGTAAATGTGTCACTGTGCCTTACAGACAGACCTGCCTTAGATCCTGTAAATTATGGTGTCCGTACAAGTCCTGGGATTTTTATACCCTAATTCCCCCATGTCTGAAAGCCCTGTGTTTCCAGTCAAAATTGAGAACATCCTTAGAGGATGGGGATGAGGTCTCCTTGCTGACCCAAGACTCACTAGACCAAGACCCTCTGGCTTTAGAGATGGGAGAGTGGTTCATGCAGTGACTGAGAGGGCAGCAAGGATCCTGCTGAAAGGGGCTGCCACTGCTGGGACACTGGAGAAGGAAGCGTGAGTTCCACCAGCTCTGACAGCAAACCGGAGGGTTTGGCATCCTGTCCTCCCTGTCCAATTACTTGGTAGTTTTTAAAAAAAAGGACTTAGGGCATGTATGTAGGGCATGGTTTTTTCCTCCACAATAGTTAAAAAGGCCTCTGATCTCTATGGATAAACCTGCTTACTTTCAGTCCAGAAAAAATAAGGACCGTCAAGTACTTCCATACTGTGCCTCATGTTTCCCTCATGGCTCAGGGGATGTGCAGTTGATGATCAGGTCTCCGCTGGGCCTAGGGGACACCAAGAAATTCTCAACATCACTGCTGATGAGCTGAGTGGAAAAGCAGAAACGGAACACAATGTCCGTGCTGAGACGAGCAAATCCAGGCATCAGAAATGCAGGGACATCCACAGCAACATAGCAAGCCTCTTTCACAGACAAAATCTCCTCAGTCCCCTCTTTTGCCCTGACACAGTCTACTTATGGCTGCAAAAGCCTGCAGGAGCACAGGGATGTGCCCTGTGCCCCTCCATGCTGGGGTCACGCAGTAGCTGATGTTGCTGCCACAGCCAAGGGTTCCCCGTGGCTTCCCGGGAGTCTCCGTCTGACTGCTCTGACCCTACAGCACAGATGTTCCCTTGCTCAGTGGATGTGTCAGGATTTCTGGACATCTGCTTTGCCCAGTAAGAGCGGCTGCCCCAGTCAGGCTGCCTGACATCTGTAAATTATAGACAAATGTGCTACAACCTACAAATCCCACCGCGGTGGAGACAGAGAGCACGTCCCCAGAAACCCGGAATGCTGGCTGCCCTTCCCTTGCTGGCGATGCTTCATGCACATGTAGCAAGTGCTTTCTGTCACTGGCTCTCATATATCTCCCTTACAAATCCACCTTGGCTTAACAGACCCACTGCAGAGGATGGGGGTTTTTCTTTTAGTTCATAAGCGCAGTTGGGATGTGAGCTGCATGGTTCACACATTTGGCATCAAGACCCAATGCACAGCTGTGAAGGAAGGGAGAAGAGAAGATGGGAAAAGAAACCAGGAATGGGGAAAAAAGAGGTGTTTGTTTTTAAAAGAGGAGCAGAAAGCCAGAAAAAAAATGAAGAAATGGGGAAAAATTAATGAGGGAAGAGGAAAGTGCAGGGAATGAAAGAGGGAGTTTTAGAAAATCAGAGGATGCATTTATTGTGCTGCAGGTGCTTGCCCACACCAGTCAAATGTTCAGCTGGTTCTCTTAGTCCTCACAGAGAGAGAGAGTTGGCATTCCTCTATCTACAAACCACATATGTGCAAATAAAATCCACAGCAGCTGAAAAGCCCTGGGATGAAACACAGGAGATTAAATTACAAGTTAATTGGGCTGAGATGCTTTCAGAGGAATGAGTTTCAGCAGGAGACAATTTTTCCAGAGATGATGGCCCAGTCAAACCCTCCTTTTCCCCTTCTCCATGAACCAACCTCACCACTGCTCTGCTGAAAAGACTGTGCAATTTTTTTCATCCTGTTGGAGGTTTCCATCCTGGGCAGGCCTCCAAAGGACTGTGAGACCTACTTCTGACCATGCATTAAAGCAATATTTGCCTGCTGAATTTCATATGGGAACTCCATGCTTGGGCTTCTTTAGGTCCCCTACATCAAAATACATTTCTATTAGCATGGTCAGGGACCTCCTGCACTTCTGGGCTCATTTAATCTGGCAAAAGGGAGTTAAAGAAGAAATGGAGCCGTTGCCCACAACTTCTTGATGGACAATGAAAACATGATGGAACCAAACTCTTCTCAGGAGCACAGGGCAGTAAGAGAGGGCAATGGCCAGTCTGTAGCTTGGAAAGGACAGCAGGGAAAACATCATTTCATGAGGAATGTAGCACAGCACTGGCAGAGATTGTACAGAGGGAGCTCAGCCTCTGTCTTTAGAGGTTTTCAAAATTTGTTTAGTAAAGCCACATCTGACCTAATCTGGAGTTGTCTGGCAAGAGGCCTCCAGAACTCCCTCCCAACCACCATGTCTACAGTTCTAGGGTTATTTCCACTCAGTTTCAGCTGTTTATGCCTAAAAGTTGGTTTGATTCAGTCTTGCTCAAAGTGATGCTGCTTAGCTCTCAGCAAACTGTAGCATTTTATTATTTCAGCTTCTGAAACTCTATTGCCATAATTATTTTCCTTTTAAAAAGACATCCTTATATTGTAGCAGGTGGGACTTCCACAGGTAATTGAATTTGATCTACCGTTAGCATGTTACTAGAAAACTTTTTTAATTATCAAAACTACCCAGTTTGTGTGTTCTGTGAGACAGCCAGGAGAACAAATTGGATTTGAAGTTGAGCACTATGCAGCTGGGCTCTTGGGTGGAGTATTTTATTTTAATTTAGGAGTTGTTTTCCTTTTGTTAATAAAATATTCAGCCTTTAGTGCCACCTAGTCAAACAACAGTTGGAGAGCCAATTGATTGGTGGTTCCAACTCTGAAAGATCATTAGAAAACCCATAACATTTATCAGGTGCTGAAAGCTAATGCATGATGTGTTAAATCTGGGATTTAAAATGAGCTTGATATTCCCTGAGACATCAGAGCATCAAGGTTGGATAAAGTTTTTCTTTACTACACTTAAGAAAGCCAAATAAAAACAGTTGGGGTGAGTGAGCTTAATAACAATTATTTCATACTATAGCAATTTACTTCTGACTCATACAATCTTCCCCTTTTGTTAGTCCAAAAATAAATAGAGGGAAAGCTGTGTTTTTATGGAACAGAAGAGCTGCATAGTTTTTCTTTGGATGCTCTCAAGCTGAGCTGAGCAAAATCTGATTTACTCAGATTTAAGCCTAAGTCATATGCTTCCTACAGGAATCCCACAGCAGTATTCTATTTTTTCAGGTGCAGAAAAGATTTTTTTTTCAATTTTGTTTTATGTGATAATTCACTCTGCTGACATTTAAGGAAATGATGGTCAGTGTCCCCATTGTGTGTAAAACCTTTCCTCTTCCAGCAAATGCTACCTACTTTTTTCCTAATCCCCCACTGGCCAGGGTAGTACTGCATTACAGAAGGTTTCATACCTTGTTGGTTGTTTCTTCCTTGGCTTCAACATGGTGTGGTATGCAAGTGAATTTCCAGTCTTTCAAATCTTTTCTTTCAGATTAACCCTTTTGATCCTGTTAGAAAAGGTCAAACAGAACATAATCAGAACAATTTGTTTTTACAACCATCAGAAAACTTCCTGGAAAAAAACCCTTCCAAAAATACATGTATTTTGCAAAATCATTCAACTGCTGTACCCCTGGTCAGCAGCAGTATTTCAGAAAAGCAAGGCATCTGGAACAGTGACATAACTAAATGCCAGAATTTAATGAAAAGCTGTCAAACCTCAACAAAAGGTGAAGGAACGAGGAAGTCATGTTGTAGAGGGCACTTCCCTGTGCTCTGGTGATAATAGATTTGCTCTTCTTCAGGGTCTCTTCCTGGCATGAACAGGGACAGCACTGACTTGAACATCTCAACTCCTTTCAGTTATATTTGTTATATATATTATATGATAGTATATTATGTTTCAGGTTGGCTATTTTGGCAACTTTAAATGGTGTTTACACAACATCACTGTTGCTTTGACTCCTAAACAAGAGCTTTGGGATAAAACCATTGCCCTCAGTAAGCCCTTGTCTCTCTCCCAGGTGTTTGCTTCCCAAGGAGGCAAAATGGTTAACAAAAACATGTTCAGGAACTGGTTGGGTTTTCTGATCACTGCCTGAAGGCCTGAAGAGTTACAGCTTTCTTAATGCCAATGCCTCAGGAGAGGTACCTGTGTTTGTAGGACTGTCATATATCCCTGTTGAAGGTGCTTGTTTATGAACTGGGAATTGATTTCTTGATGACATTTTTATTTCAGACTCTTCACTATATGTAGCAGATCCCTCCAGAGTATTTTGATGCCCCTAAGGATTACAGGTAGTGACTGAAATATGTTATTATCTTTCTCCTTATTTTTTTACTTTTTTGCTTCTGGGAATTCTGTGGTGACTTGTGAAAGCCAGAGATTTAACTACACACTCTGCAGCTCCTGCTCTATTCGTTGTATGGTAAGTGTACTACAGAAGGCAAAACTGTATATTTATTTATGCTCAAAAGTCTTTGTATGTTTTTAATATAAGTATATATTACAGACAGTGGTAGATAAATAAAATAAAATAAATAGAGTAAAAAAATACAAAAGCCAAAGGGGAAATTCCCATTGTCTGTCCCAAGGACCCTGAGAGTTCCTGTCTAGATGTACTTACAATTTCGGTATTTTCTTTACACAGTAAATGGTGCTGGAGCACATATGACTGAGCCCCCAGGAACATGGATGCAGGAGGCAAAAGCAGCAGAATGGGGGCTGCAGGGGAAAAGGAAAGGATCAAGGTGGTCACAAGCAAAGGGAGATGTACCAAGATTCACTTACTGCCTGTATTCCCTTTGTCTGCTAGGTCTATGATGATATCAATATCCATGGAAAACAGAAGTCCAGTCATAATGACATTAATACAGACAAATAGCAGGTAAAGCCAGTCAAGTATGTCTTGAATGATGCTGAATGCACCCAGCTTAGTGTGAAAACTGGAGGCATTGTAGATTTGAGGGGCTTCATCTTTTTTTAAGAGACATCTTGCAAGGTGAAGCTTCAAAAGGCTCAGAGACAAACATGCAGGAAAGTGAAGCCCATTCGGGGCTGGCTGAGGGCTGGACACTAATGTGACCAGGCTTACTTCATGTGGTATTTGGAACCTTTCACCAGGGACCTGCTTCTGTGGAAGTGAAGAAATGGCAACAGCAACTGGGACATTATCAGTGGAAAACTGACATGGTGACAGCAAAGGAGACACACTGTGGTGGTGAAATAGGATTCAGGAGGGGTTTGGTAAGATTATGCAAAACTGCAAAGGCTATTTACTGCAAACAGAAGCTTCTGAACAGAGCACAGGGCCTGGTTTGTGCCAGCCCGACTCAGTCACCCGCTGAGGCTGCACAATGAGAAGTGCCCTGCAGCTCCTGGGAGCTCGCTGCCCTCACTCTGCTGTGGGATTTGGAGGGAAGGCAAAATGCCAGTGAGTGTCAAGTGTTGCTAAGACTGTATCAGAGAATATGCAAGGAAAACAGAGTTGTAAGGGACCTCTGGAGGCCTCTTGCCCAACCTCATGCTCCAAGCTGTGTACTGCTGACTCTAGTTGTTGGAGACATACCCACTTCCAGCTGTCCATCCAGCATGATCCAGATCCCTCATAGTGTCCATGTGATACCTACCTACACAGTTCTGCCATAATGCACATAACCACATACTCATGACCATCTTAAATGGCACTGGGCTCACATTCAAGCAGCCGAATGGTGCTTTCAGACTGGATATACAGTTGGCATGACAGGAGACATGCAAGTCTGTATCCAAGTTTGGGGGTCTGGAACAGTCACTTCAGAGTTTGACATAAAGACCTAGAGACCAAAATAAGTCCATTACTTAAAGACTTGAGTGGCTTTCCCCTGCTTCCTCACAAACTGTGGTGAAGGAGCAAACAGCCAGACTACCCTCAAGAAAAGCAGGTTAACATAAGCCACACATCACTTCTGCAACTGGAATCCATTTGGCCAAGAAAACACAAAACCCATGACAGATGTGCCAACAAGCAAATTGCCCATGAGCTATAATCTTCCTCTCAGGCTGTTGTTTTACAGCTTGAATCCCTTGAAAGGGTTAACAAAACTGTGGAGCAGGGAGGACTCAGAGGGCTCTAAAAAGGCTTTTGATAAAGTCCGGCACAAGAGGCTATTGAGAAACTTGGCCAGGGGTGAAAGGTAAAGTCCTGTCATGGATTAAAAACTGGAGAAGAGATAAGAAGCAAAGAGTAGGAACAAATGGCCAATTCTTAGCATGGAAAGAGATTAATCGTGGGTAGCTGCAAGGACAGGATTGCAGACTGGTGCTGTGTTTACTTACCACGGGCCTGCCAGGAGCTAAAATACACTTTTGGCTCAAAATGCTCAGGATAGCCAAGACTAGGGAGATTTAATACAAACCCAAGGTAAAATTAACTTAAGGCTCCAGCTCTGCCAGGAATTTGTATCACCCAGCATGTTTTAAAAGGTATGAAGAGACTAAAAAGGCAGGTTTGCATGAGAGGCAAAGACTTGACAGAAACAAATACAGGTCAATGCTGAGGACAGAATGGACACTTATCAACCCATTGTCATGGGCAGCATAATTAGTGCACCAGAGTTAAAAAGCTAAAAAACGTGGGAAAAGGAAAGTCCTGGGGACACCACATGGCACTGCACTTGGATTAACTACGGTGCCACCCACATAACCTGACGGACACCAATGGAGAGGAGTGAGGTAGGACTGAGACTTTTGGGTGAATATGAGCAGCCTACACAGTTGAACATAAATTACAAGAGCGCTCCGTCCTTCTGCTCCCTGTTTACACAAATAATCACTGTTTGGACTCAGAAGAGGTTCTAATGCAGTTGTGGTTTTCCTCTGGAAATCTCTCTAATTGAAGAAAAGTTTTGTAGAGACTGTTGCTTTTTCTGACAATGGGCAAAAATGACAAAAAAATCAATTTTTCTTCTTGTACAGGGATTTAAAAACACTTGACATGTATTAGCAGCTAAAATTTCATGGTTGCTTTCATATCACACCTAATGAACATTATTGTCTCCATTTACACACAGAACATCACTGCAGTACAGAGGCATTACTACAGTCAGTATTAACTTTGGAGGTGAGTTACTTAACTTAAACATATTTATTTGGTGTGAAATGACACATCCACAAGTGTGTCTCTCTTCCATCTCTCAACAGAGGAGATCTCAGTGAACACTTGAATTTAACTTTATGTTTTTAAAGGTCAGAGCCTTTTTGTTGAGTCCCTCCTCTAGTGTTTAGTGCCAGAGACAGAAACAGTGCTTGAAACTCCTGACTCCCAATGTTATATTCAACTGCAAATGTCCGTAAGTGTTATTGGAGATGCCAAGTGGAGTTTGTTCTTGAAATGTTTTGGCCAGGCAAGAAAACATTTATTCAAGTACAGAACCACCCTTGGAAGGACAGAAAATGGATATGGAAATTAAGATGCCCTGGTTAAATCCATCAGATGTAAAGGTAAACTAAATAGTCAAAAGTTGTTTGTTGCAATGAAAGATGAAAGAAGTTTCAAATTACATTTCATCTACCTATGATCTCTTTAGGATTCAGCATCACACAACGCTGTTTCAGGAGTACATGGCATTTCTTTTGCCCTTCCTTCAATTTTGTTTCTTCTCACTTCTGATTCTTTAGAAGGAGTAAACAGAAAGGGAATAGAGCAAAATGGACAGAGCAATTAAAAAGCAGATTGCATCTTTCCTGCAGAGGAATCATCTTTGTCTGCCACTAAATTGTTTGGAAATATCATGGATTCCCTTGATGACAGCATTGCAAGTTAATTAGGTGCACAAAGTCAGGTAATTAGGTGAATGCAAATAAGCAAAAGTTGAGAGCTTCCCTGCCGTCAAAAATCTCAGACAAACTGCTTGCCCATAGGATCAGATGGATTTCCTCACATATTAAAGTCTTCCAGCAATTTGCATTATGCAAGCTGCAGACTTTTGATAAATAGCAATGATACCTATTCAGATAGCATCAACATGGTGCTCTGAAGTTTAATCAGGCATGGTCAGAGGAGCTGGGTTTGCTTTCTGATGTATATATCAGGAACCTTGCTGTCATTTCTGTATCACAAGGGAATGGTGAAAATGTCCTCTGCAAAAGGCTGAGATTTGCCCTGAAGGGGGAGATGGATTACTTGGGTTGGGTACAAGGAACCACCAGAGGTTCCACTTTGTCATAAACATCAACAGGAGGAATTCTGTTAAGTGTGGTCTCTGTCTGGTCTCTTCAAGGTCAATCAGAAAATTATTGAATTAGTGAACAATGAAGTTAAACCAGAACCTAAGGCTGTTGATCATGTCCTCTTCCTCCCCTGCTTTCACCCACTCTCTACTATGTTCACATAATAGCGCAAACAATTACAGCCTGGGGTCTATGTGGACATCCCTATGAGTAGGATCAACCTGCATAAAACAGGCTGGTGAGCTGGATCATCCAAAGGTGCAGCTGGAGAAGTTCAAACATGAGTTGAATATAAATGGGCATCACCAGACACCAGCTGTCTCGTTCCTATAAGAAATTATTCAAGTAGCAGATTCAGTAACTCACTAACTAATGAGCTGATGTGAGCAGCTAAAGCCTGAGCTCATCCCATCTAGCTCCAGGCACCGAACTGTGGTCCCAAGTTTGGAGTCTCACTCCTTATTTCCCTTCATAGTCAAAAGAGAGGTAAACGCTGCCTCATTGTAATTGAATAATCAAAAGGAAACATGTCAGAAGGATCCATCCCCACATCCAAAGCCAGGACAAACCCAACCTAATGCATTCCTGACAATTGACTGTCAAACCCACTCCTAGAACCCTTCAGAGATGGAAATTCATCCTCAGGTGGTCTGCTCCCATGGTAGATTAACATGATCACATCTTGCTGGAGCACTCACTCTCTTTCCCTTGCCTCTCCCAAAAACAAGCCCTCCAGGACTGTGGAGAATGTGTACTTCCATAACTGCAACACTTGGGCTGGCATGATTTACCTGACCTTCTTGTAGCTGGGGACAACACATGCTGCTCCAACTGGTGCTTTGGGCCATGACAGGCAGCTACTGAAGGCAGCAACTTTGGCCATCCCAAGGATTCTCTGTGCAGGGATTACCTGACAGGAATCTCTGTAAGCTTGACATGTCATTTGCTCAGCATGGGACCAGCCAGGTTGGGTTCACTAGATACAAACAGGTGATTTTTAAAAAATTACAGTTCCTGCACCTGAAAATCAGACTTTGTCATTTCAGATTATTTTAGGCAGAAGCAAGAGCGGGTCTGCCACATGAGGGGCAGAGAGCAACCATAACCCAGGCAGGGACATCACTCACCAGGACAAGGTTGGTGAGAGAGAGAGGTCCCATTGGCATATCAGTGACCAGTGGACATGGCAAGGTAATGAACTAGGTCTGAGGTCCTCCCAAGAATAATTATTGTTATAGTTACTATATGTCATTCAAGTAGGAAAAAATTTGAGTGCTTAGGAAAAGCACTTATTTAAAATTCTAGAAGTCATATTTTGCTTCCAAACTACAGTCATAACAGTTTTTACATGTCAGTTTTGACTTTTGCATATGTCTCTATTTGACAAATATATTCAGATTTCTTGAAAATGCCTTTTTAGTTCAGTGTTTGCACCTTATGTATGAGTCTGGCAGGGAGCACCTTATCATTTCTTAGCCCCCAAAAGAATTGATAGTAATGTGCAAACAGAGGTAGAAATACTGAACATCTGAATATCTTCCTTATGCATTACATTTACTTGTTCTCTTTATGCTCTGCAGATATTTCAAAGACAGTTTTCTGCTAAACAACTACATCCATGCTTTTTGCCATGCATGTGAGGAAGACAAGATGCAGTAGGCACAAAATGATATGAGAGGTCCAGACCACATAAAGGAAAAAATCTTTCAACATGAGGACAGCATGGGAACAGATTGACCTCGTAGCTGGCCCTGCTTGGAGCAGAAGATTGGACTAGAGACCTCCTGAGGTCCCTTTCAGCCTGAATTATCTTCAATCCTGAGTGCATTCAACTCATCGCACAGAGACAATCCCTCCTCCACCAGCTCTGCTTGATGGGCTCATCCTGTGGAGACCAACAGGGCTTTGTTCTTCTCCAGACTCTCCAGAACCTCCTCTGGAAATGATAGACAGAAGACGCAGCATCAGAAAATCTCCACAGCACATTGCTGTGAATCTGCAGCTCTGATCCGCCTTGGTACATTCACAGGGGAGCACTCTCAAAGCTTCATGACACTCCTGCTGTGGGAAAGATGTGTATGTCTATTATATGTGGATTGAATTATATTCTGGAGGTGCCTAATTTCTTACTGAATTATTATAAAGAGGTAAAAGACTATTTTAGGGAGAACTTCCCCCCCACCCCAGGCC
>JAOXXN010000471.1:64344126-64358629 GCA_026770055.1 Myrmophylax atrothorax
TGCCAGGTTTTCTGAAGTGCCAAACTCAACTGATTGCAAAGGGAAATTCAGTATTTTGTGGATTGGATTTGGTCTCCCAGGCCAAGTGTCTAAAACCTCATTGAGGCGGTGCCTACATTAGGCAGTGATCAATTACTGCCATTCTAGGGGAGCGGATAATGCGAGAGACAGTGAAGTACACAAATACAGAGCTGATAGCCCCAGCAGTACACTGCACAGGTCCACTCTGGTGCATGGAACATCCAGGGAAATAGTTCCAACAAGAATAATGCAAAACCCATTCTGAATCTCTCTACTAACACCACAAATAGCATTTATAGAAATCTGTTGCTGCAGAAACGAGGACAAAATGAGCCTCCTGTTCTTTCTCAATAAAGCTAGATCTCAGAAGGGCCATTTTGCATAGTGAAACAATTAATCAGCCCAAGCATTAGATCAGACAAGTGATTTCGCTCCTGTGAGGAGCTGTCAGCATGCTACAATGATGAAACCAGCTAAGTATGTATGGAACTAACTGGGAAAGAAAGTGGTACCTGACCAGAATATATTTTCTGCTCAATAATGCCTGTCTGAATTTAGCCTCTTCAGTCATGCCAAACCTCAAGTCTGGAAAATACATTAAGAGGAAGAGTAAGCCTGTCCGGTGCAAACCGAAATGCGTGGCACCAAAACACATAATAGCCCATGCAGTCATAATTCATGCTGCCCATACCTCAGCCTTCAGAAACAATTTCTGAAAACCTCACCCATTATTGTGCCATCTTGATTTCTCATTCTTGGGCAGAATAACAGAGAATGACACAGCCACCTGACTTGCAACACAAAACATCAGCCAACACTGGTGCAATTCTCAGAAAAGGTGTAGACTGGGACACATCAGAAGGACTCCTACGCTTGTACTGAATGACAGCCTCAGTACAAATGAATGGATGATGATTATCCATAATTTAATCACCCAAATAGCTTGAAAAGTCTGTCGTTAGTTACTTGAACCCACGCTTTCTAAGGGGGAATTGCTCCTCTAGAATATTTTTAGAGAAAGGCATTTTGAGGTACTCATTTAACATTTCTAAAGCTTGTCTCAACATGACATTTGAACAATTTATAGGGATGAAAGCACCCATAATTGTCATTTTGCAAGATGAAGTTGTTTCTTTGATTTCCTGACATAATTCAGTTCTTTTTCACAGGCCCTATAGTATGACCCTGTGATTGATTACGTTTTTTGTTCTTTGATTTAGTGATTCCAATTCTAAGGAGCTTATCAGAAGCTTCATAGGATTCAGCACTTATCTGAAAAATCTTGCTCACAGGGCAACTGATTACATAAGAAAGTCACATTTTATTCAAAAGAATAAGTTTCTAGTCCTCTGGGTTACAAAGCAATTGTAAAACACTGATCTTAAATATCCCAATGGCTTGGATATCCCAGAAGATAAATTGGAAGAGTGCTTCTTTCTGTTTCTCATTATTTTGAAGCCAGTTTTAAAATGGAAGACTCTTGTAAATCTTGTAAAATGGCAATTATAGGTGATTTTCTCTATAGAAATTGCTTCTGTGTCACACTGAGACAAGTTTTAGAGAAGCCTGATTCATGAATTCGGAATGTTTGAAATTGGCATTACTGTAATTTGAAATCTGTAACCATGAACATTTTGATGCTTGGGTCTCCCTATTCAGATACTGTACATTTTGTGTGAGAGTATGAAATCTTTAGCCTGTGCTTATACTAGTGCTCCTCCCAGTCAGCTTCCCAAAGAGCACACACAGATATTGCATAGACAATGTGATTCCACCGGATTACAATAACACCCATCATATCATTTACCTCTTTCACTTGAAAGCGACAGGCAAATGACACTGCTCTGAGCAGAGCTTTGGGTCACCCCACTGAATGGCACAGGGCTGGGTATGCACCTCCTGAGGAAGCAGAACAATGCTGGTGAAGATTGCCCAGTTAATTCCACCTCAGTTGTCCCCTGAATATGATCCCAAACCCTAAACTTAGCTTTAGAAGGTGCAGAAGATGCCTAGCCCCATGCTGGGTGTCTCTGACTCTAACAGAGACCTTCGGCTGTTCCTGGAATAACAGACCAGATGCAAAAGCAGAATTTCTACCATATGATAAGCGTCCTCCCTGTTCTTATTTGAAATTCGTTTGTGGTTTGAAGTGTCCTGAACCCATAACTGCCTGAAACTTCTCACAAACTGAAAATTCTAAGAAAATGACACTTCAGAAACAATGTGATGTTCTGCTTGAAAATAAAATGTAGTCCTTGGACCATGAGGCTGCCTAGCAGATCCAATAGTCTTGTTTCCAAATGCTGATGAAGAGCCATTCTTAACATGCACACCTAGTCCCTTTGCACAAAAACCTGCATGCAATCACAGTACCCTTTTTTATAAAGATCATACAGAATAGATGCAATGGAGAGCAATATTTTTAATGTATACACTAATCTAAATTGAGACTTAAATAATGCTATCACAAGAACCATAGACTGAAAAAGTGGTAAGTATTTTAAAATGAAAGTCCCAATTCATCAGGAGCACTCATCAGTGGGATTATTTCCATGCAGGAAGTTTGGCATTCACTTAAGTACCTTTTTGGACCTGGGCCAGAGAATAATATTGATTTTGCTGAGTTTTCCATTAATGACACTGAGAGATTAAACACTTGGTTTTGGGAGTAATCACATAAGTAAACAAATTATTTTGATTTTCTTTAAAATATTGCATTGGTCCCAAAGGCCAGCTGGTTCAACTTTACTCTTGGAATAAATGCTTCATTGCCATTAGATGTCTGTGAGGCAGGAGATGGCATTCTATAAATATTGTATGACCATGACCATGGCAGGGTGATGCTCATTCCTAAATTGGATCAAGCGAATGCTGATATGTGAAGTATGTTCTCTGCTCTCCTTGCTGGCCCCTTCTCCCACTACCCCTGCACTGCTCCCTCTGGTTATATCTTAACATGCCTTATACCCTCTAATGCCTGGTTAATTTTAGAGCCACCATCATACCAAAGGCATGGTGATAATCATATATGCACAGATGAAATATGTGAAGCCATGTAGGTTGATAGTGTGCCATCCTCTATGGACATTTATAACCTGCTTGGAAAGCCTCTCTAAGGAAATGACATATGTTACTAGTTAGTCTTGTTGCTAACAATAGCAGTCTTTGGTTTACAGTGCTGGTTTTTTAATCTGGAGCAGGTGAGAATCACCCAGGGTCCATGACCTGCATGGGGTTCATGAAGCAGTTTGAAATGTGTAATGAAAACATAAACTGTAATGTGAGTCACCTACACACCCAAATGAATGCACACTTTGGGTTGCTTTTCTGTGGGAGCAATGCACATATTCAGTCATTGCTACACCTTACTCTGGAACTTGGTGCATGCCTGGGAAGAGCTGGACAGCACTGTCAGCTTCCAGTGCACTGCTCGTGGGAATTATTCACCATGACACTGGAGTAACCTGGGTAAAAACCAGCAACTGTCTAACAACAACTGAAATAATGTGGGATTAGAGCCAAAAAATAGTTATCCTGGCAAAATTACGAGTAATATTTTAAAGTATGTTCTTCCTTGAGCATGACTCCATTGATGTGAGCAGATACCTTATAAATGGGATCCTAGATGCTGTTCTCTATGGAGTAACCTAGTCCTACTTTGATATAATCTTGGTAATGCAGATGAACATACAAAATACCCTGGACACAGGGTACCAGTTGCCAGTATTCCACGCTGTGATTTTGAGTCTGCCACTAACATCTCTTGGTTTTCCTTCTAAAGCCTCTCTGACTATTCTTTTTCTATTGGTTTCTGTGACTTATACAATACCTAAAAAATGCCAAACTCCCTGCATTTTACTTTCATTCTAGAGTCAAAGCCTTGCAACCATATAACTCAACATTATTAAATGGCAGGTGACTTTAGTTGTAGGGGGGACTGCCCAAAGGCTGTGTTAACTTTCTCATTATAAAAAGCTTAACCACTTCTTTCACTTGGCTTGAAGTATTATATTCCTCATCTACAATATTGCTTCACTCAACCATCACCAAAATACTAGGTTATTGCAGCCTTAACCAACCAAGCCACCTCACCTTGCTAATTGTAAGGTTCTCCTACTAGCTTCTATATTAAGTGAGAAGAATAAGAAAAAAATAGGACAAATATAATTTTCTAGTGAGTTAGAAAAAAATCAGAATGTCCTTGGCAGCATCTGCTCTGGGTTATATCCCTCTGAAATAACAGAAGACTGAATAAGGAAAAGTGAGGTCATGATAGTTACTAGGGAAGGACATGGAGCAGACAAAGACTTGGATGGGTGGAGTAAGCAGGGATCATGACTGTGTGGAAGCAGGCTGGAAAATTCAGAGAAATCAGAGTTGTACCTTCAGGGCTACACCTGGTGTGGCTACTTTGGTGAAGGCATTTGAACTCACTCATTCGATGTCTGTAAAGCATGAGGAATCTGCCTCATGGGACAGAAATCTGCCTCGTAGTAGTAATATTATAATTTAAGCTCAGTGAATGAAAAGACTGAAGCGACAAAGAACAAAGCCCTTTGTGGTTTAGTGCTCAGCTGCCAAGGAAATGTCCATGGATGTTGAGTGAGCGCAGTCTTGATGACAGAAAAATGTAGAGCTGAACTTTGTTTCTCTGCAACGCGATTATAGGGACAGGCCTCTAACCCTGTAGATCACACTCATTTCTCGCTGGTGTTTTGGGTTGCCTCTGTCCTGCAGAAAGGAGGCAGCAGTGGGATTCAACAACTCCCCCAGATTCCCAGGTCCTTGGAATGGAATGTGGAGAAAATTTTCTCAATATTTTAGGGAGCTTGAGAAAGTCTTAATGCAGAGGAACACCTGGAGATCTCACAAAACCTCTCTCTCCTGCAAACAATGCAAGACGGAAAAGAATTGGCAGTGAGTTGGTGGCCAAGCCAATCATAGAAAGCCAAGGGCCATGGCTGTAGCAGCGAGTCCCTCATCCAGGGAGCAGTCTGTGCCCCACAAAAGGAAGAAGACAAGCAGTTTTACAAGAACTGATCTGACTGCGTTAAGTTTTAAATTCATATCCAAAAGCAGAGGGTGAAGCAAGGAAACAATCAGCAGTCATTTAATACAAAATCAAAATATGGAGAATGGAATTAGCCAAATGATCAAAGATACAAAGGGAAGAATTATATCGAAAAAGGATCGAGTCACCAAAAGAAGGAGAGGCAATCACATGATCAGAACTGCTGGGATCTGTCTGACAGCTCAGAAACAAGTCCTTGGCAGTCAGTGATTAGTGTCCTAACAAGTAAAGAGGATACCAGTTTGTGTCTTCTACATACTAACAATTCACATTACAGTTACCTGCTTGTAGACGCACAGAATTCACTGGTATTAAATGTAGCTGGAGGGAAAGGAGAGGGGATCCTTATTCTAGTATATGCTGGAGGCAATTTGCTTGTCAAGACTAAATGGCCTTAGAATTTCTAAAAATTATAGAAGTTAATCTCCTTACTCAAACTGTTACTTCCAATCCAGGAAATTCAGTACTAAACCTCATCTTGACAATCAAAGAAGAACTGACCATAGAATTAATTTTAGTGATGCCTTTGATACAAATGGTTTTACTTAATTGGATTCCATGTATACAGGCAAAATGAAGTCCAGATGATTATTGTAATGCACTGGTACATATATTCAATCTCTTAGGAAAGTGTTTTACAAACAGAAACACTAATAATCCAAATAATTTGGAAAGAAGCATGTGAAAATATGATGGTCAGCTCAGTTTTTTAAAGACTTGTCTTAAAATGGCAAAAGAAATATTCATAATCCTGCAGTCAAGAAAGAGTCAAACCTTCTGAAAACCTTACTTGGAAGCAAAATCAAGTAATGCATTCATTTTTTTAATATACACACAGTTTCTACTGACAATAGAAACAAAAGTTTGCTTTAAAAGTTTTGAGAAAAAAATTTAAAAATCCACTCAGAATACACTAAAAGGGAGACAAACTGGCTAAACTAACCAATCTCAGAAGTGCAAGAATCATCATTAATGCAGTAAACGTCTACCAGGGAGTGTCCTCATACTATTAAGCTTTTCAATTATGCACTGAGGGGTGAGGTACTGGCACAGGTTGCCCAGAGAAGCTGTGGATGCCCCAGCAACCTGGTCAAGTGGAATGTGTCCCTGCTCAAGGCAGGGAGGTTGCAACAAGATGGGCTTTAAGGTCCCTTCCAACCCAAATGATTCTATGATTGTGTCAATGGAAAAAAAATAAACCAAGTCCTCACAAAGTTATTATGTGTGACAAAGACTGAAGGGCAGGTTAACAGAAGGGAGACAGAATGCAGGTATTGAGCAAACATGATTGTACTTTTAGATGAAACTGGATGGACAAAATGGCTTTCACCACAGCTGAATACAAATACTATATTTAGAGTGAGAGATTGAGAAATTTTCACAGCCCAAGGCACAGTTCTCTGGAAAACTGACTTGGAAAAGCATTAGCAAGTAGCAGTAGCTATTTACCTGGCCATGGCTTACCATGTTAATGTAGTGATTAAAAGAGTAAATGAGACTGAATATCCTTGTTAGGCATCAGTTGCTTTGATGTCTTCCTGCTTGGGGTCTAGAATTCAAGCAAACATCAATAAATTTGGGCAGGAATAGTTGACTCAGCATGTCAGGAAAAACAATTTATGTGACTTACAAAAAAAATGAAAGGTGACTGAGTTGTTTGGTCACTGTCTAGCAGAAGTCTGACACCGAAGGAGCTCATTTTAGTGGACAAAGGTGCAGGAACCCAACTATGGAGAGCTGAGGACAGGCAATTTCAGAATAGAAATTTCTACCTGTGATGGAAACTGGCAACTGGAACAGTTGACAAAAAATATGTTTCATATTTCTTTGCTTCTTGTCTTTAAATTCTTTAAAGTCTTTAAATGAGGACAATTTTTTTTTTCAAGAAGATAGTCTTGCTGGAACAGAAATCTGGGAATCACATCCCACCCTTGGGAAGGTATTGGACTAGAAGACCATGATCAGAGAGTTCTGGCCACAGCAGCCAGAAATTTGCAATCTGGATTGTAATCAAACATGTCTTTGTATGCCCCTGCCTTGGACACACCTTAGTATTATTCCCTCAAATGTTCCCTGTAAAGAAATGTCTAAGAAGGAAAATTAATTGCAAGTAAGTGGATATTGTTCTTGCTGTCGTTAATCTAAATCCCAAATCCATTCTCACCAGGATTTAAGAGATGGCAAGTGACCTTGCTCCATTGAGTCAGTTGCTCAGATTTAAGCCAGGATTGCAAAATTAGTGCTCAGCCTGTGCTGTGCTGTGAGTGTCTGGTTGCAGTTTGTGCCATATGTGCATTCCATTTCAAGGGGGCCTGTGAGAACAATTTTGAGGACATCTGTTAGCAGTGCAGTCCCACAGGAACGATCACAAGTCGCTTGTGAAATGGCCCATTTTAATTTTAAAAATCCTCTGCTTTGTCTATGAGATAGGGGATTTTCTTTACAATTTGTCAGGGTTGACTCTGCTAAACTCAACTGCACCAGCTTTGGCACTCCATTCACAATCCAGTGTTTGGAGGGAAATAGCCCATCTTTACTAGTCAAGATGTCCAATTTGCATTTCATTCATTCATTTTCCATTTGTGCTGCCAGGTGTTGTTAGGCCTCGTGGTATCTCTAGTCTCTCATGCTCTCTTACTTTTAAAAACAGGAAGCATTTGAAATTCATCATTGAAAGAGCTTGTCCACCTTTGACAAACCCCTTCACAGCTTCACAAACAAGATATTTTATAGGCCCAGTTTTTAGAAGAGGGCTCATGGAAAACTTCAGCTTCCTCATACTTTGAAGACATTTTGACATCAGACTATCTTGGATGTCAGTGAAAATATTTGATTATCTCAAACCCAACAATAACTGCTCCCCACAACCCTCATTCAGTGACTTCACTATTGACAGCTCTTTAGTGCCCTCTCATGATGATTTGTGTTTGATAGCATAAGCAAGAACATGAGCTTTTGGGTAACTCAAGAGTGATGGCTGATGTGCAAACTTGTGAACTTCACCGTAGGTGAGCCTTTGTAATGAGATAAACACATTTAAAAACTACACCCCAGCCATTCACCTCCTTCCCTGTTACAGGACTGCAGCATGATGCTCTTTTGCCATTGCAAAAGAGGACTACAAAGCTAACTGTGTAGGGTTCTGTCATGTGATATTCTGTCAAATCCAGATTAAACGAGATGCTCTCTTCTAATTCTCTGAAATTAGTGTGATTTCCATTGCCCAAAACTGCTTGGGATTTTGCAGGAGGCTTAGAAATACAGGAGTGATGCTCTACCCCTGTGTATGCTGATAGCAATAACGCTCTTGACTTAATTAAGTTTAGGATTTTGTCAATGACTCAGTCTTAAAAAAAGAAGATACCTTGTAAATTGTAGACAAAGAGTGAGGAATGAATGGGGCAGGACTACAGAAGGAACTGAGCTGGATTTACTCAATTTAAACATATATAAGCCTAAGACCTGTAGATATGTCAAAATAAAATCAAATCTCTTCTTGAACCTACTTAATTTATACACTTTTGAGAAGTCTGCTGATGAGTGATGGTTATCAGAGGTCACTTAAGATCTTCAGGGAAAACAAAAGTATCTTACAAATATTAAGGTCCTTTTCTGTCTAGTCTCAGTGCTGGTGCTGATGATGTGCTGAGACTGTGCCCCATGGATCCATTTAAAAACAGTCATCAGAAGCATTTTATATTGAAAAACTTCCTCTTTGCCTTATATTCATTCTTCTACTCTTCTGATGTTTTATTGAGCAAAAAACGTTTCCCAGCACAGGGCCACCCATTGATTGAAAACCTGTTAGAACCTTTCAGGTTCTGTTACTGCTCTACAAAGAATTTAGTAATTCTGGTGACCATTGCTACATCTTCACCAAAGGTTTATTTTAGTTCCAGTGCAGCTATTACAGAGAGCAACTGCCATGCCTGATGAGGGAAACACTGCAATACAGTGGGACACACACAAGCTTGAGAAGTGGCCCCAGGGAGCCTCCTGATGTACAATGAGCCCAACTGCAAGTGCTGCCCCTGCGTTGGGGCAACTCCTGCTATCAATATAGGCTGGGGAATGAAGGGATTGAGAGCAGCTCTCTGGAAAAGGACTTGGGGGTGCTGGTGCATCATAGGCTGGGCATGACCAGTCAATGTGCACTTCCACCCCAGAAAGCCAACTACTATCCTGAGCTGCATCCAAAGCAGCATGGGCAGCAGAGTAAGGGAGAGGAGTCTGCCCCTCTGCTGTGCTGAAACCCCACCAGGATTGCTGCATCCAGCTCTGGGGCACCCAGCACAGGAAAGACATAGATCTGTTGTAGAACATCCAGAGGAGACCATGAAGATAATCAGAGGGATGGAGCACCTCTCTTATGAGAAAATCCTGAGAGAGATGGGATTGTTCAGCCTGGAGAAGAGAAGGCTCTGGGGAGACCTTATTTAAGCCTTTCAGTATCTAAAGGGGATTTACCAGGAAGATGGGGTTGGACTTTCTAACAGAGCCTGTTAGAAAGGGGGTTATGGTTTTAAACTGAAAGACTAGATATAAAGAAGAAATTTTTTATGATGAGAGTGGTGAAATGTGAACTGGTTGCCCAGAGAATTTTTTTCCCCATTCCTGGAAACATTCGGGGCCAAGTTGGATAGGGCTCTCAGCAACCTGATCAGGTGGAAGATGTCCCTGCTCACTGCAGGGGAGTTGGACTAGATGACTTTTAAATGTCCCTTCTACCCAAGCTATTTTGGTTTCTATCATTTCTCTGTTTGTCTGTAAAGTTGTGTTTTAGACATAAAAGAGTTCTTTTGCCCTAAGGAATTTGAGTGGTTCCAGATTTTCTTTATTTATTTCAGTGAGAATACAAACTGATCTGTCAAAGCTCACAAATAAAAAACTTGTTGGAATCTGGCTACTTTTTCATAAAGATACAATGTTCTCTTTTGGTTGCTTAATGGATCAGGAAGCTGAGATTGCCTTCTCAGGAATGTTTCCAGAGTAGTTTAGCTGCTAAAATAAAGCATCTGTAACCATAGTAAAAGAAATCTGTTTCTTTGACATATTTTATTTTGCCAGTATCTCTGGATGAGGAGCAGATATCACAGAGAGAATAATAATGTTTGAATAGTAGAAGACTGTGGGAACTGGGAGAGTTAACTGATACCAGAAGCAGCACCTGAAAAACACTTACTCTGGCTGTTACTGTACTATGATCAAGATACTTTCTGGAAAAAGGCCTTTAAACACATAATGTGATGTAAAGGACAGTCTCTGGAAACAGGAAACACAATGTCTGCAAAATCCTTATCAAAAAATTGGACCTGATGCACAACTCAAGAAAACTTGATGGGAAAATAAGAAATCTTGAATAAGAAGATACACATTTTGGAGTTTTTCCAGTCCTTCTAAGTTATGGCTTTTTTTCCTTAACAACAGTTCAATTCATTCTTGGTTCTCAAGATCTTTCAGATGGAAGAAACACAAAACATCCTTTAGATGAAGGACCACTGTGTGGAGCTGCTAGTGGGGAATCATACAATGTCTAGCATGATGCAGTGAGCTTGAGAAATTGTTCTATTAACTATGCTGCATAGTAATTCAGCAAAGGTAAGAGCTGAATCACAGCTTGATCCTGCCACCCCACTGGGCTGCAATCCTTTATGGAGTAATTGCACATATGCCAATGGGATTGCAACAAAGGTGAATTCGGCATAGAGATTTTAGCAGAGCAGTGGTTCTGAGAAAGGGCTCCAAGATGTATTTATTCCTAAAAGAGTGGCAAAAACTAATTTAAACCAGCTTCAGTTACAAAGCAAGGGAAAACAAGGATTCCAAAAACTGCTGGGCTGGCATTTTGTCTCTGCAATATGTGTGTCACATAAACCTGCAAGTAACTGCTTAGTGGTGCTGTTCTGTGTGGAGCATTTCAAAACCCCATTAAGCAGGAGACAGAGCACACCACAATGGTTAGAGCTTCCTCACAGCCTTCAGCATTTCCAACACATCTCATGGTACTGTCAATTCTTTAATTCCTTATTAAAAATATTAAGCACCAGTTCTGGTAGGAGTATGGCAGGGGAAGGTTCGTGTACATTCTTTGCCCTGTTTTAGCTGATCTTTTATCTTGTCTTCTCTCAGGCAATTTCTAGTCCGTGACAATATTTGGTCTCATATATTAGGGTATTTGTTTCCCAGATTGCTTCCTGTGGAGAACTTTGTCCTATGTCTCTTGGAAGTCTAAGAAAGCCACATCCACTCTTCTGGCAATATATTAAAAAACCTGGTAGATGAGAGACAATTTCCCTTCAGTGAATCCAGACTGAATTGTCCCCATTCTGTCATGTTCATCCAACTAAACTTCTGGTTTTGATTAGCGTCAACCAAGGCAGCTGGCACTGGAGAAGGGCTCTCTGGTCCCCCACCCTAAGATCAGCTCTTTCTAAAATGCAGATATGACATAATGAGAGGCAGTATATTTTTGTTAGCAATTATGCTCCTTTTTTCTCGAATTCCTCCAGTTCTCTTGGGATATATACCTTCCATTCCTAGCAGTTTGTGGCTCTTTACCTTGTTCAACACCTCATGTTTTAACTCCCTGTCTACAATTTGAGCCTGAAAAATGTATTTGGGGCCAATATTTCCCAGCATTCTGTGTGGTGCAGTCTGATATTAATAAATCCTTTAGCTCCGCTGTAAAGGTCTTTATGCTCCTAAATCCTTCGTTGTCACCTTGGTGCTCTGGGGAGTCTCTCTGAGGCTTCCTGTTTCTGCTGTGATGAAGCTTGATGTTGTGGGCTACCTGCTTCTCTGAGAGCACTGTTCCACAAGCTACATGCCTTTGGGTACGTGCCTCCGTAGGATTGCATTTCCTCTTTCTGACCTTTGGCACTGAGGCACACTGCTCTCCTCACTCGCAGCCTGAAGCTGAAATAGATACTTCTAAAAAGCACAGTGCACATGCAAAATTGGGACTCCTTAGGAGGCTGGACATGGTCAGATTCTGCTCTAATAGGAATAAAGAAATCATTCAGATCTCTGGTCATGGATCATTTTGAATGTTTAGTTAGCACAAAATGATGGTCATGTGCCAAGATGCCCAGTTTGAGGAAGTATGTTCTCTGCAGAAGATATTTCCTTTGAGCTGATAATACTGAGACAACAATTCCTTTCAAAATTGATCTTTAAATAAATAGTGCATTATTGCACAGGACTGTATCAGTTACAGCAGACAGCAAAACATACCCAAAGGAAACAGAGCACCACCAGACTGGGCAAGCTTGACAGTACCATTAACCTCTGGAGCCCCTATAATATGTCATTTCCCTAGAACAAGAAGGGGTATTTACCCACAAAGAGCTCAGGATGTTTCCTTTGCTAAAGGAAAGTGGGTGCAAGCCCTGCTTGCCAGCTTGCAAATAATTTCTGTTCCACCTCCCTGCTTTATGGATGCACATTTTCCTGTCTGAACCAGCAAATGTTGATTTCAGCAGATGTTATGCAAAATGGAGAGGATGCAAAGTGTGGGTGTTTGTTCAGAAGAGACGGTGTTTATACCCCTTGGATGCTGAAGGTTTTATGCAGAGCAGCTGGCCTGGCCTCCCTTGGTGAGTGAGACAATAGATGTCTTATGCCTCTTAATCTGTCTCTCAGATAGGAATGTATTTGCTCTTTCAATATCTTTAGAGCAGCTCTCCATGGCATGGCTCTCCCTGAGCTATCACAACTTCAGGAGAAGCTCAGGCCATGAACTGTGCTCTCAGAAAAGATTAGATAACAATTAATGACAGCATTTACAAGACCAAAATTGTGCATACCTAGAAATAGAAGACCATAAAAAAGTGGAGATAATGTCTCTGAGTGCAGTCCAAGCCATAGGTATTTTCCTGATCCAGCTGTCCTTTTCTAGTTATTATTTTTTTTTGTCTCAGTATTATTGGACTAATATGTCATTAAGCTTAACTCTTCCTTCAGCATGGAACCACTGGACAGGAATTGCTAATGAAGAGCTACATCCTTGCTTGGATGGGGCAGGAACCCATCATGGGGGACAATAACTTCAGTCTGATGTCAAAAGTTTGCTTTCATACACGGTGCTGGGCTCATGGGCATTGGTTCAGCAATGTCTCAGACATTTAGCCACCCCAATATCCCGGCAGTGGTTGCCATATCCTTGCATCCTCCTCTTCTCAGAGGGATAACTTGGCAGATCTTGCCCTTTTCTGACCAAGGTTTTCCCCACAGTCTAGTTATCCCCAGTACTGAGATCCCACAGCCTGGCCCTTAGTGCTCAGGGCTGTACATTTCTCCATAACCTCTGGATTTTAATAAGGAAAAGACCTGTTCTTGGATTAGTCTTTTAATGAATTTCTGCCCCCATTCAATCTGCAGGAGCTGGGCCATGTGAGAGAACTGCATTGCCATGCTGGTCATGAAGAGGTCACAGACTTACTGTGTCAGCCCATGTCACCCTTCTATTGCTCCACTGCATTTTCTGTGCCTTCAAACCCCTTGCCTTCACACTTGTCACTTGAGATAGCAGGTAGGAACATGCACAAATGTTTTTATAAGCAAACACAGATCAGATTGAAATGGAATTGTTCAACCACTATGACTTGCTTCTGTATTTTTCAGCGCTTGTATTTAGATGTGATTTGTGACACTTGGTTTAGATATTATCTTTTACATTAATTTAACATGTCAGCCTTGTATTGATCCCACACTTAGGTCTTGTCATTTGCAGACAGTGCAGACTCTAAGCTCCACTGTCTTATTTGAGGGTTGACATCCAAATCCTTTGTACATGCCATCATCCTTCCCCTGTCCAGCACTTATAATCATTTTCCTGGCTCATATCCTGTCCCAAAATGTGATGGACTGAAAATTGGATTCAGTTGATTCTCTGTGTTTTCAGGTTTTCTTTTTATGTGTCTTAAACGCCTTTACTGAACTCAGCCCTCCAGCTTGTATTGGCATGTGAGAAAACCTGGAGGATCAGAACATCAGCTGACCACATCTTGCATCAGTCTCCCTGGACTTGTCCAGGCAATGTTTCACTATGGCAAAATTCTTATTTGTGTTCAGATGATGGTAAAAGTAACAACTACTAAGTAAGTTTTGTTGTCATCATGTACCGTGCAGCATCCTTGAAAGTAATCTGGGCACACCATCACTCTTTGGTCGCAATGTGGATGGATTTTGAGCCCCATACATCAGACTGGAGCATTGTAGGGATTCCTGCTGTGAAGAGGGCACCTTCCTGTATAGGACCACAAAATCACAGTCACAGAATGTTTGGGGTTGGAATGGACCACTGGAGGTCCTCTAATCCAATCTCCCTTCTCAAGCTGGGTCTCCTAGAACACATTGCTCAGGATTGTGTCCAGACAGCTTTTGAGTATCTCCAGAGACAGGGAGACAACT
>JAOXXN010000471.1:64363763-64407367 GCA_026770055.1 Myrmophylax atrothorax
TCTCACATCCAACATGTCATGACATTATTGGCTAGCCCATTCACCTCACATTCACCAAAGCATCTCATTGGTCACAGAACCCCCACACACCACAGGTAGCTCTCTTCTCTTTAAGGGAGAACTCTAAACTGCTTTCCTTAAGTTATGCACTCACTGTCACCCCTACAGCAAACTACAAATCTATTTAGAGCATTTGCCTGCCCCTGAGCTGTCCTGGATGAGAAGGGTGGGTCACAAGGTCATGGGAGAAGCTCCGTAGATTCTAAATAGATTTTTCTTGCTCCACCTACACAGTTCTGTCGGGGTAATTGCTTTGCCCACAGACCACATTGTAGACTTGTAATGCTGAGAAACTCTGCCCCTGAGGGTACAGGAGGTTTGAAAACCAGTGACTGTGAAGTGGGGCAGCAGGAAACCTCTGCCTATGAGCTCCAGCGCACAGCCCAAAGAACATCATCTTCCTCACCCCCAGGATCTGCAGCATCCTGAGAACATGCTCACCTGGAAGCTGTGCCATGGGCTGAGCTGCTCCCTAGGGTTGAAATTAGTAAATTTACATTCTCTGCACAGATATGACCTCTCTTAAGTAATTTCAAGCTAAGAAGTGTTTGTGCAACAGTGAAGACATTCACCTTAGCACAGACATATCCTTAGACATGAAAACCGTGGGACTTGATTTACAAGGTCTGACTGCAATTAAGAGGGGCGCAGCAAGGTGCTGCTGACATTCAGGAAGCGATTTATGTTCTGGGTTTTTATGTACATCTCACACTACAAATGCTCAGGCACTGAGTCTTTCTGCTTAAGAGGGGAAACTGGACAATCTCACCTAATAAATGAACACATATGCATGCACACAAGTGTGGTGATTCAGAAGAGCTAATTCCTCCAGACTAAAAAATTATAAGCCAATTATAAGCAAACAGGAGGGAAGGCAAAGACAGAAGGCTAATGGGAAGCAATGATTTTTCAGACCAAAATAATCACAGTCCCACAATCAATAAAGAAGATAACATTGGCTAAAATCCCTTCCAGACTCTGTGGCAAAGTGAAGGCTCCAATTAGAAACAAAAAAGCACCGTATGACAAAGAGGGAGAGGGGGAAGCAGATCAGAGCTGATAAAAATGCAAAGTTCTGAAGTCTAGAAGATTGGTAAAGTATGATAAACATATCAGGGAAAATAAGGAGTTTTGAAGAATATACCAAGAACAAAAATCTTCTTCCATTGGACCAAAGGATTGACATCTCATGATTCAAAAGCAGACAACATCAGGAAGGTGATTCCTCCAGTCCCTTTTCCTGCACAATCTTCAGGGGAGCTGAAAGTGAATATTTGCCAGACTACCTCCACTTTTGTTATGCTGCAACCCACTTAGGAGATTTTTCATCCTCTGGCCTTGCTGTACACATGAACCATGGAGGCTTCTTTTGCTTTGGTCCCTGCTGAAGTTTTGCTGCTGCCTTCCACCTGGACCAGCCATGAACACCAGATTTCCCCACAGAGAGGCATGCTTGGTCCCCTCAAGGGCTAGGACCTTGCCATTTGCATCCTCTGAAGGTGACCTGTTCTCCTTTGAACACAGACAAGCCAAGGTCTTGATTCACTATGTTTTTATAGCATGGTATTCCAAGTGCTGGCCTGCCAAGCCCTTTGTCTACCAACCACATTCATACAGGCAGTGGACAGTAGCTGTAAGAATAAGCAGCACTGAGACATTCACCTGCACGGTTGCCTTTTACAGTTATGTCCCACTGAGCCTCTCATGAAATGCTTTGGAGTCTTACCCTGACAAAACATGGATGGCTATTAAAGTTGTTAATTTGAAATAAGGCTTTTGTTTCTCTTTTGATCCCCATGTCATAACATTATACAGAATGTACTGAAATCAGCTTCTCTTCTCCATTACATGCTTTTAATTTGACTGTGAAGGGCTTTGTAGTTCTCCTGCATTAGTCTCACATCAACCTGTGTGTGCAGAAACAAGGCACAGCAGGACTATGGACAATTATGCATTTAAAAATCTAACACCTAGCCAAGTGTTTCCCAAACCTTCAGTTCCTGCAGGAGACACTGCCTTCTAACAAGCCCTCCACAGCTCTTCTCCCAAGATTTTGCAGACAGTCAGTGACAGGCCCATGCCTCCAAAAATCACTTCTCTGGGTAAAGGACAAGGCATCCACAGGGAATTTCTTATTTACAGGTTAGATGCATGAATTATCATGGTAGTTACATTCCCTAATGGCCTTCAACTGTAAGCCAATGTCACCAGCCATGTTCTCAGATATCATGTTATCTCCTGATAACACATGAATAGATTTCCCCTCCCACATCTGAAAGGTTCTTGGGAAGACTCACCTGATTTCTCCTCGGATGCTGTGAGTGCACCTATAATATAAACCAGCCATGGACTGGTTTGAAAAAATATCCATCCGTGTTGCTGAGGAATAACTGCAACTGGAAATATCTTAAAATAACTAAAGTAATCAATCTTATTCATAGGCTGCAGCAAACTGCTGTTCCAGAGTGAGTTGCACTTAATGGGCACCATATTATCCTGTGAGCAGGATTTACCATGGATATAAAAAGCAGTGAAGCTGTTCCTAAAACATGTTCCATTAAGGCACATCTCTGCCTAAAACTGTAGAAAATGCAAGATGTGTTGGGCAGTGCCTTGGAAAGGTGTGAGGAAGGGAAACCAAGGAAGACTGAACCCAAGGTGCTGTTAATGGTTGTTGGAAGTAAAACCCAGAGAAGGCAAATTTCAATCTCTTTTCAGATATTTCAGAGAAAGCTGGAGATACAAACAAGGCTCTGTGTGAAAGCAGGAAGTCCTCTGTTTGTCAACAGACTGAATAGTATCAGAGGGTGCCCAAATCTATCTCCTGTGCCTCCTCCTGTCAGGTAACATACCACAGAACTAAAAGAAAGCTGTTGGCCAAAGCCTCTCAGGGAGTTAAAGACACCCAAAAGTCTGAAAGGTTCACCTGCTGATTGCTTCTGAAGACCATACGACCCTTTTGATAGGAGTTAAGCCTCTGATGCTCCACAGGAGAGCTCTCCTACATGCACGACCACAGGTGACTCACCACCACTCCTTTTAAGTCAACAAAAAGACTCCCAGTGATTTCAAGACTTAATTCAACAGTTTTCAAGTACCCTGATGAATAAAACGTTTCTCACATGGTGTTAAAAAATCTCGGAAAAAGGTCCCTGTAATGAAAGGTCAAGCAATATTGTGAAACTCGACAAGACACCATGAGTGCTGGGGGTCTTTTCCTCGTAGCGGAAGTCACGTAAAGAGGGATATTTGCACTCTGTATCTGCAGGGCTGTTTCCATGTTTGCTGATGAGAAACTGACTTGAGCTTATTCCATCCCCATTCCTGAGGCAGGAAACAAATATCCAGAGGCAGAGATGGGAACTTGGACAACCTTTGCTGTACATGTGCATAGAGACATCTTAGCCCGGTCCAGAGAGTCTGCCCACAGCTAAGCTAGTGAAGACTTTGTACAGCTCCCTAACAGTGTTTTAGCAGATGTGAAGAACTGGTGGAAATTCTGAGCCAAGAGACTCTCTTCTCCCTCTCCCTCAGAGTCTGAAAAGTCAGTATTTCCTGCTAATTAGTAATATCTGTATAAATGAATGAAGGCTGTATGGTAAGTGAAGCATTTTGTAAGAAGATGAGTTAACAACAAAGAAGCCTTTTAATATAATTCTTTTTCATTTACAGATTCTACATCCATCCTACTGAGAGAGGCTTGACCCCCATGGACATAGGAAGCTGCACAACTGCTGCTTACCACTGACTGCTGGCAAAATTCACCACAGCATTTTCCTAGCAAGGAGAGATGCCTCACCCTACTACCAAGTCTAGGTCAGAAGAAACACCAAAACTGAAGACAGACCTTGTTTTTACCCTTTGTGTAGCTTAGGACAGGGCCTGATGGGGTTTGTGAGTTCTGTAGACATTTTTAAGAACAGCCCACTGCATGTTCTACACTAGGATGGAGTAACACATTAGTTAAGGAAGCTGTGGTTAAAGGTCTTGCTTACTGCTCTGACTCACAGCTTAAAAGCACAGCAGAAAGAGGGGGAAAAAGCCCCAAATGTTTCCAGGAGAGGACCTGTGCTTAGTGGAAGAGCCATCCACTGCATAGACTTTGCTGGGATTGTTGAGTAAGTCAGTGGGAACCACAATGCCTTTCCCTGGGTTCCAAAGGGTCAGTTAGGGACAAGAGGGCTTTTAACTTGTTACTCGTCATCCACTCAACTATCCTGCCATGGGATGAGAAATGATCTAGCTCTGCTTTGCATCCTGCAGCTGAGGCTCACTGCAGCAGCCCTTGTGTGCATTAACTGCCATTTGCCAAGTTCAAAGCAGCTCCTGGAGCTAGAAACCAATCCTGCTTTCCATCTGCTGGGCCCCAACCAGTTTACTAGAGACTTCACTACCATTGTACAGGAGGGCAGTTGAGACTCACAGGCTAGTAAGTGCCTTGTGACTGAGGTGTAAGTGAAACTCAGGTATTCAAGCCCCATCCACTGCTCTCACATCATTCAGCCCCACTCACACAGGTGCAAATCAGCAGACCTTGCAGGGCACAAGCAATGCAATTGGCATCACGGCATTTCTTTCTATTCAATACCATTGCAAACAAGATTTGCTGTTGCTTTATTCCTTTGCCCTATCATAGATTTTAAAATAAGAAATTTTATTTGCCATAGGAGTGTAGAGGACAAAGATTTTTCATTTACATGAACATCTGAAGAGCTTTCAGAGCAAACACCAAATCCAATTGCCTTCCAGTTTTTCAGCAACAAAAAAGTGCCCCCAAACCAAAATGAGAGATACCAAGGGCTGACAGCTGATGAAAGCAATTGCAGCAGTCCACTATGTCAGCAAAATAAGAGGCACTGCCCATCTCGTTGATACAGAAATGACAGGCCACACCCAGGCTTGCCCCCAGACTTGCATCATACCCACACTGTAGGGTGAAGGCTTCTGTTTCGCTGGGGTTTAGGAGGTTAGAGAGGCTCCTGGGCATCCTGCACAAGGCTGGGCAGTGGCTGCTGGACAAATCTCATCCTCCTGGTATGTAACTTGCATCACTAAAGTAAAGCATTTTCAGGGGTATTTGGCCCCATCAGTTTTCCTACCTGGTTCCATTTCAGATGATTTTGTGGTTTTCTCTACTCCTTTCTCTAATTTTTTTGGTATATTAGCTTATTTTTAAATATTGTTTTGTGCGGTGCAGTAATCTGGACTGTAGCCTTCTATATATCACATTTCCTTTTTCTAAAGCTCCTGACACTGCTTACAGCTCCTGTTTATGCCTAATGCTGTCAACTGCCCTTTAATTACCTCAGAAATCTGTTGGTTCCTTGAACACGTATGGAAATCGTCCTGTGTGTGCTACTCACTTAACAATTAAAATTTTGCAGTTTTACTCCAACCAGATGAGGGAACTATTTTATTTTGTGGACAAAATATCTTTTTTCTTGTTTTTGTAGGTGCCCCTTTCATATTAGAACCATTTTTGAATAACTGGATGCGAAAATTGCCAAGCACCACAAAGATAGGAAAAGGCAGACAGAAAGCTTGCAGAGATTAATGGAGCTCTGGAAGGTTTCCAGAGCAAAGCTGGGAATTTGGTCACTCCCAGAAGAGGTGACAAAGGTGAGTGGTGGAGAGGAAGGTTGTTTTTCCCTTAGGGCTGCTTTCCTGTGTTGAGTTTCACTTGCACACATGGGATAACTGGGCCCTGACCACTTATTGTACCTCTCCAAAATGCAGTGGTGTGCCAGCACGCTGCCCTGCTGCTCTGCCTGGCTGCCCACGGGGCAGACCCTGGGGCTGGGACACTGGAGAGCTCTGCACATCATCACAATATGAGTAAAAGCACCTCAGAGGGCACAGGTGACAGTCCCGGGCCTTACAGTGTTCCCTGTTCCATTGCAGACACTTGCAGCACTGCAAAGTGGCCAGGTTTCCCCTCAGATAGCCCCCAGCAGGATAACTGAGTGGGAGTGCCTGGGGAACTCCTCTGCAGCTGCAGGGAAGCTTCTCAGCTTGCAAACAATCCATGCACCCTATGCAAGGTGTCAACCATGACACTAAAATGCTGCCCAGCATAAGCATTCTGCAGTAACAGAGGGAAACTACAAAGGATCTTCAGAGAGAGACAACCTGCCTAGAGGGTGACCATGGATATGCCCTGTACCAAAAATTATGTTACTGTGACCCTGACTTTCCCTCTTGATTCAGTTTGTCTTTAATACATTTTTTACAGAGTAATAATGAAAGAAATAATTTAAGAGGCTTGGTTACCCTGTAATATTCTGAGGACCAGACCCACAGGACTGGGGGCCAGTGCCTAGGAGTCCAACAGGCAAAAAATTCACTAGAAATTGCAAGGGTTTGTACCATCTCCTAGTGACATGCTAGGCACTGCAAATGCCAGAAACCTAGAATAATTTCTGAGAGGGAAATAATCACTGCTCTCCCTGGGGAAAGAGAGAAACAGCAACTGTAAGTTGCATAGAGCAAATTCACCTTATCATCAGTTGTCACAGGAGAGCCCCAGGCACTGTTGAAGAAAATGCAGCTGGAGAGAGGCAGCTGGTGTCAAAAAGTCCAGCACGAGCAATAAAATGAGCTGACAAGGGCATGCTTGTGATGTGGTGGGCAGAGGATTGAAGGCTTTGCTTATTTGAGGTGACGAGCTTGGCTGGTGGCTCACAGGCTGAGTGGAAGTGCGCTTCAAAAGGCACTACTACGTCTCCTGGGATGTGTGTTTGACAAGTTTATAACACAAGGACTCTGGTAACAAGCTAGATGTTAATTTAATTTGTTCACTGGCCATGGGTACATGGGTTTCCTGTGTATTTACTTGGGTTTGCATGCAGTCATAAGGAGATTTAAAAGCTATGAACATCTGCAGTTTAGAATTACTTGTATAGCTACAGGAGGCTTTTCCAATTAGTGTTACCTGTAACTTGGAAGATTAAAAGTTTTCTGCTCAGAAACCTTCCTGGGTGTTCAGAAGGAACATGTGCAGCAGGGTGAAAGAAGTGCTCCATTCCTAGACTGTCCTTATTCCTACACATACAACTCTCCATCTTGAGCAGTTCCATGAACTTCAGAGAGCCTTTTATGTCACCCCTGAAGCTGAGAGATCCCCAAAGATCACTGAAGCCCTGATGTCTCAAAAAAGTTTGTACCTCATGCTCTCTCAGTGTTCTGAGGACAGCCCCATCTCACACTAAGTCCACCCACCTGCACTGGGTGATGTTGGATTTCCCTGGCTGGTCTGAACACAGGAGAGGTCACCATCCATAGGGAAATATCCACAGGCCTAGTATGGATGGGGAGATGGTGGCTAATTTACCACAAAGTAGGCCTGTTTCTGAGTATCTCTTTGGGATTGCAGAGGCAACCCAGAGGCTGATATCTTTTAATTTTGTAATGGCTTTTGGTCTGATAACATGAGCTAGCACTGAGACATTGTGCTGGGAAAATTGATAACAATATCCTCTCTTCTTCTGAGCTGCTGCTGGAATTGTTCAGGAACTGAAGTAAGTCCTTTGATTATTGTTTCTGGTTGTTTGTCTGGTTTGATAAGGTATATTGAAGTTAGTGGAGTAAATCAATTCATACCACCTAATGAAGAGGCCTGCTATTGTTCTGGAATAATTTGTACCATGATAATTTCTGAGGCATGTGGATGCAATGTTTAATTAATTCTGGTGAGTGATTTAAACTCAAGTCAATTGCTGCTAACCTGAGATAAGGCTATTTGTATAATTTCAGTATAATCATCTTCTTCCCTGAATTAATTAACACATGACAGCATTACACTGACAGCTTCTTAACACTTCTCTAACATTTCTTCCAAATCTCTCTCTTCCACTTCCCTCTGGACAATATGTCAAAAACCAAACCAAAACAAAAAAACCCTCAAATCCAAAAAAAACAAGTACTCTTTCTGAAAACCCTTCATGTCGGAGCATTGCATTTTGCTCTGTGTGCAGTGATACAGGCTCATACCACGGCCAGTTGGGCCCTGTCTGGCTGAAAGACTGATGAAGAAGCAATGGGGTCTCATTAGCCTATGACTTCATCCTGAGATCCAGAAGCCACAGATACTGGTAATAATGACATGACTCGGGAGATGCAAAGAACCCAGGGCAAGACACTCATTTGGATGAGAAATAACTGCAAAGGACAATTAGGCAATTACTTTTGTGGGTAGTATTGAAGTGGTCCATGCTCTGCTGCTGCAAGGATGGAACGTGTTTCATAGTGCTGGAAAACATTTTTCAGCCTGTGGGTTTGTTTTCATCATCTTTGTCTCTACATTTCAGCAATAACCTTTTCATGACTTATGGTAACTATTACTGCATTTCCCAAACATCATCTGAATTCCTATAGATATTTTCTCAATTATTCTCAGCAAGGGCTTCAATCTTCTGTGTGACACAGAGGCCCACCTTTCCCTCATCAGGGAATGACACTGGGACCTCCCATTCTCTGTCTCATGACATGGGTAAGACACAACCTAGCAAACCTTAGATGTCCAAGTTGCCCTGGCTACATTCCCTCTACAGTCTTAGATACTTCACATGGATAGTTATTTCACCTGATTTGCCTCCTCCTAGTTCAGATGCTTGTAACTAAAAGGTAATCTAGGAAGAATCTGGTTGAAAATATACACACAGGTTTAACTGCTTGGTCTTTTAGTTTGCTATCCCCGATCTAATCATTAAATCACTGCTGCAGCTTATACAAACAGCTCTCCAGAAATGACCTGGCTTAGCCACAAAAACAGAACTTGTCCTTAAATCATCACTCTGGCATCACAAAAATCTCTGCAGTGTGATTTTAGAGGTAGATGGAGGCTTTGGAAAAAAGAAGTTGTTCACAATTCACTGCTCAGAAATATCTCACAATGGCTGGTGTGGCTTTGAACAGAGCCACAACACCATGATTGTGTCTGAAAGGAACAGCAGCTTCCCAAGCCTGGGCTGTGCAGTGGTTGTCCCTCCAACATCCCTTCACCTCTCAGTCCTCTGGCTGGCACACAATTTTCTGAGTCACTGGTGCTTGTGCATCTTGCCCTTGTACAGTGATTATCATTTCTCAGATCATCAGTAGTCTTTCCTCTCCTGCTGCCTGTATGTCTTAAAATAGCCAGTAGAGCTCTGCACCCTGCAGAGAGGATGACTTTGCTCCTAAACTATCTCTGGGGCATACAGGTAAAGAAACACGGTAACGAGTGTTAAACAGGAGTTCTCACAATAACCTTTTCAGGTTACTGTATTTCTTTTTTTGGTTATTGCAGTGTGGACGTATGTGCTCATCTTTCGATACATATATGAAGCTTTGAATAACTTGGGTAAGAACAACCACAATGCTCTGCCCTTACCATCTCCTGGACAGTGGCTGGGACTGATAATCTCACTGACCTCAGCTCTTGTGGCACCAGGTACTCAGAATTTCTCAAAAAATTAAGTACTAGTTGAAATTAGCTGTTTAAGTCTTGTCTAGACTTGCAGAGGAGAACACTAACAGGGAGAGTTAAAACATTGGAAAGTTTTACAGAGACCCACCTTGTGCCTGGAAGCACTGAGTATAAATTCCACAAAGTAAAAAGATTTGACTAGCTACTCCCCCAGCATCACTTCACAGAACAGCATTTCTGATTACCCTAGGTCACCCATACTTTTTCATGCAACACACTGTACTACTTTTCCCCTAAAATGGTTGGTTCCTAAAATTCTTATACTCTTTAGAGAAGCTGCAAGTCCCTTTGTATTGCATCTCACTGGTGAATTAAATTCTCACCACTTTATGCTCCTGCAGGCCAGCAAATGTATTTAGGGTGCTTGAACGTCAATCGTCAAAAGTATTTTCGCAGGACTCTACAATCTATATTATTAAAATACCTTCAGTGTTCAGTGTAAAAAAAATATATGTATCCCATAATAAAGATCCACCCTTGTAAAGCTGTTGTGGAAAAAAATTGGACATGCATAAAAAATGTTTCTGATAGAGGAAAAAATAAGTAGGTGAGTATCTGGGAAGTACAGCTTTGTTCTTAAAACACAGGGTTAGGAGATGGATGTCAGCATTGTATTTCCAGCCTGCCACAAATTTCCCATATGACCACAGACAAATTGCTGGCAGCATATTTTTAAAACTGATCTGCAGTTTTTGGGTGACACTTTCTGAAGACTGACCCTTCCTCTTGGCTCCAAGATGACCAGTGCTGCCTCGAATCCTGGAAACCTGAGGCCAAGGCTGTATTAACTTTGCCCGTATTGCTCTGAAAGATCAGTCTCCAGAGGGGGCTCTGGCACAGTGTGCCCAGTCTCCTGCCCACCACAGTCCTGGTGGCTGAGTCCAGGCTGCTGGCTGACAGCCTGCCTGGGCAGCTCTGCCAGGAGGGGTTAGACATACTCCTGCTCTGTCTGGCTGGGCCTGTCAAAACAGATCTGTTGGTTTTACTTCATGTTCAACCAGCCTGATGTACCTGACACTGCTGAGTGCCAAGGCTCAGAGCTCCAGCACAGCATCTCCCCAGCTCATATGCATGCAATAGCAGGGAGTCCAACATGGCTGTTTTGTAGGGAAAGGCCCGAACAGTGATAATCCTAAACTGAGGTCACTCTGTTGTAGATTGGATCTTATTAAGTGGTTAGAAAAAAAGTAAATGGTCACTGGTATCAGAGAATCATACAGTTATCAAGGCTGAAAAAGCCCTCTAAGATCGTCTGGACCAACCATTAATCCAGCTCTGCCAAGTCCACCACAAAACCATGTCCCTAAGCACCACATCTCACTTTTTCTGAACACTTCCAGGAATGGTGATTCTACCACTTCCCTAGGCAGTCTGTTCCAATGCTTGAATACTCTTTGAGTGAAGAGACTTTTTTCTAATATCCAGTCTTAACCTTGAGATCTTCACCTCTTGTCCTGCTACTTGGGAGAAAAGACTGACCCCTACCTCACTACAACTTCTTTTCCTGGTAGTTGTAGAGAGTAATAAGGTCTCCCCTGAACCTTCTTTTCTCCAGATAAAACACCCCCAGTTCCCTCAGCTGCTTGTCATAAACCTTGTGCTCCAGAACCTTCCCCACCTCCATTGCCCTTCTCTGGTCATGCTCCAGCACCTCAATGTCTTTCAACTGGACATTCAAATTTAAAGATGGTTTCCAATGCTGGTCAGTGTCTTGGTTCCCTCCCTGGTACAAGGATGTTGATCCCACTAATAAACTTGCAGTCTGTGACAACAACCACTCATGTTTGTGAAGTATTCAAATAACAAAGAGCTCCAGAAACACGTTCCAGGAGAAAGTGAGCAATGCTATATTAAGGACAGGGTTCAAAGACAGGCGGTAAGTAAGACACAGGATCCTTCTACAACAGTAAGGATAGAAGAGATTATTGACTAGCTGCTCACTATTTGAGCATCATCCTTTCTGGGTACTAAATGAAGCAGGGTCTAGAGGAAACAACATTTGCAATTGTAGTCTGTCTTCAATTGCATATTCATGGAGAGGCCTGAACTAACACAGCATGAACGGTACTAGTGCTGACATTTCCTTAGTTGAATGCTAAGTTTCAAATACATTTCTAACATACTTTTTTCTCTTCCAGTCTTGTACTTCACAGCATTATTTGGGGCAAAGGAAATGGAAACAGAACAGAGATAGCAAATGCTTCCTTCTATTCTCAAACAGCAATTCTCCTCCACTTTATGCTGGTGGGAAATGCAGATCTCACACACATGAGAATGGGGCCCTTGGCATCAACACTGGGAAGCCAAAAACTGGGGTCTCCCAGAATCACAGTTCATAACTTTGTGTTAGGAATTGACTGTGCCTTTGTTTTCCTATTTACACAATAACAATGCAGATTGAATTTTCCTGAGGGATTTTCAAGGCCTCACTAATGTTTGATGGCACTGTTCATTAAGAACCTGGGAAGAGCAAGTTTGCAGTTTGCACTAGAACACCTGATGTCTTAGTCCTCAGACTATTGTAATTGCCATTGATTGACTGGTCACAATACCCCAGTGCATGCAGCCCTGCACACACTTGCCAGAATATGAAAGGGCAGAACAATTTGTAGAGAGAGGATATGGTTTTGTTACAAGTAGAAAAATCCCTCTTAGACAACACTCTAACATGCTACCATTGACCACAGCCAAGGAAAAAAATAATGCACTGGTGTCAAATATTTGTATATTTCAGCTCAAAAATACCCTCCAGGAAGAGCAGGAGAGAAAAGAAGTGAGAAGGCAACAACCTAAGAAAGGAGGAGATCATTTATAAGAGACGGAGAGTTCATATATCTGTAGGAATGAATAGACCCAGTCAAACGGTCCCTGTGACATAGCACAATAGTCCATTGTCTTGCTGTCGATAAATCAGCCTCTCAGCCTGTGCTTCGGGAGCCAGATGTTCATTATTACACACTGTTCTGTGCTCCCTCTTGCGTTTCCTTGCCGGCCCCATTCTGTGCTGTGCACAGGAGATGCTGCCACTCCCACCTGGATAAAACCATGGTGGTGACTGACCCTGAAGGGACACTTTAGGTGCCACCTGCCTGACCGTGGTGATTCCAGATCCGCACAGCATTTTATTGCACAGCATTAAATTCTGGCTCCCACTGGTGCCCATCGCAGTGCACCAAACTGGCTCAGTGCTCACACGTGCTGCCAGGACAGAGCTCTCCTTCCCATATTTGCTTCATGTATTGGGTTTGCAAGGTTTTGGTAGTGGGGCAGCTACAGATGGCTTCTGAGAGAAGCTGCTAGAAGCTTCTCCTATGTCTGACAGAGCCAATGCCAGCCAACACCATGACAGATGGAGGAGACGGAGAAAATAGGGAGTGAGGTTAAGCCCAGGAAGAAGGGAGGGGTGGAGGAAAGTTGTTTTAAATTTCAGGTTTTATTTCTCATTATCCTGCTCTGATTTGATTGTTCATAAATTAAATTGATTTTCCTCAGATTGAGTCTGTTTTGCCTGTGACAATAACGGGTAAGTGATCCCTCCCTGTCTTTATCTTGATCCATGAGCCTTTTGATATGATTCCCCTCTCCTGTCCAGTTGAGGAGGGGGAGTGACAAAGTGGCTTTGGTGGGCACCTGGCATCTAATCAGGGTCAATTCACTATGCCTTAACAGACCAGTCTGCACAGTGAGGAGATCTAGATTCTTGCCCCAATTAATAGGATTGCCTCCTCCTTGATTGCAGCAAGATCACTGTGGCTTGCAGTTTTCTCTTCATGAAAATCTCCAGTTGAGAGCCATACTCTGATGAGTACAGAAACCATATCATTTTCGTTACAAAAAGGTTTATAATTTTAAAACACTTTAGTGCTTGAGTGATGTTCAGCATGATAAAGACATAAATGGTTTGATGTGCTACAAAACATGCAAAAAGCCAGCAAAAGATTTTCCCCAAGCATAGGCTGTGCTCTCCGCTACCTGCCTACAAAACATCTGCAGCATATAAGGGGAGTACAGGTAGTTTTATCTACACTTGGGCCCAGCAGTCAGAGTTTGGATCTGAACTTCTCAGAGGGCACTGTCTGCTGAAGCAGCTTTAGTGCTGTTTGAAAATCTGGGCTGTTGATTATGGACAGCTTTTAGGATTTCCCTTGCCCTAGGAAGGGTGTTAGATACCATGATCCTTTCCCCTTTAAGGGTAACAAGGTTAAAAATGCCCCTAAGAATCCTTCATTGAAGCAGGCTAACCTGGGATATAAAAATGGTAAATCCAAGCAGTTCTAGCCACATGTTATTTTTTTATCTTCAGTGTTTTACTCAGCTTGGGCAATGACCAGAGAACAATTCATTTGTATTGGCTCCAAGTCAGCTTCTTCCTCTGCTGGCAGAGGGAAGGTGATGTGTGCATTACAAGACACAATGTAAAACTCTGGCTAGGAGAGCCAGGGCTGGTAACCCAGAGGAGACCAAGAACTTTCTGAATAAGTACCTGTCTCAAATACTGGCTACCTGCCATTAGAGAGAACAAATATTTTGTCAGTTCCCTCTGTGGAAGAGAGCTGGAGGGTGACAGGATAATACAAAGAAGCCCTCAAGAGGCCCTGCAGTCATACCTGTACCACATCTGTATACAGGCAGGACCTTCAGCTGCCCCTAATAGACGGCTGTTGCTCAAAAAATCCTGTTCTGGGAAGGTGACTGCCTCCCCAAGCAATCTGCTCAGTGTTCCTCTAGCCTTCTGTTGAAAAGTCAGGTGAGGATGTCAGACTTGCATTATCCCATTCCCAGACTTTCCTCCTCCCCTTTGCAGCTCACTCTCTAACATACTTCATGTTTGCTCACTAGATTGTCGGACTTGAAAGATTCTTGTTCATTTATCTGTCTCTTGCAGAGAAATAAATTACTCTTTTCCTCTGACCCCTTGATTCTTCCTTCCTGCTGTCATGGGGCAGTAGGGCTGGATTCTGGTTGGATCACCTATGCAGGAGTTGTGTCTGTGATCTCAGATACTCAAGCACACTTCAGTCCTGCCAGGCTCTTACTCAGTGATGCTTTCCAAAAAAAAAGGTACCCAGAGGGAAAATAAAACCCCATAAAGAAGTGGCATGAGCTGGTGGCAGGCATATCCCTCTCCATGGTAAGTCCCCATACAAAATATGGGCCAAAGTTCTCATGCAGGCAGTGCTTGGCTGAAGGTGAACATTAATGCAATGAGGTCTGGCCATGCAGAGCATCTGTGGCAGCACGTGAAAAATTGTGATTTACCAAGCAAGAGAAATAGAAAACAAATTTCATGCTGCAGATAAGAACAAACTGAAACAAAATGCTGTCTGGGTTCAGAGATCAGAAGCTTGAAGAGCTGATATTATTAAAGGAAGATGCTGCACTTGGGATTAACTGTCCCATTTAAAAGATGAACAATGAAAAAAAGTATTAGTTATAATATATGGGACAGAATACATCCATCCTCTTAATGATAAGAAGAGAGATGATATTCCCAAAATTCATGCCACGTTTGGCTGTAACGGAGGAGGAACTGGGGATTGCTCCAGAGCATATGGACCAAGGGTTCGCTCCAATACACATCTTCTTGTGCTGCCACAGGCTATGATGAAGTGTCTAAAAACATTTGTGAACAGAAAAATTATATGTGTCTGATGTGGCTGTGTCCTACTGCTTCTGCTTTGAAAAAGGATTTGCAAAGTAACCTGTTGTTTCTAATGCTTCCCACTGCCTGCACACAGCACATCACTTACATTTCCATCTTTTTTGAGTCCTCATTTGTTCAAAGGCAAATGTGTAGGTCTGTGGAGGTTTCCTTCCTTGCACTCAATGGCATTTTCCATGGTACAGCATAACACCTGGATTAATTTGGAAGCAGCCACAGAGAGACATTCCAAGAATCCCACACAGAAAGGGAGGTCTCTATACTTGGAACAAACTGGAAAGCAGCTTTTCCAAATCTGGGCTCTGCTCTGGGCTCACATCCTACCTGACAGCTCTCCTGCCTAGCATGCAGTCCTAGAAGTGAGAATGAAGCAGAATCACCACTGCAGTGCTGAGAAAGAAAATAGAGGAAAAACAACAAATCAGCCAAATGAAACAGGAAAGGAAAAAAAATGCTTTTAGGGGCAGCACCCCAGAGCAAATACCAGCTCTGAAGTAACCCTCTCACTCCTTCTGGAACTTGGAGCAGAACAGTATGGCTGCCAAGCTACCAGGCCTCTCTCTACAGCACTGACAGGCTTTGGACACCTCTAGTCCACTCAGCAGCTCAATTTTCCCTGGAGAGGCAGATCCTCCAGCTGCCCTAGTGCTGTGCTCCAAGCCCACCTCTATATTGTACAGCCTAAGCCTACCTCTAATTCTTCTTTGGATGCTGTTCTACATGTTTCTGCAGTCCTCTCTGAGTGCCAAACCTCTTCAGTTCCTACACCTGGCAGCACATTGCTGCTCCTCCCCACCAAAGTTCATGAACCACACTTCGTACATCTCAGTCTTTTCCATTTCCTATAGAAACTGGTCCCTTTGGGCCTGTTTTTGTTGGCACTTGCCTCTGTGCTTCTCACCTGCTGCTCAGCACACACACACGCTGCAGGTTTAAGAGCAGCAAAGCCCTGAGAAAGAAAGGACTGTGTCCACAGCCATGCTGCTGAATGCCCTGGGCTTGAGGGGATAATCAGAGAATCACAGGATGGTTTGGGTTGGAAAGAACCTCAAAAATCATCTAGTTGTCACCCCCCTGCCATGGAGAAGGGTGACATCCACTAGATCAGGTTGCTCAGGGCTCCAAACAACCTGGTCTTGAACACTTTCAGGGATGGGGAATACTAGAAGGAGCAGGAAGCTGGCTGCTCAGCCTGCTGAGGTTTGTCACAGCAAGGGACGTGGCACTGAGTGCCATGATCTGGTAAACAGACTGGGGTTGGACCAAGGGTTGGACTTAATGATCTCAGAGGTCTTTTCCAACCCAATTGATTCTATGATTCTATGACTCTATGACACAACCCACAGGCATGAGGATGGAAGGGAAATACCACTAAATATCAGAACACAGGTTTTCATGAGTTCCCTCTCAGGCAATGAAAAACTAGAGGGAATTTCCCATCAGAGGCAGCCCAGAGGTTTTCTCTCTTTGAAAGTCCTTGCAGTGTGCTACAAGAGGAGACACTTCACTGGATGAGCATGACAGAGCTATTTCACTTGAAAAGGTCCATTGTAAAATTAACATCCCCATTTTGGAATGTCATTTACTACTGAGTGGTAAGGAACTTTTTGAGTGTCCTTGCAAATGTACTTCTGCCTTCCAGCTCTCTTAATAATCATAGTGTCACACTGGTGGCAGACAAAAGACAAATTCAGAACCTCAAAGCTTAGACAAGAAATTTTGAAGCAAACCTGAGTTTTGTACTGACACCTCTATGTTAAACTATACTGGAAACCATATGTACAATCTCTACCATACCCAATGTGCCACCATTGGCTGCTCGAGCACCAACTCAAGCTGTCTGCTCTTGTAGCCTGAGACCATTCTGAGAGGATGACTATGCAAATGAAGCACAGGTCCAAGGGCAGAGTCCTGAGGGCCCAGAGCCCTCAGGCACAGTTCCAGCTGCTGGCACAAAGTAGTTACCTGGGACAAATCAGGCTCTGCCATCTGTCACAGAGACCTGCAGAGCTGAGCTGGAGGATGAGGGAGAAAGATGCCAGAAGGACTTTCTTCTGCAGGCCCCAGGGAACTCATGCAAGCTGCAAAAACCATTTGAAGCTTCTTTTTCTTAGGTGTTTGAAAAGGAGACAGAGTGTTTTTGAGGGTCACAGGAGGAACAGGAAAAAACATTGGAACATGCAGCTTGGAGTTACAGTCCTGAGAAACAGCTCGGCCATGGAATGATATCTTCATTAGGGTCAATGTCCCCTAGAAACAGGATGACAGCACACACTTGTCTCAGTGAGAAACATTTCAGGGTAGCTGCAGATTCAGACTTGTACTCTGTTGCAAAGATGTACTTGCTGCTCTCACAACCATCCTTTTTAGGGGGAAACTCAGTTTCTACAGGCCTAAAGATCCTTCTTTTGCTGAAAGGTTAGAACAGTTCCCAAGCACAGCAAGCTCTGCCAGCCAGAGGACTTGTCTGCCTCCTGAGGTATGTTGGCATGCAGGCTTCTGCTATTAACAAGGAAAAGCAAAGCCCTACCAATGCTGTGCCACAGCCAGACACTTCCGGAGCTGATCTGTTCTGATATGGGCACAGCAGCCTTGCTCACACCAGGGTTACAGATGGGTTTTGGGTTGGTGTGATTGCTGTGCAGAGGAGGCTCTGTATGAACCAATGACTGAGTGGTTGTGACATTCCTGCATCAGGTGCAGGAGCTGCACCACTTGTGCTAAAGTAGGTTGTCCCTAACTGCCAACCTGGGCCAAAATGCTTCCCCTTGTATGCTTAGTCTTCTATTAGGATAAAAGTGTCTGAGAGCTGTGCCCGTATGTTTCCCTGCCATATGGGATTAGCTACATTGGTATGAAGTAGCTTTATACCAGGCTAATGTGCTCTATTCTGCCTTTTAAAGTAGTTAAAGCAATAGACTTCTGTGCACAGGCAAGACTTGACTTTCTTTTCATGCTTGGAAGGTTTTATTCACAGCTATAAAGGCCAGACATTTTATCTTTTTTTTCTTTTTCCCTTCTCCATTGTTTAATGGAAGTCTGAGTCCAGGAGAAGAACCTCAGCAGCTACACAACTGCACTGTGCATGGGGACAGAAGCATTTCATGTTTTGGATCAGCTAGGAATTATATGAAAGGAATCTTTTCCTCATTAAAATTGGTTTGTCCAGTCCTCACAGCTCCCAGTGGCTGGCAGTTGACTGAGCATGGCATTTTTTAATTCATGAGTTAATACCAGAAACTGCCTCTGAGCAAAATCTAACATTGGGCACAGCCTCAAGGCACATCACAGTGTTCTTCCACCCATTCCAATTTTCCCAGTGTAGCCATCACTCACACACTCAGATTTGCATCCAGAACTAAGATAGACACAAATCTGATTGGAATAAATCTAGCTGAGGGCTAGACCTTGTGGAGAGAGAGAAGTTGGCCAGATGCAGCTGGTGTGGTTGTGGTATTTTTTGTCACTGACCATTGTTATACCCATGAATTTGGATCAATTCCCTCCCCTTCCCTTTTACTTCTTGAGAATCTGCAGTGTCCATATTGACTGCCACAGTTTTGCTCTGAAACCTTGTCAGGCTGAAAGAATGAGGCAAGGAACAGTCTTTTTAATTAACTGGACTTCTGATTTTTTGGGATGAGAAAAATGAATTTTTTCCTGGTGACCTTTCAGAGAGCTGGGCTCTGTGCCACCAGAGGGAGACCTTGGATGGGGAGGACTGGAAAGGGTACTGCTGGAGCTGCCAGCCCATGTGGGCACAGCAGAGAAGAAAGACATGGTTTCATGTGGTAGAAGGTGGAGTTGAAATCACTAAATCACAGAATCAGAGAATCACAGAATGGTTAAGGTTGGAAAGGACCCATGGTGGGGTCATCTGGTACAACCTCCCTGCTCAAGCAGGATCACCCTAGAGCACATGGCACAGGATTTTGTCCAGATTGTTCTGGAATATCTCCAGAGATGGAGACTCTACAGTCTCTCTGAGCATTCTGTTCCAGTGCTTGGTCACCTGCACAGGAAAGTAGTTCTTCCTCATATTCAAGTGGAACTTCCTGTGCATCAGTTTCTGCCTGTTGCCTCTTGTCTTATTGCTCAGTACTACTGAGAAGAGCCTGGCTTCACCCTCTGGGCACCCTCCCTTCAGAGACTTACATATAAATTATGAGAAGTAGGAGGAGTCAGCAGTTGAAAGGGAAAACCAGAGGGAGCAGCAAAAAGAAAATGTCCAGCAGACTTGGCTAGGGAGGGAGTGACCCCTGAGTTACTGGATCTAGGAAAGGCCAGTGGGATGGCAGGGCATCTCTGCCCCACAGCCTGCCCTGGAATGGGGGGTGAAGCCTGGAAAGTCTCAATCCTCTTGAGTCAACAAAGTCAATTCACTGCTTGTCCTCTCCTGTGTGGGGCCTCTGTGTTGGAGCCACTCACAAAGAGGGACTACCTGTAGTAGCCATGTCTCCTTCTCTCTCCTATCTCCACTTTGCCATGCCCTCTCCAACAACACAGCATTTTGGCAGGCCCATTTGTTCAATTTTGAGGAAGGAGGATGAGCTGGCTCCTTCCCTGCCCCACTCAGCTTCTCATCGGGGATGCAGCCAGGTCTCCGTGGGGATGAGGATGGAGTTCTGCAGTGGGGAGCCAGCCCAGCCACAGCCCAGCAGAAGGTCACACTTCCACACTGAGAACCCTCAAGCTGCAGACTACATTTCCAATTCTTTGTATGAAGGGAGCCTTAGGAGCAGGACTGGGGAACATGTAGGCTAAAGGCAGCCCAGGTATTTTGTGTTTGATCATTTTCAAAGGCACCATCCCTGCTGATTACCTCCTAATTCAGTGAGAGATTATACAGTGGGCCAAGGATACTGTGACTTGTTGAATGTATTTACAAATTTACAAGTTGGATGATGATATTTGCTTCCTGAAACAAAATAGAATTTAGAGACAAATACAGAAGATCTTCTATTTCAGACACACTTAAAACTTGCTTGGTGTTTATGTGTGGAGTCAATGAAATTGTTTATACTCAGGCAGCTTTGAAATGACTACCAAGTCTAAATTGGCCAACAAGACTAGAAACTTTGACAACTCCTTAATGACATGTAACTACACAATGGTACTACAAAATCACAGAAGTTCATTCAGAAGGGGTGACGTATGAAGAGCAGCAACTGGAACAACATAGCACTAAGAAAATATGCTGTCACAGTCTCCCATAGGGCTAGACACAAAACCTTATAAAAGCCTGATAATATAAGAGATGAAAGGAGACATGAAAGTTCAGACTACAGTGGACATGCTAAAAATAGAGGGAAGAAAAAAAGAGACGTTCCTAGACCACACTAGGTAGCTAAGCAACTAACCTACAAGGTGTCAAGCTCAATTCCCCCCAAATTCCTCCAAGAACTGAAATGAACTGTTACAACTGATATTAATCCTGAGTCACTGAGCAAAGTCACTGATAGAAAGAAGAGATAGAAAGAGAAAATAGCTTTTAGCAAATCTTTTGTTTAAGGCTCTCAAACTCATACTCTATAATGAATCAGGGAACGAGAAAAATCTATGCAAGGAAAGAAATAACAGAGATGAAGCCTAAAACAAATTGTGTCAAAGCCCAGGTGAATAAATTTTCAACTCCTACAGCCATCCTCCAGAGAAGACAGAGAAAGGACTACAAATGCCCTTTTGGAAAACCTGATCAGCCCATTACCTCAGGAGATTACTTAGAACAGTTTGTTTGTTTTGTTGTAGAAAGAAATGAAAAAGTTATGAGAAATAATTGCCAGTTTTCTTTGTTTCTTCAGACTCTGAGGTATCTTCTCCCAAAGGCAGGTTATAACACATTTTTAGCATGTATTTCCCTTCCAGAGCTCCTCTGCCTTGGAGCAAGCACTGCCCACAGGTCACTGTTTCCCAGCGCGTCCCAGCACAAGTTGGTTGTGTGTGAATCCACAGCCTCCCGGTTTGCCCCAGCAGTGGGAAGAGCAGGACACAAAAGGAAGGCTGACTTACCATCTTTCAAGGCTAAAATTTGGCAGTCTCAGCTAGAGCACTGACAAGCATCTCCTGTGCTGACTAAATGTGACACTGGCTGGAAATTTTTGCTTAAAAGATGCTGCTCTAAGCAGGTTTAAGCTATTACTTGCCATGCCATTGCACAGCCCTGCAGGAGGTCTTTGCAGGCAAACTGAGCTCATTTAAGGCAGGGTGTGTGTGTGTGCACTACAGAGCCAGAGGAAAATCCTTGCCTCAGCTTGCAGCAAGTAAAGGAATACATTCCCTGAAACCAGCAAAAATTCTGTTACGTCCAAACAGATATTTAAAATGTGACATTTTACTCAAAAGGACACACATGGTGAAGGTGAATTTTCAAAAGCAACACACAGAGCTCTGTAATTTCTCATATATGTGATGACAACTTTGTGTTTATTTAACATTTTATGAAGAAGCCAAATTCCAGATGTGTGAACACTTTGGCCAAACCACAAAAGCGCAGAGGAGGTCAAAGATGCATCATTAACTGCATTAAATATTCCAAGCATAAGCCCCCTGAATTTAATATTTCACAAACAGTTAATTTATTTTATGAGGATCTGTAAAACACCTTCATTTCTATCCTACTGCCAGTAGCAAATTTGTTACCAAACTGTGTATAGTAACTCTGGTTAATGTAAATAAAGATATATATTTGCCTGAAGCCAGGAAAATAATAGGATCAGATTATAGCTACTGCCAACTGGTGTAGCTCTGGTGGCTTTGCTTCTGCTCTGCAGTTGACATTCAGCTCATAGAACGAGACACTGACATTTAGGCATCTATAGGTGTGCATTGAAGTTTCCATTTCAGTCTGTGGAGACTCAATCAGCACTGATGGATGGATGAATGGTGCTTTGAACTCCACTCACCATAGGGAGTAGAGCTCTACTAATGAACCCCTGGGCACCCAGATCAAGTTATCTTACTTCATGGACAGATCTTTCCCCAGTGAAGGTCTGACCCATAGACTGAGGAATATAGACAGAATCCTGGTGGGACAGATCTGTGCCTCCTGCCCTCTCATTGGCATGGCCAGTGCTTCACCTTCAAAAGAAATGGGCATAACTCCTACCTGTACAGGAAGCCGTTCCTCTCTCTGGACCATGAGCTTCCATCTCTCATCCTGTTCTCTTTTTCCAGATATTCCTATCAATTACTTCAGCAGTCTCTCCTGCCAAGTGTCACAATCTTTTGGCTTTGGAATTGTTTTTTCCTCTTCTTTGTGCAGTTAACTGAATGCTGAGTGCCTGGGAAGATACTCCTTCTAAAAATGACTCTGTCAGCAAGGTAAATCAGACCTTTAGTTTGATCCAGTAAAGTGTTAAATAAAAAATCTGGTGTGATTTGTAATTCCATGTTCAGTGATTACAATCATTTGCTGGACTTAGCAGTACCAAAGTGCTGGCAGAGTGACTTTCTGCCTCTTAGTTGTAACCTGAAGAGAGATGTTTTCTTCTTCATGGAGATGCTGCATTTGCTAAAGGTTTATATTGCTTGGAGCTTTACTTTTCTCACTTTGCTTATATATCTTCTTGCCCTCAACAGCCCTGATGCTCTTTGAAGGTACCTGTTAGATTCATCCCTTCCTTTTGCAGGTTATTCCACTTCTATGAGATATTTGAAGATGGGCCTTTTCCTCTAAATAAGTGTGGCTTGTGCCACTGCTTTTTTTCCCTTTTGATGTCACAATGACAGCTTTGCTCCCAGATGCCTGGTCTGTTCAGACTCCCTGCATGCTCAGTGGCAGCAGTGAGCAGGATTACTTATCACCATCAAAGCTGCTTTTCTAACTGTGATGGGCATGAACTTGAGTGAGGAATGGAGGGGACAGGCAAGCAAAGATATTTATTGGTGGGGTACCTGCTCTTTCAATTAAAGTCACCATTACTTCAGACTGCTGGGTCAGCTAAAGTAAAGAAGAGGAAGAACCTGTGCAAAGAAACTCTATTTTAAATCTCAGATCACAGAGTAGTTCTTCAACAAAATATATGAGGACAGATTTTGGGGGTGAGGGGGAAAGACATAAGATCCACAATTTTTTTTTACCCTTTATGGCTGTAAACAGAAAAAGGGTACATGTCCCCAGATACCTGTTGTATCTGCAGCCACTGCTGATGCACAAACCCATGTTACCTAAGGAAGTGTCTGTATGTTTGTTCAGACTGTACAATTGCTGGAGAAACAGATTCTTCAAAACTCTTTGCATGAAATCTCTGCCCTACTGCCAATCCCAATATTAGGTTGAAGGGGTTGGGTTTGGAACGCTTTAATTAGAGGAGAAAAATGGGAAGAACTACTAAACTAGTAGTACCAGTAAACAAGGAAGTCCCTGAATAAATCTTTTCGGGCACAAGGCTTTAGGCTGACAAAAGTTCGACTGCAGACATAATATCTCATTTCCACTAAAGTGTTCTGCATTTAAGAATTTTGGCTCATCCAAGGTCCACTGAAGCCAGCAAAAACACTTCCTTTTTTTCCCACGTGCTTTAGGTCAGGAAATTTCTGAGGAAGAAGTGTAACAAATCTAGCGCATTGAAAGCAACAGACACATTTCTGGCTTTGCAGAAAATCGAGCTACAGAGGGAAACAGGCAGGAGATTCAACAATTTTTGTGGGTTTTAGCAATGATATATGACTGCAGACTAATTCTTTTTCACACCTAATAATATTGGTTTGTGATTCCCTTGCCTTGCCACTGTTTGTAGTACTTATTTGTTGTCTCTTGTCTCACTGTGAGCTCCTTTGGAGCAAGGATTGTCTTTCTGTTCTGATTCTGTATGGCTGCTGCTGCATGTGGCCTAAGGGTTCCCAGCCAAGATGCTAATGCAGCATAAATAACCAACCAATAAATAATGACAGTACCCCTTGTAAAGACAGTAAGCAAAAGTGCCAGACTTCTCACAGATTTTGGCTGGCTTGAACACTCCTCATAGTCCTCTTCTGTGCCCTTCTCAGCTGCACAGAGCCAAAGGACTCCACGACTTTGTCCCAGCCCTTGCTAAAATGCTGGTGGGAAGCATGGAGCCAAGGCACTCAGCATGATTCAAAAGATACCCAGTCCCTTGCAGGATGTGGCCCTGATGCATTGCAACTGTATCATTATCAAGAAGGATAAAGCTGTTACCAAGCCATGTATACTGAATTGTCCCTGTGTAAGAAAAATGGGAAATTATACATACCATGCCATGAAGCAATTCATTTTGAGAGGTTTTATTCCAGTAGCTTGCAGTTCTCCTGACTGCTTTGTACAGATTTTGTGGACAGCAAAAACAACTGTTCTTCTGGCATGATCTGGAGCTAATTCATCAAAAAGTAACAAGTATTCCATCACTGGCTCCCTGTCCTCTTTCTGTAGGCATTCTGCCATTCTAGTTAGGTGTCCTGGCATCTTGTTCTGGAGCATCCAGCAAACCTCTTCCCAAGAGCTGTCTGAGGGCTCCTGCTCCATGCTTTCAAGCATACTGTTGCCTGGACAACATGTTACAGCCCTCTGCACAGGCATCAACATCCACACACATGGACAAATGAGACTGTCACCGAGATAACCTTCCATGGCTGTAACAGCAAAGGCCCCAAACTGCTAATTAAAAATAGATCAGAAGAGAGAGGAGCCAGCAGGCTTTAAGCCTCATCAGAAATGTATGAAGCAAAGACTTTGGATGACATCAGGAAGCGCTGACTAAGTGATCCAGTCCCCAGGACTCTCACTAATACGACAACCACTGACTGAGACTGACTGCTAGGACTAATTAAGCTGACTAGCTGTGAAGTGGCCATGAGATTAAAAATTCCCTGTGAGGTCGATAATTGAAGCCCGGCAGGTCTTTGTGGAAGGGATGCCCTTTCAAAGGGCTGACATTGAGGGCCGTGTCGAAGGCAAAATGCCATCTAAGAGAGACAGGAGATCCTCTTAGAAGACATGAGTGGAGGGTTGAGCTCGGCAGGCGATGCTTGGCCCCGCAGCAGAGCCGAGGACCGGGATGAGCTGGTGGGACAGGGATGTGCCAGTGGGACCGGGATGTGTCGGTGGGACTGGCATGTACCGGTGAGACAGGGATGTGGCGGTGGGACCAGAATGTGCCAGTGGGACAGGGATGTGCCGGTGAGGCCGGGATGTGCCAGTGGGACAGGGATGTGCCGGTGGGACTGGGATGTGCCGGTGGGACAGGGATGTGCCGGTGGGACTGCGATGTGCCGGTGGGACAGGGATGTGTCGGTGGGACTGGGATGTGCCGGTGCGACAGGGATGTGTCGGTGGGACAGGGATGTGTCGGTGGGACTGCGATGTGCCGGTGGGACTCCGATGTGCCGGTGGGACAGGGATGTGTCGGTGGGACTGGGATGTGCCGGTGGGACAGGGATGTGTCGGTGGGACTCCGATGTGCCGGTGGGACAGGGATGTGTCGGTGGCACGGCCACTCTGCCGGGCGGGATGGAGCACTTCCAGCGCGCTGCCAGCAGGTGGCGGTGCGGGACCCGAGACAGCGGCGCTTGGGACTCGTCCCGCTATCCTGAACAATAACTTATGGGATTGCAGTAGGAGAGAGAGAGGGACTCTCAGCCTCTGGAAGCACCCTGGCAAAAACATGCTCATCCCTAAACCCCAACCTGATGACCACTGGAAGGACTTCCCAGGCCAGATTTTCTACAGCCCCACTTAAATATCCAAACACATTAATGGTAGATAATTACATTCTAGACTATGGTTTGATTTTTCTTCATTTAAAGAATAAAAATCAATGAGTCAGGTTAATTTTTCTCACTCATCTCCCTTTCAGATCCTCACCACCACAAGAGAGCATGAGGGCATTGATTTGAAAATAAGTATTTCCCTTTTTTGCTGTTAACTGTAGAATTTGTTGTGGTTATGAAATCCTTTTAAATCGAAGCGATACTGTCCTTTTAGGGGCAAGCAGCAGAGCTGAAACATTGAAAATGGTTTCTCTTATCAAAGGTGGCCACGAGGAGAGGGAAGCCATGAGCAGGGATTGCAGGCTGACTGCGCTAAGTGGGTGAAGTGCAAAGTGTGTCAAAAGAGTAGGTGGTTTAAAATGGATATTGATGCATAAACTACAAGGTGTCCTTGAACCTCAGAGCTCTAAGAGGCAGTAGAAACAGCAAAACCCTATACAGAAAATGCTTATATTTAATTTTATTTGTATTGGCAGTTTACTTGCCCTGGGAGCTGCAGACTCTGTGATACTTTGTCTGGGATGAGCAAGGAATGGGAAGCCTTGTGTCTAGGGAACAGGGATGCTCACAGGAAAAAGTGCTGCCCTTGCTGTTGCTCCATGTACAAAATATTTCTTTCATAACTACAGGAGAGGCACTCAGAGCTCCAGCCACATTAAAAAATCAGACCTCTCAGTGACCCTCTGAGGTCTTTGTGCTTTGATTTTCTAATTGCAAAAAGAGACAACACAACTTGCCTGCTGGAAGCACAAAAATGTTGACAGATAAAACAGAGACAGGGGCCCTACCTGCAAAGGACAGTCCAGAAAGTGGGTTTGTTACCAGGGGGTTGATTTTTCTGTCATCAGTCAGATAAGTAAAAATGTTCCTACTCCAAAAAAATACTTTTTATGCAGCAGGTGAATGCTAACAGACTGGCAGCTCTTTGGTTTTCTTGGGCGGCACCAAAAGCTCACGTTTTCTTTGCTGAAAAGACAAGATTTCATTTTCTAAAAGCTGGGTGTCACTTGTGACCAGCCCTGTCCACCACTGCACTCTCAGCAATGAAAATGACAAATGCCTTGACACAAAGATGGAAACACAACTGAACCCACATATCTCTTTGTTCCTGTAATCAGAGCAGCTCTTTTTCTCAGGACAGTGGCAGTTGGACCATCTCTCACCACCAGTTCTCAGTTGCTTCTGCAAAACAACCAGAGAATATTTGGGGTGGAACTGTTGGGAATAACCACGGGAACAATCTCTCCTATTTACAAGTCAGGAGCAAACTTCCTATGTAAAAGCCCCATGGGGTCAAAGAGTACAAATCTCTGCCATACGATGGGGACAGAAGGTTTTATCAAGTACGAAACACTGGAAATATTTTTCTCTCCCACAGCAAGGCGTCACTCCCTTACTGCAGCTCATTCCTTCCTACATCTTAGCAAGCTGCAATGTAAAAACCAAACAAACTCTGCTTAAATTTTGCACTGAAAAGCAACTGAGTAGCTTTTACCTTTATGAGGGCAAAGGCCCTTGGTATCACCTGGTAAGATTCAACATTGTTAACTGTCTCAGTTTGCCTACATAAGAATAGAGAAGAGCAGGAGAGACAGGAAAATCACTTTAGTTACATCCCACCCATGGGAATGGGAACTCTCAGTGGATGCATGGATATAAACAGGGAGCTGAGTACAAGCAACTGGCAGCACACACAAGCCAAGCTGTTTGAGGAAATAAAAAAGCGGGATGTGCTAAAAGCCAACCATTGTCTCCTCCTGGAGAGTCGCCCACTCTGCAGGCACTTACTGCCTGTCTCAGTTTTTAGGCTGAATTTAATATTTAGCCAGTTCTGGAGATGACACTATCTGGATTTGTGTGACACGAAGAATAAATACGAAATCCTCCTTCTTTAGAGGCACCTGGTTGGATCTCTGTTTTTTCTTGCCAAAACATCACCTTCTGCCTAATCTAAAGGAACTTGGCCCATCAATGCAGCCCAATGCTCTTTGGAGCATCATCAGAGGTTTTGAGACCTACATTAGCTGAGCAGCAGGCAAGCTTCCAGTCCCCCTAAATATTTTCTAAGCACTCAGGTCCCTGAGGGAAGAGATTTAAGAAGAAATTGGCATGCAGTAAAACTACTTGTATTTGTGCTGCCACTGTCAGAGAAATGGCTGTGGCCTTTTTTTGGAAAGCTGCAGGTCTCCACTAACATTTTGAAATTGTGCCGTTTTGTTTCTATCTGACAGGGCCCAAAATGATGAAAATTCAATTCACCTGGTTCCCAGCTGGGTGCTGAAGAGAGGTAGCATCTCTGCACACTGCTATTTTACCCTTGCTTCATGGCAGTCTATGCCCTTTGGAACTGAAATCCCTGCCCAGTCCCTCCCTCTTTTTCTGCAGTGTATTCTGTAGTGCACTGCTCTTCCCCACTGCAGTGACAATGAGATCTTCTGGTATCCTCCCTTTTGGGTATAATGGACTGGGAATTTGCAGAAGATTCCTAAACTGAACATACATCACTGGTAAAACTGCCTGGCTCTGCAGCAGATATCCAGGTGGGGTCCCAGAGGCTGTGGTGAAGGTCCCATGGTGGGGAAGGACGACCAGAAGGGCTAATGCATCCAAGATAAGTTGCCCCCAGATCTAGGAGGGGTAAGAGAATTGTTGGTTCCTTTTTCCTGCCATGCATTTTGATCCATGCTCACCACAACCTCTGCCAAGGAGGATGATGCACTGTTGGAGATGCTGTGGTTCAGTGTCCTGCCCAGCACGGGGCACCTCCAGGTGAGAGGCAGAACCTGCACATTCTCTTATGTTGGATCTGCAGTTATGGCATTTTCCTATGTTTGTTGGAGCAGTTTAAACTAAGTAACACCTCAGTGCAAACAGTCTGAGCCTGTCAGCTCCCCTCTCAGGTGTGCTCCTCCCAGCTTTGGCAGTGTCATCATGGGACATAAAACCATAGGACTTATCCTGTCCCCAAGTGGCCCAGTCTCTCTGTGGGGAAGAAAGACAGTGGTTACCATCAGAACAACCAGCCCCACAGAAATGCAGGTGCTCAGAAGTGCAGGTACTCTTTCGACAAATCACTGGATTTGGATGCTGGTATCAGTGGGAATTCTTGACACACATATTTGAGCAGGCAAAGAGAAGTAAAACAAATACAGACTAAATATGTGTGAGGCTGTCTTGAAAAAGACTCCTATGACTCAGCATGACCCCTATCAGGTATCAGGCCATGTTTGCTCTGAGGTTTGCAGCACAAAGCCAAAAACTGAGACACACTACTATGGCTGGATGATAGAACACAAAACAGCTGAAAAAATGGTAGTTTTACATTTCCACCCAAGTTTTCTAACATCTGTAGAGGAGTTCCTGCAGAGGTAGATGCAAGTATCTCCTGCTGCACAAATGTAACATGGAGAAGACATGGATTTTTCCCAGGCTGTGCAAAGACCTGCCCAAGTGTGTACCCAACCATAAAATGTGCCATTTGGGATTGATTCTCTAATACCTCGAGGAACAACTGTTGACTTTCCCTCTACAGCATGCAAAACCTGTTCTGGGGCTATTAAATGATGAGTGTTGGGGTTTAGTGTTGGGCAAATTCTTACAGATATTCAAGTAGTCCCCTCTCTGTACAGGGTGTGACTGAAGAGAGAAGGACCAGTCAGCTGTCTGATCATTATGTGAGGCAGAGTGCTCAGAGACTCTAGTTTCTCAATGTGAGTTTTAGGTTTAACACTGAATTACAAGAAAGAACTGCAAACAGTCCAAAACTTTGTTCACTGACTGATAAAGCAAACAAAATGAGAAATATTATGAGCAAACTTTTTCATGAAGTGCTTGTGTAACTTGTTTTGCAAAATTGTTTTCTATGTTTCTGTGAATGTTCAAGATTTACACTGCCACAATTTGGCTGTGTTAATCTTTAACGAGCCTACACAGCACATGGGCTGATCAGACAGGCAGGTCTTGGAGGGAAGAGGACATAAAATACAGCCATAAGGAAGGAAAAATGTGTAGGAGTTCAGTTTACAAACCAGTGAAACCAATCCATGGGCTGTAAATCAAGATAAAGTTAATGTGTCTTACTTCAATAAGACCCCAAGCATTGAAGAAAATGAAGTCTGACTGAACTAATGAGACTGATTCGAACATAATGAAAAAGATATTTGGGGCTGGTGTGACAGCAGAGCATCGCCATGAGCAGTCTTTGTTAGATCTGTTTTATTGCAGACATGCTGGTTTGATTCTTGGCATCACTGAGCGAGGAATATTCTCACAAGGAAGCTGAACCCAAATCATCTTACATTTCTGGAGCTGTCTAAAGCTGGAAACTTGGAGCCACCTCTGAAGCAAAGCAGCTGGGTTTTGTTGTTGCTTTGAATTATAGGAAGAAGAGAGAGTCTGTGTGCTGCACTGAGCCCTGTGCAGGGGTGTACTAGCTTGGCATTCATGGCAATTTTCAGCCATCAACAGAAAGTGATACCTATTATTGCATGGGTGCTCAGAGGGGTCCTGGTGACCCTGCCTTGACTGGTCTGTGCCTTCAGCTACACAACAGGCAGGTGCTCTTAGCTGAAACAAAAGCGCAAAGTTGACATGTCTCAAATGTGTGGGCCGGTTGCAACTGGACTGATGATTCTGGTGCTTCATGTTTTGTAGCTGCCTTTCAGTGCCCTGGTAAAGCTCTTGCTCCAAACCTGTGCCAGACTTCTGTACTGGACCTGTGTATTTGGCTTCAGACCTGAGCAGAGCTGAAGCATTTAGCCCATCCTTGTGCTCCTACTTGCATTCCCATACTTGCATGTCTCTGTCTCTGTAACCCTGAGCCCCAAGATTACAGTCAGCTTGAACAGCTCCTGCAGGTGCTCACAAGAGTCCCTGTCAGCATTCTGGTTAAGATTTTCTGTTCTGAAGGTCGATGACCTGTAAAGACATGTTAATGCTCAGACTACTCAAAGATCACTTGTTATTGTAGGAAAGATATTGCCATATAATCAAAAGATTGTCAAGGTGCAGTGACTATCAAATTCTGGCACTGTGTCATGCCTCCTGGACATTATTTTGTCCCAAAAGTAGATGTAAAAAGACAGAAGAGTAAGATCTGCCCTACATTCAAAGGAGACTCAAGCAACATACCAAGTGCTCCATATCAAACAGACTTTGTGAGTGGTACAGACAGATTTCCCAGACACTACCAAGTTGGTTTACTCATGTACCACAGTGTCCATAATGATGTGCACTTGCTGCTAAACAGCATGCACAGTGTAGGAGAAGTTCCAGAATTGTGGGGCAGGAGATTGCAAAGCCTTCTGTGGGTCTTCTGCCCTGGTTTAGAGCTGAGGAGACCCTGGAGTAAATGGACTTAGATTTTCATCTCTTCATCACCAAACGTGACCTCCAGGGATTCCTTATCTTTGCAGAGGAGCAGCATGCTTTGCCTCTGACAGGCACTGCCTGCTTTGGCATTGTACCCTATCCCAGTAGGTCACATGGATGACTAATACACAGGAGCTTGCTCTGGGCGTGCTTAGCCATATCTCTGCTGCCACATGTGTATTGGAAAGCATTTCACAGCCCACTCAGGTCCCACTCCCACACTCATCATCAATCCACCCACATGCTGCAGACCTACAGCCTGTGGTTATGTTCTCTTAGACATGCCCTCAGCCCTCCCTTAGACACCAGAATGAACAAACACATCTCCAGGAACTCAGACAAAACATTGCTACCACAGGTTTCATATGAGAAGCTTCAGGATTTCAAGCACTCCAGAAAACCCAAACCTTTTTGAGGGTCCTCTGGATCCAAACTTGTTTCAATAAGCTGGGCCTCTTTGGCTGCAGCATCAATCAAGATCATATATTTCAAGAAAATATTTGGTTTTCATTCAAAAAGGAATGTTAGTGACCTTGAACTCAGGCTCCAAAATGCTGTGAACCAGGGTGTTTTTCCGAGCTCTCACACCTTTACAAGTGAGGATCATTTTAAGACTCTCCAAAGCATAAAAGCTTTGCAGACATGGAAATAGGCACTGCTTCTAGGTCATTGTATGAGAAATGGCAGGGTGAAGGTTATTGAAACAAATACAGATATGGCATTTGTATACTGCTGATTTTTTGTTGTAAATATCTGCTTTTATCTTACACTATTATTAACTAATATTGCCTCTGCCAATTTTATCTTACTGTGATCCCTTATGTCACTAAGGCAAATCAATTTTCAGGTTTCCAGGGAATACCTGAAGGAAGAGGAAAGGTTTTATATAATGTCCTTTATCTCTTTCTTTTCTCTATTAGTTTTGGGTAATTTCTTCACATAAAAAATACAGTGGTATTTTGTCTGTCTTGCTAGTTGAAATTATACAATGTTAAGAACTGTCTATTAACTTAAGTTACAATTTTTAAATAAGCAGCTTCTTAAAATTACATGAGTTTAGATGTAACTGTGTCCTTATCACATACACTTGACATTCCAGTCCTGAAAGGATTTTGAATTAATGGGCTGAGTTTTTTATATAGTGAAAGCCAGAAGAAAATAAATACATGTGAAGATGTTTTATGATTTGATATTCTGAGCTCTGTAAAGATCTGAGTGCTCTAAACTCCCAGTGAATTCAATGGAAATTGAAAGTGTCAAAAACCAGATCATAAATGACTGCAGATAAGTTTGTGACTAATAAATAAATTTGCTCATGGATGATGATAAAATTAATGGGTTTTGGATGTATGAATGAAGAGATGAGAAACTTACTGGAAAAGATGTGTTTCCCTAAGATTTCTAAAGTTTTGACATTTTGTTTACATCTTATTTCTGAAACGTTTTTGCCCCATGAGCCCTACAGAGAAGTAAATATGAAATAGTTACATTTACATTCCAGATCAATTTTAAAGGCCTGTGAGGATGGAGTTAATGATGAAAACAGTAAGTTGGGACAATGATCACTTTTCCTTCCTCCTGTGAACCAACTACCTTTGGTCAATCTCCTCACATAAGCACTTTCCCCACTGCCCTTGTTTTAAGAGGAAAAGATACACAGTGAGAACCAGCAATTGATCAATATAATCTACCTCTGAAAAGTTACTTTGTCCAATTGGCAGCTGTGGGTGGAGGGAGTCACATGCCCTGACAGGACAACTTGCTTCATGGCTCCTCTGACCCACTGCACTTCTGGGGGCTGAAGTGCTGGTCTGAGCTGCTGTGCAGAGAGTGGTAATGAATCGATTTGGATGATAATGAACCATGGAGCAAATCTGACACAGGTAGAGAGCAGTTAAAACCCCAAGGTAGTACAATTTTACTTGTCTCCCCTAACATCAGCAGATCTGACCTGAGCAGGGAACAGAGCCACTGAACAAGAAAATGCCATCCTGAATCCCTTTTTCAGAGTGAAACTGCCCTTTATCTCACCAAAACAAAAGCATGTGCAGTGTTTTTTACAGACTCAAAATGAGCATAATAGCTGCTGGCAACAGATCTACTTTCATCATTATCAAGGGCCCTGTGATTATGTGTGTTATTGGTTCCCACTGAGATTGTTACAGTGAAAACCATTTGTGGAAAATTAAAATGAATAAAAGCTTAAAAATCCAGTATCATATTTCACTGTTGTCTCCTAAGGAGTGAAATTAAACTACCTATGTAGGGGAGAAAGCCAAGAGCTCTTGTAAACAGGAACATCTATTTGCATGGAGTGTTTGCATCTAACAGATGTGCTTTATCCTTGATAATTTACCCTGTTTGTGTCCAGGAGAGCTCAGCCATTATTTAAGCATGGAATGATTAATAAACACTTCTAGCAAAGAAACTTTTGCTGGATTAAAGCATGTGCCCATGAGGAAAGCTTGCCTGTGGAATGTACTGACCCTTTGGCAGGCTTTGGCACAGATTAGAAAAGTACTAACTGAACTAGAAAAAAAGTTATAGAAGGGTCATTAGGTGGGGATTGTGTGGATTAACTTTCCTGACTTTGGCCTTAACTAGTGTGACTTGGTCTGAAGATAAGTGAGATGAAGGGTCAGCCTTGATCAGAGCAGGTCTTCAGGAGGCGATCTAGCAGATCCAAATTGTATCATGGATCCTGGAAAAGCACATCTTCAGAAGGTCTAGTGGTGCTGAAATTAATGTCAGTGAGTAAAATCCACAAGGGAACACTGAAAATAAAAAGGTCTTTACATTTACTTCTTTTTCATGATCCATCAGCAGATTGGCCTATGGATGGAGAGAAATTTAAAGAAGGTCTTTACCTTTCCCAGTATCCAAGCAAACTAGAGGAGGTCAAGAAATGGCAAAGACATTATTTTTATTTCTTCTCCTTTTGGCATCCCTGATCTCACGGGCGACAATGCCATTTACATGTTCTTTTTCCTTAAGCCCTTGCATTAGTCGTTCTAAAAGTGCTGCTAGAAGGTTCTCACTGTGCTAAACACACACCTGAGGTATTTGTGAGGAGGCGTTTGTTGCAGGGTCCCCACAGTTTTACCACTTCACTTGCTCTGCCCTCCCTGGCTTGGATTATTGGGTTACTCAGGACTGCAGAGCTGGACCAATGAGGGCAAGGTGGCTGAGATGGCATCTGGTAACCCTGGAGTGATGTTGACTGGCTGGGGAAAGCATCCAGAAGAGGTGCTTGGTGTGATTTTTGAGCTCAGCCTTTTGCTGATGCAGTTTGCTAAGTGAGGGCACAGTTCTGCAGCCCAGAGTGTGCCAGAGGGAAGTCTGAGCCCCTGCTCTGAGTGAAGGATGTGCATGGTGAGGTTGGATAGCATAGGGCTATCTAGTTCATGCCTAACCTCTCCAAAAAGAGTTTAGCTGCTGGCTTGTTCAGGAACATTTGTCAACTTCAGTTATGCATCACAAGGTTTGCAATGGTCATCACACTTTCTTTTGCTCTGTAGCTTCTATTCCTCTCTCCACATCCTGGTGCTGGGGGGAATTTCTGTTTTATCTGCATTGCTGGGAAGTTGGGAGTTTTGGTATGTGGTGATTGACACATCAGTTTATTTATTATGTGTTATTCTGTGTCATAACTGTAGTGCAATACAAGGCCAGCTTCGTGTTACTGAAAACCAGAAGTCTTGGCCACCACCTGAAGTTTGGTGTCCTCTTGCATGTCACTGCAAGTTGATATGGCAGCTATTAACCCAAATTGCTTCCAAGTGAAATTACCCTTTAGAAAAAGGGAATTCTACTTCGGGATTACAGGGGTTCCCAGAACTGCTCTGGAGGCTGAGTTGGTTTCTGATGAGCCTAGAAGCTGTATGTGAGCCTTATCTTATGGAAGAACACCAGTGGCATTCCCCAGAGAACTGTGATGCTGCTTATAATGTAACAAGAATTTTTCTGTTCCCTAACAATTGCTACAGAATGGTTTTTTGGCCTTTTTCTCTCTGTTGCTTTTATGCAGGAGCTCACTTCAACTCTAATTTTTCCTTGAATAGATTTTGTGAGGCTAGAGGCTGACCCAAAAGCCCTCAGCAAGCAGAAGAAAAATGCAAGTGCCAACAGCTCAGCGATAGCCTGTGGCAGCTCAGCAGTGCACTGAGCAGCCAGAGCATCAGAACGGCAGTTTGGGAGCCCATTGCTGCTCATCTCCACTGCCTAATTGGCAGAAAACTCTGTAATTGCTATAAGTCAACAACACCAAGAGTTCAACACAGAAATCAAACAGGGGGGCAAATTAGATGCCTGTACACAGCAGGTACACATTTCCAGCAGGAGAGCCAAAGGCTGTGCAAGTCATAGCAATTGAGCTATAAAGCAAGTCCCTAAACATACACACATAACCTCCACCATGAAACAGATTGAGCTCTGTGAAAATACTGACGAACAGGGAGTTTGGCAGGTATTGATCTCATGGCACAGAAAGTGAGTCTTACATAGTTGGGTTAAGAAGTGAGAAGCCTTTGTCTTCTTGTTAAAGAATTTATGGTCACACGAAGGCCTGTGAGGCCAGGCACAGCTCCTCCCTGCTCAGAGAGGAATGTGCACCTCCAGCTCTGCTCCATTTCCCTTTGCTGGGACCAGAAGGTTTTTAACTAACCTCAGCTAAACCTTGAGAAATGCCACTCAGTGAAATGCAAGAAACATCCAAGGTTTATCCCTTTGGATTTACATAACCTAACTAAAGGGCCTTCTGCCTAGACTCTCACACATCCCCTCTGCTGCATCATCTTGTCTCCCACTTCTCTGCAGACTCATAGAAGAGCAGCCAAAACATGAGGGTAGAGTGATTCCAAAGCAGTGGTGCCAGCCTGCCCTATAAATAATGCATATAGATCTTTTGTAGTGGTGAATTTTGCTTCAGAATCATGAACTGTGTTATCTTTCCCATTCCTGCCTTCTGCTGCAGTCTTCCTGTACCCTTCCTAGAATTGAAGCGATGTAAACAGCAGATTTGAAGTGTGGGTTTTGCTACAGGTTTAGCACTCCACTGAATGGCTCCTTCTACTCACTGACTTCACAGATGAGCAGAACTGCTTATCCAGGAAACAGGCAGATATGGAGCTGGTTGTCAAAGATGGCAGTAGAGAAGGGGCCTTGAATAATAACAGTGCTCAGTGAGAAAGGACATTAAATACAGTTTTTGTAAGCAAACACGACTGTGTCCAAGACAAGCCTGACCCTGACCATCCATTTTTCCACTTCAGGGGTGAAAAATATACAAAGGCTTCAAATGCTGGTGAGCCAGAAGTAGAAATTCAAAGACTAAATCAGACATTTTCCTATAAACCAAAACCTAATTACGACTGATTGCTTAAAGATAGCATGCTATACCAGTACAGTAGCAATTGGCTGAGATATGTCTGTGCAGTTCTCTTCCTTCAAACTAATACAAAAGTTCAAATTTGTAAATTTAAGAGCTGCTGACCCACTAATTTGTTTGTTTTGCTCAAAGAGACATAAAGCTTGTTGAAAGTGTCATTCCAGCCAGGAAAAATAATGATCACGTCAGGAGTTCAGATGTGCAGCTGAATATTGCACTTTCACATCTGAAATGTCCCTAGAGTGAAAAAACCAAACAGTCTGAATATAAATAAAGCCTGAATTGTGTCTCAGTGCATTTATAATTGTACCAAGCATGCTAATGGCTCTGAAGCAGAGACTAGGTGCACAAGACAACCCCCATGTCTTCTGCAGGAAAACATAAACAGATATTAAAAGTAAAGGAGGTAACAGGATTAAAAATAATTCCCTGCAGGTCTCCACCAGCTGAGTGATATTCATAGGAAGATGCTTTCCAGATCCAAAAGCACACAGTGCTGTACTTATCATCACCTTCTCTTTTCTATCAGTTTGGTCTTGTTGGCTCTCTATGGCCAAGCATAGAGACCAACCAAAGCACTTCGCTTTCCAAATGTCCATAAAGGTCACTGTTGGCCAAAGGGATCCACTTTTTTCTCTTCCTATCCATTATTGGTTTTTGAGATGAGCCTGTTATTGATCACCCTTGCCTCAGAGGAAGTAAGATACTGGGATCTGAACTGAGTCCTGTAGTTGTGTCTTATGTGTCTGTAAGGGCCCATATTTTTGGGTGCTAGTGACATAAAAGTAGTTCAACTCTCAGACAGCAATAGATGGAGCAATTCTTAACTGCTGTGCATTTTTTGCAGTGGTAATAAGCGTAGGGGAGCACTGTAACAAGCCAACCTACTCACACATAGATGCTGTCCCTCCCCAACATCAACAGGGAAAACTTACTTTCTTAAAACTGTGGAAGCTGGTCCCTTCTCTTTCTCAAGATGATCCAAAGCAACAGCTAAGGAGTAGAGAAGCTCTTGATTGATGAACTCTTCCTTTTCCTTTCTTCATCTTTTGTACAGACAGTGTTGGCCATGGAGGAGGAAGGATGGAGACCCCAGAGTAGTATTGACTGGCTGCTTTACCCTGGTGGAAGCTTGATGGATTCTGGGGTACCCCTGTGCCTCCCCAAATGGAAGGACTGGGACCATGGGGACAATGCACTGGTGATCTCTGTATCCTTTCTTTTCTACCTCCATGCCCTTGGATTTTCATATGTTCCAGGCTGGCACTGGTCCCCAAGCAGTGGGTATCCTAGTTTGGCTGAAGCCTCTAAGATACCACAGTTCATATACAAAGAATGTAGTTAATTGTGGTACTTTTGGCTTTAGGCCTCAGTTGGGCCTAAATTTAGCAGGCCCAAAGGATGTGATATAGATCAGAAGGGACAAGCATCACCTGACTTCAGCAACCAAAGAGGTATTTCATATCATCTGACATCATCAAGAAGTGTCAAGAAGTATAAAAAAAGGGAGAGAGGAGAAGCTTCTGTCTCTTTTGGGTTTTGCCTCAGACCTGTAAAGACACATTGCCTGCCTCTGCCAAGATTAGGCCTTGCCGCCCTCTGCACTCCTTTTATCCAGGGAGGTGAACATTTTTTTGTGAATTTCCTCCTCTCTTTCTGGGAGGTTTCTCTAGAAGAGTTTTTGAGAGGTTTTGTGGGGTTTGGGTGGTTGGAATCTGTATTATTTGGTTGGGTGACTTGATAGTTATTGTTGCTAGTCTGGTTTTCTTTTTCTCATATTTGTATATATATGTATTATATCATATTCTGTTTTTAATTGTCTCTCTTTTGGATACTATAAGAAGCTTGCTACTTCAAGTTTTGGGTTTTTTTCTCTCTCTCCCTCCTTTTCCCCTGGTTGGTGGGGGGGAACCCTTTCTCTTTGTCTTGGGCAGCTGGCATTCTGTCAGCTCAACCCAAGACATTGATGAATCCTGCCTGCTTAACGTCTGGAAGGCCTGGACTCCACTGGCCCCACTGCAGCTGCTCTGTGCACAGGTTTCCGTAATTTCCATCACTTTCACTGGTATTTTGTCCTCTGAGCAATGAGCTCCTCCCTATATCCCAGGAACAGGTGGGCATCTGGGTTACCTGGATGAAATTGCGTGCAGCACATTCCTCCACTGACTTTTCCATTCCCTCTCAACCACATTGGATCATTAATAAGTCTGGTCCTTGCATCGTTAACTACTATTTATACAGAAGCTCTATCAAACAGTGTCAGCCTGAAGAATCATGTTCCTAGATGAAAACAGAAGTTGTTGCTAAAACTGAAAACATTGACCAAGTTTTCTTTTTCAGGTTCTTGATGCACCTGCAAGTAAGCTGAGCAGACCCATGGCCTTTTCTTGCTGAACTTCCATTTGTGTTCTCCAGCTCAGTCCTCTCCACCACTGTTAAACGCTTTTTGGGAAGAAACATCAAAACCTTATAAAACCTAATTATTGGAACACTATTAAAGATAAGCTCCCCTTTCTAATGACATAAACCTTCCTTATCACATATAGCTGTGCTTTCCTCAGGCATTTTCTAGCAGTGATTCTTTCAGCCACAAAAGAATAAAGCTCCAAAGCACTGTGATGGAAAGTGTGCCAAGCTTTATTGACAAGGAAGCGTCAAGGCTTTGGAGAACTATGAAACCAAAGCCTACAGAGAGAGAGATACATTACGTATAGGAAGATATTTTAGAAAATACCCAAAGGGAGAATCTAACTAGCCTTGAACAACTGTGACAGACTTCCAGCCTCAGTGCTTATATTTCTGTTGAAATCTGGTGAAGAGAACTGATCAAGAAGCTGAAATCAATAAAAGACAACAATGATGAGCCTCTGTACAAAGTTAGACAACTTGGAAAAGGAAAGAAAGACAGGCAAAAGATTTGGTTGCTTATTTTCTGTTAGAAATTAGTAAGAGTGGGGTTTTCAAACTTCCTGAGAGAAAGGAGAATTGAACATTGTAAAAACTCAGAGGGAAATGTGGAAGTGCATAAATTTAACAGATGCATAGAAAAAAAGTGTCAGCAAAAGTGAAATTTCAGCTTGGTTGTCTACACATATGTGGCAGTCAAAGAGCCAGTAGGTACCAGAAAGGGATGAGGTCCAAATGTACTCAAGACATTGACAAAACAAATCATCTCAAAACAAAAAGACACCAGTCTTTGACTAACAACCTAATTTATACATTGGCAGCCTCAAGCCCCTCTCACACAGTTCCAATTCTTGAGTGATCTTACATGTGCTTTAGTTCAGGGCAGTCACAGGTATCTATGCTTTGTCTGGAAGCTCCTAATGTTTCAGGTACCTAGTTCCACTAAGGAGTTTATTCCCTTACAGTTGTCTTAAAAGCATAGTGAAGGTATTGATTCACACTACAGTTTAATCCATCCCAGAAGACCACTCTCAGCATCCCAATACAGAGCCTAAAACAGTGATAGCGTAGGCATGCTTTTCCAGACATAAAGAAAATAAGTGGTTTAAATTCTACAAAGCTGCAAATGCCAGAATTTTAACTTGCAATAATATAAAGAACAACTTAAATCCCACTGTGATCTGCTTGGACTCTTTTTCCTCATCCACAATATTTTCAGTGCCTTAGAAGCAGAGACCCTTTTAAGGACACCCTAAGGAATGCCCTTTCCATCTGTGAAATTTGCAGGCTGAGGGAGCTGTTGGCTTGTTCAGCCCCACTCCACAACTTTCTCAGTCCCAGCTTCCAGCACTTTATGCCAAGTTTGACAGAAGTCAGCCTGAAGCCCTGCCCCTTCAGACCTCCTTGGACAGTTCTGATGGATAGATCTGTGCTGCTGAGTAAAGCAGCATCTGCTTATCTCTTCATTCATTAAAAATCATCTTTAAATGCTTCACCTGCAAAGTTCTCCAAGCTAGACCTCCAACCCTGCTTTTCTAAATATTTTTTCTGAAATAATTGTCCCCAAGGAATGGTCTGGAGTCTTTGTTCCCTTCAACCTTTTCTAGACAAAGCATCACCTTTTTCAGCAGGCCCTGGAGAACAGCTACAGGGGCCTTTCTGTACAAATTCCTCTGGCTCCTAAACAGTCCCACGGGGGTTCCCAGCTCACTGCACAGGAGGGCTCAGCTACCCTTTGTGTTCTTCTGGTCCTTGTCCTGTGGGACACCCCTGGAAAAAGGACCTACTGGAGCTGCTCTCTGACTTCAGCTGTCCATTATAAAATAAAATTACCCATGACACTGTCTCTAAGTGGGAAAAAGCTGCTGGAAGCCATACTCAAATTGCCTTTCCTGTCCCTGTTAGTAAAGTCCCAAACAATTGTTCAGGAAAATATTGTTTGCAAAAATAGCATTTGGATAGTTTGCACAAATAGCATTTGGGTAGTTTGCACACTACATTTCCATCTGGAGCAAATCTTTTTTCAGCAGCTTCAACACATGGAGAATACTGTCATGACTTGAATAATGGCACCATTGAACAGAGAGCAAAACTCACTAAGCGATGAATCCCAAAGAGTGCTGAGCCCTCAAGGTCCGATTTTGCAAAGCTGTTACACATGGATGTATGTTGTCTTAAGCAAGCTGCTGTTCTAGCACCTTGCAAGATTTATTGTTTGCATTCTGACAGTGCATATCGATTCCTGGGATGTGCAGAACTGAAACATTTGTTGCAGAAAGTACATCCAAAACCTTAGATCTGGAGCATTGGAACTTGGCTCACTGCTCTGGCCAGTTCATCTATCCAGTCTCTCTACCTCTGTACAGAGTCCAATGCATAGCTATCCTGCCTTGCTTTTCAACCAAAACTTTGTAAAGCATCTGAAAATTGGATGGATTCTAAGATCACACCTAGGTCCCTTGAGGTCCACTGTCACTTCCTCAGGAAGCATTTGAGAAGCCTTCTGCGTGTGCAAACACAGTATCTGCTTTTGCTTTATGGGGCAGAACAAACTGCACCTGAGTCTACATCGAAATGTAATGAATGATGTGATGTAGAAGCAAACTTTGGTTCACCAGAGTAAATTCATCAGCAGCTGAACTCTGAGGAAAACAGTGGAGTTCTCTGACTACAGGCTGCCAGGGCCTTTGCAGTAGCACAGGACTCTTAATGTTTTATCTACTGGTACAACCGAAGGCAACTCATTAAAAATCTCAGCTGTCTGGAGTTATCAGATTTTCAAACTCAATACAATTTCTGCACTATTTCCTGCTGTAATTTCCAGCTAGCATGACTTAAAGCATGAAAACTGCTATAAAATTAAGAGAACCAATTTGGATATACTAATTTCCTCCTGTGCTTTTTTGTATAAATCCCATGATTTCTTCTTCTGGACTACTGGATGTGCCAGCGCAAATAACCTGGCAGATTCTGTGACTGTCAGAGAGGTTTTCTCATGGTGGTTCTCATGTATTTTAATCATAGTCATGGTATTGAAGAGACATAGTAGCAAATAGCAGAATTATGCTATTGGGATCATCCCAAATCCTGCAGTATGGCTGTCTCAAGGTGAAGGAGTGGCTTTGAGCAATGGCTGTCAGATCATACAAGGCTGGAGTTCTATCAAAGGCTGCTGGAAGCCAGCTCAGAGCAGAGGAACACCCTTCCTAATGGGCCAAACCCCAAGTGCCTCAAGCAAAACTCAACTGGGGCTCTCCATTTCCACAGAATATGAAGCTTTTCTCCCATTAACACACTGGTGTTTGGTCACAGACCCAGCAGACAGGCAGAATTGTTTCTGTACCTTGAGGTGTGTACAACTTTGCTCTCCTGCTTGGGCTTTGCCTTCTCCTTAGGAAGGATGGGCCCAAGGGCAGTTCCAGTCCCCAGGCACCACCTGCTGAACACCTGGGGAAGTGACACTTCTAGGGAAACAGCTGGTGACAAATACCCACCATTTTGCTCCCCTTGCTGTCCTTCCTCACTGATCTGTGCTCCAGTGTTTCCAAGCCCATAAGGAAGAAAGAGATGTTCTCTCCAGTGCCAGCAACCTCATTCTTTGGTGCAGAAGGTCAGGTCCTCACTGTGGTGACAGCAGGGCTCTCCTCTGCCAGTGTCCATGTTGTCCTCCCTCTCACAGGTGTTAGTCCAAGGCTGTACAAACAACACCTGGTCTAGGGCACATGAAATTGTGCTGCAAGTTCTGTACACCCAAGTACAGCCCTGTAGAAGACTGATTCTCTTCACTGGGTGTCCCTTTGGATCTTGTGCTTTAGAAAACTTCTGGGGCATGTCACATCTCAGGCGTGTTTACATGTACAGAAGATGTGCAAATACAGTTGGTATCAAACATAAAAAGGAGGTTTTGGTTTCTGAAGCAACCGATTCACTTATACCATGGTGTGGTTCTGTGCACTGGAGGCTGCAACACATCTTGCAGTGTTCATCATTCTGCTCTCTGTGCTCAGTGCTCAGCCAAGCCACCCCAGTCAGCCTACAAATGCTCTCCTTGTCAAGGATGACCAACATTCATGGCACAGGGCTTCTCAAGTGGGGTGTGGGTGGCTCACCCTCCCAGCCTCTCTGTGTGCCAGAGCACTTTGTCAGGAGGGCTGTTCTCCACAGAGACACTCAGTCACCCAGGCAGCAGGGGCTGGATGCTTTCTCCAGGCTGACAGTGAGTGGGAGTACATGGACATCCAATGACCGTTTGCCAGCCTCAGCCAGAAAACCTTACAGTGGCTAATTCCAGACTATGAATATGACGACAAAGTTCCTGGTCTGATGTGCATGAGCTATCAGGTGACCTTAAATGAATAAACTGCAGGTCTAAATGGCAACTGGTTATAGCAGGATGTTCTGTATGTATGTATGGCCAAACTTCACTAACGAAGATTTGGGAAGGACTCTCCCCCTCGTGGGTGTGCCCTTCAAGCCTGCGCAGTGGATTTTTTAGGTGAGGCTCAGCGTGCGCAGAACTGGCCCCACCGTTT